>JAQPPZ010014904.1:0-1200000 GCA_028583015.1 Wollemia nobilis | reverse complement strand
TTCTTAAAACCAAAGGGTTAATATGTAAGTTCTATTCACCCAATGATATAGACTCCTTGAAGCTATGGATGGGAGACTTTCCCAAATGCTTGCTTGATACATGTTCACCCAATAATTTGTCATCTTATGCTTAATCCATCTAAGCACCATGTTCGTGATCATTGTAACTCCATTTTCCATTAGTGTTATTTGAGTTATGTCATGATTCATTTCTATATTCGTGCTAGTGGAACACGAGAATTCTCCAAATGTTGGTTGGGTCAATATTTTCTTGATGAGTCATCCTATTGCCATGCCTAATATTGATTCGATGCCCTTCATTGAGCTTCCCAAGAGACCCCGATGTTGCCTTTCTAAACAATCTTTCTACAATTTTTTGTGTTAAACTTACAGGTCAAGCCTTGTGGTCTCCCATGCTATTTTTTGTCGTCATGCCTGGTCTAGGTTGGTGTGCCCCTTATTAACCTATGATTAAATAGATGGGTTTTTCCATTCTTTTCACTGTCCTAAGGTTCACCATCATTGGTCCACCTATCAAAATCCTACATGGAAACTTATATTTCCTAGCTTAAGGTAGTCGTTGAGTCTTGAGGTCCTTTTTGGGTGGCTCTTAATCCACACTACCTTATCTCTTTGTTTAACCCTTGATTCACGTGTTGATATAATCATTCTTGATCATGGTAAAAATCATGTGATGAGATTTTCCAAGATCAATTTTTTTTATCAATGGTCCAGATTGAGTGCTCTTCCCAAGGGTGATGACATGTTCTTCCTCGGCTTCATTACTAACTTCCTTTTAATTTGCAGAGACTCTTATCTCATTGTGCTCCTATTCATGTTTAAGTAGAAACGTTGGATGAGTGGGTTGAGTATTGGGTTTGGGATAATTTTATCTTTGGATTTGATTATAGAAGGAAGGTATAGATGGCAATCGTTGAACCGAAAGCCCTCTAGCTCAACCCGATGGTGGAGGATATCATGGGGTCACATGGCCTCCTTAATTTTCTAAGGAAATTTTAGGGAGCAGATTAGGAATTATCAAGGAAATTTGTTCAAACATGGGATAGTGGTATTGTCACCCTTCAGGGTTTGACTTTTGTTGTCACCATTGACATCTTGGTCAAGATAACAGGGCTCATTAGCGATGGGGAAATTATTAGACAAGATAAGAATTCGATGGCCACATGATTGATGCATTTTAGAGATAAGGGCAAGCTTATTTCCAAAAAGGATAATGGCTTCATCTGGGAGGATATCCCATCTCCATTGAAAAGGTTGTTGGTTCCTATGATGCAGTATCTCATGGTTGACAAGCCATCCTCTCCTTTGTGAAGTTTTCACATGGAATTCCTCAACTTCTTGAGGGATGTCAAGGTAATTAATATCCTCGAATTCCTTTTTTTGCTCAATGGAAATTTTAGTTGATAGTGTTCAGAAAGGGAAATTGTCCCACCCAAAAAATTAGGGTATGCATCTTATAATTTAAAAGTATATCAGTCAGGAACACATTGCAAGAATTACCACGGTTGGGGATCTTGAGGGGAATCAGGCCATCCCAGGCTCACCCCAGATTGCTATTGAGAAAGTACTAGGTGATCTGGTAGTCGATGTGAATGCCATCTCGTCTGGCAAGGTAGGTAAACAAAATTGCTGATGGGATCTTCCTTGGGCGTTCCTACTCCTAGTCGAAGTTCATATTGGATGAAATATTTAGTGGAGAAAGGTAAAGAAATCATCGTTTCTCTCTTTGCGAAAGGCACTTATTTAGATTTTTTATCTCTTGATCGAAAGACGTAGAAACCCATATCAACTCCTTCCCCTGGTGCGTTATCATCCCAGTTTGTTGAGGACGCTGATCCTGTGGTCGACTTGGATGATATTGTATTTTTGGAAACTTTTATGCTTCTCATGGTTGGCAAATTTATCAACCAGATTAAAAACCAGAAGCGGGCCACCCTGGATGAGGATATCTCGAAGGAGGATGCGATTGACCAGGATTATCTCTGTCTTTTAGTAGGTGGATGTCTCTGCGATTATTCCATATTTGGTTCCCTTGCTTAATTGGTATTAGGATTATCTCTTCTTTAGGGATTAAGATGGCTTTTGTGTCCCATTGCTTTTATTTTGTTCATATATGTGAGGTCATCACCATAGGATCCTCCCTTTGGGTAGCCTATATTAGTGTTAAGGTTCCATCTAGGATCTTCCCTATTTTGGTTTGTATTAAGATTTTGGGATCATTTCAAAACCCTTTTATCAATCAAAATAATTATATGTAAGTTCCATGGCTATTGGATAGGTTTTTCAGAGATTCAAAATTGGATCAAGTGGAAGTGAGGATTAAATTAAAATTACTTCATAAAATTTCTTTCAAAATGATTTTTGCTCATTATCTTCTCTAGTTCTAAACTAAGGGAAAAAGTAATGGGTGTTGGCCCTTGGTTTATGAATAAATATGCATTATATTTACAAACATGGAGCGAGATTTGTTTTTGTGGATACAAAGTCTATTAGAAGAATTCTAGTGTGGATTAGGCTTTTTGTACTTGCTTATTAACTCATCAATAAGAAGACTTTGAAGAATATTGGTAATACTCTAGGAAAGTTCATCCAAGGGGGACCAACTGCTATGGAAATAAGGCATGCTATATACACTCAAATATGTGTTTCCATGGATATTTCAAAATATTTACCACAATTCATTAGAATTTAAATTGAATCAAGAGAATGAGATCAACAAGTAAATTAATAAAATATTACATTTTTATGTAGGAAATGTCATGAGATTAGACAAATTGCAAAATATTGCAAACTGAAAATGATGGAGAAAGAGATGGAATTTTTTGGACATAAGGCAAACTTCAATATGAAACAATGTAATGGCTCCAATATAGCCACATTGACTATCTTTATTTTTGTTAGTTTGGCCTTAGGATTAGATAGTTGATTCTTAAGCATTAGGGTTAGGGTTAATGATGTATTGAATCTATAAATATGAAGAGTTAAGTGGTAGTTGAGATTATATTTCATATTCAAATCTTAGTTGCATCTAGTGTACATATGAGACTTCACTCTCTTCAAGAGCCTATGAGACTTCACCCTCTATAAGTGGTTAAGGATTTGTATTGATTTGAATATAGAATTTGATTATTGCATATTTGATTTTTTGATAATTGGATCTAAATTATTGTTATTATTTGGGTAATGTTATTTGTATATTATTGGATTGTTGTTGCTATTGCTATAATTCTCAAAGTTATTTTGTAATAAGTGGTATCAAAGATTCAATCTTGACTCCCTATGGGTGCAAATTTGTAATATAAGGGCATGCAAACCATTCTTGATCCTCTGCCAAACATTACTACTACCTAATTCTTGGTATTTTTTTGTAAACTTCTTTTAGTCTATCTTTTGGTGTAATTATCTTCTAGAAATTTATGAGTTCATTGTTGTTACTTCCTTTCTTGAACCTGATTAAAAAGAGTATTGGATGTTGTTGAACCCTCGTGACAGATCTATAACATTGTGATCATCTCTTCAAGATAGTCAAAACAAGGGGTATATCCAACAAATATTTTTGAAAAATCGAGTGTTCTAAGACCCTTACGAGAGACCTATCTCTTTACATTAATCTCTTCAAGCTTATAAGAGTAAGAGGTATTTTTAACAACACTTTTTTTTGGTAGCATTCCAAGTACTCTTTGGGTTTTTCAATTTCCCCTAGTATACAAATTAACTTATAAACACTACTCGTTGGTTATAATTCACTGATCAATTACAACATACTATTCATTCAGAGGACGTGTATGAGCAAAAAGAAGCACCAACCCAAAATTTTTGGTAAGCATCACAATACTTCCCCAAATATCAATAGTTTTGACCAATGTCTTCTTTCTTCCTTAAATACCATGGTTTCGCCTCCTCCCAACACCTTGAGTTCTTCCTCACCTCCCAATAACCCTCACCCAATCACTCAATTCGCTACTTATCCAATTTGCAATCCTTATCTTAATACTATTGAATTTGGTTTATGTGCATATATTTTGAATCAATAACAAACTATTACTTTCATTATCAAGTCCTTGAGGAATAAAGACTAAACAATTACTTCCATGGCCAAGTCCTTGAATTACACCAAATATATCTACTACTTTACCTCCTCTTGTTCAAAGGTCATAATAAATTGTGGGACAACAACCTCCAATCATTCATCAAGCACCAAATACTAGTGTTCTTCCACAACCACCACCTAGTCATAGTCCTCCAAATTCCTATGGAAGTCACTCAACTCCTTATGCCACCCAAGGTTCTCCTCTAGTTATGGATGCTTATGACCTAGGCTTTGCTTCTAATTTGTATTCCACGATAGGAGGTACTTTTAATTTCATTTATTAGCCTCACGAAGTTCCTATTCCTCTCATAGACATGCCCACATTTGAAAGTGTCAATCCACAAGGGTGGCTAGCCGATATGGATAACCTTATATTCCTATGCCATGTTCCTAAAGTAGGTCATGTTAGGAGCTTCGAAGTTGGGAACCCAAGCTCATAAATGGTTATTGTGGCAACTTTGCTAGCATGGAGGTTGTCTTTTGTGGCCTAACTTTAGAGAATTATTTCTTTGAATATTTGACATAGGATCTTCCACATCATATGTAGTTTTTCTTATGCAAAAATAGCAAATAAGAATAGTGAAGTATTACTTCGAGTTCACCAATATTCTCACCTACATTCACAAATTGAATCCAATGGTGGTGGCCTCATCCTTTTGCCATTGGTATTAAGGATAAAATTCAATGGGAAGACAACATGATCCTTCCTTATACTCTTAATGTATAAATTTAGTGATAAAAACAAAAGCTCCAAGATTCTAGTCATTTACACATACGTGAGTTCAAATCTCATCATCTTTACAACAATAATGAATATTTCTAGGGACTCTTCTATTTCAAACGCAATTCTCACTATCCCTAAGATCAAGCCTATGAAGAATATCATAACTTTTAAGTGGGAAGTTAAGACAACAATATATGAAGATGAAGATTCATTACAAAAACAACAATCGACAAAAGTAGATAAGGCAATTAATGAGGATGATACCATGGCTCTCTCTTCTCATGCTCTTATGGAGATTCAATCCCACCATACTATCAAGGTACAAGGATTTATAAAATGACATGTCAATGTGTTGATTGATTAAGGTATCACACATAACTTTATAGATAGTTAGAATAACAAAGTCCTTTGGCTTTTGTATCAATACTTCAAATCAAGGTAAATTTCAAGTATTAATTTTAAAGAGGGCACCACTCAAACTGTGGGTAAAACAACTAAAATTAATATCAAAATGAGGGATTATACTTGATCATATAATCTCTTTTTATATGAATCTAGGTAATTTAGATATCATCTTGGGAGCACAATGGCTGTCTCATCTTGGTGATATTACTATCAATCTGTAAACTTATATGTCAAGTGGAAAAATAAGTGAAGATTCATTTGTCTCCAAGGAACCCAACCCCATCCCTCCAAGGTGGTTAGTTCATATAGCATGAAAAAGATATTAAAAAGATATGGTTGTGGATTCTTTTCCTAAGTTAATTGTATGGAAATTTAGTCTTCAAAATCATTTATTTTAGCTCTTCCTTCAAATTTACAAAATATTATTACTCATTATGAGGAGTCTTTAGTGAGCCCATGGGTCTTCCTCCTAAGCACACACATAATTATACCATCCACCTTGTTCCAGGAAGTCAACCTCCTAATGTGCATCCTTACCATTATTTCCAACCCAAAAAGTTAGAAATTGAGAAGCTAGTTTAGGAAATGTTAGAGCAAGGAATCATTCATCCAAACATCATTCCATACTCCTCTCTAATGATGATGGTATGACACAAGGATAATTTATGGTGTATGTGTCTTGATATTCATCCTTTCAACAAGATCACTATAAAATATAAGTTTATTATCCCTATTATAGATGATTTGTTGGATGAATTACATGGTGCTAGATACTTTACAAAACTATACTTGCATTCTGGCATCAAATAAGGTTTTGAAAAGAAAATATCCCTAAAAAATATTTTCATACACATGAAGGTCATTATGAGTTTCTAGTTATAACTTTTGGTCTCACTAATGCTCCTCCCACTTTCTAAAGTCTCACGAACTCTGTATTTCATCCTTTTATTTGTAAGTTTGTCCTAGTTTTCTTTGATGATATTTTAATTTATAGCAAGTCCTAGGAGGATCATCTAGTTCATGTTGATAAAGTTTTTCACCTATTACAAAGGGATTTTTTTTTTGTCAAAAGGTCCAAATGCTCCTTTGGGATCCAAGAAGTAGAATACTTGGGACAAATAGTAACTTAGGAAGGAGTTAAGGTAGATCCTAAAAAAATCAAATCTATGCAAGATTTCCCCTTTCCCAAATTGCTTAAACACTCCATGTATTTTTAGAACTCAGCCTATTATAGAAAAAAATTGCAACTATGGTAGGATTGTTGCTCTATCATTGATCTAACTAAAAAGGGATATCGTTGTTTTGTCTAAAGTCACTATCTAAGCCTTTAAATCCCTCAAAGAAGCTATGTTAACCACTCCTATTTTGGCCACTCCTAATTTGAGCAAACATTTTATCATTGAGTGTGATGATTCTGACATAAGTATTGGGGTTGTGTTGATGCAAGATGGACACCCATTAGCCTTTGAAAGTAAGCAAATTTTGAGCAAGAATTTGGGACAATCCACTTATGAGAAGGAAATATTTTCTATTTTTCATGCCATAGAGAAATGGGGCCTTATTTATTGGGCATAATTTCATCATGTAGATCAACCATAACAGCCTTAAGCATTTCTTAGAGCAACATCTTTCATGTACTCAATAGAATAAATGGATGACCAAGATCTTGGGTTATGATTTTATCATTTAATATAAGAAAGAAAAGGAGAATATAGTGGTTGATTCCTTGTCTTGTAAATATAAGGATGTTGTTGTTGTCAATGACATATTTAATCCTCTTCCATAATAACATTCTCAACTTTAAGAAGATTAGATTTCTAACCCAAAGATTGCATGGATCATTTAGGAAAGGGAGGTGGTCTCGTCATTGCATTCTTGTATCTCATATACTAATGGAGTGCTTCATAAAAAGGATTGCATTTATCTTCCTTAGTTTTTGGCTACTAAGTCAAATGTTCTCCAAGAATTGCATGTATCTCCTGTGGATGGACATTTAGGGTTCTTGAAAATATACAAGCGGATGAAGCAATATTTTTCTTGGAAAGGGTTAAAATTAAATGTCAAGATGTTTATGGTCATGTGTGAGGTGTATCAATGTAACAAAGGGGAACAAATTAGATATATTGGATTATTGCAACCCTTGCCTCTCCTTAATTTCCAATGGGAGCATATATCCATGGATTTCATTAAAGACCTTCCCAAATATAACGACAAAATGGTGATCTTTATGGTAGTAGATTGCCTTTCCAAGTAAGCCCATTTATTTGCATTACAACATCTTTATTCAACAATGTGACCAAGGTACTTATTGATTATATTTTTAAATTACATGGTATGCCCAAAACCATTATGAGTGATTGTGACCTTGTCTTCACCAATAAATTTTAGAAAAAATTATTTTGTCTTAGTGATACCAAGTTGAGTATGTCCTCTTCTTATCACCCTTAGTCGAATGATCATATAGAGTTTGTTAATCAAATTTTAGGTAGTTACCTTTTTTGTTTTGTTCAAGACAAGCAATATCATTGGGTTTTATGGCTCTTATTAGTTGAATTGTGTCACAATACTTCTTACCATTTATCCCTCAAGATGGACCCATTTGAAGCATTGTATGGTCAAAAACCTTCATTAGTAGGATACTATATTCCAAAATCCTCCAAGGTTGCCTAAGTAGATGATTTGTTAAAACAATTATAGCTTGTGCTTTAGCTCCTTAAAATTAATTTAACCTAGGCCTAGAACCACATGAAGCAACAACAAGATTCACACCTTTTTGAATGGTAATTTTGTAACAAACCACCGAACCAACCCATGAGAGAGATACATTTTTATTATTATCATAAGTAAGGTTCACAAGAAGTTCCAATATTAATTCACCAATTCTCAAGGCTTCACAATATTTTGAGTCTCATGTCGCTGCGGATGACACTCAAGTGGATAGGAGTGGTCAACATTTTGAGTTTTTTGGGGTTCACCTTACTAAATTTTACTATTTAGAATGATACCTAAGTGGTCTCCCCAGCTTTCCCACACCCTCATCGGTATGGGATAATTTGACCACAATGTAGAGATTATCATTTAAGGCCCATATCACTTAAAGGGGGATGCTTATTCCCTAACCTTACCATAAGTCCATCTATGAAGGTTATTCTAGCAAAAAGCCTTGGATATTAGTTACCACACCTCCATGGGCTAACTAATGTCATTTTCACTCACTGATAATGAACATGGTTACATAAACCCTATTGTTTATGGTACCACCATAGTTGACTCGCAATTGATTCCATTAACTACATAGCATGAAACCACCTAATCCTCACTATTTAAAGTGTATTAATCACAAAATATAGCTACTGCATACCAAAAAATCCTTCCAGATTTATGAGTGTATAGCTATGGCATTCCCACAACTCCTTCTAGGACTTACACCCACCTAGTTATTGCATTCCTGTAATTCCTCCCAGTATTGGTTTCATTTCAAATTAAGGGTCCAAAGAGCAAAGGTTTAGTTCCAAACCCAATAATCCCCTCACAGATTCATACTAAAACAACAATTAACATCTCTCTTTAATATGCCATAAAGTGCAATAATAGAATCAAAGTGCATAGCCCATAACACCATATTAGATTTAAAAGAAAATAGCTCATACTATCACATGAGGCTAGGACAAGGAAACTTCAATCTATATTTTGAGCATGAGTAAAGTAAAGAAAAACACACTTATATTGAAAGGGGGGGTGAACAGTATAATATAAAAAACTTATTTCCAAAATAATAACTGCAATAATGAATCAATGCATAAAACACCACACACACAAGAGATAAGGATTTTATGTGGAAACACCCTTTCAGGAGAAAACCATGAAAAAATATTGCTTTTATTTCTTCAATATAATTTCACAGGCACCAACCCATAGGAGACACCAATCCCCTTATACAAATGTGTAGGCACCGACCTATGGGAGACACCAATCTCATTATTCAAAAAAGTAGGCACCAACCTACGGGAGACACCAATCTCCTTGAGGCACCAACCTTAGATCTAAAGGCACCAACCTTCAAATACAAAATTGATCAACAAACTTACACAAGTCTGCTCCAAAATTTGATCATTAAAGGCATCGAATTCTGCTCATAAATTTGATAAAAAAACTCTACTCAAGTATGCTCCAAAATTTGATCATTAATGGCAGTCACAATTTCTTCTTGGATCTGCACTGGTGCTCGAATATTTTTCTTCAATTATTATTGTAGTTCCCTTGTAATACCTCACATGAAATAGGTGTAGTCTTTAGCTTCTCTTTAACTTGGACGGTGGTTGGTTTCTTTGATGGCACTTCTTGGACAATGGATGCTTCACGCCTGACCACTTTGACTAGGAGCATTCAATTCTCTCTTCCTTCTAGTGCTATGACACAGACACTACTGTTTAATTCTACCATGAGCTAAGCTTTATTTTGACTTCATTCTGACATTATGGCTATGTTGTTATGATTATTAAAACAGTGTACTTGCTACCTGTAATGTTCCTTTTAAGGTTTTGTGCAACCTTCAATCAACAAGGCTCCAAGTTATGGTTTTGACCACCTCTTAAAATGCTTCTTTAGCTATTATTATCCCTACATAGTGGAAACTATTTTTGATGTGATTTCTCAATGCTACGCGTTCCTCCTTGCTAATGTACTTACTTCCAATCAATTCATGTCTTTATCACAGGCTCTAATGAGACCAAGCTTTGAATTATGGAAAATAATTAGAAGAGAATGTCTTCCCTTTTGGTGAGCGATCATCTAGACTTAGTGAAGCTCCTTAATGATGATTAGATGGAATATTTGAATTGCTACATAGCTTGATCCTCAATGATCAATAGTGGTCTAGCTTGCTCCTCAATGCTCAATAGTGACCATTAACCTCAAGAATAGAAAATGAAAAATATGCAACTTGATTATCATCTCTAAATATAGTCTAGCGATGCCCTAGTTATCCACAACCTTCAAACTAGATTATGTAGTGTTGATCTGACCTGCTTACTCCCTGTTTGACGTAGCTTCTTCTTGTTTGACTCGACTATGTTCATTGTACAGTGATTGGTTTCAATTCAATGACACTCTGCCTATTTCAATAAGAACTGGTGTGGTCAACACCTTCACATCCTAATTTCTAGTCTTAGACGGTCTATTACCTTTTATATATTCAAACCTTGATGACTATGTAGCTCATAAATTATTCCTTCAAATGTAATGGTTTTTTCTGGCTTCGCTTGTGTGTGCAAATGAATGGTAATCCTATAATGACTACTCCATATCCTAACTCCTCACTACGTAATATTGATCTTCTACAAAATTGCCAGACCATCCACTTTATCGATTGTATAGTTATGGAAATGATGTGTTGCACTTGTGATGGATGTAGAGTGCGACTGCCAAGGCACTTACAAGATGCTTTTTTTTTAATTTTTTGGTTCTTGCCCTCCCAGAGCTAATATCATCTAGTGGCTATTCGTGTGATACAAAGCTCTTACATCCAAATAATTCTAATTTTTTTGCTTGCTACGCTTTGATCCTTTGACATCGTTGTCATGTGCATGGAAGGTCATAATTTTTAAATCAATGCACATGAATTGTCCTCTCATTAACATCCTCTTTCTCATCAAATGTATCTCACGAGTGCGACGTCATTAAGATATTAAATCAAAAAATCATCATCTGAAATGAATTTTGAATTTGTATCTATATGCAAACTATTATCTTCTTGCTTTTGGCACCCAAGAGGTCGGCCCATACACATTTCATTAATATTTAAAATTTTAATTTAAATATGTTAAACTTTTGTTGTACGCCCCTCATGGGTGGGTTTAAATATTCAAACATTTTAAAAACAAGTAAACCCTTTGATATAGCCCAAACTCATAAGCAAACATATAATTAAATAATATATTTACCCTTGAATAATTTGCCCAAGCACTCCACTATTTTCCAGAAACCAAGATGACCTTTGACATCGATGACAACTCAATAGTGAATAATTCTAACAATCTCCCTGTTGAGGTGTGATTTTGTCCAGTCACAAAACCACCCGACAAACTCAGAATTATGATCCTCTCTTGAAAAAAATATTATATATCTCCAAGGTTCTTATGTTATATCTAACATTTCATATGTATATACATCAATGAGTACTTGAATAACTATTGGATTTGTGAACTACTATTTATAAGGGGCCTGGAATTAGGTAAATGATTTCAAGTTTATCATGTATAACATGCTTTGATATCAATTCAACAAAATAAAATTCATTTTATGATCTTAGGTTAAAGTATACCAAATTTTATTTCCTCTCTTCAATTTAATGTCTCAAAATGCTTTAAATGAAATTAGCATAAAAATAATCTAGCATTTTATATTAAATTTTAATTTAACTTTAATAAAAATTAAAGTAAATGAAACTTTATAAACTTGATAAACCTTTGGAACATAATAGGTTTATAATCAATTCACTTCCCAAATGTTTATTTGATAAAGCAATCATTTATTCAAACTCCCTTATGAAATTATAAATCAAACCCAAAAGAGGTGAATAAATGAAATAATGTCTTGCCCAATTTATAAGGTTCCAAAACCTTGTCAATGATAAAATTTTAGGGCTTAATATGAAACTAATCTATAAACTTTGGATTTTATGATAAAATAAAGTTTATAAATTAGATTTGCTTATAATATTTATCTTTTGAAATATTTATGAAATTAAATATTCAAAAGAGTAAATGTGATCTCTGGTTTGAAATTTGGATTTCTAAAATAGATAGAACTATATTATAAATCAAATCCAAATTGAATTTTAGAGATATCAATTCGAGTTCCTCAACCTTATGAAATTAAGGCGAGGAATAGAATATTCATTTATCCCTTCTTAAATTTATTAATTCAAATATTAATTAATGTAATATCCGAATTATAAATTTAATTATAACTTAGTCATATAATTTTACTTTATAAAATTATACTAAGTTATAATATATAGTTTTCGTAATGAAAATAAAATAATAAAATATTTAAGCTTTAGAAATTAAACTAATGTCTCAGACAAATTCAATAGAACAAATTCTCATTTACAGAATTCTAAAACCAATCCAATGTTCACCAGTATTCACACAGTGAAATCAAATAAATTGATGCAATATTCTAAGGTATACAAACTATTAAGAAATTGCAATAAGCACTTTATTAATTCCAAATATAGTCTGTGCACAAATATGGATCCAAAATGCTTAAAACAATGAATAAAATCTTACAATAATTTCCATTGTTCTGCAAATGGCCTTCTCTATTTTCCTGCAACGAATGTGTAGCTTTGCTCCTTCCAATCGTTCCTCCCCTTCTCTGTATAAAATGTCCGACCCTTTCCATGAATCTCAATTATTTATTTATAATTTGAAAAGTTGAGTTATTTTGTTTCATCACCAAGAATGGATTTTATAACAATCTTCTTTAAACCCTTGCCCTTGTATTACCTGCATAATGAAACAATAATCATAATATCAAAACAAATCAAAACTTTACTTTCTCGTAACTTTCCTTTTTTAAAAAGTATTTCAAAGTTCTCATATTTCTAAATTAACCCGCTATTTTTTTTTTGGTGAAATTGACATCTGGAATCTTGCAAGTTTGGTATCATTAGAAAGAGAAAATCCATATCTTTTTACCAAGTTTTGAATGAGATCAAACGGAGTTCTCTGCCTCAAGATATATCCATTTCAATTTTGCACTAATTTTAGGGTTAACCCTAAAATAAAATTTAATTATTTAAATGAAAATTAATCATTAAAACTTTTTAAAATGATTTTAATCAAATTATTTCATTTAAACCTTTGAAAATTATTTTAATCAAATTATTTGATTTGAAATAATGCAATTAATATGCAAATAATCAAAATATTCAGTTTTGAAGCATTGTAACTACATTCAAATCTTCAAAATGCAAATATGTCAGCAATTCCAAAGTGAAAGCAAATTTTCCAAGACCTTGATGCGAGCAAAATCAGATAAACAAAAATTTCCTGAAATCACAAAATTTAAGGTGGGTCCCCAATTTTGGGTTCGTTGTAAAGGACGTCACAACACTCCCCCTTTGTCATTGATGGTAACCCTACAAAGAAACTATCCTTTACTGCAACAGGATCACAAGTTGCTCCTCCTTACTGAAATTACAAGCTACTCCCCCTTACTAAAATTATCCCCCTTTGACATCAATGGCAAAGGCTTCTCGAGGCTAAATGATAAGACACTGGAAAAATCCCCCTTACTAACTACTCTAACTGAGACGTTCAATGATGAGATGAGAGTAAAACTACTTCTAACTCAAATGTCTCCTTTTTTTGTTCTATCTTATTTTCTAAACTTTGGAGGACATATCATTTTCAACAGTTTGACCATCCTCCTTCTTACTTTATTTTGAAATTTTAGGGAACACCATTCTACACCATTTAGTTCTATGCCCAAAATTATTACATTTGTAACAAATGATATTGTAGTCCACGAGAGGTGAAAATGAATTGAAATTTCTCTTGGTGAAGCCAAAATCATTTTTAGCATGGACCCTGCAATCTACAACTTTATGACCAAATTGGTGACATGAAAAGCAATAGCCTTGAAATAAATATTTAAACCTATCTGATTGCCTTGGAGAATATGGCTACATGGTTCTCTCATTGTTGTTTCTGTGATGGATATTGGTCCATGATGATGCTTTGTTTTCTTCCTTCTTGATGCTTTCACTTATCAACAGATCAGCATAGGTCTTAAGCTCTTCTTTAACTATTTTCTTTGATGCCTCTGTTCCTTTTGATCTTGACTTCTCCTTTTGTTTCTTTTGACTTTATTCAAAACCAAGTCCAATATTTATAAATGAATATCTCTGTGTTTTGATAATATCATCCAATATTTCTGTGCTTTTCCTAAACCTAATATTTTGTTGTAGCCTATCATTATATTTATCCACTTCCTTCCTTAGAGATACAATCTCAAGTTCCATTTTTTTCACATTCCAACACTTTTGTCTTTAACTGCTCAATCATAACTTCTTCAATTTGTTTTACCTCTTCAATTTTAACTTTTAAGTCGATGAGATCTTGCGAAAACTTTACCTTTGTCTTCTCATCCTCTTGTACTTGAGTATTCAATCTTGATTTCTTCTTTCTAAGCCTCTTCACCTCTTCAAGAGCAAAAAAAAGTTCCTCTTCTATGTCAACTATGGCTTCCTCTTCATTTTTGGATATTTCTCCTTTTCTTGGTTTTCGACAACAAGAGCATCTTCTTTCACCTCCATAGCCATAAATATGATTTATTCTCTTTCACTATCAGAGAGGATTTCCTCACTGCTATTAGAACAACTGATTGCTTCTACAACATAAATACTCTTCTTGCACCTTCGATAGATCTTCTTCTCATGCTTGCTTTGACTGTGCCCTTTTTTTTCATGATGATATTTTATTTCCTTCTTTTTCTTGTATTCCTCTTCTTCTTCACTGCTACTACTTCCTGCTTGTGGGTACTTAACTGCATAGTGACAAATGTTACTACAATTAAAACACTTCAAAGTATACTTACCTTTGTGTTTACTTGATCCCTTCTTATTTCTTCGCACAAAGTTGACTTCTTATCTGCTGCTCGATCCTTCACTTGAATTTGGTTCCTTATTCTTTGTCTTATTTGAAAATTTAAATGCGGCCTCCCGTTTGGATGTTTGATATTTTTGAGTCCTCATCTCATAGGCTGTAAGAATTTTGTGTAGCTCATCCATGCTTAAAGTGTTAAAATCATTCATTTCTTTAATATCCGAGACCTTCGCATAAAAAATCATGGGGAGTGACCTTAAGACTTTTTGAACAATCTTAGGGTCATCAATACTTTCTCCAAGTCCACGAATGGTGTTGACAATATCATCAACATGGAGCAGATATTTGGCAATATTTTCCTCATCCTTCATATTTAAGTCTTCAAACTCCCTCCTATGGGTTTGAAGTTTTGCCATTTTAACCTTATCGTCTCCTTTATATGTTATTTGAAATATGTCCTATATTTCTTTTGTAGAGATGAAGTGCATGACTTTTACAAAATTTGATTCACATAACCCACTTAATATTGCATTCATTGCCTTGGCATTATTTTTAAATGGTTTCTTGCCATCTCAATTCATGGGAGGGGTTTCAGGTGGTGTGAACCCATCCAAAAAAAATTGTCATATATCATAGCCATGTTCCATCAAAATGGTTTGCATACTCACACTCCAGAAAGCATAGTTAGTCCCATCAAACAATGGAGCCCTACTTGACAAAAAACCTTCTTGGTAAGCCATGTGTGTTCTTGTAAGATCTTCCTTCAAGCAGTTAGACTTTCATGAAGGAACCTGCTATGATACAAATTGAAGAAACACACACTTATACTGAGATGGGGGTGAACAATATAAGATAAAATTTCTTTCCAAAACAATAACTGTAATAATGAATCAATGCACAAAACACCGCACACACAAGAGATAAGTATTTTACGTGGAAACATCCTTTTGGGAGAAAACCATGAAAAAATATTGCTTTTATTTCTTCAATAGAAATTCATAGGCACCAACCCACAAGAGACATCAATCTTCTTATACAAATGCGTAGGCACCAACCTACAGGAGACACCAATCTCCTTATTCAAAAATATAGGTACCAACCTACGGGAGAAACCAATCTCCTTGAGGAACCAACCTCAAATTTGGAGGCATCAATCTTCGTATAAAAAATTGATCAACAATATTATACAGGTGTGCTCCAAAATATGATCATTAAAGGCATCAAATTTTGCTCATAAATCTGATAAAAAACTTTGCTCAGGTCTGCTCCAAAATTTGATCATTAATGGCATCAAAAACTGCTCATAATGTCTTCTTGGATCTGCACTGGTGCTTGAATATTTTTCTTCAATTATTATTGCAATTCCATTGTAATGCCTCACATGAAATGGGTGTAGGATTTAGCTTCTCTTTAACTTGGATGGTGGCTGGTTTCTTTGATGGTACTTCTTGGATAATGGATGCTTCACATCTAACCACTTTGACTAGGAGCATTCAATTCTCTCTTCCTACTATTGCTATGACATGAACACTACTGTTTAATTCTGCCAGGAGATCAAATTTACTTTGAATTCATTCTTCCATCATGGCTATGTTGTAACGATTATTAAAATAGTGTACTTGCTACTTGTAATGTTCCTTTTAAGATGTTGCACAACCTTCAATCAACAAGGCTCCAAGTTATGGTTCTGACCACCTCTTAAAATGCTTCTTTAGCTATTATTGTCCCTACATAGTGGAAACTCTTCTTGATGCGCTATCTCAATGTTACGCACTCATCCTTTCTGACATGCTTATTTCTAATCAATTCATGTCTTTATCATAGGTTCGAATGAGACCAAGCTTTAAATTATGGAAAATAATTAGAAGAGAATGTCTTCCCTTTTGGTGAACGATCTTCTAGACTCAGTGAAGCTCCTTAATTATGATTAGATGGAATATTTGAATTGCTACGTAGCTTGCTCCTCAATGCTCAATGATGACCATTAACCTCAAGAATAGAAAATGAAGAATACACAGCTTAATTATCACCTCTAGATATAGTCTAAAAATACCCTAGTTATCCACAACCTTTAAACTAGAATATGCAGTGCTGAGCTAACATGCTTACTCCCTGTTTTATGTAGCTCCTTCTTTTTTGACTTGGTTGTGTTCGCTATACAATGATTGGATTCAATTCTATGGAACTCTAATTATTTCAATGAGTACTGGTATGGTCAACACCTTCATGCCCTAATTGCTAGTCTTTAACGGTCTATTGCCTTTTGTATATTCAAACATTGATGACTACATAGCTCATAAATGATTTCTCTAAATGTAACAGTTTTTTATGGCTTCGCTTGTGTGTGTGAATGAATGGTAATCCTATAACTACTACTCCAAATCCTAACTTCTTGCTACGTAATATCGATCTTCTATGAACTTGCGAGGCCCTCCACTTTATCGGTTGTATAGTTATGGAAATGATGTGCTACACTTGTGATGGATGTAGGGTGTGACTTCCAAGGAACTTACAAGATAACTTTTTTATTTTTTTGTTCCTACCCTCTCGAAGCTAATATCATTTAGTGGTCATTTGCATTATATAGAGCTCTTACCTCTGAATCATTCTACTTGTTTTGCTTGTTGTGCTTTGATCCTTCATCGTCGCTATCCTATGCATGGAAGGTCAAAATTTTTAAATCAATGCACTTGAATTATCCTCCTGCTAATCTCCTCCTTCTCATTGAATTCATCTCACGAGCGCGGTGTCATTAAGACATTTAATCTAAAAATCATCATATGAAATGAATTTTAACTTTGTATTTATATGTAAACTATTATCTTCTTACTTTTGGTGCCCAAGAGGTCGGCCCGTACACATTTCATAAATATTTAAATTTTTAATTTAAATATGTCAAACTTTGGTTGTATGCCCCTCATGGGTGGGTTTAAATATTCAAATATTTTAAAAACAAGTAAACCCTTTGATATCACCCAAACTCATAAGCAAACCTATAATTAAATAATATATTTACCTTGAATAATTTTCCCAAGCACTCCACCATTTGCCAACAACCAAGTCGGCCTTTGACATCAATGATAACTCAATAGTGAATAATTCTAACATAAAGAGATCGCTAAAATATCTTTTAACATAATCATAAAACATCCATTTAAGCTAGCAATAATTTTCCATTGATTTCAAAATAACAACTTCATTTAAAGGAATCGATACTTGTATAATTTATTTACTCAATCATTGCACAAAATCAAAGCATCTCTTTAACAAATAGGCTCCAAGCCTTATCAATAAGCAAATATAATTAAACTAAGTTTTACATCTTAAAATTTACATTTTCATAACAACATTTCCTTCCCTAGAATATTAGAGCAATTCCACCCAAAGGTTCTCTACACCATCCTTTCCTCACGATCTTCTTCATGAGAACAATCTTCCTAGACTTATAGAAAAAACTAAGGGATCAAGATAACTTTTAATGTAATGCCACTATTATGCTCTATGTAAGACGTAAGCAATAAACAAAGTATTTAAATCATTCAATGAGAGAACCTATACTTCTCTCTTTATAGTGATTCCATTACGTACTCAAGTCTTGGGGAATCATTAGAATTATTTTCCAAAACAAGTCTCTTCCTTTCTCATACAAAGTAACACATCCCAACTTTATCATTTAACCAAAATATACAAACAAGGTTCTCTAACTTTTGCTATCTAGGAAAATAAAACATAACTATTTCTTTAAAGAATACAAGGTCTTATGTAACATCCAAACCATTATAAATTTAACCCCTTGTATCAATGTATATCACTAAAAGAATGAATAAATACAAACTAACTCATTTCTTTTATTTACTTCTAAGTTAACTATTGAAAAGAAAAACACCCATTTTCCTTTTATAACATCTAAGTTAATTATTGAAAGGAAAAATACCCATTTTCCTTTTATAACATCTAAGTTAATTATTGAAAGGAAATACACCCACTTCTCTTTTATAACATCTAAGTTATTTATTGAAAGGAAAAAATGCATTTCCATTTTATAACATCTAAGGCGGATCCCAAGCAAAATATAATCAATCCAACAGTTACACATCAAAGGGAGCACAAAAATACAGTTTAAAACACAACCAAGAAAGACTAGAAAACAAGTGGTACTCAAAGACTCATAGAGCCTCCCTGATCCACATTAAGCGAGGGTGCTAACATATCTACAAAGGTTTGATAAAAAAATAGAATAGGAGCACTACCAAACCCCTAGATTGAGTAGATGTCAACACATAAGGTCAAAGAAGCATCGAGAAAAAAAAAACAAGTTCTCTAATAAAGGCATGAACCAACGTAGACCCAACAAAGCAACAACCAACATACAAAACTCCATAAAAAGTAGCAAGTGACCTGGATCCAGATTTACACTAGTTGGAAAGCCAACACTCAGAAAGAGGGGACAAAGGACCGTTAAGATAAGGCCAAAACTCCAATGTTTCCCCAGAAATGCATACAATAAAATCCAAGGCAAAACATAAGAAAGAAAAGCTATGCTGAACTATGGGAAGACCCCAAGCTACATAGTGCACCGCTGCAAAACCAAACATAACCAAACCAACAAAGCCTACTGATCAAGGAAGAAAATCATAAAGTATCTACAATCAATCTATACAAAGATAATCATTCGTTTCAATTTTCTATTGTGGAAAGTACCTCTATTGTTGTGCTTATCCAAAGATTCTCTTCTCCTTGTGCTTTCTTCTTTTGCCTTCTCTTCCAATGTCCAATAACCTTTTGAAGGAGAGATTCTACCCATATATGCTAGAGTTCATCTACCCACACCCTCATGAATATGCCCATGTACTTCCTTCATTGTGCATGAGTGTAAAATATTCTATGTTACCAATATGGCTAGCTCACTTCGAGTGCCATCTTTAAAAAAATTATCTTTTAAGGCTTTAATAAATCATTTCATTATTATTCAAAATCCTTAATATTAATCTTCTCTCTTTTATTAAAAGGCAAAGGGTTTGGTTTTTACTTTTGAAACCTTTTTACAAGCATAAGGCCACAAAAAAAGTTTAATAAACCAAAATCTTAATCAAATTACCTTATCATCATCTTATTGTTTATTTTTTGGTTGGATAATAAGGGGTTGTACTCAGGTCCCCACCCTTGACAAATTAAAAATATCTTCTTTAGAGTTTGAGAGTTTAAAAATAGATACACTTTTCATCTCAATTGAGATGCTATAGCTAGAAACCTACATCATTTTACGTAAAATATTTGAATTCTTGATTTTCATTTTTTTGATCTTTTTAATTTTCTATATGAATAAAAATATTCTAGAATTTAGCATACTTCTTGACAATTTTTTATAGCAGCCTTCATAATACCAAAACTTCACCTCTACTATTTATGCATTACATCTTAGTAGAGTAATATTTCCAAAACATCACACTATCATAGTCCACTTTACCAAATCTAGATTGCTAGTTTCCTTCTTGAAACACAAGTGCAACCACAAAATTATAATAAATAGTTTATATGAAAACACATAATTATTATAAAATAAAGTAGATATTACCAATTGAAAATGTTAAAATAAATCTTAATCATTATTTTATTTATGCAGTCAATATTTTCTTGTTAGCTTCAACTAAACTTACTACTTCCTCTAACCATGGAAAAGAAAATTTAACTTCATGATCCTCAATCAAAACCCCCCTATTGACTAATTGGTCTGCACATTTGTTTCCTTCCCGATCTTGAATTTTCACAATTATCTCTTGTATGTTTCATGGAGCCTTTGCTTTCCTCAAAATTTCATTTAAAACTAAGAGAGAATCATCTTCAATCCATACTCTATTCCATTTTATTTGTTTGCATATTTTTATCCCTTTTAAAGCTGCCTAGGATTCAACTTCATTATGTCATAAATCCACTATTGAAAGTGTAATGAGACAAAATATATCTATTATTTCTAATTATTCCTCCTCCTCTTGGTCCTAGATTTCCTTTAGATGCTCCATCAAAATTCAATTTAACCAAATCCACATATGGTGGTTTCCACTTTATATTCTTTGTCTTCTTTTTGCTTCTCTTGTACCCAACATCATAATTCCATTTAATGACTTGAATCCATCTATCAAGGCTCTCTAATTCTATATTAGGGATTGGGTGATTCGATAGGGTTGGTTTAGACTCCTCTATGTCTAAACATATCTTCCTTTTCATTACCTCTAAACTAATTTCCTTTCCTTTAGATATTCTTCTATTCCTTTCTAGCTCTATAGTCCAAAGTATTGTATCTTTTGATATGTCCCATATTGTTTTTAAAGCCTCACTTTTATAAGTGCTCTGCCATTGCTTTAACCAATCCTTAATTTTTTTATTGATCACCATGCATTTACCAAACATATTAAGAATCCATTGCCATAGTTTCTAGACTATTCAGCGATGTATCAAGAGATGGTCTATACTCTCCTATTTTTTACAAAGAATGCAATGAGAGGGGCCATGAAAACCCCTTTTCATAAGGTTATCCCAATATAAAATTCTTCTATCACCTACTAGCCAAAAAAATATTTTGACTTTAGGAATGATTGGGTTATCCCAAATATCTCTCCATATTCTAGTGATATTGCTATTTTGTTGGTGCTTTACATTATATCCACTTCTTATTGTGTATTCTCCTAAGATATTCAACTCCCAAATCAATTTATCCTTAGATCCCTTTGGAATAATATAGTTGTTATATTTCTACCCAATTGCCTCATAGCATAAATGTCTTGTATACTTGTAAAAAAATTGTTTTTCCATTTATACCTTCCTTCTTGATCCTTGTACAAAATGTTTGAAACCCTATCACCATATTTTTCTTGCAACAATCTCATCCATGGTTTCAAAATTGGATCTAAATTGAGTTGTTTTTTCTCACACCAAGAATCCATATAATTTTTTTCTCTAGTTCCCACCACCCATCTTAAACATTGAATCATTAGATCAATATATTTTTAAACCATTACAAAGAGAAGAACCATTTGGTAGAGAGAATGCAATAAATATTAAACTTGGGTCATTGAGTTCAACATACTTAGAAGAATTCCTGCCCATTGTCTTTGACTCTCTGTGCAATCTCCATATTAATTTTCCCCTAAGAGATAAGTTTGCATCTGTAAGAACTCTTAAACCAAGACCTCCCCTAGTTTTATCATCACACACCTTGCTCTATTTCACCAAAGGAAATTTCCTTTTATCATGTAAAATTTTTAACCAAATCCACATATGGTGGTTTCCACTTTATATTCTTTTCCTTCTTTTTGCTTCTCTTGTACCCAACATCATAATTCCATTTAACGACTTGACTCCATCTATCAAGGCTCTCTGATTCCATATTAGGGATTGGGTGATTCTATAGGGTTGGTTTAGACTCTATGTCTAAACATATCTTCCTTTTCATTACCTCTAAACTAATTTCCTTTCCTTTAGATATTCTTTTATTCCTTTCTAGCTATATATTCCAAAGTATTGTATCTTTTGATATGTCCCATATTGTTTTTAAAGCCTCACGTTTATAAGTGCTCTGTCATTGCTTTAACCAATACTTAATTTTTTTATTGATCACCATGCATTTACCAAACATATTAAGAATCCATTGCCATAGTTTCTAGACTATTCAGCGATGTCTCAAGAGATGGTCTATACTCTTATATTTTTTACAAATAATGCAATGAGGGGGCCCATGAAAACCCCTTTTCATAAGGGTATCCCAAGATAAAATTCTTCTATCACCTACTAGCCAAAAAAATATTTTGACTTTAGGAATGATTGGGTTATCCCAAATATCTCTCCATATTCTAGTGATATTACTATTTTGTTGGTTCTTTACGTTATATCCACTTCTTATTGTGTATTCTCCTAAGATATTCAACTCCCAAATCAATTTATCCTTAGATCCCTTTGGAATAATATAGTTGTTATCTTTCTACCCAATTGCCTCATAGCATAAATGTCTTGTATACTTGTAAAAAAATCGTTTTTCCATTTATACCTTCCTTCTTGATCCTTGTACAAAATGTTTGAAACCCTATCACCATATTTTTCTTGAAGCAATCTCATCCATGGTTTCAAAATTGGATCTAAATTGAGTGGTTTTTTCTCACATCAAGAATCCATATAATTTTTTTCTCTAGTTCCCACCACCCATATTAAACCTTGAATCATTAGATCAATAGATTTTTAAACCATTACAAAGAGAAGAACCATTTGGTAGAGAGAATGCAATAAATATTAAACTTGGGTCATTGAGTTCAACATACTTAGAATAATTCCTGCCCATTGTATTTGACTCTCTGTGCAATCTCCATATTAATTTTCCCCTAAGAGATAAGTTTGCATCTGTAAGAAATCTTAAACCAAGACCTCCCCTAGTTTTATCATCACACACCTTGCTCTATTTCACCAAAGGAAATTTCCTTTTATCATGTAAACCTGACCATAAAAAGGATCGTATAATATAGATTAAACTTTTTTCAACTGATTTTCGTATCGTATACAATGGCATAATATGTTGGAATTACCTATAAGACCGACTTAATTAACTACACTCTTCCTGCTAACGATAACCATCTACCTTTCCAAGCTAGAAGTTTATTCTAAACTTTACTAATAACTAGATTCCATAATTCTATCCCCATTCTCCTCTAAAATAAAGGTGTCCTTAGATAAGTTGCTCATAAATTTTCCTCCATTTGAAGTAACCTACAAATTCTTCCTTTGATATTAGTTGAAGTGTTAAGGAAGTAAAATTTGGACTTTGTCCTATTAAATTTTTGTCCTAATGCTCTTTCATATTCCTTTAACAATTTATTCAAAGCTCTGGCCTCATTTATCCTTGTCCTTCCCAAAAGGGTTGTATCATCTACAAACTGTTGATGGGTGATGTTGTCGATGTTATTACTAACCTTAAGTCCACTTGTAAACCCTTTTGTAAGCCTTATTTAAGTTCCTACTCAAAAACTCTGCCATAATAATGAACACATAAGGAGATAGAACATCTACTTATCTAAGGCCTCTCTTGGATTTAAAAGATTATGTTACTAACCCATTCACCAGCACTGAATAAGATACTTATGGAATTTGGAGCATTCAATCTAATAAGGAAAACACAATTACTCTTTCTGTAAACTAATGAGATAAAGGAAAAATAATAAAACACATGAACTACATGAGAATAAATGCACATAGCTTGATACTCCTTGTACAATGAAATACAAAACTAAGATTCCATAATATATATTTTACAAGTGACCTTTGGTCTACCCCAGATGATATTTGACATACATAAAAAATAATGTAACATATTATAACATCCCCTGTATTACATTATCTAGGATGAACTTCTCTTAATCTGCATAGATGATCATTGAATGTTTGAAACTTATTCTGACTTAAAGCTTTTGTAAATATATTTTCTAGTTATTCTTCTATAGGAATATGCTTCAAACTGATATGAATATTCTAAAAATAATCTCTAGTTAAATGATATTTTGGTTTAATATGCTTAGTTCATTCATGTACAATTGGATTTTTGATTAGATTGAGTACTCCTTTTGATTCCTGTGTCAGATAATATATATTCTAACCACAAAGCTTCACAAGTTGTATATCTTACTGCACAATATTCTACTTCAGTAGATGATTGTGCTACTATTTTTTGTTTCTTATTTTACCAAAAAATTGGTCCTGACACAAGATAAAAAAAATGTACCCTGAAGTAGATTTTCTATCATCAATAGAACCAACACAATCGGAATCTGAATAACCCTGTAGACAAAAATATTTAACATTCTTTATATAAGGTAGTCCATAATTTGTAGTCTTCTTGACATATTGCAATATTCCTTTTGTAGCTTTCTGATGACTCTTTATTGGCTCTTGCATAAATATTGAAAGATAATTTACAACAAAAACTAGACCAGGTTGAGTATTTGTTAAGTGCAAAAGACTTCCAATTAATTGGTGGTACCTTGTAGTTGAAACACATCATTTTGGGATAATTGAATACCTTGTTCCATAGGTGTATCTTTAGGCTTACAATCATTTATTTTATATTTCTCAAGTAGAGCTTTTGCATATTTTGATTGTGTAACTGTAATATTATCTTCATTTTGATGAATTTCTAGACCAATAAAATAAGTCATCAATCCTATATCTGTCATTTCAAAAGCCTTCTCAAGATCCTTTTATGTTTCACTTATTAGTTTTCCAAAGCTTCCAGTAATCACTATATCATCAACACACACTATAAAAATTAATAAATCATTTCCAATTTTCTTTGTATATAGATTAAGATCGGATGTACTTCATTTAAAACGATGTTGTAACAAATTTTTATTAATTTTTATGTTCCATGCTCTAGGGGCTTGCTTTAGATCATATAAGGATTTTTTAACTTGCAAACCTTTTGTTCTTGAACTTTAAAAACAAATCCTTCTGGTTGTGACATGTAGACTTCCTCTTCTAAGTTACCATTAAGAAAAACACTTTTTACATCCATTTGATAAAATTTCCAACCCCGATAAGCTACTAAAGCACATACTGTTCTAATAGTAGTCATTCTAGCTATTAGTGGAAACATTTCTTCATAGTCAATTCCCTCTGTTTGAGTATATACTTTGGCTACTAATCAATATTTGTACTTGTCAAGTTTTCCATCTACTTTAAACTTAATCTTGTAAACCCATTTGCAACCCATAACTTTCTTTCATGGAGGTAAATCTACTAGATTCCATGTTTTGTTCCTTTGTAATGATGAATATTCGGATTCCATAGCTGTCTTCCAATGTAAGTGATTTAGGACTTGAAGTGTTGATTTTGGATCTACTATAGTGCTTAGTAATGCTCTATTCATTCTACTTTGACTATTATTTTGAGGTCTTGTAGCAGTAAGATCTAGCATTTGTTCTAAATTTGATTCCTTGAGTGTATTTCTAAGTCATATTGGTTCCTTCCTTTTAGAAATTGGTGAAGTTTTTGTATATTCACTTTGTTCATCTTAGGATTTTGACTCTATCTCTTCATTTGCCAAGTATTCCTCTAAGAAATTTAAAAGAAATTTTGCATCATTACTTTATTTTTCAGTTTCAACCTTGATTTTTTTATTAAAAACTACATCTCTACTTATATATACCTTCTTTGTACTTGGATCAATTTTTCTATACCTAGTAGATTCATCATCATAGCCAACAAAAATATAGATATAGTTTTTTCATCTAATTTTGTCCTTTTTTGTTTTGGAATATGCATATAAGTTTTGCATCCAAAAATTCTTAATTTTTTAATATTCAGTTTTTGTCTTGATCATGCTTCTTTTGGTGTAACATTCTTGAGTATTCTTGTAGGTAATCTATTTTGTAAGTATACTATTATTTTGACTACTTCTACCCAATACTGATGATCAAGATGAGCTTATTTTATCATACATCTCACCATTTCCATTATAGACATATTTCTTCTTTTTGCAATTCCATTTTGTTGTGGTGAATATGCTATAGTGATTTGTCTTTTAATTCTATTTTCTTATAGAAATAGATTGAATTATTTTGATACAAACTCACCTCCTCTATTTGAACAAAGAATTTTGATAGTCTTTACTAAATCATTTTATACTCGAAGTTTAAATTGTTTAAAACAACCAAATGATTTTGATTTGTAATTCATAAAGTATACCCACATTTTTCTAGAATGATCATCAACAAATAGTTGAAAATACTTGTCCTCTAATACTAGTAACATTCATTGGACCACACAAATATGTATATATTTTTTTGATCGATTGGAGGAAGGGGTTTTGAAAGGGACCCCGACCCTTTTACAAATAGAATACAACAAGTGGAACAAGATCAAGAAGACTAGCTTCAGGATCCAAACAAAGAACAACAAAACTAGGGAGAAAACCTTTGCAAGACCAACAACAACTAGAACTAAAATTAAAAATATTTTCCTCCAAGACAAGGGAAATCCAGTAAACTACCAAGATGAAAATAAATTTGAACAACGTTTTCCCATCGATACTGGTAAAAGCCAACAAAATACCAAGATGAACATAAGTTTGAACAAGGTTTTCCCACTGAGATAGGGAAAAACCAGCAAATTGCCATGACAAAATTTGAGACAAGGTTTCCCTCAAAGACTAGGGAAAACCAACAAAATGCTGAGACGAACAAAAAGTTGAACAAGGTTTTTCCATCGAGATGAAATTTGAACAAGATTTTCCCACCAAGATTGGGAAAAATCAACAAAATTCCAATATGAACAAAATTGAACAAGGTTTTCCTACCAAGATTGGGAAAACCCATTAAGCAACCAAGAAGGATCCAACACCAATGAAAATGGATAGGGGATTAAGAGCCCCATTGAAGAAAATACTGCTAAAAAAGAAATAGAAAATCTTGCAAAGAGGAGTTTTTCAAGGACTTGGAAGATGGATTAGTAGTAAGAGAAGATACCCACAGGTCATGATATCTTGCTAAAAAGGATATGAAAAGTATAAACAAAAGGTAGGAAAGCCATGAGAATATTTTGTCCACCCCGATACCTCAAGACTAGAAGGAAGCATCCAACATAAGGACTGGTATCAGGAGACCATCTTCAACAACTAACATGCAAGCATCGGGTCCCTCCCCTAAGGACTAAAATAGATTGCAAAATAAAGTCATCTATAAAAAAGTCACCCATCCCAGAGCCCATCTAGCCCCACCAAAATTCCATCCAGGAAGAAATTTGAAGACATCAACATCCACAACCATGCGAGAAGGCACATGGTCCACCTTGAAGACTAGGAAGAAGTAGCAAGGAAGGATGTCAAAGGAGATCTTTGAAAGGATAAAAAATGGATCTGCTAAGATATCTTGATCCCACTCCAAAAATGCCATCCTAGAAATAAATCTAGAATCCACTCAGCTATAGACAAAGAACATGTGGTCCTCCCTGATATTGAGAAAGGCATGTAGAGTAGACCCTAGACTACAATAGAAGAGGAAAATAGGAAATAAAGATCCCCCTTACAAAAGCCTAGCTTAGAAGAGAAATAGATAAAGCCCTCCTTGTGAATAGTGATGAATCATGGGGTCCTTATCCAAAACCCAAAAAGGTCTATTGGGAGAGAATTTGTAGCTATAGCTCCTCAGTCAATCCAATCAAAATTTAGCCACCATCGAAGGCCACCATGGTAAAAATATTTGAGACAATCTAGCCAAGCAACTATGCTCACATTAGATAGAAAATATCATCTTAAGAAGCCCCAGGATAATCCTGTGGAGGTCCTAGAAAGTAGCAGGGAGATCCTAGGAAGATTTTCCCACCATGGGATTCGTAGGACGAGAGGAGGGGGAAGCAAGAAAATTGAAACAGGGGTCTCCTACCTAGAGCGGAAGACCACCCCACTCCCCCTAAATCTGCATATTTTAATTCTAATGGTTTTTTATATTTATGCTCTTGAAGTTCAAAAGGAATTATATATTGCTTTCCTACCAAACATTCTGGACAAACAGTAGATTCCCAAGATAGGTTTGGTATCCCTTCAACCATTTGATATTTGACCATTTCATTTATGGATGATGCATTAGTATGTCCCAAATGTTTGTGCCATAGAATTTTTTTTCCTAATGTTCTAACTGAAAGAGTCGAATGTGTAGTAGTATCCAAAATAAATAGATAACCTTTATAGGAACTTAAAGCTATTGTTTTTTCTTGTTTGCTAATATGAAATTGTTTTCTTCCATTAATAACTTTGAATTCTATTGTCATATCTTGATCCATGAGTTGAAAAAATGAAAGAAGGTTGGTAGTCAATCCAAGAACATATAGCACATTTTTAGTTATTTCTTTTCCATTTATCAGATTGACCAGAACATTTCCTATCCCTTTTACTTCATAAGTCTTACTATCTACTATAGCAACACATTTTTCTTGTAGGAAATTAAACCATTGTTTGTTTCCATTCATATGTTTACTTGCTCCTAAATCTATGTACCAATAATCCATAATTATTTTGTCTTTAAATGAATCTTTCAATTCTCTAGTATTTATGAGGTTGACTACCTTATGAATCCCCAGTTATAAAAGATCAAATATTAGTTTTAACAAAGATTTCAATATTTTAGGTTTAACTCCCAAATTTCAATAATATAGTTTCTAAATTTCAAAAAACTAATTTGATGTTGAATTCATTATAACTCTCAAATAAGAAATATAGAAAACAAATCTATTTGCAAATTTAATATTCCTAATTGATGTAGAAATCCTTATTCCTCCAAGTTAAACTATTTGCAAATATTTCAATGTAGCTTGAATTTCAAATAGAATAAAATAATTTAAAGAAACTTTAAATTGTATTTTCCAAAATACTTTAAAACTTATTAATATAGCTTCTAAGGTTTTAGTTCTTCAACTAGTTGTCTCATCCCTCCATTAATTCAATTAATCTATGATGTATTAGATTAATTAATCTCAACCTTAGAATAATTAGAAATAATATCTTTTATGGCTTCTTAACCTTTTTAAAAATCAAATTAATTCAAATGTTATGTACCTCCTTGTGAATGGTTCTTGCTAATAATTCTTTGACCTTCTTTTGTGTGCTTGCTGGCTTCTCTAACAACTAAATTAATTTCTTCAAATTGGCATGCTATAATGTAGGCTATATTTTACTTATACCTATGCTCTCCATGAAATATCCACTCTTCATGAAGCTTTCGATTCCTTCGTTCTTCCACGAGACTTCCTCCAAGTGTGGGCTTTGATGCTTTTGGTTTCCTCCACGTATGAGCTCTAAATAGCTTCTTCAGACTTAGTAATAACTTCACATTCCTCTCTCTTCAGTTATGAGCTTCTCCATGCTCCAAATAGCACTCTCCTTCAAACGCTCCTCAACTACAAACTTGAAACTTGATATTTTTAGGCTTGTTCTCTCTTTCTTTGCCTTACTAAACATAACCTCCTTCAATGCATTTAATGTAGTTTGTAAGGTGTTATTTCTTCCATAAATGACTCTTTCAATTCCTCCTTTGTCATGCCAAGTAGTAATAATATTTTCAACTACCTTTTCAAATCACTCTTTACCTCATTTGCAACACTCATTCTTTAGTAAATCTTAGATTGCACTCAAAATCTTGCATACCTTTTCAAAAACAATGCTCACTTGGCTGCACAATTTCTTCTATCTTATCATCCAAAAAATTCCATATGGTCTTAAGATTGTTGATGGTTATGGAATCCAATGTTTACTTCCTTTTGAATTTTATAATTCTAGATGGTTTGGTTGTCTCTTCTATGTCCTTTCAATGTCTAACAAAAGTTTATTCAATTGCTCACTTTCTTGTGTATGTTGGTGATGCTTCTTCTGCTCAAAATAGAGTTTTTTGATTGCTCCTCCAATATTTGGTGGATCTACTCAACTACTTTCTTAAACTTTTTATTTATTATTTCAAATGATATCTCTTCCTTGAATGCTTACCCCCTATGCTATGGCTATAACTCTTCCTTGCTACCTTATCTTCTCTGCAACTTACTAGACTTGTTCTTTATTCTTTCTTGCTCTTTCTCAAGCTAATAATAATCTTATAATTCTTACTATCTTGTTATTTTGTAGGTTCATTGGTGATAGCACGCTCTTTAATTTTCTCCTTCAAAAACCAAAACTTCATCTCCTCCTTTTGCTACCTTAAAAAACTTCTCCTTTCTCCTTCCAAAAGGCTTCCAAGAAATTCTTAAATTTTTAGCTCAAATACCTCTTCAAATGCTATCCAAAATATAAATATATCTCCTTCAACTTGTTGTATTTAAATTGCAGTCAATTCCTCCTTCAAACAACTATCCAAAAATACTTTCAAATCTACCCAAAACTTCTCTAATTTGTATCTCTTTTATCTCCTTCTAATGCTGCCCAAAATTCTAATTTCTTCTCCAAATACTAGTCTTCAAAAACTTTAATGGCTGACTCTAAAAATATCAAGTTGTGACCTCTTTTAATCTTCTTTATCCTTCTTAGCCTCTACTGAATTTTATTTTCAATTTTGGCTTCTCTGCTAGCATCGAATCCTTCTTCCTTTTGGGCTTGTTGTCAAATGGAGACAATTATCCCAAATACATTTTTCAGGATCTTCTCTTTCTTGCAATCTTTCTACCTTGAGATTTCTTCAAATATTCTCTAATGATCACTTTCTAATTCTTCCTTGTGGCTCTCCCTATTTCCTATTAATATCCCTTGCAACTTTGATACCACTATTTTAATTTGAAGTATTTAATCTAATAAGGAAAACACAATTACTGATTCTGTAAACTAATGAGATAAAGAAAAGAATAATAAAACACATGAACTACATGAGAATAAATGCATGTAGCTTGATACCCCTTGTATGAACTTGTATAATGAAATATGGAACTAAGAGTCCATAATATAGATTTTATAAATGACCTTTGGTCTAGCTTAGATGACCTTTGACATACATAACAAATAATGTAATATATTCTAACAAAAATTGTAGAGACACAAGATTTAATCCATCTAACCCATTTCTTCCCAAATCCAAACTTTTACAAAACTGCAAAAAGCAAATCCAATTTAACCCTATCATAGGCTTTATTCATATCAAGTTTTAAGATCATTGATTTCTCTTTTCTTGAAGTTGTTGAATGTATAACTTCATGAGCTACTATGATCCCATTCAAAATTTGTATCCCTTTCAAAAATCCTCCTTGCTCTTCTAAAATAATTTTATCTAATAATGGCCTTAATAGATTCACCGTCACTTTGGAGATAATATTCTATGCCATACTACATAGGCTTATTGGTCTAAAAGAATCAAACAATTCAACATCCTTCTTTTTGGAATTAGGGTAAGATATGTTGCATTTATTTTATAGGGTATGTATTATTTTATCCTAGACTGTTCCATTGCCACCGATAAAGAATCCTTCACTATATCCCAATTATGTTGGTAAAAAATTACAAAGAGCCTATTTGGACCTAGGGATTTATCCTTATTAAAAGATAAAAGAGCTAAATGAAATTCTTCTGGAGTAATAGGCTCCATCAAATTCCTATTATCTTCATTCATTATAACTGAAGATACATCTTCAAGAGGTTTATCATTAAGAACTTCAGTCTCCTCCGATCCTAGAATATTTTGATAAAAGGGCTTGCCTCTTTTCTAATTTCACTATGATCTTCAATCCAAACCTCTTATATTGATTTAATTCTACTAATTCTAGATGTTGATCTCTATACTATAGTCATCCTATGATTTTTTTTGTATTTTTATCTCCTTTTAACCAAGGCTATCTTGATTTTAATCTCCAAAAATTATCTCCCTTAAAATATTATGATATTCACTAAACAACTCCCTTTCCTCAAAGCTTGGAATATTATGATCACCTTTTTGAAATTTTGGAATTTTATGTTTTAGTTCTTCTTTCTTCTCAAAAATATTTCCAGAAGTGTTCTTGATCCATTATTTTAATCTAGATGTCATAGATTTAATTTGTTTTGGAAGAGCATACTACCCACCATTTCCTGAATAATTCCATGTTTTTGCTATCATATCAACAAATTGAAGATGGTATTCCCGCATCTGCTCCTATTTAAAATATGATATTTTTTGAATTCACTTACCACCATTTTAACATTTATTAGCCAGTGATATGAACCAATCCTTGTCAAGGTATTGATTTTAGCACAAGTTCCTTCAACTAGTCAATGATATGAGGGTATGCATCTGTCTAATTTTTCAACTATTAGGTTCTAGCCTCTCCTATTGTTGGTCCATGTATAGTTGTCTTCTTCAAACTCAACCTCCCATAGATTATTATTTTTAATAAAAGCTAAGAAATATCTCATACTTCCCCCAAATTTTTCATCTAGCTTGGTTACGGAATTAAAATATTCTATGACCATGAATCAAGTTTCTTGGCCTTTACTTATCATAAATGTTTCAATCCCACTCTAAAATTCTAATATACCTGACTGAGTTGTAGGTCCATAGACATTGATAAGGATGAAACGAATATCTACAAAATAGCAAGTGACTAAAGAGGTAATCTAATACCTAGTTTTATGAATGGCTACACAAGAAGTTCTAGAAGGATTCCAACAAGTTATAATTCTCTCTACCACTCCTTTAGAATCCATAGCATCCCATTCACATATTTTCCATACTGCTTTCATAGTTTTTGAAACTTTTTCTTTGTCATTTTAGTTTCCAAGATACAAAGAATACCAGGCTTATTACTCAAACATATATCCCTGATACACCTCTACTTTGAGGGAGTATTAACACTCCTTATATTCCATGAGATGATAATTATTTCTCATTAGGGACTATTGGCCCCACCTGCGTATTGCCAATATCATTTTTTTGGTAAATAGAAGTTCAACCAACTTATTTTATGTTCTTTCTCTATGTTTGCTCTTGGTTTGTTGGATCTTGCTTGATAATTTGAGGGTTTTACTCTTTTTGTATTTACTATATCATGAATAGGTCTTATTATTCTATTCCTCAATATTATTTTATAATTTTATTTTCATCATATTTATCCTCTCCTATCTCTACTACAAAAGCTTTTAACTTGTCCTCCTCATTTTATGGTATTTCCTTATTAATGGCAGAGGTATTAACTTCTAAAAATATATTTTCTTTACCAAATGTTTTCTCCTGAATGGTGCATGGTACTTCAAGAGAGCATTCAAAATTTTATGATACAAATTCCTTAAGTTCATCGAGAATGTTCTTCCTTAAATTAGGATCATACTGAATATATGATTCCTTGTTAATATGTTGAACCTATTGAACATTGTCCTCTAACTTTTGATCTACTTTTTCTTCATAGGATAAAGCCTCACAAGAGTTGGTATTTATTCTAATATCCTTACTTACAGGTCTCCACTATTTATTTATTTTTTATTTTTGTAGATCTATTTTTGGAAGTTGAAAACCATCTTCATCCATAACCATCTATAAGTTTCTCTTACAATTTTCTACATATGATTCTATTGGGATCTTCTTAGGTTATGATCTCTCAATATGCCACACCTCATGAAATATTCTACATCTAAATGATATATTTTCATAACCTATGCTTTGGATCCACATATTATTCCCATACTTAAGAATGATTGATTCTAGTAAAAATTTACTTATATCAATCATGACCAATATCCAAGCATAAATAGCCAAGAATCCATATTTTGTAGTATCTAAAATCTCAAGGAATTCTCCTAGAGTGTTGTCTATTACCTTGAAGGTATATATTTTCTAAAATTCAATGGGTAACCCAAACATCCTAACCCATACTGGTACTAGGTATAGATTTACATTTTTAGGTGAAAAGCCTTCATACCAGTGGGTAAGGAAGAGTCTTGCTCTTCCCATAAACCAAGGACCCTCTTTTAGGATTGTTTTTATTTCTTCCATAGAACAAAAATGGCTAGGAAGAAATCTTTGGGAAGAAATGATAGAATTACTCCTGGAGACTTCCAACTCCTATCAATCCATTTTCTCAAGGCTAAAGCCCCTGGCCAATACCCATTAAATTTACCAAAATTGCCCTATATTGGAGCAACAAGGATCTCTTTGAGGTGTTCTCACTAACCTCTACCACTAGAGATGATTCTAATAATTTAACTATAAATCAGTCCATGGAAAGGAAAATAAAACTCAAAATCTATTAAAATTTATCAGAATGTCCTATAGAAAATATAATATTTGATAAAAACTTTATAATAATCTGCATGCAAAATTTCTAAGCTAAATAAGGGAATAAAAACTTAGCTGAAATTTTTTGTCTAGATAGAATGTTTTGCCTCACTGAAGTCCTAGCTCTTCATTGCTCTTACCATCATTCAAACCCTAGATGACAAATATTTGCAATTTTATTTTTTTGCAACTTGAAAAATCATCACTGCCCTTGTTTCGGATGGTTGATTTCATAGGGTTGTATCTCCCTAAATATTATCTTCTTATTGTTCATTGCTAATAATAAGTATTTGGATTAATTACTCATCAAGTAATATCAATTGTTAATATTAATTATTAACAATGATACTAATATCTAGAGTATTAACCTTATTAATATTTTAAAGGTTTTTCAATTAATCAAAACTCTATTTCCAAAGCAAGCAAAACATTGAATTCTTGATACATTACATTATTTTATCCTTATGGAGTGGCTTTTTAAGATAACTAGTCTATTATCCCCATTCCTTCTAAGGATGACTCCTTTGTCATAGAAATCTCATGGTCCAACGATGTATCCAAACAACAAGCAAATGCAATGCATCTATATGATGGGTATACTTTACCTTGGAGTTATCGATGAATAAGTCATTAGCCATAATTTTCCATATTTTTTCTCAATTCAGGTGATTGTCCAATCTCAATCCACCAATGAGAGTACCTACAAGAAATTGTTCTTGAAGATCAATTATAATCAGAAGTTGAATTCTTAATTCTATGATCCCTATAAGGTGGTTCATCACATTAGTGAAGTGGAATATTAGTTGGATATTCCACCATCTTCCCCCATCCATACCATATTTTATGTATATTGTCTAAAGCAAGTTATTGGCTAGAAGGTATAGTCCTAGAAAAAGCTTCTAATACTCAATGTAGAATGTCGAGTCACTCTCTAGCTTGAAGCAGTGTTGCAGTCTAGAGTTCATCATATTTGGTCTTGACAAATTTAGGAGTTCCTCATCAAGTGGTAGGACCTTCTAGAAGAATATTCTATGTGGGATCCTAAGAGCATTTTCTAGTCTTTTTAGCTTTGAGGGGGGAGCCATGTAACAACTCCAATATAGCCATGTTGGATATCTTTATTTTTATTAGCTTAGCCCTAGGATTATATAGTTGGTTGTTGAGCATTAGGGTTAATCTATAAATATGAATATTTAGGAGGTAGTTGAGATTATATTTCATATTCAAATCTTAGTTTCATCTATTGTGCATATGAGACTTTTCCCTTTCCAAGTGGCTATGAGACTTTGCCCTCTCTAAGTGGCTAAGGATTTGCATTGATTTGAATATGGAATTTAATTATTGCATATTTAATTTTCTAGAAATTGGATTTGAATTATTATTATCATTTAGGTAATGTTATTTGTGCATAATTAGATTGCTACTGATATTGCTATAATTATCAAAGTTGTTTTGTAATAAACAAGGATATCATATCATAGGAGAGGTTGGGTCAAACCAAGGCTCCTAAGAAAGTGGTAATAAAATCCCTATGCATAACTAAATGACAAAGGCTTTCACTCAAATCTATTGTTAAAAGAAAAAAATGACACAAGGCATGAGGAAGTTTTATGCACAAGTTCAAATACATGAAGTAAAGGTGTGAAGGAAGATGGGGAGGCAAATTTTAAAGAAAAGGAGGATGAGGAGGTAAATTTCAAAGCAAATGAGGTGAAAGAGTTTAAAGTTAATCAAGGTAATTCACATTCATTTTCCTCGAGTAGCATAAAATCTTCTTGTAAAAAAATGAAAGTAGGACATAATGTATCCATTACACTTTAGGGTTTCAAGAATAGCACAAAAAAGAAAGCTTATGGAAGATATCCAAGAAAAATTAAGGTTTCTAGGGATGCATAATAAAGTAATGACTATGGAGGATCATCCTTGCATATTAGGGTTTTATGGGAAACATAAAGAAGAGAGTGTTTATGACGTATTCCTTGTGTTTTAGACTTTTTAGGGCAACATAAATCTTTAGAAGATAAGTCTCATTATGAATAATATGAAAAAATAGAAGATATTGATGAAGATAAAGTGTTGGTAGGAATGAGAAAGAGAAAGGAAGGTCACCAAAGCATCAACGAAGAGAAAAATAAACTCAAAGGCATTGGTTTTTTTAGTAGATTAATTCACAAAAAGATTTTTCTAAGATTATATATAAATCAAACATGTCATTAATCAAACTAACAATAAATCTCAATATTACAAACAACAACAATATCTCACAACTATAACTCAAATATACACAATATACAAGAATTATTCTTATTTATTACATTGCTTGAAGAGATGTCTCCAATATATAATTTTACATTGCTCTCCTCAAACATCTGGGAGATGCATTATTTTATATTCCTCTCATAAATATAAAACTCTCATCTCTTTCACATTGTGAATATTCATTGTCCATTTTGACACCTTTCACTTTCTCTTATATTGACACATATTTTATAAAATATAAATAAACTACCAAACTAATATTACAAGGAGGACAAATAATGTAATACTTCCAACACTCCCTTGTATTACATTATTTGGTAGGAAGGTCTTTTTTTTGCCTTCATTCTTTTATTCTTCTATCTCTTCATTCTTTAGATCTAACTTTGGCATGGCTAGATATATGCAACTTTAATTATTTGTGTATCTTTGGATCAATGTATTTAAGTTGCCTTTGGGTCTCTGCCTTTGGGACATTGCCTCTAGGTCACTGCCATTGGATCTGCCTCTGGGTTTCTGCCTTTAGATCACTACCTCTAGGTCAATCCCACCAGATCACTTCCTATGGGTCACTACCTCTGTAACTCTACCTTTGGATCACCTCTAGATTATCATTGTCTCTGGGTCATCCTCTAGAATACTCATAAGACTATCATATTTTTAGGATCATCACTATAAATATTCTTACTATAGGCCATCTTCCAAGCTATGATTGGGTCATAATAATTTATTTCTTTATGAAAATATTCTCAATAAACTTTGATCATACTTGGTTTCCTTATATAGGAACCATATAACATTCCTTTTATCTTATCACATTCATTCATGTTTATCCATCCATAATCCATTTTAAATCTGTAGTCTTTCTTTTCTTGTTATATATTATGTCCTCCACAAATTTCACAACTATGGAGATTCCAACATTTATCTAATTTATGTCTATATCTACCATAATTATTACATCTATTCTCTATTAAAAATTTCCTTTTTCCATTTTGTCCTTCATTGTTATTGATTCTATTAGTCTCTATCATAGATTTGATGTCACTATTTCCTATCACAAATTTAGTTCTTGATTCCTTGCTACTCATTTGTCCTATATATCCAAGACCTTCACATTTTGGTCTTATTTTTAATATAATTGACTCTTTCATTCCTTGTCTATGTTTTTTTCAAAATTGTATCTTTATATCTCATTTTACTTAAAAATTTGAACCAATTCCTTTAGTATACCTTTTAAAATAACTAAAAAGATCATTAGATTATCCCTATCAATATCAACACAATTTGAGCATCACTATTTGAATCCATTTCATCATCAATTTTGATAGCATATGTTTTTTTCTAAACAATCATGAACTATATTCAAATCCTTTGTATCACATGTAGCATCTATTTTTGTAACAGGTTCTTCTATCTTTGTCATAAATTCTAAATCACAAGTATCATTGCTTGCATCACAATTTTTCTTTTTATTTTGATGAGGATCACAACTTGCATCTTTTTATTTTTTATGAAGACCACTAGTGTCACAACATGCATCTATCATCATGGGCCTTAATTAATTTGCTTTCATAGGCCTTAAATCATTTGTATCACAAGAAACATATTTTACAATTGTCTTATTCCCTAATTCTTCAACCTTTCCTTGTTTTCTTATCTTGGAAACATTTAGAGTGATTATTCCCTTGTATATTGTTTTCCATAGACTAATAGGTACAATAACAAAGTTTTCATAATAATCATTAGCATCATTAAGAATACTTTGCATGCATTGTTGAAGTATTAAAAAATCTATTTTTTCTGCTTCACTAGTAATATCAACTAACTTGTTCTTGAAATCTTTAGTCATTTTCTCTCGTTTTCTATTTTTGCCTTTGAGGATTTCATTAGAAAGTAATGTCATTTACATTATATTTTCTACATCATTAGATAATGTAAAAACATCTTTAGAGTCTTCAACTACTTCATCAAGTTTTGAACTTAGATAATTTCCTAGTATTGAAAAACTTTCATCTTTGGCTTCTCTCATGATTGATTGTAAGATTCTCTTTTCCTTTATTGATGTATTCTCTTAACCTTCAATTTTTTCTATCATGTATTGAGTACCACATTTTAAATTTTACAATATATTCTTAGTCTCTTCTAGTGAGTCATCTTGAAAGTATATTTGTTCTTCTTGAAAACATAAATTTTCTTCTTCAATTATTTTTGACATCTCATGTATTTCCGGTTTTTGTGTTCCTATTTTTTTATCAAATTTTTTTTTCACTTGCTTTTTCTTCATCATATTCCTTTAAAGTTGAAAATCTTATAGCTCCAAATATATATATATATATATATATTAAATTTTCTATACCATTGAAATAGTAGCCCTTTTATCTCCCTAGGTCCAAAGTTTCAAATTATAAATTACAAAAATATCTATGAAATAGAAAAACTTTGTCTCCCTAATTGCTTAGAAGTTAGAAAATAAGAACTTTGCAAATTTAATTTCTCTAGGTTTGAAGTAGACTTCCTTTTCTCTCCAAAATTAAATAATTTGCAAATATTATATAAAATTTTGAATTTCAAAAAAATATTAAAATTTCAAAATGCTTATAACTCAAAAAACTTCTATTCACTATTAATTTACTTATCACTCCATTACTTAATTATAATAAAAAAATTAAATTCTACCTTTAAAAACTTATCTCTTCGATTTAAATATTTAAAACACTAAAAATTAAATATTATCCTTATTCCTCCATTTTAACCTTAGTCTAAATTTTAAATTTTAACTATTTAAACCCTAAAATTTACCTTGCTTCCTACACATCGACTTCTTGAAAGACGTAATTACACTTGGCATTGTCTTGGATGGAATCGAGCGTTTCACTATCTGAGCAAGCTTTGGAATGTGTGTGACCCTACCCATGCAAAGGCCTACTTAAGCATGATTTGGATAGATGTTTCAATTCTTCCTGAACCATTTCATCTGACCTTGAGTTGGTTCACAAACCTTTTACTTTTCTCCAAGTGGCACTTCTTCTTCAGACATTCTGCTTCTTCTTCAGGGGTTTCATCTAACCATTCTTCACTCAATGAACATTTGGTTTTGTCTCCTCCTTGGAAATTTTTTTCACCTTCATTCAACGCTTCTTCTTGGTACTTAAATTCTCCTTGCCTTTCAGTTTTATTTTAGCTTAGCTCTTAACATTGCAATCTCTTTTAAACATCTCCTCTTGAAACTTTGTTTTTGAGTTAATGCTTCAGGCATATTATCTTGACCCTTAGTCTCCTCTAGGTACCTAAAGCATCTCGACTTGGAACTCAATCTCCTCTATACGCTTTAGGTGTCTTCAATTGGCACTCTTTTTTGAATCCTTGACTTTTGCTTATCTTGTATCCTAAATGTTTGGTTTCCACTGCTACATTCTAGTGCACTGCCTACATGGCTTAATTTCCTTCTAGTTACCTTATTTGCTTCTCCTTTTGAGCATAGATTTTTTCCTTCTAATTTATAATATATTTTGGTGTAGGTTCAGGTGGTGCTAATATTCTCTGATGCAGGTTTAGGTGGCACTAAAGTTGCAAAAAAAACAAACTTAACTTTTCTTAACTTTGCATTGTCATGGTTGCGTTCATTTTTTATTAAACTTTACTAATTATTGTGTCCTTGCTAATGTCTATGTCCTTTATTTCTTTGCTAATGGTTGCATCTTTTCTAATGTTTGGCTTTGGAAGGTGCTTTGCTCAGGATGCTTCACTGCTGATGTTGGAGATGTTCTATTCAGGTGGCTTGTTGTTCACTTGCTTAGATGTGGGCTTGCTTCTAACAAGCATTGCTTTCTCTTTGACTAAGCCTTGTACTAAGATGGCATTAGGCTCTACTTTACCTAGCACTATTTAAATTTTTTTCTTAACTAACTTTTTGCATATGAGTTAAATATAGGCGTGCCTCTATCGATCCTGACTTTGATGCTTTGATGATTATCATGTTTTTACAAAGCTTGACACGGGCTTCTATGGCTGCAGTACATTTATATTATTCTTCCTTTACAATTTTTATTACATAGAATTTCTTATTTTTGTATTCTCCTTTTCTAGAGGAGATTATAAAATACTTTCTTTCTTGCTCTTATCCTTTGATTTAGCAGTATTTATGCTATTGACAATAGGACTTTGGCCTTAATTTTCTTATGTTGTTGGCCATGTGGCTATTTCAATTCACTATCTAAATATATTTACCTATTCATTGGCCAAATAGATAACTCTTTGCTTGCTTGAATAGAAGTTATCCTCTTTGATTGAATTTTTTCCTTACAACTCTAACTAAATTTTCTTCTTATGCAGGCTTTATGTCTCTTATCTTTGGAGCCTTCAAATTTTTTGTTTCTAGTTCACTGAAACTTTCAATTTTTTTTTATCAAATCTCCTTTCTCTTCTTTAATAAGTAGCTTAAATATTGGGTTTTTTTCTTTACAATAAGAACCACTTTATATACTTTATGATGGACCTATTTAAATGGGTCTCCTTCTTTAGACTCCTTGAGACTTTATTCTCTAATCAATTCTAAAACTTGATTGCTACAATTTTAAATAGATTGTCTCTCTATTTTACTCTTCATAATACACTATTCATTTTCTAACTTCAATTGGGCTTGTCGTTGGATAGCAATAATTATCCCAAATCATTCACTTGGTGGCTCTGATAATATTGTTAGCTTTCTGAGTAGATTAATTCATAGAAATATTTTTCTAAGATCAAGTATAAATCAAATATATGACATTAATCAAACTAAAAATAAATCTTAATATTAGAACAACAACAATATCTCACAACTATAACTCAAATTACAAAATATACAAGAATGATTCTTATTGATTACATTGAGTGGAGAGATGTCTCCTTTATATAATTTTGCATTGCTCTCCTCAACCATCCAGGAGATGCATCGTTTCATATTCCTCTCATAAAGATAAAACTCTCATCTTTCCACATATCATATGACTCTTCATTCTCTATTCTTACACCTTTCACTTTCTCTTATATTCACACATACTTTATACAATATATGAATCAACTAGCAAACTAATATTACAAGGGGGCAAAATAATGTAATACATACAACAAAATGGATATCAATTTAGGAAGCCAAATTAAAACATCACAGGTTTTAACAAGAAATGAGTTAAAACTACTAATAAAATAAAAAGTGATAATAATGAAAATGACATCATAGAATATTAGGGATATTAATAACACCCCTAAAAAAAGAGTTATTAAGGAGTTATAGATTGTTATATCCTAATTTTATTTTAATACAAGAAACAAAAATAAGTAACGAGGAAAGTAAAGGTGCTTTTAAAAAGGTTTGGAAGATGGGTGATTGTCTAGCAATTTATGCTATAGGGGCTTCAAGTGGTATTACAACAACATGAGATGAATGTAATTGGGATGGACAAATATTGGAAGCAAAAAATAACTGGATTGTTGGACTATTTTGTAGGAAGGAGGAAAACATAAAATTTAGAGGTATAAATGTATATGCTTCAACTATAATTACTTCTCATGAAATATGATGGAAGGACCTTAGCATATTTTTTGTCAAACACAATGATGACTCATAATTGCGATCTATGGATTCTTGGGAGAAATTTAAATGTAGTTTTATATCCTTTGGAAAATAAGGGTAGTACTCCATGATGGTCTAAATCAATGTTGTATTTTTCTTTATTTGTCAATTCAAATGGCCTATGGGATGTTAGTCCTTCAAGTTTATAATATGCATAGGATATTAGATGCATTGAACAAACTCATATAGTAGAAATTAGATAGATTATTGTTATCCAATACATGGTTGCAAATAGAGTATACAATATCTTTATTATTTTTTTGCGAGCAGGATTAGATCGCAAACCCATTCTTTTGATTTGTGATTTACCCAATAATGGTCATCCAAAGCCATTTCACTTATAGTATATGTGGGTCCAAGACCCTAATTTCTTCTAGATTTTTATGTTATAGTGGGATGAAGAAAATTGTAAAGGATCATATATGTACAAGTTTGTTCAAAGGATGAAATATTTAGAGGACCAAATGAAGATTTGGAATGCCAAATTTTTTGGTAATATTTTTAAAGAAAGTAAATTGAATACAAGATCAAAAACTAACCAAGGTAGTAGAAATCAATGGAATATATCATGATTCTTTTATGAAAGAAAAACAACTACTTTCTAATTTTTATAATGCATTAAAAAGAGAGAAGTCATATCAGTTTCAAAAATCTAGGGAGAAATGGCTCAAAGAAGGATATAGAAATTTAAAAAAAAAAAGGTTGTACTCAGGTCACCCATTCTTGAAAAATTACAATGATTTTATTTAGATCTTGAGAGTTTATAAATGGATTCAATTCTCATCTAAAAAAAGTTGCTATGGCTAGGTACCTACATTTTTTTTATAAAAATTATGAATTCTTAATTTTCATTTTTTGGATAGTCTTCAATTTTATTTGTAAATACAAATATTCTAAAATTTAGCATCCTTCTTAACATTATTCTAATATTCAACTTCACCTCTACTATCTATGCACTATATCTTAGTAGAGTAATATTTCTAAAAATTTGTGTTATCATAGTCTGCTTTATTGAATTTGGACTATTAATTTCATTTTGAACCATAAATGCAACCATAAGAACTTTAATATGATATTTTTTAAATTCACTTACCACCATTTAATTCTTATTGATAAATGATATAAACCAATCCTTGTCAAGGTATTAATTTTAACACAAGTCCCTTCATCTAGTTGATGATCTGAGAGTGTACAACTATCTATTTTTTTTGCTATTAAGTCTTGGTCTATCCTATTGTTTGTCCATGTATAGTTTTCCTCTTCAAACCAACCTTCCATTGATGTTTATTTTGAATGAAAGTTGAGAAATCTCTCATACTTTTGGTATTTTCCTAATTCCCCCAAATTTTCATCTAGCTTGGTTATGGTATTAAAATCTCCTATGATCATGAATTAGGTTTCTTGGTCTTTACTTCTCATAAAGGCTTCAATCCCACTCCATACTTTTGATCTACCTGACTGATTTGTAGGTCCATAGACATTGATAATGATGAAATAAATATTTGTAAAGTAGCATGTGACTAATGAGGCTATTCAATGCCTAGTTTTATGAATGGTTCTAGAGGAGTTTCTAACTAGATTTCAACATGTTAGAATTCCCCCTATCGCTCCTTTTGAATCCATATCATCCCATTTACATCTTTCCCATACAAATTTTACAGTTTTGGAAACTTCTTCCTTTGTTATTTTAGTTTCCTAGATACAAATAATATCAAGATTATTACTTAAATAGAGACCCCCGATACACCTCTACTTTGAGGGGCATTACCACTCCTTATATTTCATAAGATGGTAATCATATCTCATTAGGGTTTGTTGGTCCCTCCTATGAATTACCAATATCATTTTGCTATTTGGTAAAGAGAAGTTCAACCAACTTAGACTATGTTCCTTTCTCTATGTTTGCTCTTACTTCCTTGGCTCTCACTTGATAATTTGAAGGTTTTTCTCCTTTTGAATTGTGAGTATGGGGGGTAGGTCTCATTATTCTATTCCTCAATATTCTTTCAAAACTTTCCTTTTCATTAGATATATCCTTATTTTTAAGTTTGAGTTCGTGTTCGAGTTTGACACTCTTGAAGTTCAAAATAAATTTGACATATTCAAAAATTCGAAATAAAATTCGACATAAAATTTGATATATTATAAATGTGCATATATATCTATCTTATAGCTTATCTCACCATTTAAAAAAAAATTGTTCCTTCCAATTCAAAATAGTAGGATGACAACCGTCTTCTTTGTTAGTGATATTTTAAAATTAATTAAACATATAATAAATTTCATTTATAATTGAATAAGTTTTTTAAATAATTATTAAAATAATAAAAATGTAAAATTAATAATTTAAATTATAATAATTTAAAATTTTATATTCAAATATTTTAAAATTTTATTAAAAATTCTACCCGTAACCTAAAATCATGGTATAGTCTTTCGCAAGCCCTAAAAATTCTTGGCAACACAACAATCTTTGCCACTGGTTGAGAATAGGATAAGGGAATAAGAGAGCATTCATGGAGCTCGTGTACAATCGGCAAAGGAGTGATGCAACCATGAATAGCAGCAATGCCTCTACCTCCTTGCAATGCCACTTGCTCATCCCACCATTGCCACCATCGGTGTCCACCATTGCTGCACTGGATCAGCCATGGGTAATTTTTTATAGTGTGACTTACGATGGAAAGACTACCAATCTTTGTTCCCTGTGGTAAAATATTTAATCAAAATTTTTTGTATACATTTTTTTCCTCCTTGCGGGTATTTTTTCACCTGTTTTCTACCAAAAACATTTATGTCGAATTTAAGGTTTGTTCATCGAATTTATGAACCAGGGTTTTAAATTTGATGAATTTCGAATTTTATCTAAAATTTTTGATGAATTTGATAACTAAGGATATATCCTCTCCTGGATCTGCTAAGGAAGCTTTTGATTTATCTTGCTCATTTTTTGGTATTTCCTTATTAATGGTAGAGGTATGAACATCTAACATTGAATTTTCTCTACCACCTTCCTTCTCATGAATGGTGCATGATACTTTAAGAGAGTATTTAAAATATGATGAGACACATTTATTAGGTTTAGCAAGAATTTTCATCCCTAAATCAGGTTCAGACTCAAAAGATGATTCCTTATTAATATTTTGATCCTGTTGTACCATGTACTCTAAGCACTAATCTAATTTTTCTTGATAGGCTATTACCTCAAAAGAATTGGTGTTTCTTCCAATATCCTAACTTACTAGTTACCACTATTTATCTATTTTCATCTATTTGGACCTTATTTTTGGAAATTGAAAACCATCCTCATCCATATCCATATGTAAGTTTCTCTTGCACTTTTCTACATATATTTTTGTTGGACTCTTCTTAGGGCATGATCTCTCAATATGCCCTACCTCATGACATATTCTAAATTTGAAAGATATATGTTCATAATTCATGGTTTGGATCCATAGCTTACCCCTATACTTAAGAATGATTAATTCCAATAAAGGTACCAATATCAATTATGACAAATATTTGGGCATAAATATCCAAGACTCTATATTTTATGTTTTTTGAAATCTCAAGGAATTCTCCCATGGTGTTTCCTATTACCTTAAAAGTATTTGTTTCCTAGGACTCAATGAGAAACCCATTTATATTGACCTAGATTGGTATTAGGGCTAGATTTATGTTTTCAGGTGTAAAAACTTTAGACCAGTGGGTAAGGAAGAGTCTTGCTCTTCCTATAAATCAAGGACACCTTTTCAAGATTCTATCTCTTTCCTCCCTAGAACAAAAAATGGCTAAGAAGAAACATTTTGGAAGAAAGAATAGAGTCACCCCTAGAGACTTCCATCTCCTATCAATCTATTTTCTTAGAGATTAATCCCCTAGCCAAGATCCATGAATTTTAACAATGACTATCTTATCTTTGAGAAACAAGAATTTATGTTGCATGAGGTCCTCCCTAACCTATACTACTAGGGATGATTCTAATGATTTAGCTATAAATTGATCCATAGGAAGGACACTATAACTCAATATCTACTAAATTTTATCAATATATCCTATAGCAATTATATTATGTAAAAATAAACCTACAATAATCTACATGCAAAAATTTAAAGAAAATGAAGGGATAAATGAAACTTAGTTGAAAATATTATGTGCCCAAACAGAATGTCATGCCTTTTTGATGCCCTAAACCTTCATTTTCACCACCCTTGTTATAGATAACTAACTTCATAGTATTTTATCTCCCTCAATACTACTCATATTTCTTCCTATGACCAGTTATTTTAAAGCTCTTCAAATTCCTCACAAATTGGTCCAAGAATTATCTAAATCAGACAAACCTTCACAAAGACATGGCTCCTAAAAGATGAGATATTTTTTGTAAAAAATTACCCTAACGTTACACTTATTTTATAAGGTTGTCTTCACATGAATGTATCTACTTAATTAATACTATTTAGATTATTTTTTATGACCAATCATTTCAAAGCTCTTCAAATTTTTCATAAAATGGTGTAAGAATTATCTGAATTGGACAACTCTATGCAAATATATGGCTCTTGAAAGTGTCCAATAAAATGGTTCTAATTGCTATTTTCCCAAAGGTTTCTTCCTAGCCATTTTTTTCTGAGGAAAGACATAGAATCCTAAAATGAGGTCCTTGTTTTATGGGAAGAACAAGACTCTTCCTTACCTACTAGTATGAAGGCTTTGTGCCTAAGAATGAAAATTTATCCCTAGTACCAATCTGGATTAGGATGTATGGATTACCCATTGAAATTTGAAAAATGGATACTTTTAAGGCAATAGGAAACACTTTGAGAGAATTCCTTGAGATTTCAAAAACTACAAAAGACAAATTCTTGGTTATTTATGCTAAAATATTGGTCATGATAGATATAAGTAAACCTTTACCAGAATCATTCCTAAGTATGGGGGTAAGCTGTGAACCCAAACCATAGATTATGAAAACATATGTATGGGGGTAAGCTGTGAACCCAAACCATAGATTATGAAAACATATCTTTTAGATGTAGAAGATGTTATGAGGTGGGGTATATTTAAATATCATACCCTAATAATAGTCTAGTAGATACATATGTAGAAAATCATAAGAGAAACTTACAAATGAATACGGATGAGGATGGTCTTCAACTTCCAAAAAATAGATCTAAATATATGAAAGTAAATAAATAGTGGATACCAATAAGGAAAGGTATTGGACTAAATACTAATTACTTTGAGGCTTTAACCTATGAAGAAAAAGTAAATCAGAGCTTATAGGACATAGTACAACATAGTTGTTTTCTATTCTAGAGAGGTAAGAGAAATATTCTTGAAAGGGGGTCCTTGGTTTATTGGAAGAGCAAGACTCTTCTTTACTTTTTGGTTTGAAGGCTTTGCACCTAAAAATGTAATTCTATCCCTAGTACTAGTCTGGGTTAGGATTCATGGGTTACCCATTGAATTCTAGGAAATGGATACCTTAAAGGAAATAGGCAACACTCTAAGAGAATTTCTTGAGATTTCAAAAACTACAAAACATAATATCTTATATATTTATGCTCGAACATGATTGATTTTAGTAAACCTTTATTAGAATCAATCATTCTAAGTATGGGGGTAAGTTGTGGACCCAAACCATGGATTATGAAAATATATCTTTTAGATGTAGAAGATGTCATGAGGTGGGATATATTGAGAGATCATGCCCTAAGAAGAGTCAAATAGAAACATATATAGAAAACCACAAGAGAAACTTACAAATGGATGTGGATGAGGATGGTTTTCAATTTCTAAAAAATATATCTAAACAAATTAAAGTATATAAATAGTGGAGACCAATAAGCAAGGATATTATAAGAAACACTAATTCTTTTGAGGCTTTGTCCTATAAAAAAAAATAGCTTAGAGCTTAAAGGACATGGTATAACAAGATCAAAATATTAACATAGAATTATCCATGCAGTTTGAACCCGATTTAGGGGTGAACATTCTTTCTAAACCTAAGGAATGTGCCTCATCAAATTTTGAAGAATCTCTTGAAGTACCATGCACCATTCACAAGAAGGAAATTGGTAGACAACACACAATGTTATATGTTAATAACTCTACAATTAATAAGAAAAATCCAAAAAATGAGTAATATAAGTCAAAAGCTTCTTTGGAAAATGTAGGAGAGGATATATCTAATGAAAATGAAAGTTGTGAAAGAATATTTAGGAATATAATAATAAGAGCTACCTCCAATACTGGTAAGGCAAAAAGAGAAAAAACTTTAAATTATCAAGAGCTAGGAAAACAAGAGCCTAAAATGTATCCAAGAACCTAAAATGTCAAAGAAAGAAGTTTCCAAAACTATGAATGTAGTATGGGCAAGATGTGGATTTACAAGTGATGAGGAAAATTATAACATGTTGGAATCTAGTTATAACATCTTATGAAACCATTTATATAACTAGGAATTAGATAGCCTCATTAGTCACATGCTACTTTGTAGCTATTTGTTTCATCCTTATCAATGTCTATAAACCTACAACTCAGTCAAGAAAATCAGAAGTATGGAGTGGGATTGACAACTTTATAATATGTCTAGATCAAGAAACTTGATTTATGATCATAGAAGATTGATGAAAATTTTGGGAGAATTAGGAAAATAACCAAAAGTATGTATATTTTTTAGCTTTCATTAAAAAAATAATTTATGGGAGGTTAAGGTTGAATAGGATAACTATACATGGACCAAAAACAATATAGGCTAGGACTTGATAGAAAAAAAATGGACAGATGCATACTCTCAAAGCATCAACTAGATGAAGGGACTTATGCTAAAATCAATACCTTGATAAGGATTGGTTTAGATCACTAGCCAATAAGAGTTAAAATGGTGGTAAGTGAATTAAAAAAAAGATCAAATATTAAATATGAGTAGATGTGGGGATATCATCCTCAATTTATTTATATGATAGCACAAACATGAAATTCTTCAAGAAATAGTGGGTTGTATACACTTCCAAAATAAATTAAATCAATGACATCTAGATTAAAATAATGGAATAAGAACACTTTCAAAAACATTTTTGAGAAGAAAGAAAAACTAAAAGAGAAACTTTCAAAATTTTAAAAATATGAGCATAATAATCCAAGCTTGGAGGAAAGGAAGTTGCTTAGTGAATATAATAATATTTTAAGGAAGATATTTTGGAGATTAAAATTGAGATAAACTTGGTTAAACGGAGATAAAATCACTTTTTCATAATATGGTAATAGCACAAAGATCAACATCTAGAATTAGTAGAATTAAATCAACAGAAGGGGTTTATATTGAATATTAGAATAAAATTAGAAAGGAGGCAAGGTAAATTTACTATAATATTCTAATATCGAAGAAGATTTAAGTTCTTAATAATAAGCTACTACAAGAAGCTCCTTCAGTTATAACAGATGAAGAAAATAACAAATGGATGGAGCCTATTACTCTAGAAGAAGTTCATTCAACTCTTTTCTCTTTTGATGAGGATAAATCCCCAGGTTAGGATGGACTCTTTACAACATTATATCAACATAACTGGGAAATAATGAAGGATTCTTTATTGGTGATAGTGGAATAGTCTAGGGTAAAATAGTACATACCTTATAAAATAAATGCAATATATCTTATCCTAATTCCAAAAAAAGGATGTAGAATTGTTTGATTCATTCAATCCCATAAGCCTATGTAATATGACATATAAGATAATCTCCAAAGTGATGGAAAATTGGTTAAGACCACTATTAGATAAAATTATTTTAGAAGAGCAAGGAGGATTTGTGAAAGGAAGATAAATTTTGGATGGGATCATAGTAGCTCATGAAGTAATACATTTAGGATTATATGATAAAATGAAATTTCCTTTGGTGAATTGGAGCAAAGTGTGTGATAATAAAACTAAAGGAGGTCTCAATTTAAGAGTTCTTACTAATGCAAACTTAGTCTAAGGAGAAAAGCAATTTGGAGGTTGTATAAAAATATTCAAAGACAATGGGCACAAATTATTCCAAGTAAGTACGTTGAGCCCAATTACCTAAGCTTAATCTTTAATGCATTATCACTACCAGATGGTTCTACACTATGGAACGGTTTAAAACAATTATTTGATCTAGTAATTAAAGGTCTAATATGGGTGGTGGGAACTATAGAAATAAATTCTATTTGGATGGATACTTGGTGTGATAAAATACCACTCAATATAGATCTAATTTTGAAACCATGGATGAGATTACTTTAATACAAATATGGTGATAGGATTTTAAACATTATGTACAAGGATCAAGAAGGAAGATACAAATGGAAATAATTTTTTTTACAAGTATACCAAACATAGTTGCTAGGAGGAAGTTAAGAAAAATATAACAACAATTATTATTATGAGGGGAGCCAGATAAGAAAATTTAGGAATTGGATAACTCATGATAATACATTGGAAGAAGTAGATATAATGTAAACCGCTAAAAAAATAGGAATACCACAAGAATATGGAGAGATATTTGGGATAACACGAGCATTCCAAAACTTAAAATGTTTGTATAGCTACTAGGTCACAGGATAATTTTATCGTGGTATAACCCAATGAAAAAGGGTTTTCATGGCCACTTATAATGTGTTCTATGTAGAAAGGAGGATAAAATATACCATATCTTGGGACATTGCTCAATAGTCTAGGAACTATGAAAATGGATTCTTAATTTTTTTGCATAGTGATGAATGAAAATTCTGAAAAATGGTTAAATCAATAGTAGAGCACTTTTAAAAGTGAGGTATTACAAATAATTTGAGATGAATCAAAAGATACAATACTTTGGATTTTATGGTTAAAAAGGAACAAAATAATATTTAAAGGAAGGAAAAGCAGTTTAGAGGTAATGAAAATAAAGATTTATTTTGCCATAAAGGAGTATAAACCAACCCTATCAACTAACCCAATATATAATATTTAAGTATATATTCTTAATAGATGGATTCGATTCATCAATTGGAATTATGATGGTGGGTACAAGAGAAACAAAAGGAAGGCAAAAATATAAAGTGAAAACCACCAAAAGTAGAGTTGATCAAATTGAATTTTGATGGAGCTTCTAAAGGTAATCTAGGACCAACATGAGGAGGAGGAATAATCATAAGTAATAGGATTGATATTTTATTACATTATGCTTTCAATAGTGGATTTAAGACAAATAATGAAGTTGAAGCTTGGGCGGCTTTGGAAGGATAAAAAATATGTAGACAAATGAAATGAAATAGAGAATGGATGGAAGGCGATGCATTGATAGTAATAAATAAAATTTTAAGTAAAGCAAAGGTTCCATGGGATATACAAGAGACTATTGAAAGTATTACATTATTTGGTACCTTGCAATAATATTGCAAGGTATAGTATGTATCATGCAAGTAAGTGTGAATTTATGTGAGGTGTCATGTAAATAAGTGTGGAGTTATGTAAGTGAGGTGTCATGTGAATAAGTGTGGAGTTATGAGTTAGAGTTTATCATTTAGTATGTACAATAATTAGAGTCTTTTTCCTTATGTGGATATGTGGAGTCAATAAAAAATTTATTATTATGTGATATTTATCCTATGAGAAATATAAGTGTTAGATCTCCTGTGTGTAAGGAGATGAAAAATTTGTGTAAGTAGAAAGGTCAAGGGTTGTGAATGTGAAGAGTCTCATATCCATGTGTGTATATATTGAAGATAAAATATTGTAATATGTGATCAAAGAAGCTTGCAAATACATTGTATTTGCATTGCTTGAGTTGATAGATATCAATAATATTTTATGTGAGTTTGTTATTAAATTATTTTATTGTGTGAATATTTGATATTGATATATTGTGAGATCTTGTGAGGAGAGTATTGGATTGCTAACAATGGTATCAGATCCATGTTATAAGGAAGTGTTTATATGTTTTATAGAAGTATAGGCTATAGAATTATAAGAGTGAAAGTTTTTCAAGACAACTAAAGGAAAGAAGAGGTGATAGTCCTTGAGAAAGAACGTTGGAAGAACGATGTGTAAGTTTGGAGACAGTAGGTCAAACTAGAATAAAAATGCACCTTCAAAGAGCATTATGAAGAAGAAGTTTGAGAAGAACCAAAGTGGGGAAGAAACAAAAAAACTTATAGCTCAAGGAGATAAATTGAAGATGACTGCAAAGTGAGAAGAATGTCAGTCAATAAAAGAAAGCAATACAAAGAGGAATTTGGAGTGCAAATTTGAAATTAAAAATATAGAATCCAAGAGTGCTTTAGCAACTAGAAGGATATTTAAAAATCTAGTGATGTTGGAGAAGAAGTGAAAGAGAGTGGGTGCTTTAGAAAAGCCAAGGTGGTGAGAGTTAAAGGCTGGAGAAAGAGTCAAACAACAAACTGAGGTGGTAACAACAAAGTGAAAAGAAATTACAAGCTTGAACCTCAAATACAATAATGAACATTAGGTAGGAAGTTAGAGCAAATGGGCAAAAAATGGATTGGTCAAAGTAGACAAAATGATAAAAGGTATCAAAGCTTAGATAATGCTCAAGCTTGTGGAACCATATTCAAAAGGTAAAATGCCCGGAAACATTGGAGAATGTACAAGAGTGATACCCTATTTTGGATATTGGAGGAGAAGCACCATATTCAAATATTAAAATTACCTAAGGTACATTTAATTTACCTCTAATAATTATTTGAATGTCAGTGATTGCATAGGTAAAAAGAAACCATAAATCTGAAATATTAAAGGAAGGATTGAAGGGGCATATATTAGTAGGTGAAGGAAGAAATTGTTAAGTATATTTAATTTATTAAGAAATAAAATACTAAAGAGGAATTTACCAAAGTGAAGGAAAAACTAAAAGAGAGCATAATAATGAGGAAGTTAATTACTGGAAGTTATAAGGAGAAATTAATATATTGAAGAAAATAAATATTTGAAGATTTTTTTTTTCTGGAGAACAAGGGGTTGTACTCAGGTTTTCCACCCTTGACAACCCACAACTATCTCCTTTAAAGCTTGAGAATTTATAAATAGATTCAATTCTCATATCAATTGAGATGTTATAGCTAGATACCTACATTTTTCATTAAATGTTAGAAATATTGATTTTCATTTTTTGGATCTTCTAAAATTATTTGTGTGAATACAAATATTCCAAAACTCAACGTCCTTGACATTGTCCTACAAAAACCTTCACAATACCAAAACTCCATCTCTTCTATCTATACATTGCATCTTAGCAAAGTAATATTTCTAAAACATCGCACTATCATATTTCACTTTGTCAGATCTTGATTGCTATTTTCCTTCCTAAAGCATAAGTGCAACCACAAAAATTATAATAAATTGTTTATATGAAAACACATTATTGTTATAAAATAAAGCACGTATTACCAATGAAAATTATTAAAGTAAATCTTAATCATTATTTGATTCGAGCAGTCAAAATTTTCTTGTTAGCTTCAACTAAACTTACTACTTCCTCTAACCATGGAAAAGGTAATTTAACTTTACAATTCTTAATTAAAACCCCTCTATTGGGTAGCCTATCTACATATTTGTTTCCTTCCCTTAACATATGTGTAAACCTGATTTCTTCAAACTCTATAGCAAGGTCTTGAATTTCCATAATTATCTCTTTTATGTTCCATGGAGCCTTTGTTTTTCTCAAAATTACATTTAATACTACGAGTGAATCACATTCCATCCATACTTTATTCTATTTCATTTGTTTGCATATTTTTAACCCTTCCAAAACTGCCCAAGCTTCAACTTCATTATTTGTTTTTCTCAAATCTCTCTATTATTTCTAATTATTTCTCCTCCTCCTACTAGTCCTGGATTTCCTTTAAATGCTCCATAAAAATTCAATTTGGCCAACTCCACATTTGGTGGTTTCCAATTTATATTTTTGCCCTCTTTTTATTTCTCTTATACCCAAAATCATAATTCCATTTGAGGACTTGAATTCATCTATTAATGCTCTCTACTTCCATATTAGAGATTGGGTGAGTTGATAGGGTTGGTTTAGACTCCTCTATGGCTAAACAAATATTCCTTTTAATTACCTCTAAATTATTTTTCTTTCCTTTAAATATTCTTCTATTCCTTTCTAGCCATATAGTCCAAAGTATTGTATCTTTTGATATATCCCAAATTGTCTGTAAAGCCATAAATATTTGAAGAATTGAAGAAGAAGAAGAATAAATTTTATTTAAAAGAAGATATTATTTGCTAAGAATATTAATAAGAAGAATATTAAATTGAAAATTGAAGAAATAAAATTAGAAAAGAAAAGAAAATAATTTGAAGAAAATATACCAAGGATAAAAATTATTTATTAAGGGAAACGATTTTTTTGACTAAAAAAGATTAAAATTTATTAAGCAAAACCCAAATTCCATAGTCGTGAGGTCTTTCACACATGGATCATATCCTAAAAGTGCCTCCAGATATACATGCCTATAATCCTATGAAGGCTAAATTCCCAATTAGAGAATGGACAAAAATTGTACAAAAAAGCATTGCTACACCAAATTACTGAACAACATATCAAAGTAGGAGGACTCCTCGAAACTGCAATAAGATAAAACCATCAATTTATTTTCCTTGTATACCACATATCCTCTCAAAAATGCATTCAAGAGGTCTTCATTTCCAGTGGCGATTGTAAATTCCTACAACTCCACCAACTCATCCTACAAATCTCCACTATTATTTGTCTATCCTATCATGACCTTCCTACGTACATAGTAATTTGAATAATTACTAATCATGAAACATAGGAGTTGCCACATTACTACTTATTCCTTCCCCATCATTGGGGTAATTAAGGGGAAGAAAAATTATTTGAATAAAAATAGAAGAATTATTTAAAGGAAGAAGAAACTTTAAGCATTGAATTTGGGAGTAATAAGGAATTCTATAACAAAGGAAATTAATTATTATTTGAAGAAAATTAAAATTGAATAAGAAATTTGTGTGAGCAAAAGAATTACATGATAATTCAAAGGCTTATTTTTGAAAGGACAAAATTGAAAAATAATAATGAGTGCATAAAAAAAGTCTTTTATGAAATCAATGAACAAAAGTAGATTTTTAGAAGTAGAAAAAATATTGCCACAAACATATTATGAGATACAAATAATGACCAAAAATTCAAACAAAACCAAAAATTGGGTATGAAGATAATTCTTGGTATATTGATTCAGGAGCCAACAATCATATGACTAGCAACCTATATTGGTTTGACTCCATTCAAGTGAAACAAAGTATATCAATTAAGATAGTTGATGATAAAATCTACCAAGTACAAGGAACAAACAATGTTACACTTAGTCTACCTTACTCAAAATGTACACTAGAGAATGTGCTTTATGTTCCAAGAATAACAAATAATCTAATCTCAATGACACAATTTTTGGATAGAGTAAGAACAATATAATTCAAAATCATCAATGGCAATAAGAAATATCTTATCAAAATATTAAACAAAGTTGAAGTCTTGGGTCCTACAAAAGTGGTATATTTTCTTTAGATGTGATAGCACTTGCACAAAAACAATTGGATCAACTAATACAAGAAGAAAAATATCAGAAAAGGTATTTAATTAAACATAAAATTCTCATGGCAAAATAACAAGATAGGACATCATCAAATAAAATTTAAAGGATGATAGATAAGCTAAAAAATATATTCTTTGATACACTACAATCATCAAGGGACTAATATTCAAGATGGTAGTTGTGAGACCAATAATGATTTGAACAGTATTGATGATGTCAACCTCAAAAATGAAAATATGAAAAACATTGATGAATTATATTATTGTGATGACTTGCTCAAAAGTGTGATAGATACAGGTAACAACCTAGAAGGATAGATTCAATGCCTAAACCTAAAGAATTACAAGAACCAAAACAAGAAGACCAAAACAAGAATCAAAGATTAAAAGCAAATGAAGACAAAGGACCTTCTTACCAAATAATGTAATATAGGAGGTGTTGGAAGTAATACATTATTTGGCACCTTGCAATAAGTATCATTTAAATTCTTTAGTTTAGAGCGTGTTTAATATTTGAGTCTATAGTATATGTCATGTAAGTAAGTGTGGAGTTATGTAGGGTTTCATGTAAATAAGTGTGGAATTATGAGTTATGTAAGAGTATTTTATTTAGTATGTACAATTATTAGTCTTTGTCCTTATATGGATATATGGAGTCAATATGAGAAATATGAAGTGTTAGATCTACCGTGTGTGTGAGGAGATGAAAAATTTGTGTAAGTAGAAAGGTCAAGGGTTCTCAAATACATTGTATTTCCATTTCTTGAGTTGATAGATTTCAATAATATTTTATGTGAGTTTGTTATTAAATTATTTCATTGTGTGAATATTTTATATTTGATATTTGATATGTTGTGAGACCCTATGAGTAGAGTATTGGATTGCTAATAGAGATCATTGTGGAAATACAAGACCTTGCTATAGATTTTGAAGAAACTAGGTTTACACATATGTTAAGGGAAGGGAAAAAATGTGCAAATATGATAGCCAATAGAGGGGTTTTAATAGAGGATCATGAAGTTAAATTCTCTTTTCCTTTGTTAGAGAAAGTAGTAAGTTTAGTTGAAGCAAACAAAGAAAAATATGGAAGGATAAAATTAAAAATAATGTTCTAGAGGATTAAAAAATGTTTTAGGGGATCCATTTATAGATCAATGCATTGGAGGAAACTAACAGTCTAGATTTGGTAAAGTGGACTATGATTTTGTGAAGTGAGTAGAAGTTTTGTATGTTGAAGTAGAAGAAGATGATATTAGATGGACTTCATGGCTAAATGGATTATTTGAGTTATTGATCATTGGTTGGATATGATAAAGAGTATGGATTATAACTTTTAACTTTTTGAGCTTGCTAAATTATTTATTAAAATAATACCATTATGATTTGTTAAAATGTCATTATAATATGAATGCAATTCATTTCATAACTCATTAAAATGATAAAATATTTTTTAATTGATTATTTGGGATCAAAATGAATTTTACTTGTATTATATGATGACCCATAATCTAGTTATTATTCATATATTCCTTGCTAATATTTAATCATGAGCTTTAAACTTTTTGAGACTACTAAACTATTTATTATAGTTCTTGTGGTTGCACTTATGCTTTAGGAAGGAAACTAAGAGTCTAGAGCTAGTAAAGCAAACTATGATAATGCAAAGTTTTGAAAATATTACTCTACTAAGATGTAGTGCATAGATAATAGAGGTGGAGTTTTGATATTGTGAAGGTTGATGTAGAAAAATGTCAAGAAGAAGTATGATAAATTTTGGAATATTTGTATTTGCAAAGAAAATTGAAGAAGATCCAGAAAATGAAAATCAAGAATCTAGACTTTTTATGAAAATATATATATATATATATATCTAGCTATAGCAACTTAATTGAGATGAAAATTGAATCTATTTGTAAACTATAAATATTTAAAGGAGAGAGTTGTGATTTATCAAGAGTGGGGGACCCGCGTACAACCTCTTTTTCTCAAGCAAAAAAATGTCAAAATTTATTAAATTTATTAATTCCTAAATGTAATTAAGGTAAATTTAATTGGTTACCTTAAGAGTTTCACACTTGATACCAAGGTTGAAATCTCATAGGTGAACCTGAATAATTAATCAAATGGCATTAGCTCAACTGATTATATTCCTCAAATCTTAAAGAGGAGACCCAGGTAAGAATCTTGTCAAATGATTTATTTATAATTACCAAATTGTTGTAATAATACTATGTGGTCATGATGTAATATGAGTTGGTCATTCAAATCCCATATAATTAATTAAAATAAGAAAAAAATAATTGATTATGTGATTGAAAAGGCTCCACTTATATTATATTATCATAATAATACAACAATACTCTTAAAAATTATGCTTATATCACTTGACAAGATTAAAATTAGAGCTTCTTTAGTTTTTTCAATTGGTTATATGGGATTAAAACGGGCTCCACCCGTATTACATTGTCACCACATAGTGGTATTATAATAAAGCTTGAATATTATCCATGTATTCCTTGGCATGATTTGAACCTTGGTCTTGAGGAATCGAATCAATTCAGCTAATACCAATTGATTTTTTTAGGGTAAAGCAGGGTTTTTTTACAAGGGTTATAATAAAGCTTGAATATTATTCATGTATCCTTTGGCATGATTTGAACCTTGGTCTTCTCAGGAATCTAACCAATTGAGCTAATACCAATTGATTTTTTTTTGGGTAAAGCATAGGTTTTTTTGATAGGGATATAGTCCCCTTATATCGAGGTTTGAACTTAGGTCTTGTGAAAAAACCCAAAGACCTACCACTATGGTATCCCTCAATGGACTAATTGGAGCCTCTTTATTGAAAGTTAAGGTATTGTTATTTAACCAGTTAAAATTATATCATTTAATATTAATATAATTAAAATTAAAAATATATATATTTTAATATTTTATAAATATAATTTTTTTTTTTAAAAGCATTCTTAATTATAATGATGTCACTATTGAAAAATATAATTAAAGAGAAAGAAACCTATTAAATATTTTCTCACACCTTAAAGGTAAATTTTAATATTTTTTTAAATTTGAAAAGATATGCTAATTAAGCTAACAACAATTCTTAAAATAAACCAAGGAAGTAATAGTATTTTCAAATTAATTGGTTCTCGTATTAACTTATTTTATATTCCTTTTAGTTTATCTTTGATTATTATAGATATGTAAGTATTGATCTTTGAGACTTAATTAGAAAAATTATAATAATTATAAATGTTTTTTCACAATTCCATAAAATTTAATTATTGAATATATTTTAGACCATTTTTAGTTAATACTAGAGAGTTTCTACTGCTTGTGGGGAATTTCATAAACACTCGATGAATTCACAATATTGTATAAAATTGGGGTTTGAGTACAATGCAATGCAAATATAATAACAACATTGAAAATTATAACGTATATTTGATTATTTTTTAAATTATAAAGAAGAAATTTAATCATTTTTTTAAGTTAAAAAATTATAGTTTAATTTTTAAAAATAGTCATAGAAATCTATTTAACTATTTTTATTTTTATTTAGCCAAGGGCGAGGGCGGGGCATGAGCAGGAAGTAAGAAGAAAATTGCAAGCAAGGAATGAACATCACTTCTTCTTGCTCAAGAAACTCAAAATCTAAAGGATTCATATGAAGAAATTCCAACATGGTAGGAAAGTCATTTTTTAAAGTCTTTGTTGGAAGTAAGGACGACCTAATTAGTGATAAGAGGAAAAGTGAATCTAAGGAAAGAAGGCGCGTTATATAAACTCAAATATGTGTGGCCATGGATATTTTAAAGCCTTTACTACAGTCCATTAGGATTAAATTTGAATCAATAGAATGATATCAACAAATGGATTATAAAAATATTACATTTCAATGTAGCAAATGTCAAGAAATCAAACACATAGCATGAGATTGCAAAGTGAAAATGATGGATAAAGAAATATATTTTTTTATGCATAAGGTAAACTTCAGTATGAAATAATATAATGGATCTAATATAACCATGTTGACTATATTTATTTTTAATAGCTCAGGCCTTAGAATTAGATAGTTAACTCTTGAGCATTAGGGTTAGGGTTAATGATTGATTTGATCTATAAATAGGAAGAGTTAAGTGGTGGTTGAGATTATCTTTCATTTTTTAATCTTAGTTGTGTTTGCACATATAATACTTCATCCTCTCCAAGTGCCTATAATACTTTACCCTCTTTTTTTTGTGGAAAACATCCCAAAAAGGATACCCCTTTTAGGTAAGTCCCAAGGAGGCAGATGTATCTATTCCGCCAAAAAAACCCAAGGCTCGCACCTGGCCTGCTCCCTTCGACACCCTCAACAAGCATGCCTAAAGCAACAAAAACAAGAAAAAACAAACACAAAAACACAAACAAAAAAACACAACAAAAAACAAAGACAAACAAACAAAAAAACAAAAACAAAAACACAAAACAACATAAAAGCATAAAAACAACAAAAAAACTTTAAAAAACAACAAAACATAAAACATAAAACACAAAACACCCAAAAAAACTATAAAAACAACAAAACAACACACAAACACAAAAAACAAAAAACAAAAACACAAAACATAAAAAATAAAAAACACATAAAAAACAAAAACACAAAGAAACACAAAACAACAAAAACACAAGAACAACAAAAAACAACACAAAAATAAAAAAAAACAAAACAAACACACACACACACACCTCAAAAAACAAACAAAAAAAGAAAAATAGAACACAAAAATAACCTTTCTAGACCAAAAAAATTAAAATGCAAGAATCAATAGAGGAAACAAAAGAAATATCTATTTGAGATAGGGAACTAAAATACCCTGATCGAACCAAAGAGAAGCAAAAATAAAGCAAGAAGGAACTAGGTACCTCAAGAACTGGAGCCATCCAAAGAAATTATAGAAATAAGAGCTTCCCTTATTTGTGAAGCCCACCATCTAGGAGGGTGGCCATAGCAAGTAAGATCACCTTTGTCCAATGCCCAATTAGCTAAAGCATCAGCACTCTTGTTCTGATATTTGACCATATGATTGTAATCAACTTTTAAAAATCCCATCTGTATTAACTGAATATTCTCAATGATTCTTTTTATTCTCCAATCAACCTTATGATTCTTAGAAGGAGTCTTCAAAAGATTAATCATGAGTTGAGAGTTAGACTCAACTAGCATATTTTACCATCCAACCTTAGTAGCCTCTTGAAGGTCTCTAAGCATACCATACCCCTCAGTAAGGTTATTGGATAGAATATCAAAATTCTCAATAAAAGTAAAAACCAAGGAGCCATATAAAAGTCTACCAATTCCTCTTGCACTAACTTTTCTAGGGTTCCCCCTAGAGGCTCCATCAATATTGACTTTTCCAAAACCCTTAGGAGGAGATTTCCAATTCTTTTTTCTATCCATATTACAATTACTCACATTCCCTTTAAGTTGGTTGTGCATAGAAGAGTTAATATTCAATCTTTGCATCACTTGATACCATCTTTGGTGGGAGTTTTTGGGGTGTTTAAGGAGTTGTTGGACTGATTCAACTAAGTTGGCAATGGTCTTTTGCCAAATATAGTGAATATCCTTCCTTTCTTGATTGAAAATTTGGTTGTTCCTTTCATTCCAGATATTCCAAAGAAGAATGGTAGAACCCTAATTGCCTAATAAAATGATCAACACCCTCTTGTTTAGGCCAATCCCTCCAGAGTTGTTCAAAAAGTAAAAAAATTGGACCACTGTAAGCCAAGTAAAGTGGTCATTCTCCTCCATATCTCAGAGGCTAAAGTACACTCAATAAAAATATGGCTAAGAGTTTCCACATTATCTCCACACTTTTCACATATAAAAGGTTCATGAAAACACACTTCATAAGTTGCTCACCAATAAGCACTTTTCAATGCAATAAAAGCCAAGTGAAGAACCTCACCTTAGGCCAGAGATTTTGAGCCCACAACTAAGAAAATATATCATAAGATTGGTTGGGATTATTATGACATAAGGCCAAATAACCTTGAGCAATTGAATACTCACCCTTAGTAGTGTTCCATCCAAAACAATATTTATCATGGGACCAAGAGAGAGATCTCATATGAATGATGCATTGGATGTATTTTATTTGCCTTTCTAGGATTTGAATAGGTCAGTCCTCAATAAGGATCCAATATCTACCAACCTTTGATTACTAGTATGGTACCGATAGTAATTAGCCACCTTTATCCAGTTAGCTCGATGAAGCTGCTCCATCCAAGGCCTCCATTCGGGAAACTGAGTTATCAAAGGCTTGTGACCATCCCAAGAATCTATCCAAAAATTTACCTGTTGACCATTATGAATGATCCAAAATAAAATTTTCTTAATAAAATTCTCACCAGTCTTAAGAACTGCTAAAATGGAAGAACCTTTGGTAGGAAATTGATAGCGAACAAGGTCTTTAGGACTTTTGTTCTCAACATATTTAGCACGAAGATTTTTGGTCCAAAGAGCATTGGGGTTATGCAAAATCCTCTAATACAATTTAGCAGCTAAAGCTTTGTTGTTATTAATAGCAAACTAGAATCCTAACCCCCCTTCATTCTTAAGAAGACATAAAGTGCCCCATTTTACCAAGTCCCATTTTCTTTTCTCCTTAGTACCATTCCAGAGGAATTGATGACTGATTTGATCTAGTTCTCAAAGAACAACCTTTGGGATATTCAACATAGTAGAAATATAAATAGGAATATCATGAAGGACTAATTTTACCAAGGTGATTCTACCCCTAGAAGAAAGCCACCTATTGGTCCACTTTCCAATTTTCTTCTTGACTTTGTCCAACAACCAATTCCAATATTTTTTTTGTCTTTGAATATTGATGGGAATACCTAAATAAGTGATCAAAAGGGAGGTCTTATTATATCTTAATTTATCCAATACAATGGATTCCTTTTTGGTAGAGTAGTAAAAGAAAATGACTTTAGATTTGTCTTCATTGATCAATTGTCTAGTAGCCTTAGAAAAATATCTAATGATTTGCTTAATATTAGAAGCTTCCTTAATTGTAGCTTTACCTAAAAGAGTAGAGTCATCAAAAAATTGAATATGAGAGATAGTTCTAGCTCGATGAGCAATGGTAACTCCCTCAAGGATTTAATTTTCTCTTTTTAGTTATAGTCCTACCCAAGCATTCAACGAGAATGATGAATAAATAAGGGGATAGGGGTCACCTTGCCTAATACCTCTAGAAGCTGGGAACAACTGAGAAGGCCTGCCATTGATAAGAACTAAGTAGGAAACTGAAGAGATACACCCCATAATATAATCCATCCAATCCTAAGAGAAACAAAATTGCCTCAAAAATTTAATAAGGAAGTGCCAATCCACTCTGTCATAAGCTTTGTATAATTCTAACCGAATGAACATGGAAGGAGATGTTTGTATATCCATGGAATGGATGGCTTCTTGAGCAAGAACTATCTCATCCACTATTTTATGCCCTTCCACATAACCCCCTTGTTCAAGGGAAATAATCTTATGCAAAAGAGGCTTCAACCTTTTTACCATGATTTTAGTAATGATTTTGAGAAGAACACTACATAAAGCAATAGGTCTAAAAGCTGAGACATGTTCAACCTCTTGAGATTTTGGAACAAGAGTAATATAATTTGTATTGATAACCTTAAAATTTTCTTTGGCTTTCCTAGCTTCTTCCACCACCTCTAATAAATCAGCCTAAAGGATATCCCAGAACTCTTAGTAGAACTCAATGGGAAAACCATCAGGACCTGGGGTTTTCCCTTTCTACATTTTAAAAACTACCTGTTGAAGCTCGTTGATAGTAACAGTAGTCAAAATAGGGTTCTTCTAAAAAGTGATAAGAAAAGGGATTTCTTGAAGAAATTTTTGTTGAGAATTTGAGTCAAGAGGAGTAGCAGCAAAAATATTGGAAAAGTAATTTACAACAATAGAGTTCATGACATCTCAAGTGTAGAAAACATCTCCAGAATCTGGATTCAAGGAAGAAATAAAGTTGTGAGATCTTCGAGCTAGAAGAGATTTATGGAAGAAATTTGTGTTTTGATCTCCTTCTTTGAGCTATTAAATTCTATATTTTTGCTTCCATAAGAGTTCTCCTTTTTCCCATTCCTCTAACTGAGTTGTGAGTTTAATTTCATCTGCACTTCTACTCTATGTGAGGCCATCTAAATGGATTTTCTTATTCAAAATTTCAAACTGAGAAATAACTTCATATTTTTTATGAACATCCCAAACTCCTTCCAATTCCAAGTCTTGATTTTGGACTTAATGTATTGCAATATTTTGGCAAAATAGAACATCTTAGTCCTATACCTAAGTTTACCTTCTACCATTGTTTCACTTGAGGTCTAAAGGAACTGTCTCTAAGCCACATTAACTAAAATTGAAAAGGAGAGAAACTCACATTGGTTTTCCACATTTCCACCATGACTGGCTAGTGATCCGAACCAGCATTGTTAAGAGTCTTAACTTTAGGAATGTGACCACGGATAAAGAAATTGTTAGAGAGCAAGAACCTATCCAATATCTCCATTATACAAGTTAAGCCTTGCCTTCTGTTAGACCAAGTCATAAGGTCATTATCTGGTTGGATGTCCACAAGATGGAGGTTTACAATATATTCTCTCATGAGGTTAGTGCTCATGTCCAAATTTCTATTTTCCCCCATTTTCTCATCTAGAGAGAGGATTGTATTGAAATCTGCTTCGATCAAGATCCAAGCTTCAAGAAAATGAGAGATAATATGAGTTATATCCTTCCATTGTCTTTTGTTTTCCTTCAAAGTAGGCGGAGCATACACAGTAATGTAGAGCATAATTTCGTTGGAATGTCTACTTTGAATAGCTATAGCCAAAAGACCCTGCATGCCAACCATATGGTGAATAACTACCTCTTTTGGGTCCCAAAGGCAAGCAATGCCGCTAGAAGTCCCCTAGGAACTGAGGGAAACCACTTTTCCAGCTAGCCAAATTCTACTAGCAATTGATTCCATATCCTCTATTGACATCTTTATTTCTTGAAGGAAAAAAATATGTGGATGACTTATCTGAATTGTTATTTAATTTTATTTTGTTTTGAAAGACTCCCTTTGAGTCCTCTAATATTCCAAGTTGTAATATTCATTAATATCAGGGCTAAAAAATTTGGTAAGGGCATTAATATTACCTTCTATAAGATTTTCACCTTTTTTTACCATATGATGTTGATTGGTATTGCGTACCTTTTGATTAGAATCCATCTTCAGTTTTTTTTTCTTGTTTCTTGACTTACTCCAATTGAATATGAGATGGCTTCTAACCTTGAAGAATGCTTGTACACAACCAAAATGTTACCATAAGGTTCAACAGAGTCTATATTGGGACCTGTATTATTATTTTTTTTTCAGCAAAAAACCCCTTACGGGGCCGCCTTGGTCTAAGAGACCATGAATAGGGGGTTCTACACCGTCAAATTCACCCGGGGGTCGCACCCGACCTTGCCCGCACCAACATTATCAATTGGATTTTGGGTACCCAATTTAGCTTTTTGGTAGGGTGGAGATTTGAACCTGGGACCTCCCTTGAAGGATTGCCCTCTCCTCTCCAACTCACCTACAACACCTGGGTAGGGACCTGTATTATTTGAAGTTTTAAAATTTAAAAGATTGTTTTTCTTGTGTATATTTTCTTCCTTTTTTCTATTGAAAACCTTTGATTTGTTGGTTTGTCTCTGAGTTCTTCCCTTCATCTTTAAATTGTGTTTCTAATATTTATGTTTCCATTGTTTCCTTTTCCTCAATTGGAACAACATTTGTGGAAATAATTTCAAACATATTAGTAGATAACTTAGATTGATCCTTCATAATTTTTTTTGTGATCTCTTTAATCCATGCCCTAGACATCGTGGAAAGGTATGATTTTCACTTTTATTTTGTGCAACAAATTGGAAGTCATTGTCAATCAAGTTAACAACATGAAGATCTATTGAAAGATAGATTTCTAACCTATATTGGATCCCCTACAACATATTCTACTAAACTATTGAGAAAAAATCACAAAAATATTGGTTTCTAGGGCCTGAAGGCCCCAAAAACCAACCTTTGCAGCTGCTTGCACTCAACCCATATGAAACCCTCACACAGTCGCTTGCCAAAAAAATCATTCACACATAGGTATGTGCTAGGATATGTGTTACTCCTAATGATCTAAAAATTGGTGGAGATGTTCTGGGGTTTGTCAAGCATCTACCCTCAAAATTCCAGCTTAGTCTGAGTTCAAATGAGTGAAATATGGCCAAAACAAGTTCACCATTTTGGGATTTTTATGAAAAACGTCCCCTCACAAGATTTGGTTCCTGCCTCCTGATACTTTTCCCTCTCTAAGTGGCTAAGGATTTGTATCTAGAATTTGGTTATTGCATATTTTATTTTCTAGCAGTTGGATTTGAATTATTATTATTATTTGGGTAATGTTATTTGTGCCTTATTGGATTGTTATTATTTCTATAATTCGCAAAGTTGTTTTGTAACAAGCAGTATCAGAGCTTCAATATTGGCTCCCTATGGGATGTAAATTTACAATAAAAGGTCATGCAAACCATTCTAAAACCTCTACCAAATATTACTACTGCCTAATTCTTGGTATTCTTTAGTCCCTCTTTTGGTGTAATTATATTCTAGAATATTGTGAGTTCGCTATTGTTACTTCCTTTTCCTAAACTTGATTAAAAAGAGTATCGGGTGTCGTTGAACCCTTGTGAGAGACCTATAATATTGTGATCATTTCTTCAAGATGGTCAAAACAAGTGGTAACTCCAACAGTACTTTTTAAGAAGGTAAGTTTCCTAGGAGGCTAGGAGTCTTGTGGGAGATCTAGCTCTTTACGGTCATCTCTTCAAGTTGATCAAAGTAAGATATATTTTTCACAATATTTTTTTAGTAGCATTCCAAGTAATTTGTGGGTTTCTAAATTACCCCTAGTATATGAATGAACATACTAACACTATTGGTTGGGTGTAAGTCATTGGTCTATTACAACATATCATTCATTTAGACTATGTGTATGAGCAAAAAGAAGCACCAACCTAGAAAAATTGGCAAGCATCACAACACTTCCCCAAATATCAATAGTTTTTACCGTCTTCTTTCTTCCTTAAACGCCATGGTTTTACCTCCTCCCAATACCTTAAGTTCTTTCTCTCCTTCTAATAACCCTTTCTTAGCCACCCCTCCCACTATCCCTCTTATTGGTAATCCTCGTCTTAATACTATTGGCCCTAGTCTAAGTCTATATCTTTTGAATCAAGAGAAAATTATTACTTTCATTGTCAAGTCCTTAAGGAATAAAGACTAGATAATTACTTCCATTATCAAGTCCTTGGATAACATCCAAAAAGCCTCATAAATATCTTCTACTATGCTTCCTCTTGTCCAAGGATTATAATAAATCATGGGATAACAACCTCTGGTCATTCATCAGGCACCAAATACTAGTGTTATTCTATAATCGTCACCTAATCATAGTCCTCCAAATTCCTATGGAAGTCACTCAACTCCTTATGCCACCCAAGATTCTCCTCTAGTTATGGTCCGTATGACCTAGGATTTAATTTTTATTTGGATTCCATGATAGGAGGTGCTTCTAATTTTCTTGATTGACCTCATGAAGTTCATGTTCCTCTCATCTACATGTCCACATTTAAAAGTATCGATCCACAAGGATGGCTAGCAAAACTAGATAACCTTATCTGCCTACATGTTCCTAACGTAGGTCATGTTGCATTAGCAACTTCTAAGTTGGAAATCCAAGATCACCAATAATTGTTGTGGTATCTTCACCAACATGGATATTCTCTTTTGTGGCCTAACTTTATAAAATAATTTCTCTGAATATTTGACAAAGGATCTTCCACATTGTATATGGCTTGTCTTATGCAAACAAAGCAGATAGGAATAGTGGAATATTGCTTTGATTTTATCAATATTCTCATATAAACCTATCAATTAAATCAAATGGTGTTGATATCATCATTTTGCCATGATATTAAGTCTATTATTTGATTGGAATTTGACATGCTCGATCCCTATACTTTGATAATGCTTAATGTATAGCTTTGGCAGTAGAATAAAAGCTCCAAGATCTAGTCCTTAACACACACGTGACTTAAAATGTAATGAACATTTGTAATGACTCTTTTATTTCAAATATCATTATCACCATCCTTGAGATCAAGCCTATGAAGAATATCATAACTTTAAAGTGGGAGGTGAAGACAACAGTATATGAAGATGAAGATTCATTACAACAACAACAACTGACAAAAGTAGATAAGGCAAAACATGAGGATGATATCATGGTTCTATCTTCTCATGCTCTTATGGGGCTCTAATCCCACCATACTATCAAGGTACAAGGATTTAAAAAATGACATGTCATTGTGTTGATTAATTTAGGTAGCACACATAACTTTATAAATAGTGATAACAAAGTCCTTGGTTTTGTGTAACAATACTGCAATTCAAGATAAATTTAAGTCTTAATTTAAAATGGGGTACCGCTCAATGTGTGGGTTGAATGGCTAAATATAACATCCAAATTGGGGATTATACTTGGTCAAACAATATCTTTTCCATGAACCTAAGTAATTTAGATTTTGTCTTGGGAGCATAATGACTATCTCAGCCTGGTGATGTTACTTTTAATTTACAAAAAAAATGTCAAGTGGATAGATAAGGGAATATTCATTAGTCTCCAAATAATCCAACCCCCTCCCTACAAGATGGCTAGTTCACATAGCATAAAAAATGTTAGAATATTATTATTGTTATAATGTCCACTATGCCTATAATTGACAGGTTGACATTTATCTTCTGCCACTTGTCCCTATCTTCAGTTTGAGTTGGAGTGGTGTCTTCTGAAAGACACTTGGAGTGGAGCTTATGACACTTGTCATATCTCCCTCCTAAGCTTGATGCTTATATATTGTAAGATAACTTGTAAATAAAGGGTGCCTTATTTTTTAGTCCCAACATCTGGTATCAGAGCGGTGAGATCCGCCTATGGGGACCCTTAGGGTTTGAGAGTTTTTTTTTAGGATTGAATTTTTTCTTCGAAGTATCCTCTTCACTTGCTAATTTGATCCTGTGAATGAAAAAATGAGAGAATATTTTAATATTTTTTGGATTATGGCAATGTAGGGTTGTTTTTCTTGCAAGGTGAAGGCACATTTAAAAAAAAAAAAAACGTCACATTTTGCAGTGGCGATTTTTTTTAGAGCAGTCATATTCAGAATTTGAGTACACCAGCACGTATATCAGGAGGATTACTACAAAATCGAGTACTCGCACGCAAAAATCCGATAAGAAATGAGCAAGATATGGTTGTTTGAAGATGGATTATTGTAGCTATTTTTTTCCTACGCGATTTTTTCCGTAATAGAAAAATTTTTATTAATTTTTTTTAGCAGTCCTTTTCTTGATGTTTTTGCACCATCATATAGATTATGAGAAGCACTACAACATAAAGTACTCACTTGCTTAATTCGGTAATGTATTGAGCAAGTTACAGCTGCTCAAAGTTGGTTGTTTGCAGTAGTTTTTTGGGGCTGCAAAAAAATTGTTTTTATTTTTTGTTAACGCACTTCAGTTGCCAATTGTTGGATTGAGAAACATCTACAGTTGTAGTAGGTAAAAATAAGCTATATTTCAAAATTTTCAGTCATTGCCTCCATAATTTCCCGCTCGGTCATTTCAAAATTTTCCCGCCGAAATAGTTTCAAGCCAAATTTTTAAATTTCAAATTTGTAGAGGCAATCTGTCTTTTTTTTTGCCTCTAAGAATTCTTGTATTTTCTTAAAATCAAGGGTCAAATTGTAATTGACTATAGCCTTATATATAGTCATTGGAATGGATTTTTCGAGAGGAATCCATTGGTGTAGTTTATTTTCAATTTTGAAATCATTTAATATGCTAAATTGAACTTTGAAGTTGACATTGTAATTTGGAGTGCATTTTCGGTAGTATCCGACACTCCTTGACAAAATATTTGGCAAACTTGTGGGAATCTCAATTTTAAGTCATTGGGGGAACATTAAGCCAAGTTATTCATTATATTTGGCAAAATTGGAGGTATTATCATCATTGGTGGCATTGAAATTGTATCACACTTCAAGGCATACTTGGGACTATTCTTGAGCCATCTTTCCTAATACAATCATCAACTCAAGGGGTGCTTTAGGGCCCCTTACCTCTTTCTTGTGGAGACATTTTGTGGCACTCTCTTGGCCACTAAGTGTTTGTTGCTTGCATCTTCTATTTGGGCTTTGTCTACATTTTATGCTTTCTATTACCCTTGCATGAATTTGGGTTATAATTGTAATCAAGTGTAGTTTCATTTCATACACACTTGAAACTAAGCCATATACAAGCAAGCAAACACATACAGACAAATTCTTATAAAGCAATAATACATTGGCACATCTATTGTAACAATTCTACAAAAAGCAAGCATCACATTTTTATAACCACCTTGTTCCACATATCAACTGCTCAAATACTTATAGTCTCCCTCACGTAAGGGCGGGTATATTGAGTAGTTTGGTATAAATGTCTGGCAGGTTATTCCCTTTCAGAATCACTTATGCTCCACGTATCAACTGCTCAAATTCTTATAGTCTCCCTCACATAAGTGCGGGTATATTGAGAAGTTTGGTATAAAGGTCTGGTAAAATTCTAATTATTACTCTCTTTGGATAGAAAAAGGTACTTGTGTTCAACTTAACCCTCCCACTGTTGGAATCACTTGAAGATTTAGAGTAGAAAAACTAGGCGAACCCTCCTCTGGATATTCAGTGGTGTACCCTAGATTTTTTTGAGGGCTCTAATTTGGCATTTGTCATTATTACTTCATCCTTTGTTGAGGTCCCTTTTCTTTTGATCCTTTTCTAAATCATGGCTACTACAAATCTATTAAGTGGACTTACAAAGAAACTTGAAGGAGCATAAACTTTTGAAAATTAGAAGTATGAGATGGAATCAATATTAATGATCAATGACATGTGGGACTTTGTGAAAGATAGGTAGGCTAATGAAGACCCACTCACTGCACCTACAGACCCTAAAGAAAAAGCACAATTTGAGAAGAATTCTAATATAGATTTAAGTCTAATCAAGCTCGCTACAGGAATTCAATGCAGATAAACTATAAGGGTTGCAAAAACACAGAAACAAGCATGGGATGCTCTCAATAGATTGTTTGATAGGCCAAGTCAAGATAATATTTTGTATCTCAAACAAAAATTTCACAATCTATGTATGAAAGGCTCACTTATCGATTATCTTATGGAAGTGAAGTCTATTAAGAATGATTTATTAGCTGCTGGTAAAACCCTACATGATAATGAGTTAATTCTAATAATGTTGCATGGTCTTCCTTCAAAGTTTCACTCCTATGCTACCATGTTAGACTTGAGTGGTAAAACAATGAATTCCACACTTGAGGATATTGAGATCCTACTTAAGAAACATGAGCAAGCCCTAATCAAAGATGAAGAAATTGAAGCCACATCAGCAGCTTTTGCCACCAAGGCAACTTTATAGCCTAAACAAAACAAGGATAAAAATCAACATAATCAGAATCAAAGGGGTAGACAACATCAAAGATACACATAGTACCAACAACAACCAAATTAGCAGTACCATCAACAGCCACATCAACAGTAGTACCAGCAGCAGCCAAGATGGCAAAAAAGACCTCAAGGGGGTCAAAACAACAATAAAAAAGGGTGTGAATATTGTGGAAAATGGAATCATAATTTTAATAATTGCTATAAAAGGCAAAGAGAATAGGGAGAACCACAAAATAATAATCTGAACACATTGTATGCAGCAAACCAAGTTAATGTTGAAGATAAAGAATGTTGGTATATTGATTACAAGCAGTAAAGCACATGATAGGAAGGTAAGATTGGTTGACCAAGTTTCATCCTACATCAAATCAATTCATTACTTTTGGTGATGAAAGTGCTCTACCCATTGAAGGTGTTGGGGAGGCACCACTTACTTTGCATGATGGTAATAATGTTCCTACAACAGATGTTTTGTATGTGCCTAGTCTTAAAAGGAGTCTTCTTTCTATTGGACAACTTATAGATAAGGGCTATAATGTCTATTTTGAAAAAGAAAAATGTTGCATTAAGGAACCCAATGGCAATGTCAAGGCCATGGGAGTGAAAAATAATGGTGCTTACTACATCCTTACAAAATATTTAACACAAACATCTTTGCATACAACAACTACTTTCTCTTTGGAGTACATGTGGCATGAAATATTGGGACATTTAAATTTTAATAATCTTCAAATTATGGCTACAAAAGGATTAGTTAAAGGACTTCCACATCTTAAGGAGTCAAAATAGTTTTGTGAGCCATGTGTAATAGCCAAACACCATAGGCAACCATTTGAAATAGGAAAGGCATGGAGAGCCAATAGACCTTTGCAATTGGTTCATTCAGACATTTGTGGGCCAATGTATGTTCAATATTATACTGGGGCTAAATACTACATCACTTTCATTTATGATTACAGTAGAAAGGTATGGATCTACCTAATTCAATATAAGTGGCAAGCCCTTGATAAGTTCAAATAATTTATCGCACTTGTTGAAATAGAAAGTGGCTATCAAATCTTCACCTTAATATTAGATAATGGCAGAGAATATGTCTCCAATGAATTCTTTAATTTTTTTAAGTATCATGGGATAAGGAGGCAATTCACAACCCCTTATACCCCGAAAAAAAATGGATTTTCTGAGAGAATGAATCAAACAATCACAAATAGGGCAAAATCAATGTTACATGCTGCTATATTACCTAACTCATTTTTGGGAGAAGTTGTTCTTACTGCTGCATACTTGACTAATAGGTCATACACAAAGGCCTTACATGAAATAAAACCTGAATAAGCATGGAGTGGAAGGACGCCCTATGTGGGCCATTTGAGAATATTTGGATGTGATGCCTATGCTCATATTCCTCATAAGAAAAGGAAGAAGTTTGATGATAAGAGCCAAAAATGCATCTTTGTTGGCTATAGTGATAGTGCCAATGCATATAAATTATATGAACCTATTTTCAAGAAAATCATTTTATCTAGGTATGTTAGCTTTCATGAGTATCCCCCATATAATCCTCCTAAGGCCCCAACTTTACAAATAACTAATAAAATAGTTGCTTCATTCATGCATACAATATCATCTAGTCCTTCTACTTCACTCATAAATCAATAAATTCATCCACAAGAAGAACTTCCTACAAATGATCCATGTCCTCCATCTCCTCCTCCTAATGATCAAGTAACATCATCCAATCCTTTACCCAAGCGAGTTAAAGCCACAATAGATAAAGCCCAAAATCATTTACCCACCTATACAGGTAAAATTCCTTCAGCCCTAAGACACCAAGTGAATTATGCCCTAATGGCCAAAGTCCTTATCCAACCTGAACCTTCTAATGTCAAATAAGCACTTGGTGATCCTAAATGGGTTCATGCCATGGATCAAGAATTAGATTCCATTGAAAAAAATCACACTTGGGAGTTAGTTGATTTACCCAAAGGAAAATATACCATTGGCACAAAATGGGTATACAAAGAAAAATATAAAGTAGATGGCTCACTAGATTTCTACAAGGCTCACCTAGTAGCTCAAGGCTATAAGCAACAAGAGGGAATTGATTATGAGGAGACCTTTCCTCCTGTGGCTAAGATGACTACAATCAGGACAATTATTGCTATGGCAGCTCAAAAACATTGGCCAATATATCAAATGGATGTCAAAAGTGCATTTCTCAATGGTCATTTAAAGGAGGAAGTGTATGTGAAACAACCACCAGGGTACACAGTTGAAGGCCATAACAACAAAGTCCTCAAATTAAAGAAATCTCTATATGGGTTGAAGCAAGCACCCCGAGCTTGGTATGCAAAGATTGACTCCTATTTTCTCAACCTTGGTTTCACTAGATCTGCAGCAGAATCTACTCTCTATGTGAAAAATTGGAGGAACCGCATCATTTTGGTTACATTGTATGTGGATGATCTTCTCATTACAGGTGATGACATAGAAGGAATAAGGTTGCTCAAGGAGGACTTATGTAATAACTTTGAGATGATAGATTTAGACCTCCTCCACTATTGCTTAGGAATAGAGGTATGGCAACAGCTTGGTAAGATTTTTATCTCACAGGCTAAGTACATTCAGTCTATTTTGGAGAGGTTTCGCATGGAGGAGTGTAATCCCACTCTAACTCCCATGGAAACTAGATTGAAATTGGTAAATAATGATGAAGGAGAAAGGGTTGATGGTACACTTTACAGGCAACTAGTTGGAAGTTTGATCTACTTAACTTCAACTAGACCAGATATTTTCTATTCGGTTGGCATTATTTCCATATTCATGCAAGATCCTAAGAAGAGCCATCGGATAGCAGCTAAGAGGATTGTGAGATTCCTAAAGGCCACACCTCATCATGGCCTTATGTATAAATCAAGTGATAATTTTTCTTTGATTGGATACACAGATTTTGATTGGGCTAGTTGTCCTAAAACTAGAAGATCTACATCAATTTATTGCTTTCAATTAGGCCAAGGCTCTATTTCATGGAGCACAAAGAAGCAGAACACAATTTCACTATCTTCAGTAGAAGCATAATATAGAGCAGCAGTTGAGGTAACTAAGGAGGCAATATGGTTGAGGCAATTAATTCAGGATATTGGGCTATTCATACATGGTCCAACATATATATATTGTGACAATCAAAGTACCATCAAGATGACCAAGAATCCAATTTTCCATTCTAGAACAAAGCACATTGATATCCATCATCACTTCATTAGATAAATGGTCCAAGAATACATTATACACATGGAGTATGTACCAAATCAATATCAAGTAGCAGACATCTTCACCAAGTCACTTGGGAAAGACAAGTTTTCTCAGTTTAGCAATTTGCTATATCTATGTAAAAGAATTCAACATTAAGGGGGAATGTTATCTAATGTTGACTTATCTTTTTAGGATAGTGCACATTAAGGGGGAATGTTAGAATATTATTATTTTTATAATGTGCACTATGCCTATAATTGACAGGTTGACATTTGTCTTCTGCCACTTGTCCCTATCTTCAGTTTGAGTTGGAGTGGTGTCTTCTAAAAGACACTTGGAGTGGAGCTTATGACACTTGTCATATCTCCCTCCTAAGCTTGATGCTTATATATTTTAATATAACTTGTAAATAAAGGGTGCCTTATTTTTCAATCCCAACAGAAAATATATTAAAGATAGGTGGTTGTGGATTTTTCCAAGTTAATTGTATGGAATTTTAGTCTATTTCTTCCAGCTCTTCCTTCATATTTACAAAATATTATGGATCACTAGGAGTAGGTATTTAGTGAACCCATCAATATTCCTCCTAAGTACACATATTATCATGCCATACACCTTGTTCTAGAAATTCAACCTCCTAATGTACATCCTTATTGCTATCCCCAACCCCCAAAAGTTAGAAATTGAGAATTTAATTCAAGAAATGTTGAAGCAAATAATCATTCATCCAAACATTAGTCCATACTCCTCTATAGTGATGATGGCATGACATAAGGATAATTTATGATGTATGTGTCCTAATTTTTATCCTCTCAACAAGATCACTATCAAAGATAGTTTTCCTATCCCTATTATAGATGTTTTGTTGGATGAATTACATGGTGCTATATACTTTATAGAACTAGACTTGTATTATAGATTTTATCAAACTAGGGTTCATAGAGAGGATATACCTAAGAATACTTTTCATACACATGAGGATCATTATGAGGTCCTAATTATACTTTTTGGTCTTACTAATGCTCCTTTCACTTTCCAAAGTCTCATGAATTCTATCTTTCTTCCTTTTCTTTATAAGTTTATCCTAGTTTTCTTTGATGATATTTTAATTTATAGAAGGTCATGTGAGGGTTTTCTAGTTCATGTTGATAGAGTTCTTAACCTATTAAAAAGGGAAAAACTTATTATCAAAAGGTCCAAATGTTCCTTTGGGTTCTAATAAGTAGAATACTTGGGAAATGTAGTAACTCAAGGAGTCAATGTAGATTCTAACAAGATCAAATCTATGCAATATTGGTCCTTGCCTAGATCCCTTAAACAACTCCATGGAATTTTAGGACTCACAACTATTATAAAAAACTTGTCCACAACTATGGTAAGATTATCGCTCCTCTCATTTATCTCACTAAAAAATGATGCCTTTTTTTGGTCTAAATCCACTTCCCAAGATTTCAAATCCCTCTAAAAAATTATGTGCACTGCTCCTATTTTGGCCACTCCTGATTTTAACAAACCTTTTTCATTGAGTGTGATGCTTTTGACATAAGTATTGGGGTTGTTTTGATGCAATATGGACACCCATTAGCCTTTGAAAGTAATCACCATTTGGGTGAGAATTTGGGATGGTCCACTTATGAGAAGGAAATATTAGCTATTTTGCATGCCATAGAGAAATAGAGGCCTTATTTTTTGGGTCATCATTTCATCATCAAAACCAACAATAGTAACCTTAAGCATTTATTAGAGTATTGTCTCTCATGCCCTAAATAAAATAAATGGTTGACCAAGCTCTTGGGTTATGATTTTGTCATTGAATATAATAAAGGAAAGGAGAATGTGGTGGTTGATGCGTTGTCTTGTAAATATGAGGACATTGTTACTGTTAATGATATCTTTAGTCCTCTTCTATAATGGCTTTATCAACTTCAAGAAGATTGGATTTTTTATCCAAATATTGCATGGATTATTTAGGAAATGGAAGTGGGCTCATCATTGCATTCTTGTTTCTCATATACTAATGGAGTGATTCACAAAAAGGATTGCATTTATCTTCCTTAGTCTTTGGCTATTAAGTTAAATGTTCTCTAAGAATTGCATGCATCTCCTTTGGTTGGACATTTAGGATTCTTGAAAATATACCAGTGGGTAAAACAATATTTTTCTTAGAAAGGGTTAAGTACAAATGTCAAGATGTTTATGGTCGAGTGTGAGGCATATCAATGTAACAAAGAAAAAATAATTAAATATATTGGATTATTGAAACCCTTGCCTCTCCTTGACTAGAAAATGGAGCATATGTCCATGGATTTCATTAAGGACCTTCCCAAAGCTGAGGGTCAAATGGTGATCTTTGCGGTAGTAAATTTCCCTTCCAAGTAAGTTAATTTCTTTATGTTATAGCATCACTATTCAGCAAGTAAGGTGACCAAGGTACTTCTTGATTATGTTTTTAAATTACATGGTATACCCAAAACCATTGTGAGTAACTATGACCCTATATTTACTAGTAACTTTTAGAAATAATTGTTTTATCTTAGTGGTACTAAGTTGAGTATGTCCTCTTCTTATCACCCTTAGTCGAATGGTCAAATAGAGATTATTAATAAAATTTTAGGTACTTACCTTTGTTGTTTTGATCAAAATAAGTAGTATCATTAGGTTCTATCACTCTTATTATCTCAATGGTGGTATAATACTTCTTAACATTCATCCTTCAATATATCCCCATTTGAAGCATTATATGGTCAAAATCTCCATCATTGGCAGACTATGTTCTAGGATCCTGTAATATCCCCTTTTTGGAGCGATAAGGGTAATTTAATAATTTATTTTATAGTTGCCCGATATGACTTTATTTTTATTAATAAAGTGCAACTATAAGTGAATTATTGAATTAATGAGGAATTAATGAGTATTTATTCATTAAAGTGAATATTTAATATTTTCTCTCTCCTTTTGAAAAGTTCTCGAGGTTATTATAAAAAAGGGTTTGAGAGAGTCATTTGGATTCATTCTGGATATTGTATTTTTATCTTCATGAGATTTGTGCTTGTGGCCAAATTTCCACTAGTGAGATGAAAACCTCGAATGATTTTCTCGATGGATGAAACCCTAGAGGGCAGATTGATTCCACTCAAGGATCGACAAAGTGCTGAATATTTGGGCGAGGATGAAAATCCTAATTCGTGGTCTCAGAGGTGAATCTAGGCAGGGTTCGCAGGAGAACAAATTCATGAAGTCTCCTTTGGAGATGAAATTGCAGGACTGAATTTATGGGTATTTGTTTACAAATCATATTGTTCATTTTGATTTAAGGAAGTTGCAGAATTAAGAGAACATTGTATTCGAAGGCATTATCAAGGTTTACAGTTTGTTTGATCTAAATTATAAAAAGAGAGTTCATTTTATTAACTGTGTATCATCTTACCATCGTCGTATGAGTTAATATTGGATTCTTGGGCAAAGATACATGAGTCTATAATCTAACATTGGAAGATATTGTAGGCTCCATTGACCTGGCCTCACACGCCACAAGTATCATCGCAACTTATAAAAATGTGTTGAAGGTTGTAAATCCTAGTGCCACTATCGAACTAAGTATATCAGTGAATGATAGACATAAATACCACATCCTACACAAAGAGGTTAGAATCAAGCTATTATTACTTCTTATGATTTGTAATACGTGCTGAATTGAATTTACTATCAGTTTGGAGAGATAAATATGAACGCTTGATAAATCTGGTATTTGTAATTGTAAAGTTGTTATGAATGCTTCTTGTTTTCAAAGAAGTCAAAAATATATGATCATTGTTGGTTATCCTTTATGCATGTATGAACTTGTATGAATATATGAGAATTCACTTTGCTGCAAAACAATATTCGAGCAAAAACTCTACATATCATAACCTGGACAAATACAAACAAATTATCAATACATTTAGAGGTAATAGGAAGTTGGGAAAAAATTGGGCTCTATTCCAACCCGGGATATTACAGTGGTATCAGAGCACAGAGAATCCTGCCAGCCTACTCGGGTAGTTCAAAGAGTTGATTTTTAGTTGTCTACATGGCCTCCAAATGTGGAAATGAGTTGGCCAAAAAACTTTGGACTGTAGGTAACAAACTGGGGCATCTATCTCAGTCAAGTGATGTTGCTCTTAACACTCTGGAAGAGATAGAAGAATGTTTGACCATGGTGGAACAGTCACCTTCTATGGTGTGGCAGATAGCATTAACTCCTACAGTAACTTCCTTGGGTCAGGATAGGTGGTTGAAACACATAGATAAGGACGTGAGACTGGCAGTCACCTCTTGTCTCAATGAAATCACAAGGATTACAGCTCCGGAAACACCCTACAATGATGACATAATGAGGGAGATATTACAGTTGATGATTGATAGCTTTCATGGTTTAGATGACATCAAGAGCCATTCTTTTGGGAAGAGGGTTAGGATTTTGGAATTGATGGCAAAAGTCAGATCATGTGTCCTTTTGATTGATTTAGATTGTAATGATCTTATTCTTCAAATGTTTCATCATTTCATAGCTTCTATCAGTGAGGATCATGAAGAAACTATATCTTCTTGCATGCTAAACATTATGACCCGAATCATTAAGGAAAGTGATGCTATCACCCAACCCATATTATCTAGGTTAATGGTTGTTTTGAGGCAAGGGAAAATTACTTCTTCAGCCGCACGTAAATTGGTTAATAATATTTCCAAACAGTGTGAGAAGAAGCTGAAACATCTCTTGGTAAAGGAGGAACATGAGGAAGAAAAGAGATCAAGTGGTTTACAGGTTTCAGGACTACCTCACAGGAGCAAGAATCAGTTGAGAAGAGAACATCGTTGTTTCATTTGCCAAGGTGAGTGGGCACTTGGTCACACATGTGGAATCAACAAAGGGAGTGACTTATTGCAGCCAAGCAAAGTTGAGGATAGCAGGAAGGTTGAGACTTTAGAGCTGGAAAAATATGCCTTACCTCAAGAGGTGTGCATAACAGAACTCCAAAATGAATCCACCATAGTGCTTGTGTCTTCATCCATTGAGGATTTGTGTAACAATGATGACAGAACAACTTTGAATATGCATTCAGAGCAATCTAGTGAGGACTGTGAGACCTTTGACAATAGGTATGAGGAATCATGTTTATTTCCTAGCAGCAGTTCTTTAATGCATAATTGTGGCATTCTTGATGAAGTTCTTGGGGACAAAGGATTGAACTTTGGAGACCCCAAATTTGATGAGGAGATCGGTGTTGTTAAGGATGCCTCCTTGATGAAATCAGAATTGGAAAGAATCAACAGGTTGTTGGAAGGAGATTTTTCCAACGAGATTGAGATTATTGCAGATCTAGAAGATGAAGTTGCAGCTGTTGATGAATTTCCTCTTGAGCAGGGTGTTGTCCTAGATGATGAGCCTGCTGAAAGTTTGAGTATAATCATGCCTTCTCTTCAGGAAACTTGCATGGGAAGACAGGAAGACAAAATTGATGAAGATGAAATTAATTCATCTTGTGCATCTACTATTGGAGAAGTGTACAATGTGTTGAGCAAGGTGCAGCAATAGTATTGTCATTATTGTCAACACAGTCAGATAGATCTATTGATGCAGTGGACAAGAAGTTCAAAAGCTATTCAGATGCGAAGAAAACGGGAGTTCAAGGTTATTCAGAGTATGTACAGTGATTTTCCAAGAAGACCGAAGTGGACCATATGCAAAAAATTAAAGAAAAAGACAAGTAAGAAAAGTGTCGTGATATCGCGACATATACAAGGCAAGAAAAACTGTCGTGATTTCACGACATGTTGGAAGAGAGAGAAAAATAGGAAAAATTGTCACGATTTCGCGACATGTTGGAAGAGAGAGAAAAAGCAGGAAAAACTGTCACGACTTCGCGACATGTTGGAAGAGAGAAAAATTAGGAAAAACTTTCGTGATTTTGTGACATGTTGGAAGAGAAAAAGGCAAGTGGAAAAGCGTCGCGATTTCGCCACATGTCGAAAGAGAGAGAAAAAGCAGGAAAAACTGTCACGATTTCGCGACATGTTGGAAGAGAAAAAGGCAAGTGGAAAAACTGTCGCGATTTCGCGACATGTTGGTAGAGAAAGAGAAAGCAAGAAAAAGTGTCGCGATTTCGCGACAAGTTCGAAGAAAGAGAACAAGTAAGAAAATTGTCACGATTTCGTGACATGTCGCATTTTCATGACTAAAATAGGAGAGAGAAAGTAAGTTTGAAAAGTGTCATGATTTCGTGACATGTCGCATTTTTGCGACTAAAATAGGAGAGAGAAAGTAAGTTTGAAAAGTGTCACGATTTCGTGACATGTCGCATTTTCGCGACTAAAATAGGAGAGAGAAAGTAAGTTTGAAAAGTATCACGATTTCATGACATGTCGCATTTTTGTAACTAAAATAGGAGAGAGAAAGTAAGTTTGAAAACGTCGCGATTTCGTGACATGTCGCATTTTCGCGACTAAAATAGGAGAGAGAAAGTAAGTTTGAAAAGTGTCATGATATCGCGACATGTTGCATTTTTGCGACAAAAGAAAGAGAGGAAGCGTACGAAAGCAAAATTGTCATGATTTCATGACAAAAGCAGAAAGCAAGACTTCGAAAGCAAAAGTGTCACGATTTCACGACAAAAGCAGAGAGGAAGACTTCGAAGGCAAAAGTGTCGTGATTTCATGACAAAAGCAAAGAAGTAAAGTATGGAAGCAGAAGTGTCATGATTTCATGACAAAAGTAGAGAAGAAGACTTCAAAGGCAGAAGTGTCGTGATTTCATGACAAAAGCAAATAAGTAAAGTACAGAAGCAGAAGTGTCACGATTTCATGATAAAAGCAGAGAAGAAGACTTCGAAGGTAGAAGTGTCACGATTTCGTGACAAAAGCAAAGAAGCTAAGTACGAAAGCATAAGTGTTGCGATTTCATGACAAAAGCTAAGTTGAAGACTATGGAGGCAGAAGTGTCACGATATCACGACAAAAGCAAATTCAAAGTCTATGGAAGCAAAAGTGTCGCGATATCGCGACAAAAGCAAAGTCGAAGTCTATGGAAGCAGAAGTGTCGCGATATCGTGAAAAAAGCAAAGACAAAGTATACGAAGGCAAAAATATCATGATATTGCGACAAAAGAAAAGACAAAGTCTACGGAGGCAAAAATGTCACGATATCGCGACAAAATAATAGAGAAAGCATACGGAGGCGAAAGTATCACGATATTGCGACATGTGTTTTCGCGGCAACAGTAACAAAAGAAGCTACAGAGGCAAAAATGTCGCGATTTCGTGACAGGTCATAAATGCGCAAGTCAAGAAGGAGAACCCGACTAAAATGAGAAGGATGACAACTGACTAAAATTAGGGTTTATAGTTGTTATGAAAGCCGACTAAGATTAGGATTTACAGCCGACTAAGATTAAGGTTTTCATCATAAAAATATTGTTATAAAAGGAGGGTTGTTTGGAGAATTGAAAAGATTGTTGAATGTGTGTGAAATACGGTCGTGGTGCGCAGAGAGCAAGTCATGTTGAATCATGCTAAGTATGAAATTCGCAAAGAGAGTAGAGTGCATAAAATGGAGAAGCTAATCATGAATTTTGACTATAACAATTACGCAAAGAGAGCAGAGTGCACAAAGAGTGAAAAGGTTGAAGTTTGACTAGGTGTTGTTGTGATTGTGTAGAGAAAGCAGAGTGCACAAAGAACGCAAAGGTGAAGAAGAGCAGTCAGGGTCTTGCAAAAGCAAAGGTATCTTACTGTCAAACTTATAGATTCAAATTGAAGTCCAGGTTGCAGCTTGGCATCAGGGGTTGGTGCTCCTTTCTGTTGGTGTAGATAAATAATGGGTTGGTGCTCCTTCCAGTTGGTTTTGGTAAATCAGGGGTTGGTGCTCCTTCCAATTGGTGCTGGTAAATCATGGGTTGGTGCTCCTTCCAGTTGGTGCTGGTAAATCAAGGGTTGGTGCTCCTTGCAGTTGGTGCTGGTAAATCAGGGGTTGGTGCTCCTTTTTGTTGGTGCAAATAAATCAGGGGTTGGTGCTCCTTTCTATTGGTGCAGATAAATCAGGGGTTGGTGCTTCTTCCAATTGGTGTTGGTAAATTGATTGTAAATTTGGTGCTTTGCAAAGGCTAGATTTGGATGGTAGTCCAAGTAGTCAATTTTTGAGTAGCCACATTGGTGAACCTCGTTAAATCTTGTGTTGTGTGATGCTCTTTTGTTATACTTGTTGTATCTAGTAATAAGTTTTAATTGTTGCGGCATTAAGAACTATAAATTCAAGTTTAAAGAGCTACACTGATGATCCTATTGAAAGTTTGAGTATAATCATGCCTTCTCTTCAGGAAACTTGCATGGGAAGACAAGAAGACAAAATTGATGAAGATGAAATTAATTCATCTTGTGCATCTACTACTAGAGAAGTGTACAATGGTGGTGATATCATGAAGTACGTTGATTTAGATGTTGCTAAATCAGCAGCTGATGAGGATATGCATCCATTGGATGATTCTTGGGTTGAGCATGAATCTATCCTAACTTCAGTGCACGAAATTAGAGAGTGTAGTGTTAAGAGGGTTGTTGATTTTGATCATTGTGCTAAGGATGGCAAATCAAAAACTCTATTGTGTGTTGTTGATCATGATCTAGAACCTGATTCATTATAGGGTTGGAAGGACCAGTTACAGGTTATGAAAGAAAAGGTTATCCAAACCTTAACTCATTTGGATGGCACACACAAATTTGTTGAATACCTCCTGTGGATAGCTCAACTCGAAGAAAGACAAAAAGGGTTGACAGATGGCTCCTCTATTTCAAGCTTGCAAAATATCAAACATGCCTTGGAGGTAATCAAATATGATTACTTGTAGTTGCTTTCGGATAGAGACCAAGCCATCCAGTTTGTTGAGACAACTTATCAAGCGCTCATAGGAAAAGAGAAAGTAATTGATGAACTTAACATTGAGTTAAGTTTAGCTCATTTTTCTCTTTTCAAAGCAGGAATTTAGTCACCTATCATAGCCACATCAAAGAATATAGAATGTGATACAGGAACCATGGTGGTCAGGCAGTTGATTGAGGGAATCAATGAGAGCGGGAGTGATGAAGAATTGCACAGTTGTGATAGTGATTCTTCTACCACTCGAGAGGAACAACAGGAGTATGATTCTGATGATGATGTATCTTCCTTTGTGGATGCACACTTATTTCTTCGTGCTGAGGTTGGTGAATCATCTCCTGACTCATGTGAGGAGAATGATGAGGGTTGTAACCCAGGTGGTTGTTCGAAACTTCCCATGGAACCTGTTGGTGAAGTTCTTATTGACAACATTGTGAGGTATGCTAATCATTTTTGTTTCAGCCCACATACAGATGAATGGACTGTATTTTTGATGACACATAGTAGTGGGATGAAAGGTTGTTATGATGAGTTATATACTTCACTTTGGTGTAAGTTGCCTCCTTCGTCGAAAGGAAAGTTAGATTTTTATAGGGCTAATTTTTTGCATCTTCAGGATGGAATACAGGAACATATTTGTGGCCGAACAATATTTCAACTGTAATCAATCCAATAGAATTATTCAAGTTGTGGGAATATTAGATTTCCCATTTGGCCTTGGAACTTGGGAGTGTCGATGTTGAATATGGGGACACTCATTGGTTCAAGGAGCAGTGTTGGTGATAGAATCTGGATTTGGGATCCAGGTGATATATACAATGATATAAATGCAGTTAACATAATATCAAACATTTATGACAGGGATCACCAGCCAGGCATACGGGGGTATAGCAGTGAACCTTGGAGGATTAGGAGACATCAGTTTGGTGTTGGTGTTGTTATCATTTTGTATGACGACCATCATTCAGTTCTAACTAATTATGATTGGTTGAGCAGATTAATATTTTTGTTGCTCAGGATCGTGTTAGATAGAGTGTTTACAGATGTGGACCTCACAGAGGTGCTATGGTAGGGGGTCTTTCATGATTTAGATTTTGGCTCTCATAGGTATTGCAGTTTGGATTGTTATGATGGATTCATTTTTGAGTTACTAGTGAGGAGAGTCCAGCTATGGCACATGGGATTTATAGTTATAATTAGAGTGGCGCAGTGTCAACATGGTGGTTCTTTCCTGATATTGGAATGGGACCCAAGGATATTACTTGGTTACAATATTGGATCGCTTCTCAGTATGATAGAGTTTGTCAGAGTTGATAGGTTCAACGGTATCAGATTGGTGACAAAGCTTGATAGTGTTGTCGATTTCAGTAATGGTTGTTTGTGGTAGCATCTCCATCATGGGGCATTCTTCAGATCCATTTGGGATCCTGACATACAGGTTCAGATTACTTATGGGCAAGCAATATTTGGGAAGGGAGGACTGTAATGTCCCCTTTTTGGAGCGATAAGGGTAATTTAATAATTTATTTTATAGTTGCTTGATATGACTTTATTTTTATTAATAAAGTGCAACTATAAGTGAATTATTGAATTAATGAGTATTTATTCATTAAAGTGAATATTTAATATTTTCTCTCTCCTTCCAGAAAGTTCTCGAGGTTATTATAAAAAAGGTTTTGAGAGAGTAATTTGGATTCATTCTAGATATTGTATTTTTCTCTTCATGAGATTTGTGCTTGTGGCCAAATTTCCACCATTATGAAAAAAACCCCGAAGGATTTTCCCGACGGACGAAACCCCGGAGGGCAGATCGATTCCACTCAGGGATTGACATAGTGCTAAAGGTTTGGGTGAGGATGAAAACCCTCATTCATGTAGTCTTAGAGGTGGATCCAAGCAGGGTTCGTTGGAGAAAAAATTCATGAAGTCTCCCTCAAAGATAAAATTGTAGGACCAAATTTATGGGTATTTGTTTACAAATCATATTGTTCATTTTGATTTAAGGAAGTTGTAGAATTAAGAGAACATTGTATTCGAAGGCATTATCAGGGTTTGTAGTTTGTTTGATCTGAATTACAAAAAAAGAGTTTAGTTTATTAGTCGTGTATCATCTTACCACCATCGTATGAGTTAATGTTGGATGCTTGGGCAAAGATATGGGAGTCTAGAAGCTGACGTGGGGAGATATTGTGGGCTCCACCGACCTGGCCTCACACGCCACAAGTATCATCGCACCTTATGAAAGTGTGTCAAAGGCTATAAATCCCAGTGCCACCATCGAACTAAGTATATCGATGAATGATAGACATAAATACCATGTCCTGCACAAAGAGGTTAGAATCAAGCTATTATTACTTCTTATGATTTGTAATACATGCTGAATTGAATTTACTATCAGTTTGGAGAGATAAATATGAACGCTTGATAAATCTAGTATTTGTAATTGTAAAGCTATTATGAATGCTTCCTATTTTCAAAGAAGTTAAAAATATATGATCATTGTTGGTTATCCTTTATGCATGTATGAACTTGTATGAATATATGAGAATTCACTTTGCTGCAAAACAATATTCGAGCAAAAACTCTGCATATCATAACCTGGACAAATACAAACAAATTATCAATACATTCAGAGGTAACAAGAAGTTGGGAAAAAAAATTGGATTCTATTCCAACCTAGGATATTATAGATCCCCCAAGATTACTTAAATAGATAATGTATTACAATGATGACAACTTGTGCTTTAGCTTCTTAAAAATAATTTGACCTAGGACTAGAACTGCATGAAGGAACAACAATATTCACACTATTATCAATGTCAACGTATTATAGTAGATATGGTCCTTTTGTGTCTACAACCCTACAAGCAATTGTCCTTGCAGACCAAGTTTAGTCAAAAGTTAGCTACTTGATTTTATGGGCCTTACAATGTGGTTTGTCACATTGGTGAAGTGGCATATTATTTGGAGCTTCCATCATCTTCTCACATCCATCCCATATCTCATGTATCTTGTCTCAAATAGGTTATTGGCTAGAAGGTATAGTCCTAGATGAAGCTTCCAATATTTAATGAAGAAGGTCAAATCACTCTATAACCTAAAGTAGTGTTGCAACCCAAAGTTCATCTGCTTTGATCTTGACATATTCAAGAGTTTCTCATCAAGTGATAGGACTTTCTAGAAGAAGATGCTATATGGGATCCTGAGAGTATTTTCCAAAATTTTCAGCTTAAGGACAAAGCTAAAGAGGGGGAAGCTATGTAATGGATAAAATATGGCCATGTTGACTATCATTATTTTTATTAGCTTGATCATAGGATTAGATAGTCGATCCTTGAACATTAGGGTTAGGGTTAATGATTGGTTTTATATATAAATACAAATAGTTAGGTGGTAGTTGAGATTATCTTTCATATTCAAATCTTAGTTGCATCTACTATGCATATGAGACTTTTCCCTTTCTAAGTGGCTATGAGATTTTACCCTATTTTAGTGGTTGAGGATTTGTATTGAATTAAATCTAGAATTTTATTATTGCATATTTGATTTTTTGGCAATTCGATAAGAATTATTATTATCATTTGGGTAATTTTATTTATGCATTATTATATTGCTACTGCTATTGCTATAATTATCAAAGTTATTTGTAAAAAATAATGATATCATATCATAAAATAATTTGGGTCAAACCAAGGAGTTTCCACTCCTTATAAAGTGGTAATAAAAACCCCTATGCATCACCAAATGGTAAAGTATTTCACTTGAATCAACTATAAGAATAAAATGACACAAGGTATGAGGAATTTCAATGCATAAGTTCAAATACAGGAAGTAAAGGTATGAAGGAATATGAAGACATAAATTTTAAAGCAAAGGAGGATGGGGAGGAAAATTTCAAAGCAAATGAGGTGTAGGTCAAAGTTAATCTAGGTAAACCAACTTGGGAGCAAGTGATGGACTATGAGAACATTCCTTTTCATTGCCAAATTTGTCATGATTATGATCATTTAGCCAGTGTATTCCCAAATAAAATTCTATATCAAAAGAAATAGGATACAAACTTAGCAGGTTTCCAAATGCCTAAGGAGAAGAACACAAGAAAAACCAGTTACGAAGGATCAATCAAATTTATCAACTAATATGTTTGAAATTCTTTCTACAAATGATGTCCTAGGTGATGAAGAGGAAATAATGGAGACAAAAATCCTATAAACACAATTTAAATATACAGGGAAAGACTCGAAGACAAACCAACAAATTAAAGGTTTTCAACAAGAAAAAAAATGAGGAAATATACACAAGAAAAATAATCTTTTAAATGTCGAGACTTCGGATAATACAGGTCCCAAGATAGACTATGTTAAACCTTCCAATAACACTTTGGATTTATACACCCAATATTCAAGTTTAGAAGCCACCTCGGATTCAATTGGGGTAAGTCAAGAAACAGGAAAAAAACCTAAAGATGGATTCCAACCAAAAGGTAGGTCGCAAGACCAATCAATATCATATGGTAAAAAAAGGTGAAAAGCTTGTAGAGGAAGGTAAGATTACTACCCTTACCAATTTTTTTAGCCCTGGTATTAATAAATATCATCACTTGAAATATTAGAGGACTCAAAGGGATCCTTTCAAAATAAAATGAAATTAGAAGAATGATTCAGACAAACCATTCACATATTGTTTTCCTTTAGGAAACAAAGATTTCAATAGAGGAAATGGATTCAATTGATAGTAAAATTTGGCCAGTTGGAAAAGTTGCTTCCCTGGGTTCCTAGGGAACTTTTGGTGGCATTGCTTGCCTTTGGGATCCAAAATAGGTTGTTATTCACCATATGGTTGACAATTGGGGTATTTTAGCTATATCTATTCAAAGTAGACATTCTAACCAAATTATGCTTTGTATATTTTTATGCTTCGGCTACTTTGGAGGAAAAGAGAAGATAGTGGAAGGATATAACTTATATTATCTCTCATTTTACTAAAGCTTGGATCTTGATCATAGGAGATTTCAATACCATCCTCTCTTTAGATGATAAAATGAGGTGAAATAGAAATTTGGACAAAAGTGTTGACCTCATGAATGAATATATTGCAAACCTTCATCTTGTGGACATCCAGACAGATAATGGCCTTATGACTTGGTCTAACATAACGCAAGTCTTAGCTTGTATTATGGAGAGATTGGATAGGTTCTTGTTCTCTGATAATTTCTTAATGCATGGTCACAATCCTAAGGTGAAGACTCTTAACAATACTAGTTTGGATCACTGGCCAGTCATGGTGGAAATTTAGAAAACCAATGTGAGTTTCTCACCTTTCAATTTTAGTTAATGTTGCTTAGAGATAGTTCCTTCAAACCTCTAGTGTAGCAATGGTGGAAGGAAGGTAAACCAAGGTATGGGACTAAGACGTTTTGTTTTACCAAAAGGTTGCAATACATTAAATCCAAAATTAATTTGTGGAGTTGGAAGAAGTTTGGGGATGTCTGGAAAAGAAATTGCTCAGCTTGAAAATTTGAATAATAAAATCTATTTAGATGGCCTCATAGAGAGTAGAAGTACATATGAAATTAGACTCACTGCTCAGTTAGAGGAATAGGAAAAAAATAACTCTTATGAAAGCAAAAATCTAGGATCCAATGGCTCAAAGAAGGAGATCGAAACATAGATTTCTTCCACAAATCTCTTCTAGATCGAAGATCTCACAACTTTATTTCTTCCTTGAAATCTTATTATGGATATGTTGTCTACACTTGGGATGGCATGAACTCTGTTGTTGTCAATTACTTTTTAAATATGTTTTTTGTTACTCCTCTTGACTCAACTTCTTAACATAATATTCTTCAAGCCATCCCTGCTCTTATCACTTCTGAGGAGAACTCTATTTTGATTGCTCTAGTTACTATTAATGAGCTTCAATAGGTGGTTTTTAAAATGCAAAAAGGAAAAACCCCAGATCTTGATGGTTTTCTTATTGAGTTCTATCAAGAGTTTTTGGATATCCTTCATGTTGATTTATTAGAGGTGGTGGAAGAAGCCAAGAAATCCAATGAAATTTTGAAGGTTATAAATAAAAATTATATAGATCTTGTCCCAAAATCTCAAGAGGTAAATCATATCTCAGCTTTTAGACCTATAGATTTATGTAATATTCTCAAAATAATTACAAAGATCATGGCAGAAAGGCTAAAGCCTCTTTTGCATAAGATTATTTTCCCTAGACAAGGGGGTTATGTGGAAGGGCGTCAAATAGTGGATGAGATAGTTCTTGCTTAGGAAGCCATCCATTCCATGGAAATGCAAAAATATCCATCTATGTTCATTCATTTAGACTTATCTAAATCTTATGATAGAGTGGATTGGCACTTCCTTGTCAAAGTTTTAAGGCAATTTGGCTTCTCTCAGGAATGGATGGACTAGATTATGAGATGTATCTCTTAAGTATCCTACTCTATTATTATAAATGACAAGCCTTCTCAATTTTTTCCTACTTCAAGAGGTATTAGGCAAGGTGACCCCCTCTCCCCTTATTTATTCATCATTATTTTGTAATGCTTGGGTAGGACTATAACCAAAAATGGAGAAAACAAAATCCTTGAGGGAGTTACCATTGCTCGTGGAGCTGGGCCTATTTATCATCTTCAATTTTTTGATGACTCTACTATGCCAGGTAAAGCTACAGTTAAGGAAGCTTTTAAAATTAAGCAAATCATCAGTTGTTTTTCTAATGCTACTAGGCAACTGATCAATCAAGAAAAATCTAAAGTCATTTTCTTTCATTGCTCTCCTAGATAGGAATCCATGGTCTTTGATAAATTAAGATATAAGAAGACCTTCCTTCCAATCACTTATTTATGCATTCCTCTCAATATTCAAAGGCAAAAAAAGAAAGACTGGAATTTATTGTTGGATAGAGTTAAGAAGAAAATTGGAAAGTAGACCAATAGGTGGAAAGGGTAAAATTACCTTGGTAAAACCAGACCTTCAAGTTATACCTATTGATGTTTCTACTGTGTTGAATATCCCAAAGGTTTTTCTTCAAGAATTAGATCAAACCAATCATCGGTTCCTCTGGAGTGGTACTAACGAGAAAATAAAATGGGCCTTGGTGAAATGGGATACTTTATGCCTTCCCAAGAATGAATGAGGATTAGGTTTCTAGTATGTTATTAATAACAATAATGCTTTTGCTACTAAATTGTATTGGAGGATTTTGTATAGCCCCAATGCTCTTTGGTCCATGAATCTTCATGCTAAATATGCTAAGAAAAAAAGTCCTGAAGACCTTATTTGCTATCAGTTACCTACCAAAGGTTCTCCCATTTTAGTGGCTCTTAAAGCTGGTGAGGATTTGATTAAGCAAAAGTTATTTTGGATCATTCATAATGGTTAATAAGCAAATATTTGGATAGATTCATGGGATGGTCACCAGCTTTTGATAACTCAATTTCCTAATTGGAGGCCTTGGATGGAGGAGCTTCATCAAACTAACTAGATAAAGGTTGCTAATTATTATCGATACCATACTGGCAATTCAGAGGTTGGTATATATTGGATCCCTATTGAGGAGTGGCCTATTCAAATGCCAGAAAGACAGAAAATATATCCAAAGAATCCTTCATATGAGATCTCTCTCTTGGTCCCATGATAAAGAATATTTTGGATGGAACAACACTAATAAGGGTGAGTATTCAGTTGCTCAAGGTTATTTTCCCTTATGCCATAATAATCCCAACCAATCGTATGACATATTTACTCTGTTGTGGGATAAAAAGCTCTAGACTAAGGTGAGGTTCTTTACATGGATTTTATTGCATAATAGGGTTCTTATTGGTGAGCAACTTATGAAACTTGGTCTAAACACTACATTAAAAATATGGCTAAGAGTTTCCACATTCTCTTAGCTCTGACCTATAGCTTTATGTAATGTTTAGATGCAAAATATGTGGAGAGAATGTGGAAAATCTTAGCCATATTTTTATTGAGTGTACCTTAGCCTCTAAGTTATGGAGGATAATGGTCATCTTACTTGGCTTACAGTGGTTCAGTTTTTTTACTTTTGAACAACTTTGAAGGGATTGACCTAATTAGGAGGGTGTTGATCACTTTATTAGGCAACTAGTTTGGATGGGTTCTACCATCCTACTATGGAACATCTGGAAAGAAAGAAATAATTATATTTTCAATCAAGAAAGAAAGGACATTCATTATATCTAGAAAAATACCATTTCCAAATTGGTTGAATCAGTACAACAACTCCTTAAACACCCCTAGAACTTCCACCAAAGATGGGATCAAGTGATGCAAATATTGAAGATTAACTCTTTCAAGAGAAACTAGCTTAAAGGGAATGTGAGTAATCAAAATATGGATAGAACAATGAATTGGCAACCTCATCCTAAGGATTTTGGAAAATTCAATATCGATGGAGCCTCTTGGGGGAACCCTGGAAAAGCTAGTGTGGGAGGAATTGGTAGACTTCCAGATGGTTCCCTGGTTTTCACTTTTGCTGATAATTTGGGTATCCTTTCCAATAACCTTGTTGAGGGATATGGTATCCTTAGAGGCCTTTGAGAGGCAACTAAGGTCAGATGGAAAAAAGGTGTTGGTTGAATCTGAATCTCAAGTCATGATTAATTTGTTGAATATTCCTTCTAATAATCATAAGGTTGATTGGAGAATAAAGATAATTGTTGAGAAAATTTAATTAATCTAGATGGGATTTTTGAAAGTTGAATACAATCATGTGGTCAGATAATAGAACAAGAGTGTTGATGCTTTAGCTAATTGGGCTTTGGACAAAGGTGATCTTATTTACTACGACCACCCTCCCAAATGGTGGGATTCTCAAATAAGGGAAGCTCTTCTTTCTATCACTTATCTGGATAGCTCCAGTACTAGAGGTACCTAGTTTCTTTTGTCTTTGTTTTTGCTTCTCTTTGGTTCAGTTAGTGTATTTTAGTTTCCTTGCTCAAAATTATCATTCTTATGTTTCCTTTGTTGATTCTTGCATGAATAGCCTTTTGGCCTAGAAAAGCCAAACTTGTTTTCTATGTTTTCCTCCTTTTGGTGTGTGTGTTATTTTGTATTGTTTTTGTTCTATTTTATTTTTGTGTTTTTTGTGTTGTTTTTGGTGTTTTTGATTTTTTTTGTGTTTTGTGTTTTTGTTCTTTTTGTTTGTGTGTGTGTTTTTTGTTGTTGTGTTTGTGTTGTTTTTGTGGTTTTTTTGTGTGTTTTTTGTTTTTGTTGTTGTTTGTTGTTTGTTGTTTTTTACTTTTTTTGTTGTTTTTGTGTTTGTTTTGTGTTTTTTGTTGTCTTTATGTTTTTGTGTTTTTTTATTTTTTATTTATTATTGCTTTTGGTTGTATTTTTGTTTTGTGTTTGTTTGTTTGTATTTTTATTGTTTTAGGCATGCTCTTTGAGTGTATCGAAGGGGGAAGGCTAGGTGTGAGCCCTAGGTATTTTTGGTGGAATAGATACCTCTGTATCCTTGGGACTTACTCGAAAGTGGTATCTCATTTGAGGTGTTTACCACAAAAAAAAAATATAGGTAAATCATATTAATTTTCCTTAAGTAGCATAAGATCTTCTCATTGTAACAAAAAGGAAAGTAGTACATAATGTATCCATTGCACATTAGGTTTCAAGATTAGCACAATAAAGAAAGCATATAGAGGACATCCAAGTAATTTTAGGGTTTCCAAGGAAGCTTAATAAAGTAATGACTATGGAGGACCATCCTTGCACTATAGGGATTTCTAGGTAACATAAAGAAGAGAGTGTTTATGAGGTATTTCTTATATTTTAGATTTTTTAAGGAAACATAAATATTTATAAAACAAGTCTCATTATGAAAAATATGAAATGATATAAGAGAATTATGGAGATGAAGTGTTGGTGGGAATGGAAAAGGTAAAGGAAACTTATAAAAGCATCAATGAAAAGAAAAAAAAACTCAAAGGAAAATCAATTTAGGAAGTCAAACTAAAATATCATAGGTGTTAAAAAGAAATGGGACTAGGAATAAAATAAAAAGTGATGATGATGAAAATGATATCAAAGAATATTAGGGATATGAATAATATGAAGATCAAAAGGCCCCAATAAACTAAATCTAGAAAAATAGTAAATACAAAACTAAATCTAGAAAAATAGTAAATACAAAATCAATGGAAAAAAGAAGAAGATAACAGATGCACACATAACACAATAACTCCCATAGGAAACCCTTATGGGTAAAAACCCAACACAGTAATAACTCCTAATTGTATAAACTTAATAATCTCTAATACAATAATGTTCATCTCTCTTCAAACCCTGATGCAAATATTAAATTATAACAAAAGATCAAATTTTACAATACCATGGGCAAAAAACCACGGGTTCAATCATTTAACCCTAAACATCCCATCTGGATCTAAAAATAGCTTAAGAAATCCCAAACCCTTGCTCGGGGCTCGACCCGATTTCGAACCTCGATGAGGATACATGAAGAGCATTTGGTACCTTTTAGAGTTAACCCCTCCAAAATAACATGGAAAATATTCAACATAATTCCAATATCCTCCCACTTGTTGAATACTTTCCACAGGGGATGAAAATTACCATTGTCAACTATCAAGGGAAACCATGCCCATAGTTCTTCTAGACCAAATTTTTTTGAGTAGTTATAGCCTTTATTAATGAATCAACAACATTATTCTCTGTATCAACTTCTTCTAGCATTACTCTATTCTCTTCAACCATTTCTCTCACAAAATGGTACTTGATATTAATAGGTTTTGATCAATCATGAAAACCAAGATTGTTGGCCAAAAATATTGCACTCTGACTGTCACTGTCAATTCTCACAAGATTTTTCTTAAGACTAAATGTTGAACACAACCTTTGTAGCCATATTGCTTCTTTAAAGGTATGAGTTGCTAAAATGTACTTTACCTTTGTTGTGAACAAAGCAACCACTAATTGCTTTTTACTCATCCAACTTACTACCACTCCAAATGTTCTAAATAGATAAAAACTTGTGGATCTTCTCTTGTCCAGATCTCCAGCCCAGTTAGCATCCATAAAACCTTATAGATTTACAATATTACTATCACTAGAGTTTCCTTGGTATTAGATAACATAGTCTAAAGTTCCATGCAAGTATCTGAAGATCCTCTTGACAACAATCTAATGTTCCTTTCCTAGATTGGACATGTATCTACTAACTACTCCCACTGCATGTGCAATATCAGGTCTAGTATAGACCATTGCATACATCATACTACCAACAATGCTAGCATAAGGAACATGATGCATTTCTTCAATTTTCTCATCTATTTTAGGACACTATTCAGTAGATAACTTTTGACCAACAGGATATGGAGTACATACTGGTTTACAATCATGCATCCTAAACCTCTCTAGTATCAAATCAACATATTTCTTTTGATTTAACCACAAATTTCTATTTGCACGATCCCTTATTATTTTTATACCCAAAATAAATTTTACACCCAAATTCTTCATGTCAAGTTTAGAATATAATTGAGACTTTAGTAACTTTATCATCTCCTTATTGTTACCAATTAACAACATGCCATCCACATACAAAACAATAATAACAAAATTTTCACCTTCCTGTTTAAAATACACACACGGGTCTGCTTTACTTTTTCGAAGCCTAAGTGTCAAAACAAATCGATTAAATTTTTTGTTCAACATTCTTGGAGATTGCTTCAAGCTATAAAGAGACTTTTTCAACTTTCATACCAAGTCCTTACCTTTTACCCTAAAGCATTTTGGTTGTGACATATATATGTCTTCATCAAGTTCACCATTTAGAAATGTTGTCTTTACATCCATCTGTTCTATTTCAATATCAAAAGTAGTAGAAATAGCCAAAAAATATATTATGAAGTTAGTTTATCCATAGGAGAAAAAATCTCATTAAAGTTAATTCCTTCAATTTAAGAAAATCCTTTTGCTACCATACGAGCCTTGTACTTATCCAACTTTCCTTCTACATTTTACTTCTTGAATACCCACTTACAACCAAAATATTTTCTTCCAAGGGTAATTTCACCAAGTCCCACATCTTATTTTTATCCAAGGACTCCATTTCTTCCTCCATAGCCCTTTTCCAATACTTATTCTCACTTGACTGAAGTGCCTCATTTAAAGTCTTGGGTTCTTCATCAGTAACTAATATATTAAATGCAAAACAAATATTTGAAGGATTATACCTTTCTAGGAGTCTTCTCACTTGATATGATCTCCTCAAACTTAGAGTTCCAGGTTCTGCATCTTCAACTTCCTCCTCACCTTCTTCCTATAAATTTTTCTCTTTAGACTCTCTTTGTAGTTCATCTTCTTTTGTAGCACTAGGTTCTACCATAGGTTCTTCCTCCTATTCCAATTTTACTTGAACTATTTTAGGTTATTTGCTTGGTTGCATTTCCTATTTTGAAACCCCTTTTGTTTCTCTAAAGATCACATTAGGATTGTAAACAATATTTTGTGTTCCTTGGTTCCATAACTTATATCCTTTAACATCGATACTATAACCCATAAATATGTATTTTTTAGATTTATAGTCTAGCTTAGTACTTTTCTCTTTTGGGACATACATATCAACATCACAACTAAAAACCCTTATATGATTGAGAGAGGGTTTCTTACTAGTCCATATTTCCTATGGAGTCTTCTCCACCAAATATAAGGTAGGAGATCTATTGATGATGTTATGAAAAATTAACAAGGCTTCTATCCAAAATTTTATTTCTAACCCTACACCACTTAACATGCGTCTAGCCTTATCCATAAATGTTATATTCATTCGTTCTGTTGTGGAGTATATGGAGTTGTTTTCTACCTTTCTATTCCATAATCCTTGAAAAAAAGTTCAAATTAATTAGAGCACTAGTCACCACCATTATCACTTATTAAAATATTTATCTTTTTTCTATTTAATAATCTACAAGAGCCTTAAACTCTAAATTTATTGAAAAAATCAGATTTGTTCTGTAAAAAATATACCCAAGTATTTCTTGAAAAGTCATCTATAAATGTAACAAAATAGATAAATTTACCTAACAATGGTACTTTTGTAGGTCCAAACACATCACTATGAACTAGATGCAAAATTCCTTCAGATCTTGTAGCAATACTAGAAAACTTGACATAGGTTTGCTTTCCAAAAACATAGTGCTCACAAAATTCAAAATTTAATGGGCAATCAAAAATTTCTTTATCCATACCTTTCATTTTTAATGTTTGAAGGTCTTTCTCACCAATATACCCCTTAATGCCACAACATTGTCTTTGCTATAGGAATACTCGAAGCCACTTCTACTGTATTATTCTTCTCTATAACCAAATATTTATTGTAATCAATACTTACAGTGCTAGCCTCAAGTCTGAACAAAGTTCCTGTACAAAATCCCCTTGCCAAAACCAAGACCACAAACCATCTTGCGGCTATCCTTATTGAATACCATAGTCACATCCGCGCCATTCATCTTACTCATGGATATTAGATTCCTTTCTAAAAATGAAATATGCAACACACTAGGAAGAGTTTTAATTATTCTATATTTTAACCTCAACTTGGCTCTTCCTCAACCTATTATTTTATATGTCAAACTATCTTCTAAGAAGACTTCACCTCCATTTATCTTTTATATTCATAGAACCCCTCCCTATGAGGAGTCATATAAAAGCAAGCAACCAAGTCAATCAACCATGAGTCATGGTATTCACTGGAGTATGTTGTAGTTAAGAATAAGTCCTTTGAATCTTCATTTTTGGTCTTTGTTTCTATAGAATTTCCTTCATTATATTATCAACTATAATCAACCTTTTTAGATCTGCAATCACTTTTATAATGCCATGTTTTACCACACTTTCAACATTTTCTCTTTTCGGGAGCAACAAATTTACCCCTAGATTTTGATTTCCTTTCTCTTGATTTCTTTTTGTTTATTTCTTGAGAATGACCTCTCACAACGAAGACATTCTTATAAAGGTAATCCTCAAAATATTTTTGTCTCATTTCCTCGGATAGCAATGTTCCTACTATATCCTCTACTTTCAATGTAGTAGTATTGGTGATAGTCGTAACTAGGTTATCCCATGAATCAAGTAATAAATAAATTAAAGTAATACACTTTTCCTCTTCATCTATTTTTACTTCAAAAAAGTTTAATTGACTTACCATGGTGTTAAAAACATTCAAATGTTCAGCCACAGAGTCACCATCATTCATCCAAAACAAATACAACTTCAAAATAAATTTTATTTACCAATGATTTTGTTTGATACAAAGTTTCCAGCTTATCCCATAATAACTTTATTGTGGTTTCTATTGATACATTCAACAATATTGAATTAAATAAGTACAATATGATAGAAATTCTTGCCTTCCTATCGATCTTCAACCAATCCTCAATTGTTGTTGATGTTGATTTTATTCTTGAGACCATAATCCATTGATCTCTATCAACCAATAGATCCTCCATATTGAGTTTTCATAACTCAAAATTCTATCCATTAAAATTTTTAATCTCTACCTGTGTGCTTCCCATCATTTTTCTTCACCTAAATTATTTTGCGTATGACTCCCACTCAAGTATTAATTTATCATAGGGTTGAAACCCTTATTCCTTGAATAAAGCTAAAAGCCTAGCTCTGATACCAAATGAATAGCAAAAGGCCTCGATAAACTAAATATAGAAAAATAGGAAATACAAAATCAAAAAAAAAAATAACATATACACATATAACACAATATTTCACCTAGACAAAAAGAGAAACTGCACATCAGTGGCAAATAGAGGAATATAGGAGAACAACTCACTAAAGAAGGTAAATCAAAGGCACCCACATCAGATATGGAAGAAATTAATCTTCCTCCCCTGCAAAATCCACTGGTCTTCAGAGTTAATGAGGAAACAGGGGGGTCATCAATGCTAGGAAAAGAGGGAGAGATGGCAGAAGTTGCTAAAGCAGTGCAGGTCCAAGTCATAGGAAAATTTGTTGAAACAATTGATAAACTAATAAAATAACTAAGCAAAGAAGAGGAGGAAAATACAGAGTTAAAAGTAGTAATAAGTAAGCAACATGAAGAATTGACTCAAAAAGACACCTCAAGTGCATAACCCCCATCAGTGAAAAAGGTGCAAGATCATGTATATTATCTGAATGTAATGAAAAAGGACATGTTAAAGAGAATAAAATCTCATGCCAAAGGTTTTTCCAAAATGTTCAGGCAAATAAGGGTAATCCAAATAACTGCTCAAGAAATTGTGACCTTGATGCAAGAAAGAGAAAAGGATTTTGGAATCATCCACCCTAACCTAGACTTTGTAGGAGATCATTTTGAAAAGTTATAAGAACAAAAAATAATGACACCTGATGGCAATAAGATCTAGATCAATTTTGAGTTCTTCAAAGCAACCCTGTTTGGAGAAAACCTAGAGAGATGGATAAATTCTATAACAAAAATAAATGTCCTAATAAAAGATGATACAGTAAAACTAGCAGATATTGGCATGTCCCTAGACCAATGCTTAGAAGCCTCAGATATAGAAGAGGTATTTAAATAAACCTTTGAAATATTCGACTGTGAACTAGGTGACGAAGAAGATATGATTAGGTAAGCCACACTTATGGTTAATATTGTAGAAATATTACTACCTCAATATGACAAGAACATGCATGTTATTGCTATACAGAAAAATAAAATCTTGCAGGAAATGAATATGCTAAGGATTGTAGCCACATTTGATACAAGAGTTTGTAAATTGATACATGAACATATAAAAAGCTGCAACAAATTCAAAAAGGAAAAAAGGTTAATACTTGCAGTCAACAGTAGAAAGTAAGTTCAACGCAACAGACAGCAGCAACAATAGAGAATATTTCAGGCACAGTTAGAGGGTCAAGAAATCAAACGGAGTCAACCCAAAAGAGGCCAGTCTGAAAGATAGCAACTAAATGCACAAGGAAGTAGCAAAAGAAGATAAATTTTTCTCTCATACCTTAATCAACGGTTGATAAAGCTATGTTTGGAAGAAGTTAAAGGAGAAGACACAACCAAAATTAAAAAGACAATAGAAGCCAGTTGTACCAATTTTTCAAGATCAGTCAGATGTTGACAAGTGGAGGGCCAAAAATCAAACAAAAAAAATAGAATCAAGAACCAAAGGCTATAAAAAGAAGCAGTTGTGGACAGATTTTGCATCAAGCAATTAGAGATTAGCATTTTTTGCTAAGAGGTATACTTGAGTGCCTGGTAGTTGTGTTGTTGTATTTCCTTTTTGTGTCTATTTTCTTTTATTCATTCTTTCTTCCTCCCCTTGTTGTGCAGGATCGTATGATAGGAAAGTGTTCAAGAAGCTGAGAATATTTCTAGTCTTATTGAGCCTAGGATTCAAAGACTCTTCTGTTATCAGATTGAAATAAGGAGAGTAGGAGAGACCTGTTACATCATTTGAATAGAGTCTTCTTCATTGTATTGATGTATTCTATTGATAAAAACATAGTTTAAAGGCATCATGCCCACTCTACATGTAATATTTTATGAAATCAATACAATTTTGGGTTTTATTCCTATCATTTCTTTATCTTGGTATTGTGTGTCACTGTATAATGAGTTACATTATTTGAATGCATTATATACGTTTCTCTAGTTGGTTAACTCTTGATTTTATTACGATATTCGAATAAGATTAAGAACGCCAATTTCTCTCTTCCCCTTCTTTCTGTTCATATTAGTATTGTTGTTAAATTGCTATAACAACCCAATGAATCTAGGCATTGGTCTACATAAGGCATAACAAATGGTTGTTTTCATGCTTGGTCATTTTAATAATAATACTATAGTTTAATATAAATCTAGAGCGTGTAAATTAGAAGTTTAATTGTAGAATTACCGCTAGGGTTTCCTTACCCGTTCTATAGTTTTTTCTTAGCAATATTAGTGTTTAACAAAACATGAGGTAGGTTGACCAGAGCTTGTAATAGCTCATTGGTTTCAAACAGATTCTTGCAGTGTGGCAATCAAAATCCTACGGATGCAAGAATCAATTCCAACATTTTTTTGTCGTCGTTTTCGAGGAGAATTTTTACATTCTAAACTTGGATTTTACGATATTATTTTTGAATCAACGGGTGGCAAGTTAGAATAAAGAAATTTTTGTTTTAAATTTTTACATTTTCTACGTTCTTTAATACCCATGTTTTTCAATCTATTTTTCTTTACGTTTCTTGATCTTCTTGAAATTTTGGTTTCTTGATTTTCTTGATTTATCCCAAGAACTGACTCCTGTGAGGATGAGTGATAATATCAAGCATTATTGGTAAAAGTGTATGTTGTTCTTTCTGCACCCCAGTTTTGGTGACTCTACTGGACAAACCCAGAAGAAAAATAAAATAAAAAGGAGAGAATAGAATGTGTTGGCGAACACCAGGAGAAGTGGTAAGGAGCTATTTCCAGAACTTGAGAATCCAGAGGTATTTATACATACCCAAAAAACTCCACTTTTTAAGAATACTGTTTATAATAGTAGATTAAATTCTAGTGGTAAAAGGTACATGAAGAAAATCCAGAATACTATTACTATTGATATTATTGTAGATGAACGTTTAAAATCAGTAGTAGAAGATATATGTGATTATTCTCATTCAAAGGTAGATAATCCATTAGTTTACGTTCAAGTTGCCTAGACCCATACCACCGTAGGTACTACATCTATGAAATTAAATTCTACAGTAGCAATGGCTCAGGGTAATGTTCATTTATGGAGAACTAACAGATATAGACCTTTTGTGTTACCGAGTAAATTTAAATGCCTTACCCAGTAAAGCTCACAAATACCTCCCTAAGTTTTTAGGAAATAGTGCAGTAACTAGAGAGGATCATATCAAAAGTTTCTTATATGCAATGGATAGTCTGGAAGTTGAACATGAAGATGTAGTATTAAGACTATTTCTACAAACTTTAGAAAAATATGCTAGAGAATGGTTTAATTCCCTTCCTAAAAATGATATCCCAGACTTCACCAAAATGGAAGAGGTGTTCCTAAAGAAGTATGGTGAAAGGAAAAATGAACAATCATTGTTAACTGAGCTAGCCACTATGAAGAAGAAAGAAAATGAGACTGTTAGTGATTTTAACAGAAGATTTTCAAAAATAAGAAACAAAATCCCTACCAACCTCAGGCCTAGTGATATTCAATCTATTTGTTTTTATAAGAATTCTTTTCAAGGAGAGTTTAACTATGAATTAAGGCAAGAACAAGCCACTACCATTGATGGTTGTATGGAAAAAGCAATGGATATAGAAATAAATATGCTTAACAGTGGTAAGATGAAGCCTTATTCTTTAGAGGTTAACATGCCTGAGAGAAAACCTAAGAGAGTGGCTTTTGATATACAAAGAAGAACTGAAATTGATCATGTGGAGAAGTTGACTAGTCAAATGATAGAAATGTTCAACAACATGAGTAACAAGTTAGCAAGAATTGAAAGAAATGGAAATAATGGTGAATCTTCACAGATAGAGCGACCACATGTTGACAACCGTCCCCCCTTTAAGAAAAATTACAATAATAATTGGGGAAACAACAATGGTTTTGAAGAAGGGAATAGGAATAGGGGTAATGGGAATAACAACTGGAAAAATAGATATTCTGATAGGGATCAAAACAATGTCCCTAACCCAATGCCATCTACCAATGTAGCTAAAGGTTTTCCTTATTTTTTCTCTACTTGTGATGCACCCCATAACCTTGATGCATGTGGAATACACCTAAGTGATCAACGTAATGTAGATATGCATGCAAAATCGGAAGAGGATATAAGAATCAATGCATGTTGGTCCATTGAAGATGAATCCAGAGAAAGGTTGTTTGAAGAAGACATGGATAAATATGCTTCAAATCATCATCCTCATATCTTAGTAACTAAAGGAACTAAAATCTTGTAAAATTCACATGATTCAAGATATGATAAGATGAAGCAAGGGAAATTGATCCCCACTGCTCAAGAGGTTGAAGAATTAGAGGCAACCCATGTTTTAAATTTAAGGAATAGAATAGTCCCTAAAAGAACAGAGAAATTATCTTCAAATGAAACAAGAAGATAAACTTTCACCAATAAAAATATCAGTAAAGAGAAAACTGATAAGAACCCTAACAAAATTACTCATGAGGTAATAGAATCAATGGAAGAAGTTCCCAAAGAAGAAAGTAATAAACCATTGGATATAAAGAAGATAGAATTTGATGTTGGGTTAGAACTCAGTAAGAAAAAAGTTAATATCACATTTGGTGAACTTATGAAAGTTCAAACATACAAAGAACAAGTATGCAAAGCTTTTGGATTAGTAGAGCATAAAGAAGACCCTACTTGTCATGGTGCTAGACAAAATCAACATGATACAAGATCACCATCTTCTGTCAGACCCTTCTACGTGTCATTAAGATATAATTTAGATGAAGGGGAAAGATATGTGATTCATAATTGCATGCTTAATAGTGGAGCTTCACATAATATCATGCCTAAGCTAATAGATGACCAAATGGGATTAATCTATACTAGAGATTCTGCTCCTATTTTTGTAATGGACAATAGACAAATTCCCTGTGTAGGGGTGATAACTGGATTATTAGTTTTCCTAGACCAACACCCCAAAAAGGGCATTGTCATGGATGTAGCGAGTAGTTGATGTTGACCCATTCTTCTCACTTTTACTTAGTAGGCATTGGGTAGAACAACTAGGGGGATCAATACAACTAGACTGGTCTTATGCTACCATCCCCATATCAGATAAGGAGAATATAATTTTGAGAAGGGAACCATTCAACAAACATTCTAAAGAGTTAATTCAAACAGATGAAACCATGATTAACTTAGTTAACTCTATGGAAGAAAAAGGGATGGGAGTCTATTCAATATGGCACAAACCATTCCTAGTGGAAGTACTAGATGCAAAGAACATGGATCCAAAAGATATGAGAATAATTGATGTTGAATCAAATCGAGTATTAACCCAAGAAATGTGGACCATGTCATTTGATGGGGCTAAATCCCAATCTGGAGCAGGTGCAAGTGTAAATTTAACTGATATTAAAGGAAACTACCTTGGTATACCTTATAGATTACAATTTCCTTGCACAAACAATGTAGTTGAGTACGAAGATTTACTATTAGGACTAAGGAAAGCAAAAGAGTTAGGTATTAACTACTTAATTGTAACAAGGGATGCAAAACTTATTATACTGCAAATTAAAGGTAAATATTAGACCAAGCATCCTAGACTTAAGCAATATAGAAATGCGATACTAGAAGAAATTGATAAATTTTTGGCTTTCAATATTTCATATATTCCTAGAGAACAAAATCATATTGTAGATATTTTAGTTGTGAATGCCTCAGGTCTAGATCACCTAGAGATAACTACAGAATATATGGATAGATTTCCAACTATCTCAGTCTATAAACCTTTTGTGCTAGATAACATAGTCTATCTTCAGGTATTTCAAGATGATATAGATATTAAGGATTTTATGACTTTGCAAAATCAGTATGCAGATGTCATCTATGATGAAAAAGATGAAGAAAAGTTAAAAGATCAAATAGGAGAACCAGTAGAAGTAATCAAGTTGAAAACTAATAGAATACCCAAAGGATTGGTGTCTCTTGAAAGCCTATTTGATGATTTTGACAAAGCCTATAAACCTATACATAGAGAAGTGATATCTGAGGATATTAATATTGGCTCTATGAAAGAACCCAGAATAGTGAAAGTAGACATGGCACTACCTGCTAAAGAAAAAGTTGGATATATCAGTTTCCTAAAAAATAACAAAGAACATTTTGCTTGGACCTATGAAGACCTCAAAACCTTTAAGATAGATGTGATGACACATATAATACCCTTGAAGGAAGAGGCCAAGCCATTTAGACAGAAACAAAGGAAAGTACAATCCAAATCTGCATCCAATAATGCAAAAAGAAGTACAAAAATTGTTGGACTCCAAGATAATAAGAAAAGTAAGATTTTTCTCCTGGATATCCAACTTAGTACTAGTTAGGAAAAAGAATGGGGACATTAGACTATGCATGGATTTTATAAATTTAAATAAGAGCTCACTAAAAGATAATTACCCATTGCCTAACATGGAACAACTGCTGCAAGTAGTAGTAGGTTCAACTAGATTGTCCATGTTAGATGGATTTTTAGGGTACAATCAAATTTTGATAAATCCAAAAGATAGACACAAGGTAGCATTCACCACACCCTGGGGCACATTTGAATATTTAAGAATACCTTTTGGATTGATGAATGTAGGTGCTACTTTCCAAAGAGCGATGGACTTTGCTTTCAAAGGATTAATGTTCAAAATTGTAGTAGTGTACTTATATGATATCACGATTTTTTCTAAAAATCCAAAATATCATCTAGAATATTTGATTGTAGTCTTTTCCCAGTGCAAGGAATTTGGAATTTCTCTAAATCCAAAAAAATGCATATTTGGAACTACACAAGGAAAATTGCTAGGTCATATAGTTTCAAAAAAGGGGATAAGCATTGATCCAGAAAGGATAGAAGCCATTTCTAAAATTCCCCCACCCAAGAATCTAAAAGGAGTAAGGTCATTCTTTGGAAAAATAATTTTTATCATAATATTTGTCCCAAATTTTGTAGAAATGACCAAACCCATAAATGATATGGTGAAGAAAACTGGAGAAATAAAATGGACATTAGAAAATATGGAAAAATTTAACAAGATCAAAGAAGCCATATCAACCACTCCAGCTTTAAGTTGCCCTGATTATGCAAAGGATTTTAATATCTATTCATATGCTTTTGAACACTCTATTGTTGTAGTCCTTTCACAAAAAGATAATGAAAATAATGAAAGGCCAATAGCCTTTATGAGCTTAGGACTAAAAGGAGCAAATATTAAATACACCCTACTGGAAAAACATGCCTATGCAGTCATCCAATCTTTGGAACACTTTAAAGGTATATTTGGCTCAAACAAAGTTTACTACTGTATTCCCTTTATAGCAATAAAAGATATCTTTTCTCAATCAAAGCCATTGGGAAGACCAGCAAGATGGATGGTAAAAATTTTGCAATATGATGTTGAATTCAAAATAGTTAAAACAATTAAAGGGCAGGGTTTAGCTAAACTGTTGGCTAACAAAGAAGAAGCAGGATCTAAAAATATTCTTACCATAGATCAGATATATGATGATAGAAGAATAAAAAATGAAGAATGTAAATGGTATGAAGAAATATTTTCATACTTACAAACGCTGTCTTTTCCTCAGAGAATGTCAATAAATAGAATAAGGTCAATCAAACTTCAAGCTCAAAAGTATTATATACAAAATGGAGTATTATATTGGAAACATCCTGATGGAGTATTATTAGTCTTCTTATATGAAAGAGAAGTCCCAAAAATAATTAATGAATTTCATAATGGTTTCTATGGGGGACATTTTGCTCCAAGAGCTACAACCAATAAAATCATGAGAGCAGGATATTATTGGCCATCCTTTTTTAAGGATGTATATAAATATGTAAGGAATTATCATAACTGCTAAGGGAAAAAACATCTACCAACCATGCCCCTCAAGCCAATAATCATTGAAGCACCTTTTTCTCAATGGGGTATTGACTTGATTGGAGAGATCAAGCCTAATTCATCTAGCCAACATAAGTGGATCATAACTGCAACAGATTACTTCACCAAGTGGGTGGAAGTTGCACCTTTGAGAACATCTACAACTGCAATAGTCATCAAATTCATAGAAGAAAACATCTTGACCAGGTATGGAGTTCCTAAAAAGCTTGTAACTAATAATGCATAATATTTTATTTCATATGAAATGGTAGAATTTTGTGTTGAATATGGAATTGAATTATCTCATTCTGCAAATTATTACCCCCAAGGAAATGGTTTAGCTGAGTCATCAAATAAAAATGTAATAACAAGAATAAAAAGTTCATTAGGAAAAAACAAAAGGGGATGGGACAGTGAACTTAAATTTAATTTATGGGCTAAGAGGTTGTCTATTAAAAGAAATACAAGAAGAACCCCCTATGATATGGTTTATGGATAAAAAGGCCTATTGCCCCCAAAAATGGAAAAAATGGCACTTTCCCTTTTATTGCAAGATCATGAAAACCCTGATCCCATTCAGAGAAGGCTTGACCAAATTGTCTTGTTAGAAGAACAAAGAAGAGAGACCCTCAATAGAATGATGGAATAAACCCATAAAACTGTAAAATTGTTTAATAAAAAATCCAAGGGTACTCCTTTTTCTCAAGGAGATATAGTCATCTATTGGGATCCTAAAAATGATAAGCATGGTGAAAATGGTAAGTTTGAACCTAAATGGATTGGCCCATACCAAATTGCCCATGTTATCAGTGAATACTTACAAGCTACAGACTTTGGGGAGAAATAATGGCTATCCTTATTAATGGCCAACACCTCAAAATGTACAATCCCTGTTGAAAGTGTACTTTAAAAAAAAAAAATAGAAAAACAAAAATCCAAAAACAGAGTGGTGTATTTTGTTTATTAGTTAAAGGTTCCCTTTTGTTCTTGAATAATTTTGAGTTTACTGTATACATGATATCTTAGTTTGATGAGTATATCTAACTGTTTATTCCACCAAAAACAATAAAAGAAAAAGGGGGATTTATTTTAGATTTTGATGAGGTTTACTATTCTTTCAAATATGAGTGTTTATGTAGTAGTTGTTTGATATGAGATAAAACAGAAAGAAAACAAAGTTGATTGAAACATCATGTCAAGCCTCACATTAAAAATGATACTTAAGGTGACTTCAAAGGTCCAAAGAACTGAGTTATCTTTGAGAGGGTAGTTGAGCCAAAAATTATTACACTCATATTTTATAGCCAAAAACTAATCCTCAACTCAAGCATACTTATTGCACAATTTGCTTATATATCCAAACACTTCTCTCACAAGAAAGAAAAATAAAAAATAAATTAAAATTGAGTCACTGCCTGAGATATCTTGGAAAACCTCTACCAGATCTATAGACACTTGACTAGCAGTAGGGTAAAACTAATATGGGATTAGAAGCAACTCCACCGAGGCTATAGATGCTTGACTAGTAGTGGAGCCCTGTAGAATGGTGAAATTTTTTAAAAGAGTGAAATCACATATTAGGCTTGGCTATTTTGCTCAAATATGGTAAAGTTCTGAAAGATTTAGAAATCCAAAAAAAAATGCATAAACACACACATGGGTAAAAATATGATGAAACAAACGGCTGTGACAAAATCTGTGTAATCATATCTTGACTTAGCTAAAACAAACATTACAATATTTCAAAATAAAACTCATTGATTTCTAAAATATCTAACCTTTGTTTCCAAATTGAATGAAAAGGGATCTACATTTTTTCATACTCTACTTGCTTTGATATCATGTTGTTCATACAGTTTTTCAGTATATATATAAAAAAAAAGAAGAAAATAAAGAAAAGAGGAAGACAAATTTTTCTTTTATACAATTCAAGCTTTACTTAGCAATTCAAAGTTTTATTCTTGTTTAATTTCTTTTGCAAATAAAACTAAGAGATTCTAGAATTCTCAAGAGCATCAAGTTTTCAGCACCTTGTCCCAGTCAGAGCCTATGTTGGAGCCAAATTTGACTCAACTTTGAAACCCCCAAATCTTAATTTTTTTGTTTCAATAAATTTTTTCCTTTTTTTTTTTTTTTTTCTTTTATGTGTCTACCTTTGTTTTAAGGTATTCTTTTGATTAATCAAATATCTCAAAACGCGGTAAGCAAAAATTATCTGACTCTTGTTTTAATCTAAAATCTGTCAATGGTAGGTTGCACGTCCCAGATTCCTTAGCTCAGCATGTGGCTATGGAGGGCAGAACATCTTTGGTGGATAAATTTATGGGGGTGAGGCCGGACATGGAAGTCATAAGGAGATGGGCCATCCAAAAATGGCGGCCAAGGGCCGGTATGATGATTAAGGCTTTACCCAAGAGTTTTCTTTTGGTGACATTTCAATGTGAACAGGACATGGAAAGGACTCTCCAAGGAGGTCCTTGGTTTTTTGGGAAAAGGGGCTTGTATCTGAAGCGTTGGTCCCCCGATTTCAACCCCCGCGACTCGGAGTCTCTGGATTTGGCTCCTATTTGGGTTAAGATGCCAGGATTACCTCTGCTTTTTTGGAACGAACAAATATTGGTTGGGATAGCTACAGAGATTGGAGAACTAATAGCTATTGATCCTGCAACCTTGAGCAAAACAAGACTCCTGTCTGCTCGCATGTGTGTGTTGGCGGACCTGAGTAAAGAGCTCCCTAAATCCATTATTTTGTCGTCTATGTTTGGCCTTCATACTCAGGTATTTGAATATGAAAATATGTCTTTTAAGTGTAGTGTTTGTGGGAAGGTAGGGCACCAGGGTATCCATTGCATTTCCAAGAACCAGCCCCCACTCCAAAATACTGATCCTCAAACCCTGAATAATATCCCTCCCCCTGCAGATCTCCATTCCTACCCAACCTCGGGCCTCAAGGATGTGGAGCTCGAAATCCGAATATCAGAGACCCTGTTCGCCCTATTGTAAGCAAGAGGCAACGTTTTAACCCTCCTCCCAAAAATTCCTATGCCCCAAAACCCTCTCACAGGGGAGCTGGTCCCTTTGATGGGAACCCTCAAGCTCAACCTGCTCCTAAGATGATACAGCAAGCCTCAGAGCCAAATCACAAAGGAAAGAACCCCATAGATCAACGCCCTGGGGCAAGTAAGTTTGATTGGGTGATACGGGAGGCCTATGGAGGCTCGGTGGAAGTGGTCCCATGTCTTGCAGAGGAATTTATGGGAAGAAATTCCAAGGAGATCAACATCCGAGTGGAGAACAGTTTTGATGCATTAAATCATTTGAAGGGAGATCAGATGGACGACCAAGAAGTGGAATCGAGGTAGAGGAGACTCAAGAGAAGGATTTAGAGGAGAAAAATCGAGAGGAAGGAGCAGGAAACTAATAATACGAGGCAAGGATACTCGGGAGGAAGAGGTGAACCACCAAGATCGGTGTAACCCCAAAGCGAGGGAAAAAAGAATCTACTAATCAAGAAGCTAAGAGCACGGAATCATCTCCATCGTCAAAAAGACCGGTTAACTCTGGAAAGCCGATTGTTACCCCAAATACCAAGACCGACCTACCCAAGATGGTTACTAGAAGCCAAGTGAATCCCAAGGAACTTCAACCTAGAGCGGATGTATGGGGATATGGTTCGGTAGGAAGAGGGAAACCTAGCAATGCTGCCTTAAGGCGAGAAAGAAGCGAGAGCGAGGAGTGGTTGATGGCACTCAAGCGGTATTGCTCTTTGGGGCGAAGGCTCGAGGATCCAAAGCCCATAAATGAAGATCCTTTCATGGAATATTCGTGGGAGTAATCCTGCAAAAATAAGAGCTTTGTATGCTCTTAGACAAGAACACAAACCGGATATGATTTTACTGCAAGAAACTAAAATGGAGGAGAGTAGAGTTATTCCTTTTAAGAATAGGACTTGGCGAGAAGGCTGAAGTAGTAGGCCAAGAGGCCACTGGAACAGCGAGGAGGGTTACTTGGTTATGTGGAACAAAAATGTGATTGATAGTAGAGTGATTCCGATGTCTAGTTGGTTTATTTGTCTCTTATGTGTGGATAAAACCACACAGGAAGAGTGGATATTAACAAATGTATATGCTCCGATTAGACGGGGATTGAGAAGGGTTCTTTGGAGTCAGCTAGCTGAATTGAGGGAGACGGTCCCCAACTACCCTTGGATTGTGGCGGGGGATTTCAATTGCTACCTTAATCCTGTAGATAAATTGGGGGGCTCTCAAAGAATAACTGCTGATATCTACGAGTTTAGAGATTTTGTTGAGCAACATGAGTCGATGGATGTGGACTGCGTAGATTCTCCTATACATGGTCTAACAAAAGATTGAAGGAAAACCAAATTCGAGATAAGATTAGATAGGTTTCTTCTTTCTCAAGAATGCCTGGAGAGGTTTGGGGACTCTTCATTAACGGCACTCCCAAGAATCGGGTCTGATCACAACCCAATTCCGTGGGAAACAGGGGAGGACTCTAAGAAAAGATACATCAGACCCTTTCGATTCGAACTTATGTGGTTCCAACATCAGGATCTCAAGGATCTGGTTGCCCAATGGTGGGACAAAAAGTATAATGGTTCGAAACTGGCCCAAGTGGCATGTAAACTAAGGAATGTGAAGGCTAACATTAGAGAGTGGAACAAAACTTCCTTTGGCAATATTTTTGTTAAAAAGGCGAGAACTAAAAGACAAGATCAATGAACTACGGGAGAAGTTGAAGTCGGAGCGACTTACGAGAGGATCTGAGAAACCAGGAGAGGGAGTTGTTAGCCGAATACCACACGATGCTAGGATTTGAAGAAACCTTTTGGAGGCAGAAATCCAGACTGCGTTGGTTAAAGGAGGGTGACAGAAATACAAAGTTCTTCCATGTCTCTACTCTTCGCCATAGGAGTACTAACAAAATTAAGGAGATCAAGATGGCCGATGGGTCTAACACCAAAGATATGGAAGACATAAGGAGGGAAGCGGTTGAGTACTTTAAATCGTTGCTAGAAGATGTAAATCCGACTATTGAAGAAGAGGACTCTCTGTTGGCAGCCATTCCACCCCTCGTAACTGATAATCTTAATGGATTCTTACTTAGTCCTTTCACAAAGGAGGAAATCAAGAAGGTCGTTTTTGACATGGATGGTAACAGCTCCCCAGGACCGGATGGCTTCCCTGCAGCTTTCTTCCAGAAGTTTTGGGATATCCTAGGCAATGATGTAGTGGAAGCTATAATTGAGGCTCAAAAGGACATGGAAATCCCAGAAGGAGTTAATGCTACTTTTTTAGTTCTCATCCCTAAACTAGTGGGAGCAATGGAATTTTCCAGTTTTCGCCCTATCGGTTTATGTAACACTCTGATGAAGATTCTCACAAAAACAATCGCCAATAGGTTGAAGGTTATCCTTCCTTTCATCATTGATATGAACCAAGGTGGCTTTGTGAAAGGGCGACAAATATTGGATGGTATCATCACAATTCATGAGGTTATTCATTCAATGGTGACTAGTAAGGAAGCAGGTATGTTACTAAAGCTTGATATGAATAAAGCCTACGACCGGGTCTCATGGCGGTTCCTCACCAAGATTTTGGGTAAGTTTGGTTTCTGCCCCCAGTGGATTAAGTTGATTTTTAGTTGTATCTCTACTACAAGATTTTCTGTCATGGTGAATGGGTCACCCTCCGGTTACTTTAAGAGTGAAATGGGGTTGCGACAAGGAGATCCTTTGTCTCCATACTTGTTTATTATTTTAGCGGAAGCATTGGGTAGGAACATTTCAGCAGCGGTGGCAGATGGTCAATTGGAAGGTTTTAAACCAGCCTCAACAAGCGAGGCCAGTGTCTCACCAACAGTTTGTGGATGATACAATCATTGTGTCCAAAGCCTCGGTGCCTCAAGCTAGGAAGTTGAAGAGAATTCTAACCAAGTATGAGACAGAAGCAGACAGTACATAAACTATAAGAAGAGTAGCATCTATTTCTTTAACACGCCCGGTGGGAGGGAGGAAAGAATAGCTAACCTCTTCGGTTGTGGAAAGGAGCTTCTACCGAGCAACTTATCTAGGCATGCCTATGTTCGAAGGAAGAATGAAGGCTACTTTGTGGAACTCGGTCATTGACAGGATCTCCAAAAAGTTAGCAGGGTGGAAGGGCAGCCTTCTCAGCTCCGCGAGAAAAGCCTTATTAGTTCAAACTACTTTACAGAGCATTCCAATTTATTGCATGTCTCTATTTAGAATGCCTGCAAAGGTCCGAGCTACATTGGAGCTAATTCAACGCAACTTCTTGTGGTCAGGTTCAGAGGAGAGAAAGAGAATTTCGTTGGTAGCATGGAATCAGGTGTGTGCAAGCAAGGATCAGGGGGGACTGGGGTTAAAGAGAATGAAAGAATTGAATCAAGCTCTGATTGGAAAATAGGTATGGAGATTTATCAATAATGATCAATTGGGATGGGTAAAACTTCTTAAGGCAAAATATATCAGAAATAATCAGGACTTCTTGAAAGCTGATAATCTTCCTAGAGGATCCTATTTTTGGAATTGTTTGCTCGAATGTCGGGAGGTAGTCAGGAAAGGCATCAGATGGAGAATTGGTAATGGAAGACAAGTGGACTTTTGGAAAGACCCGTGGTTGGAAGAGGCCCCTCTGAAAGATAACTTAGACCTTCGGGTCCTCCAACATAAACTTTCGAAGGAAATGGGAGGAAAAGTAGGGGATTTTATTGCTGTAGCACCGGAAACTTCTTCTTGGAAGAAAATCACAGTTCATAATCTGTTCGAGCAAGAGAAGGTGGCCCTAACCAAACTCAATGATGCTTTAAGGGTGTTCCTGATCATTCCTGGGGAGGAAGAGACAAGGCGATTTGGGGCAAAACTACAAGTGGGATCTATTCGGTAAAAACTGCCTATAAGTTAATCCACTCAGGATTCAATGGCTGGACTCCGACTTCTATTATTTGGTTAAATAATTTAACCCCAAAAATAGCTTTCTTCTTTTGGTTGGCAGTTCAAAATAAGATCCCGACAACGGATAATCTGCAAAGGAGAGGTTTCCAATTCATCAATCGATGTATCTTGTGTGAGAAAGCGATAGAATCCGTAAGTCATATATTTCTAACTTGTGATTTTTCTTGTACCAGTCTTCCAAATGATCCTGTCCAAATTTCATATAGATTGGGTCTGTCCAAATAGCATGTCTGACTTATGCATACAGTGGGCTTCCCCCTTCCGGGCAAAGCTTTTGACTTGGCTCTGGAAGCTCAGCTTACCCCATTTTTTATGGGGGATATGGAATGAGAGAAATAAGAGAGTATTTAAAGGACGTAAGAAAGATCCGAGGTTATGTGGTAATAAAATAATCGAGCTTTGAAAGAAAACTGGAAAACTTTCTTCTTCAAAAATGAGACCATGTCTCTAAGGGAAAGGAGGATTTTGCGGAGCTGGGGAGAGGAACTTCCAGGACCTAGACATTACAACCAACCCACGGGATGGTGTCAAGTGGATACCCCCCACACAAAAGTGGGTTAAGTTTAATTTTGACGGGCGACTAAAGGAAATCCGGGGGCTGCGGGAGCGAGGAGGAGTTTTGAGAAATGAGGAAGGAAAAGTGGTCCTTGCCTTTGCAGAGCCTTTGGGAACTCAAACAAATCATTTTGCGAAGCCCGAGCTCGCATGCGGGCAATGAGAATTGCCGGACTTGAGGGTTATAAGGAAGTTATCTTTGAAGGGGATTCACTTAATATAATCAAGGCAATTAAGGAGGATAAAGACCCCAGTTGGACCATATTGGAGCTTATCCTAGAAGCAAAGATTCATAAATCTCATTTGGTTAATGCCCGAATCCAACACACCTTCAGAGAAGGGAACCAGGCGACGGATCTAATGGCAAATATTGCAGTTTCTGTTGGGGAGATGCAAATTTGGAAGGATAACTTCCCTCAAGAACTATTGGTGTTGGTTGCTAGAGAAGAGCTAAGATCAAACCTGTTAGAGCATCAGGAGATCAGAGGGGCTGATGATGAGTAATCCGACAGATGGAATTAGGGAGAAAAGGCATCCCATTTGCTTGGGGCACGGGAGGTGACAAGTGTACAGTACAGCAACCTAGTGTTAGTAAGTGCTAGGTGTTGTTTGGTTTTTGTTTTATCTCGAATAGTCAAGCGACAAGTATAGGATTGTGGACTCTAAGTATGGCTTAATGTGAGTCTTAGAAAGATCCATTTTGTATTTTGATTATACGGGCTTGATGCTAGAACCAGCCCATTTTGACTTTGTAAAAGGTTTGTGGACCTTATAACCACCTCTACCTTATACCAAAAAAAAAAATCAAATATCTCAAAAGAGAAAGGACAAAGTTTCATTAATAAAAAAATCTAAAGCTGAAGTTCGACCTTCATAAACAATAAGTTCCCTTGGGCCTAAACTAACTTATAAAATCATAAAGTCCTAAGGTATGCTAAAGATAAGGGAATAATTAATCATCATGGTCTAAAAACCTAAAAAGCTAAAAGTTCAAAACAAAAATCTTAAGTTAGACTTGAGGGTATGTGCCCCATTAATTAACAAATGAGCACCTTAGATTTGATCCAAGGGTCGCGCTCGATCCAGAAGTAATCGGATGGCTGCACTCCGATAAGTCAAGAAAAGGTTAAAAAAATGTAATCGATATTCTAAAAAGGTTATAACCTAATATCATTTTGATTAAAATAAAAAAAATCTCTCTAATCCAACAAACGTGCTTTTGCAAAGTAGTCCAAAGGTTAAGTCAAAGATAAATAATAATAAAAGGGATTAAAACCATGTTGCTTTCATAAGATCTGGCGGATGCGCTTCACCCAAGCCAAATCTGACGATTGCGCAATATCCAAAAAATCAAAACTTTAAAGCAAATTCAACACAAGTCAAGCTTTGAGTTAAACCCTGAGCAACTCCGACGGATCGGATGACAGTGTTTGATAAAGATTCAATTCGACAACGATGCTCCCGTAAAAGATTCTTTTAAAAGGTAAAAGTCCTCATGTGATTAATTAAAACATTAAACAGGATTAATAAGGGTATAACACATTTACTAATCTCCCCCCTTTTGGCTTAATCAAGGTTAACATTATTTACCCAGGTGTTGTAGGCGAGTTGGAGAGGAGAGGGAAATCCTCCAAGGGAGGTCCCAAGTTTGAATCTCCACCCTACCAAAAAGATGAATTGGGTACCCAAAATCCAATTGATAATGTTGGTGCAGGCAGGGTTGGGTGCAACTCTCGGGTGACTTTGACGGTGTAGAACCCCCTGTTCATGGTCTCTCAGACCAAGGCGTCCCCATAAGGGGTTTTTCGCTTAAAAAAAAAAAGGTTAACATTATTTTCCCCAAAGTAACTAACCTGCAGGTTGAAGAAAATCGACGGTCGTGCAAACATCTATCAAGATCTAATGGCTGCACAAAAACTAAAATACGGTAAGATCTTCAAAGGCAAAGGTAAAACATTAAGTGCGATTAGCAAGGGTCTAATACGTTGGATAATTACCCCCTTTCGGCTTAATCATGATTAATCAAAATCAAAGGTTTTTGGTTTTTAGATATATAGCATGCATCTATAGGAGATCTAACGACGACGCTCATCTATCCCCAGATCCAACGGTGCATGTGCATAGAGATGATCGGAGGTTAGTCTAAACATGATTATTTCAAATGATTGATTAATTAATCCAAGGTACGTATGGTTTTCCCCTTTTATTAAAAACTATGTGCATATATATAATCCAACGATCGTGCATCCACTATGGTATGATCTAACGGTTGTTGCATAGAAAGTTAAATGTATTATATAATGTCTATGCATGATATAACAATGTTAAAATGGTAATAATTAGGTTAACTTTAGTTAACTACGATTAATAAATGATTAATACACCACATTATCAAAGGACCAAACAAATAAGGTACATGTAGACTAACTATTATGCAGGTCTTGGGACATCAACGAACATGCTTCATCTCAAATCAATCTGATGGTAGTGCACAAACCAAAGAATTAGGTGATGAATCAACTGGCAATAATCTAACGATAGTGCTTCATTGAGATAAAATAAATCCAACGGTCGCGCATGAGTCAGAGTAAAGACAAAGAAAATACAAAGGTTTTAATGAACAAGCATCTTCGATGAATCAAATGAACGTGCTCACCTACTCTCAGATCCGATGGTAGTGCTCGATCCAAAGGTAAACCGAAGGGGTTCAAAGCATGTTTCTTTCAATTAATTAACCTACAGGTTTCAAAAAGATCCATGGTGGCAATAACAAAAGGAGCACATCCAATGGCTACGCTTGAATCACATTTGACTTAAGGAAAAAGGGAGACCTTCGAGGCAATAAAAGTTGTCACTCACACCAAGGACCAGATCTTGTGAAAATCTTGAGGGAAATCATTGCCTAAATGAAATATAATCCATCCCAAGGATTTAGTTACAATTCGAATAGAAGGTGGCATAAGATTTAAAAATAAAGTCATCCCAGTGGCACCTATCAGTTCCACGTTTGATAAAAATGTTCCCAATGACCAATAGCAGAGGTTTATAAATGATTATAGGCACACAAATCAAAAAGGCCCGGGGCACGTAAGATAAAAGACATTACTCACCATAAAATCTCAACTCCAGGAAAAATATGCGGTGGTAGATTTTCGTTGGTTGATTTTGAATAGTAGTTGGTGACATCAGTTTGATGACAAAACGTGCAAATTTATCAGACTCATTCCACCACCCTGTATATGAACCCATAAAAATAGTCGAGGCTACTACCCTGGTAATCTAAGAGTGGAGGTTGATACACATGAGGTACAGAGAGAAGAAAGTTGGCAAGTATCACAGAAATACCTTATCTGCTACATTAATAACAATGGCATCATAGGGAGATGTTTTTGTGTCCGCAGACACCAGGGAAGTCGTGCAATTCATCACAAACTGATCCCCATAATCAATGATCTCTAGGTCGCCTGTTCCTGGTACCGCCATGTATAATTTTGCTCAAAAATGTGGGGTAGATAAAAAAACCAAACCCAACTCAACTGTACGAGATTGAAAATGCCTATATCAAGAGTTTCGCCCAAGTGATGGAAGGCGATAACAGGACCCCATGGATAATGGTGGATTTATTTCATAAAGCTCATAGGTTATAGTACAAGGGTTTCCCTAGAAATAATATATGGAATAGTAACCTTGGGAAACTGATATGCCCAAAAGTGCACTTCTCCTCAGACTTTATGGCTTGGCTGGCAGTAGCATATGATGAAAGAATGAGGACCTTTCGAGACCACAAGAATCGGTGGGTGTTCAGCATCAAAGTCGAGCATATCCAGGAGGTGTTCAACTTAACAAATTATACCACTTTTCTGGTAGACCAGGTAATCAAACACCAATCTCGTATGTTTATAGATATGGAAGTCTTTAAAAGTTTATTTGATACCTATGCAACAATAGATAAAGAATTCCCAATCAACAAAAATGCTTTAAAACCCTGGGTACAAGATTTTTGTGACATGATAAACATAGTTTTGGGAGTATAGGATCTGAATAGAATAACAAAAAGGGTTTTATATTTAGCTGCACAATGCAATAGAGCATATAACACTCCAATTTATGCCTGGGAACTAGAATTGAGTACCCAAATACATAAATAAATGATGGAATTAAGAAGAGCAATTTTCGAACAGAGGCAGGAGATGCCTCGTTTTTCACAATATTCATTTCTCATTCACCTAATAATGGGCCAATTGGGAGAAGAAGCCCGTAAAATAGTAAAAGCCATCAACAACCCCTATGTTCATAATATCTTTTGGAGACTTCATGAAGGATGAACTCACATGGGCTGGTTCTATGATCATTTCATGGTAGAAATCCATTAGGCCTTAACTGGGTTAGTTCCAAAGATATTAGGGCCAGGGGTAAAAGCCTTCATTAAAGAAAAGGAAATTGGAGATTTCTTCTTCATAGAGGGTTTTACTTACATCAAATTGTATGGATCTAAGATCCCTCCTAAGGTGCTACCACAGTACTGCCCGTTATCCATAGCAGCTTTAGAATTATGTGGGCAGGTGGCAGAAGAGGCTAATATGAGACTAGTTAAGAAGCATGGTAAGGTCCCATGGCTCGATGTTCCCTACCGTTTTGGGGATTATGTATTTGTTGGATATCCTTCTCTACTCAAGGGAATGTTTGAATTAGACAATATGGGATTCGATGAAATATCATGGAGGTTTTATGATCCAAAGGGAACATACAACAAAATGATGGAAAAGAGAGAATATGCTCGAATAAAACATCGGGAAGACACTTTTGAAGAAAGATTTTTAGAAGCTATGGATAAGGGTTTAGATTTGCAGGTAGTATGGGATGTGTTCCTCCAAAAAAAAAGAGGTAGCACACCGGTTTATGAAGCCTATGATTACCCTATTGTAGCACCTATTATGCCAAGGATAGGCCCAACAATCAAGGAAGACCCCTTATTAGAATTAATAGAAGAACAGGGTATCGATTTAATGGAGGTCACTATTAAAGTTGTTGATGTAATAGAACAATAAGTCAGGCCCCCTGAGAATGCTCAACTCAGAATAGAAGCAGCACCAAACGTTCCTCAAGAATCTTCTCAAAAATTGTGAGGATAAAGGAAAGGAAATGGTAACTACATATACCCAAGAAGCATCACCCATAGAGCAAGCTATAGTTCCCATTTTTGATCATGTATTAGTTGTAACTAGTGTGAAGAAATTGGCACCCATGGTCATCCCTACCTCTATAAACATAAAGGGACAGGAGATTAAAATTCCATCAATAATACAAATGAATCCTAGTACAGATGGTGGATTAGGTGGCCTTTTTCGAAGCCACCTAGTGAAGAATAAAAAATAGGTAACTCTTGTGGAAGTGAAGAGACCCAGATTGTCTTTACCTACTACCCAAGTTGTTTTGGAAAGAATAGATGAGCAAACCGCATTCACTACTGCAAATGAACAAGAATTGCAATTAGTAGCAGGGATGGGGAATATAGGAGAACAGCTCACTGAAGAAGGTAAATCAGAGGCACCCATATCAAATATGGCAAAAATTAATCTTCCTCCCCTACAAAATCCATTGGTCTTCAGATTTAATGAGGAAACCGGGGGTTCATCAATGCTAGGAAAAGAGGAAGAGATGGCAGAAGTTGCTAAAGTAGTGTAGGTCCAAGTCATAGATAAATTTGTTGAAACAATTGATAAACTAAGAAAACAACTAGGCAAAGAAGAGGAGGAAAAGGCAGAGTTAAAAGCAATAATAAGTAAGCAACAAGAAGAATTGACTCAAAAATACTCTTCAAGTACACAAACCCCATCAGTGGCAAAGGTGCAATATCATGTATACTATCTGAGTGTAATGAAAAAGGACATGTTAAAGAGAATAAAAGTTCATGCCAAAGGTTTTTTTGAAATGTTCAGGCAAATAAGGGTAATCCAAATAACTGCTCAAGAAATTGTGACCTTGATGCAGGAAAGAGAAGAGGATTTTGGAATCATCCACCCTACCCTAGACTTTGTAGGAGATCATTTTGAAGAGTTATAGGGACAAGAAATAATGACACCTGATGGCAATAAGATCCAGATCAATTTTGAGTTCTTCAAAGTAGCCCTGTTTGGAGCAAACCTAGAGAGATGGATAAATTCTATAACAAAAATAAATGACCTAATAAAAGATGCTACAGTAAAGCTGGCAGATATTGGCTTGTCCCTAGACCAATGCTTGGAAGCCTCAGATATAGAAGAGGTATTTAAAGAAACCTTTGAAAGATTCGACTGTGAACCAGGTGACGAAGAAGAGATGATTAGGCAAACCACACTTATGGTAAATATTGTCTCAATATGACAAGAACATGCATGTTATTGATACACTAAAAAATAAAATCTTGTAGGAAATGAACATGCTAAGGATTGCAACCACATTTGATACAAGAGTTTGGAAATTGATAGATGAATATATAAAAAGTTGCAACAAAGTCAAAAAGGAAAAAATGTTAATACCTGCAGTCAACAGTAGAAAGTAAGTTCAACACAACAGACAACAACAACAACAAGGAATATTTTTGGCACAGTTAGAGGGTCAAGAAATCAAAGGGGGTCAACCCAAAAGAGGCCAGTCCGAAAGACAACAACTAAACACACAAGGAAGTAGCAAAAGGAGATAAAAGTTTCCCTCATACCTTAATCATTGGTTGGATAGAGTTATGTTTGAAAAAGTCAAAGAAGAGAAGACACACAAAAATGAAAAAGATAATAGAAGCCAGTTGTACCAATTTTTCAAGATTAGTTAGATACTGACAAGTGGAAGGCCAGGAATAAAAAAAAATAACATAATCAAGAACCAAAGGCTATAAGAAGAAGCAGTTGTGGACAGATTCTGCATCAAGCAATTAGAGAATAGCATTTTTTGCTAAGAGGTATACTTGAGTGCTCGGTAGTTGTGTTTTTGTCTTTCCTTTTTGTGTCTATTTTCTTTTATTCTTTCTTTCTTCCTCCCCTTGTTGTGCAGGATCGTATGATATGAAAGCGTTCAAGAAGCTGAGAATATTTCCAGTCTTATTGAGCCTAAGATTCAGAGACTCTTATGTTATCAGATTGAAATAAGGAGAGTAGGAGAGACCTGTTACATCATTTGAATAGAGTCTTCTTCATTGTATTGATGTATTCTATTGAGAAAAATAGAGTTTAAAGGCATCATGCCCACTCTGCATGTAATATTTCATAAATCAATACAATTATGAGTTTTATTCCTATAATTTCTTTGTCTTGGTATTATGTATCACTATATAATGGGTTACATTATTTGAATGCATTATATACATTTCTCTCATTGGTTAACTCTTGGTTTTATTACGATATTCGAATAATATTAAGAACACCAATTTCTCTCTTCCCCTTCTTTATTTTCATGATAGTATTGTTGTTAAATTGCTATAACAACCCAATGAATCTAGGCACCGGTCTACATAAGGCATAACAAATGGTTGTTTTTATGCTTGGTCATTTTAATACATATAGTATAATATAAATCTGGAGCGTGTAATTAGAGTTTTAATCATAGAATTATCGTTGGGGTTTCCTTACCCGTTTTGTAGTTTTTCCTTAGTAATATTTGTTTTTAACAGAAAATGAGGCAGATTGACCAGAGCTTGTAATAGCTCGTTGGTTTCAAATGGATTCTTGTAGCATGAAAATAAAAATCCTACGGATGCAAAAGTTGGTTCCAATAAGGCTACACCCCAATCCCTTTTATCCCCACCTCATTACATCATATAACTCTTGGTATACCTACACCAGCAAGGTTGGAGCCCATGCATACACCTATCTCTTAGTAAGCATATCACTCATTATCCCTATCAAGTTCCAAGGGAACCTGCACCTGGTACTATTTGGAGCCATAATGTTGGCCAACACGAACATCACCAAAGCTCAGAGGGGATCCAAATCCTTGTCCACATACATGGATAAATAGGATATACCCCCACTCTCCACCTTCAACCCCTTCCAGGCATCCCAAAACATCCACATCATTTCTATCTTTTGGTTGAGCCCCACCTCAACCCGAATCCCCTCTACTAGTACCTTGAGGATGCGATATACATCCACCAAGGTGACTGTCACCTCACCCATGGAGAGCTAAAAGGTCCCCCTATCTACATCCTACCTCTCTTCCAAGGCAGATAGGTACCCCTCATCGGTCCTCACCACATCCAATCGGGCTACCTCCACTAGCCCCACCTCCCCAAGCAACTCCCACTCATCCTCTGTAATCTCCTTCCTCATCTCGAGGATGTAGGTTTAAAATTGATGCCAAACCTCCAAAACTCTATGCTGCAACACAACACAACACATTTTTTAATAATTTCAAAAAAAACATAATAAATAATAGGTTACCTTAGCAAATTGAGCCCCAGATGCAGCCCCAACCTCCGCACTAGCTCCCTCCACCACCACTTCACTCCTCACTCACCCTTCATTCCTCAAACATAGCTTATCGAACTCCCAAATGTACAAATGAGATTCAATCTCACCCAACAATCTATTTATAGCTGCTTCAGGTACTTTGAGGTGCCCATGGGCATTTCTTGGCACGTTGAAGTGCTTGCAAGCATCTTTGCAGATCGAAAGCGCCCATGGGCGTTTCGCATTGGCATTGACAATAGGCAAAAGTTGCACAAAATGGTTGCTTCCCCCAACCAAATCACTTCAAATTTCATTCATCCATGCATTTCATTATTTTGTCATGTTTTGTGAAGATTCCAACTGGTTTGCACAACCATCGTTTGTGACCACATATTGCAAATTCACCAAAAAAGCTACAAAAAAAACTCAAAAGGTCCAAATCTTCACAAAACGATGACCATCATCATCTTCATCATTCATACATCATTTTCACTTTAATCACATCATCAGTTGCATATTTTTCCAAGTTCATATACAAATTCAAGTGAACCTCATATCTAGTGAGTTATTCTATATACTCGGTGATTGCAGTGATTTACATCCATGCAATTTGGTAAGATGAATAGCCAACCATAAGGATACTTTTCCATGATCATAATAAATTATCTCATTGCTCGAGATCACAATCATATCAGTACTTCATATTTTGAGTGAAACATTACCAAGAACAATTTGCACAACCTCTGTCATTGATGGCCTAGTTCATGGGGTTTAAAACATGGACAAAACTCAAATTTCATCATTCAAAAACTCCTTAACACCATAGATATAGGCACTATCTAGGACGATTTATTCTAATCATGGGAATTATTCAAACAGTCACTAGCAGGCCCTCTAAAGGTTGACTCTTTTTATTTATTTTTGCTTTGCATTATCATCTTTGCATATCAATGACGATAGAAGGTACATTCTTCAACAACATCGAATCATGGCCCTATCGCAACGGGATACATCTTACATGATCATGGAATCTACACTTGGCAAAAATCCCTTCATCTGTTAGGGCAAAAATAGACACAAATATTTCATACATTCCCTCATCTATTGGGGCAAAAACAAACACATTTTTCAACAATGTCCTTCCCATTGTTGGGCAAAAACGGTATCACATTTTGCATCATTCATATCGTCCACATTACGTTTGCACATTTGAAAGATTTTTTTTCAATTGGCTCATGAGATTCATCCGCAACCTCATTCGCAAATTGAGGGGGTAAGTTACACAAAACTCAAATTATTTTATTCTTTTGTCTTCAAGCTCGTGTTTCGCATCCCAAGAGAAGTTGCTTCTGCACCTGGCCAAAATATATGTCTCATATTTTTGCACTACATTGTGTTTCACGCAATGTAGTACAAAAATGGGCATCTGTAGACACCAAAGTCTAGCCACTTATCTTCCATCCATGCCTTCCCGCAATTTCCACCTATTATTTATATATATTTATAATATATATTTAAATAATAATATTTTAATATTATATTTATATATAATAAATATATGTTTATATAAATAAATAAATCCTAGCCATCCAATTTCACTTAATCCCATCCGTCCATCCACATCAATCCATGCCACACCCTAAATTTAATATCTACCCTTAGATGTGCTTTAATCTCAACCACACGATTAGTGTCGTTGAAACCCTAGCATGCCCTAGGTTAGATTATAAAGAGGAGCCATTTTGATGGCTCAACCCCTAGATTTCTTGAGTGTTTGAATTCCCTAAGCCCCTGATTCTCTAAGTGCCTTAAGTCTTTAACCAAGCCTTTTGTGCCCAAATCCCGTTCCATCCACCATATTCTCTACCCCTCGCTCACCATCACCATCGCTGCATCCTGCACCCTCACCCTATCTACTTTTGCAGAATCCTCCATCGTCTGCCAGGTGCCTCCAGGTGCTTTATATCAAAACTAGGTGCCTCTGGGCACCTCCCTACTAGCACCAAGTGCCCATGAGCATTTTCTACAGTTGCTAGGTGCTCATGAGTATTTTACGTGAACCCTTCTAACAACCTCCTACCTTCACACGATGCTAGGGCACGTCTTCGCCATCAATGTGCAATAAATCTAGCCATCAAAGGACAATCAACAAGTATCAAGGTAAATCATTCTTTATTTTGATTAATTTCAATATCTTTAGATTTGCATGCATTTTCATTTATCAATAGCTAGGGTTTTATTGATATTTGAGGGTCTCACATAGTGGAGCCCTCATAGTTATTACTAACTTCTTGTTATTGTCTTTGTGTGTGTAGATCTAGAGATTCATCAGCATTGGACAATTGTTTAAGCTAGAGTGGCTCGACTCAACGGATATTTGAAGCCCACTCAACTCTGTTGGGAGCAAGAACGAGTTTTACAGACACCACAAGCATTTCTATCTAGGATTTTGAAGAATCCTTGCATTATTGTATTTATTGTATCAAATAAACTATTTAAAACCCCTATTTGGGGTCATATTTGATTTTACTCAGATCCCCCAACAATAATAATATCAGATCTATTTCATTGTGTAATTTCTTATGTCATGTGGTTTATTAATTTTTAGTTAGTTATATTTGGTATTTCATTTTTTTCTTCTTCATCAGCATTAGACAATTGTTTAAGATGGAGTGGCCCAAATCAATGGATATTTGAAGCCCACTCAACTCTATTGGGAGCAAGAATGAGTTTTATAGACACCACAAGCATTGCTATCTAGGGTTTTGGAGAACCCTAGCGTTATTGTATTTATTGTATCGAATAAACTGTGTAAAACCCCCATTTGGGGTCACATTTGATTGTACTCAGATACCCCATTTAGGATCACATTTAATGTGGAATGGTTGTTGTGTAGCCATGTTAATGTGGAATGGTTGTTGTATAGCCATGTTAATGGGGAATGGCTAAGATGAATCCATGTTAATGATGGAATGGCTAAGATGAAGCCATGTTAATGGTGGAATGGCTATTGATGAAGCCATGTTAATGATGAAATGTCTAAGATGAAGCCATGTTAATAATGGAATGGTTGTTGTGGAGCCATGTTAATGATGGAATGGATGTTGTGTAGCCATGTTAATGATGGAATGGATAATATGAAGCCATGTTAATGGTGGAATGGTTGTTGAAGCCATGTTAATGATGATATTGGTGAATAAATGATTGTGAATGAAGAAAAGGATATGATGTATGAGGACTATGGATGGGTTGACTCATGGGAATGGAATAGGTATGGGTAGATGGAGGTGTTGGAATGGAAACCACCAAATATTGTTGTACCCAAGAAGGGATTTGGGTGATAAATGAGGGTTGAGTGGAAATAGGTTGAGGCATAGGGTTCACTTGAACTTGTTGTTGAGTTGTCTGCCACTTCTTGAGAAATTTGTTCAAATGTTCCCATGCTTCAATAATTTCCATATCATCAATGGAAGGCATGGAGGAATATGGAATAGATGATGTGGATGGGGGACAAGTGGCAATGGAAATTGAAACTTGATTGGATGAAATGGGTGCTTTTGAGATTCATACCAAGGGAGGTTCAAGGTTTGGGATGAGACAATTTCTTGTTGTAAATAAGGATCATGTCTAGGTGAGTTGGGGATAGACTCTAAGACATAATTAGAAGACTTCATGAGAGCTTCTACTTTTGCCATGTCTATATGGGTAATGTGATAGTCAATGGTAGGGGAGGTTGACTCCTCTTGGGGCATGGCCATATGATAGGCTATGGATGGCAAAGAATGTGAGGGACCTGCAGATAAATCTACCTATGTCACATTCAGGGAATCTACCATAGAAGTGGTGGGGAAGGTGGATGTAGGTTCCGTTAATTTATCTTGAATTATAGATTTATTTTTATTTCTATTTAATACCATAAGAAAAATAAGTCAAGATATAAATTAAAATACCAAATATAACACAAAATCTAAAATTCTTAAGGAAACAAACAATCAATGCTAAGTTTTAACCGATGTGGCTTACCTTGTTCATTGATTATCTCATCTTTAATGTGTATTCATTTTAGGTGTCAGTCTTGTGTGTTTTGATGTTCTAATCTTGCTTAATGAAACAAAGGTAAAATCTATGGCAAAGATAGGGAAACAAGATTCTTGTTGGTGATGAAATCCAATAAGTTTGCTCGGGGGTATCCTAGGGTGTCTATGTGCAGAGATTGGTGGATGGAGATGAATGCCGCCATTACCAAATCTCAAGCAATGGTTGGTGATGAAATCCAACCACTACTATTTTGAGTGAAACGTGTTGTGTGTGAATTTATTTTAAAATTTATGTTTATTACTATGTACAAACAATGTTAAAAACAATAAATTTCATAGATCTAAATTAGAATCCAACAAGAGAATGCCAAGTTCTCCAAAGGGCGTGAAGTACACCACTTAAGACCCCCTATCTAAATAACAACCAGAGGGTTCATCCACCCCTCTACCTAGAATCACCCAACTTAAAGGGATATTTTTGGCATCCTAATGATGTTCCTACTTAGATAAATGATAAGTGCTATGTTTAACCCTAAAATGCAATACTATGTTATGCAATTTCTCAGTTAAGATGCAAAAAAAATGCAACATTTTATGTTTGTGAATACATTAAAAACAAAAACTTTAAATTTGAATGTATGTGAATGGATGCAAACCTAAAGTGCAAATTAGAATGATTTCATTTTTAGATTATTTAATTATGGTTCATTTTAAGCTTAAAATCTGAAAAATACAGTAGATAACCCAAAATACGTAAAATGGAAGACTAGGATTTTAGATAGCAGACTTACTGGACAACCTATGCATTTAATCCTAGCTCTTCGTAAACACCCCTGGGCATTTTTGGATACTTCTAAGATGCCTCTGGGTGTTCCTAAGTTGCCCTTGGATGTCGTCGGGCATTTTGCACACCTTTTGCAAGCTTCTGTAGACTTCAAAAACCCTAGATCCAACAAAATCTATGAAATTTATGCTTCTAAAAAACCTATAAGATAGAAAATAGCAAGTGAAGTAGTAAAATAGATCATAAATAGAAACCCTTAGGGGTTCCCACCGTGATCGTCATTTGAAAGATGTAATGCAACACCCAAACAATGCTTGAACAAATGAAATACAAGGAAACACAAGATTGCACACTAGAATAATTTTCATTGATGGGGGGAGCCTATAAACTCCATTTTTTACAACTTGGATCCTTGAATCCTTTACAATATTACAAGGGTTTAGGGTTCTCCAAAACCCTAACAAGTAAAGTTGTGATGTCTTCAAGCACATCTTGATCCCAATAGGGTTGAGTGGGATTTTTGATATCCAAGGCTAGGCCACTCCAAAATTTGATGTAGCACTTCAGATCTACACACAATGACACAACAAAAATAGTTAGTAATACCTATGAGGGCTCCACAATGTGAGGCCCTCTATAAGGAATAATAAACCCTAACTAAGTGTTGCAAATAGAGTGAATAGAAACAAAAGCACATGCATAAAAGTAACAAATAATGGATCTACTTTACTTACTGTATTCTAATGTGAGATGTTTGACACAAGTGTCTGGTGCGGTGATGCCCTAGCGTCACCCGAAGGCTAGGGGGTCTTCAAGAGTAATAACGTAAAATACCTGCAAGCACCTGGCTGTTGTAGGAAATGCCTGTGGGTGCCTTGGGTTGACAGGAAGGATTCTACAGAAGTAGATCCGAGGATGAAAAAAGGATGGCAACAATAATGGGGGGTTATTGCGAGTGAGGATGGCGACAAAAGTAATGCGAGGCAGCTTAGGGAACTTAAGGATTTTGAGCACTTAAATAGAAGGCTTAAGGAAATCTAGGACTCAAAGAACTCAAAAACTCAATGACTTAGGGGTTGAGCCATCAAAATGACTCATATTTATAATCCAACCCAGGTCGTGCTAGGGTTTCAACAACACTAATCATGTGGTTGAGATTAAAGCACATCTAAGGGTAGATATTAAATCTAGGGTGTGGCATGTATTTATGTAAATGGGTGGTCGGGATTAAATGGAATTGGATGGTTGGGATTAATTCACTTAAATAAATACATATTTATTAAACATATATTAAAATATAATATTAAATATTATATTTATATATATATATATATATATATATATATAAAATAAATATATAAAAATAAATTTGAATAATATTCGAAAGACGAGAAATAGGGATGGTGGACAAATTGGCTATATTTTGGTGGTGGAAATGCTGGGAAAGCATGGATGGATGACAAATGACTAGATTTTGGTGTCTATAGTTATCAATTAACAACATGTAATCCACATACAAAACAATAATAAAAAAAATTCACCTTCTTATTTAAAATACACACGGATCTGCTTTGTCTTTTCCAAGCCTAAGTGTCAAAACAAATCGATCAAATTTTTGGTTCCACATTCTTGGAGATTGCTTCAAGTTATAAAGAGACTTTTTCAACTTGCATACCAAGTCCTTACCTTTTACCCTAAAGAATTTTGGTTGTGACATATATATGTCTTCATCAAGTTCACCATTTACAAATGTTGTCTTTACATCCATTTGTTCTATTTCAAGATCAAAAGTAATAGAAATAGCCAACAGAAATCTAATTGAAGTTAGTTTAGCCATAGGAGAAAAATCTCATTAAAGTTAATGTTGGGGTCTGAATTGACATCAAGGGAACCTTGAACTGTAACTATGAATCTATGACTTCTAGGAGGCGCATACCCACTAATCACAACTCAAACCCCGACATTGGATGGATCAGAGATATACTTCAATCCAACCTCCAGAGTAGGTTGGTACCTTGTCAACTATTTTAGATGTTGACTCAATTAAGCTCAATTAAAAAGTGTAAGTTTAGGGATAGAAATAGGGTAAGGGTTAGAAAACAATTGAGAAATTAGGTGGTCGGATAGAGCTAACAACATTGAAAAATAGCAAGAATCCATTGATCAATCACATTTCCAGTATGCCACACTTGAGACTAACAACAATCAAAACTCAACATCTTCACCATTAAAATAAGGAAATGCTCAGAAAACTATTTCAAACATCTAAATGCTAATAATCCAAATAGCAGAATTAGATCAACACTTAGGCTAACAAAAATAGAAGTCTTCTACAACATTTATTCAGGCATGAACCATTCCAAGGTGCTCTAAATTAGCAATCCAATATCAGCAAAATTGACTAACCATAAAGTAGTAACAGAAATGCATTCACAGAATGAATCTACAGTTGGTAAAGATGAAAAATTAGAGGTAAACATCCAAGTAATGCTCCTTCTATTGATCTCTCAACAATTATAGTAATATATCAGGAAAACACTCTAGAGCCGACCCTTAATCATGGGGGTTCGATCTCCTTATATAGATTTTACAATGATTAACATGCTGGAACATTACAAGGACTTTTCTCTGTTAAAATAGCAAAGTGCTGAGGTGGCGGCCTCTCATGAATCTTCAAGAAGGGAACTAAGTTGTACTCCATTAATGTTGTATCTCTACACTCTGCAAATGCTCGGCTCCTCAACTAACTTCCATGGCTAGAGAGGTTACAGATCAATCTGGACCACTCTTCATTCTTGCAGGAATCTTCCATCATTAATTTACAACTAAAAATGTAGTTGGATCTTGATTTCGATGATGTTTGGTCTTCCCAAATATTTTTCGCTACCTTTGTCAGGTTCTTCTACCTTTGTCTGGTTCAGAATCCATTGGTTCATTTTTCGCTAGTCTTGGCTTGACCATATTGACTATGGAGTATGGGTTCTTAAATATCTCGCAACCTTTCAAAGAATCCACAACTCTAAATTTTGTTGAGTAAGGTTTGACTATGTTGACTATAAAATTGGCTTATGTGGCTACCAATGACTTCTTGCAAACTTTGCTACTTTGATTTTTGCTAGGTCAGGTTTGACCGGTTTGACTATAGAACTCTTATTTTTCTTTGGCTTTTTGGAAGATGTTATCACTACTTTCTAGAATCCACAACTCTGTATTCCACCTTGCATCATTTGACCATGTTGACTACAGAATTTATCTTTTAGTAGATTTTAAACTCTCACTTCTTCTGACATGAAAACTTTCCATACACTTCCTATATTTTCTACCATTTTGAATTCCGCTTGTCCAACTTTGACCTCATTGACTGTAAAATTTGTCTCTAGTGGAAACTTCACATAGCCTTTGCCATTTTTTTTGATTACTTAGCAGATTTATAATTTGGCTAAGTATGTAGCCTTTTGGGGTCTACATTTTGGTGCCTCTTAGGGAGCATTGCTAGCAAGGCTATGAACTCAGATCCTTATCCATTGGACACTGGAGTCAAAAATAAAATGAGTTAGCTCTACCCTCATGAGTCTTCTACAATCCATTGCTATCCACTGGTTGCAGACTTATGTTTCCAAAGAAAACTTCCCTATAAACCCTACTCTCTAAAGTCATTGAAAGAAAACTCAGAGAGTAACGGTTCACATGGAGGCCATATTTAGGAACAATTGTTGCCATACTCAAAATTCATTGGAGTATGCTCTTTATCATATATATACATGATCAGGATAAGCCTCACACCTTTCACATGTCTGGATAAACTCATGCTTCTTTTGCTCTCTAATAGTGTCAGGTTCAAAATTGCTCCTCCCAAAAATGATCTTTATATTTTATTACTCTAACTCTATGCAAAACCTTGAATTGAAAGCATAACAAAATTGTTGGCATTATGATGCCTTTATTGTTGATCTTGTTCTTGGGTAGCGTCTTCCACTACCTCCTCTTATTGCTCTTCTACCTGTTCATCCTCTTGATTTTCTTGTTGATTTTCTTCCTCCTCTTCCTCTCCTGAATGTTGCTGCTCCTCTTTGTCCTTGGCCCTTTCTGATTCTGGTTCTCCTTTCAGAATGTGTTTTTCTAGATTCAAAATATCCATAGCATTATTCTAGGATTTTAATGTAGGATTTTGGATTTTTAAAAGTTGATGATGAACATATCACAATTCCACCATTGTATCATAAGAGGAGGAAGCTCCCCCTTCTACTAGGTTAATCATCAGATCCTTCAATTTGGCTGCATTCTTCATCAGTTGAGTAACTTTCTCTTGATCGATTGGCTCCTACCATGCATCTATCTCTGATTCTTCTTGAATCAATGCTTGTATACTCCTCTAGAAATCTTCATTTGATATCATCAAGTCATTTTCCCTCCAAAATCCATTGAAACCATATTGCACCATCTCCTGATTGATATCAACAATCCTTTGCAATTCTTCATCCAATTTCTCAATTAATGGCCACCCTTTCTGGAGCAGATTATTCTTCTTAAGAATGATTCTAGCTACAATTCTTGAAGTGCTCCAATCCTTTTTGGGAATAGGCTTACCCAACTAGCTGCATATAGCTTCGAACATATTGAGGAGCTCATTGGCCTTAGGAGCAATTGGTCATATGAGTTTGGTGGTGGCTTCTATAACTTCTCTTGCTACTGGCAACACCTCACTAGCCTCATTCAGGAAGTCAAAAATATGTTGTATTTCAGAGCACCTCTCCAAGATCTCGGATAGGATTTCTCTCCTGACTTGTTTCACCTTGACCTTGGAAAATCTGGCAGACTTCATTTTCTCCTCCTGCAGTTGTTGCTCTAAAACCTGTATTTTCTCTACATACTGCTTATTCTTCTCCTACAACTATTATACCTGTTCCTTGAAATCTACCATATTTTCAAACCTACTCTACCATTTCTTAGCATCATTTTCCAAGGCTTGCATCTCCTTCTTCTGGTCCTTGATGGTAGCTTGAAGTCTGGAAACCTTTTCCTCTAGTTTAGCAACCTTCTTCTGGTAGATATTAGTTTTAATAAACATGGTTTCTATTCTAGCCTTGGCTATAATCATAACATATTTTGTGGCCAACTGCTCTATATCTTCTATTTTCTCCACTATTCGATAGTTTGCAACTATCATATCTTCTGCTAGTTTGTCGACCAAAGGAAGCATTTTGAATTTCATCCTCTATTGAGACATCGGATCAACCACTATTGTATTTCTCACCCTAACCGCTCCTTTGGAAGATTGGGCCAACTTCATGCTCCACAAATTTTGTGCTTTTAGCGAAGAGCTCGTGATCCTCTGAAGAGATGCCATTGTGGGATGATCCATAGGGTAGTAGGAGTGACATTGGTAGGGAAAGAAGGGACCATTGTAGCAGAAAGGGGAGTTGAGGTAATAAGAGTTGAATCAGTATTTACAGTGGAAATGACAACTGGAATAAAGCTAGTTGCTATTGTTGATGGAGGGGTAAATGGTAATGATATTACCATTGTTATTAGGGGTAATGATGATGTAAAATTTGGATTTATGGAAGTTGGAGGTGGAGAAGGCAATGGGTTCAGGATAAACTTTGGGAATTTTGATGATATTGGGTGGAAAATTGACTGAATGGAAGGGGTAATGTGAATGATGCAGATTTAGCTGAGGGAATCTAGTTCAGATGAGGATAAGTTCACAATATTCTTAATTTGATAAGGGGAATGAGATTTCTCTAGGGAATAAGTAGGAGAAGAAGGGGGAATGAGATTAAAAATCATACTTGAACCTATTGTTGTAGATTGGTTGAGAACTTCTTTAACACTTTTCTCCCTATCTTCTTGAATCTTCGGTCTATTAGATGTAATGGGATATTGTGTTAATCCTTCCACTTTATCCAATATCTACTTCTTTAGGGCTTCAACATCAATCTCTAGTACTACACCTTCTACCTTCCTTTTGAATGGTATAGTTGGTTATGTTTTTTGTTGAGGAGATGCTTCAATAGATTCAGTGGTTGGGGTTTGTTTGCTTTTCCTTTTAGAGGGGGTGATAGTCATCTGGTCTAACACTTTTCTATTTTTCTTTTGACTTTATTTTATAGGGGTCTTTGCCTCTATAGCTTTGCATTGGGATATTCTCCTCCTTGGAGTATCCTCTTCTACTCTAGATTCTTGTAAGTTTCCCTCCTCCTATTGTAGAGGAGAAGTAGAGAGTGGAGTAGACTCTTGTTGCTTCTTGGCTATTTCGAACCTTTTATCTTTTGTTTTACCCCTTTTGGGCTCACTTGTCTCCGCTTTCCCTAGAACCACTACTAAGATTTTCTTTGGTTGAGCCTTCCAAGTCATAGCATGTTCATCATATATTTTCTCAAATTCCTCATCAATTTTGGGAGTGGGGTATTTGTTCTTCATTGCATTTCTTTCCACTCTCATTTTCCACCATTCAAGGGTTTTGGCTGGAGGCCACTTGTGAGTTTCCTCCATTTCCTTTTCTTTTACTTGGTTGAGCTGGTGAGAGACCTTTGTTGGATCATAATCATTTGCATGCACGTAAAAATATCTCCATGGTGGAAGTGGTTCCATCTTACTCACATTCCATTTAATAGGAGATTGCTCTCTATTATTTCTATTTTTCTCCATATGCGTGCATTTAAATTTCACCAGTTTGGCCATTTTTTCTCCATGCAGCTCCTTGATTCTTGCTATGAACAAATCATCTGGGTCATACCCCCATCTATGTGGAAGTTGTATGAGGCCTAATATTTCCATGGTTGCCATGATTTGCTCACACTACCATTTCCACCATACAGTGATGTCACCCTCATTGAAACCATATTCAATGGTTGCCCTCCTTTTGTTTTTGAAATTGAATCTATAGTTTATATAATCAACTTGCCTACAATATTCTAGCATGAATAAGCGGTGAGTGACATAATGTGGCAATAAGAAGGGCTTCTCTATAAAATCGTATAATCTGATGATTGTGCCTTCTGTTAGAATGTACCAGTATCCTTCTTCTACCCCATTTACCCTGATTCTCTTTTCAATTTTTGGGGCTAGTCTAGGACAATCACCATACATAACCTTGAGAGCAGGTCCAAGAAATTCAAAGTTGAAAGGGTAATATGATTGAGTTCTACTCAAAACCCTAGTCCAATGATATACTAGCAATATATGTCCATCTGCATCCCTATCATTTATTGATATCCATGGGTATTCCTCTCTAGTAGCACCAAAGAACATCCAGATCAGATTAGAATAGTGTCTGAATACCATATTTTCTTCTTCCCACTGCATTTCCACCAGTTGCTCATGCATTCTTCTGGTAAGGAATGAGGGCTAGTTGAAGTAAATTGGGGTGCTACTATTATCACCTGGTTATGGGGTGTACATCCTACTATTGGAAATATAATATGCAGTAGCTAATTACCAATCATTCACCTCTATATCTGACTCAAGGCTAGCTATAATTACTAACATAGAATAAAGCTCTACTTCTATAAATTCACTCATGGGAATGGGAGTCACAGGTAGGGCTTGACTGGGCTTGGCATTCTTGAGCTGGTTGTACACCCAATCTCTAAAATGATTTCCATTTTGCTTTTGATTCCTCAGGGTATAATACCTAGATTGTTGCTCTAAGCTGAAGTCTCTAGTGGATGTTCGAGGTTTTTGCCCTATTGTAAACATCTCTCGATAGGTTTGTTCAGTGATATGGAACAAAACCCTATCGTGTGATATCCTTATAGACCTTGACTCAGGGTCATAAAACTTAGCTATACTAGAGACTAATTTAGGGTATGGATGTACTACATCACAAATGTAATAGGTGAGGAAAGAATACATGGCTCCCATACCTTGGTCTGAAAGTGGCTCACCCTTGAAAAATTTCTCTTCGTACTTCCATATTAGGTTGTCTCTGGTCATATATGTCATCTTTGTATCCATGACCCCTACTTTCTTGTCTGTGTAGCATGGTTTATCTATCTATTTTGTCGAATATGATGCCATTTCAGCTTCCACTCAATTTTTCTTTCACAAATTCCTTGGTGATAAGTTGTAGACCATTCTCAATAATGTTTTTGCTCCTTCTAATCAGTTGCTTGTAAATGGTTGAGTATTTGAATTTTCCTATTTAAATAGCCCTTTTTGCATCTACTTCTCATTAATGAAAGTGAGTGGGTAGTTGCCCTCCCATGATTTCAAATGGATGAATAAAATGATGTAAAGTGTGGCTTGTCAGTGAAGGGTGAGTCTCTGATTGGATGAGGTTCGAGGTAGATGGTGGTAAACTAACCATTGGTGCACTTCCCAAAGCGTATTTAATTTCCATCTCTTGCGGTAAAATATCGAACAAAGTAGATTTTTAGCGTTTAGCTTTCCTCTCTTGAAATTCTACCAGTTTGCAATTCTGCTATGCCACTTTGACTACTTTGACTATGGATTTTCCCCATTGAGTTACCCTCTTGCAGAATGTATCATAGTATTTTTGGGAGCAGAAATTTACTTCCCCTTTTTTTTTACTTTTTTGCTTTTTTCTTTTGAATGTGGTACAAAAAAAAATAATACATAATGCATACATAAATAAAATATAATACATCATATGTACATATATTACAATAAGAGGATTTTATCTAACTAAAGTAGAGTTTGAGATGGTACCCATTTATAGGAATGGGTTGTATGTTTCCTCTTTGATCCTGGAGCTGAAATGCATTGCTCTCTTTTACTTCAATGATCTTGAATGGTCCTTCCCAAAAAGAGTCAAATTTTTGATGATTACCTGGCTTAGCCTTTTCAGCATTCCATCTTAGCACCAGGTCACCTTCCTTGAACTTTCTAAACCTTACCTTCTTGTCAAACCACTCCTTGGTGTTTATGGAGTACTTTTGAAAGTTTTCATATGCCTGAGTTCTTTGTTCCTTTAGATGTAGTAGATGCATCAATCTGGCCTCCAACGGACTTTGATCGAGTTTTGGATCATGACTGGCCCATATTAAAGCTAGTATTTCTAGGTGAGTGGGCAGGAGAGCCTCCTTACCATAAACCAATGCATAAGGAGATGTTTTGATAGATCTCTTGATAGTGATTCTGTCAGCCCATAGAACTTGATCAAGCAATAGATGCCAACTCCTTTTGTTCTCCTCTAGTGCCCTTTTCATGATTCTAAGCAAGTTCTTATTGGTAGATTCTACTAACCCATTTCCCTGAGGGTAATAGTTAGAAGAGTTCTTGATATTTATACCATACTTTCTTATGAACTCAATGTATTTTGCACCTATAAAATTTGGGCCATTGTCACTCACTAGTGCTTCTGGGATTCCAAATATTGTAATTAGATTCTCTAGAAAATCAATCACTACCTCCTGATCAGATTTCTTAGTTGGAATAGCTTCAACCCATCTAGTGAAATAATCCATGGTGGTAAGGATGAACTTATGCCCTACTGATGAATTTGGACTGATAACTCCAACAAAGTCAAGTCCCCACTATTGGAAGGGTTCTTCTACCTGAATCAGTTTGAGCGAAAATGTTGCATTCTTGGTTCTTCCCACATATCTTTGACATTTGTCACAAGACTTAGCTACTTTGAAAACATCTACAAAGATGGTAGGCCAATAATATCCTACCCTTATTATCTTCATGGTAGTTATTCTTCCTAAAAAGTGACCACCTGATAGGCCTTTATGAAACTCCTCGATGACCTTCTGTTTCTCATTATCCTTCAGACATCTTAAGAGCACTCCATCTAAGTTCTTTCTATACAATCCTTCTAGAAGTAGTATATATTTAAGAGCTTGCAACCTAAACCTTCTCCTTTATGAGGGGTTGAGTCCTTGAGGACACACTCCTGATCAAAAATAAATTATCAATTGATCTACCCAATCAACACCTTCTGAGAGACTATCATCTTGATCATCCTCAACCTCCTTATAGGCCACTGTTTGCTCTAAATCTACCTTAGCTGCTAGCTCTTGGCATAGTGCTCTTCCTCTGACTAGTTTGGTAGGATGGATCTCTACATCATACTCTTGTATCTTAGTAATCCATCCAACCCTTTTATCACCTAATTCTCCTTGAAGGATGAAGTTTCTCACATCTAGGTGAACCACGTAGACTAGAGTTTTGCTCTGAACCAAGTATTGCCTAAACTTCTTTAGAGATTTCATAATAATAAATACTTGTCTTTCAATGAAGTTGTACTTAGTCTGATACTCATGCAATATCTGGCTCCAAAAGAATATGGGGTGTTCCTCTCCACTCTCATATTTCTGAGTAAGTATATATGCATAGCTTTCCTCAGCTCCATAGGCATATACAATAAAATATTTGGTGAAATCTAGATTTATCAACACTGGTGTAGTGGCAACTACCTGTTTAATAGCCTCAAAGGCTTGTTTCCTCTTTTTAGTCCACTTGAACTCCATATTTTTCTTGAGTAATTTAGAGATAGGCCTGACTACCTGAGCGAAGTCTGAAATAAACTTCCGCACAAAGTTAATCTACCCAAAGAAGGACTGTAAACTCTTTTTGTTTGTGGGCAAGGGAAGGGCTAGGATTGACTTTACTCTATCTGGATCTATTGCCATCCCTTCTTTGGAAACTATATGTCCCAGTAGTTTGCCCTCATGAACTATGAAGAAATATTTCTTGGGATTAAGAGATATACCAAACTCTCTACATTTCTGGAAAACTTTCTCTAAATGTTCAAGATGTGACTCTTTTCTGTGAGAGAATATTGTCATGTCATCCAGGTAAATCAAAATGATTTTATTGATGAGTTCATCGAAGGCATAGTCCATTGCCCTCTGGAAAGTGGCTCCTACATTGGATAGACCGAATGACATCCTCTGATAAGCAAATGTGCCCCATTTGGTAGTGAAAGCTATTTTGAACTGATCTTCATCCTTAACCCAAATCTGGTTGTATCTAGAAAATATATCCAATAAAGAGTATCTTTTCGCTCCTGACACCATCTGAAGGATCTGATCCATCTGAGGAAGAGGATAGTGATATTTTAATGAGGCTCTATTTAAATTCTTGAAATCCATGCATAGGTGAATGTCTCCATTTTTATTTCTCATCGGGACCAAGTTGGCGACCCATGTGGAATGCTTGATGGGATATATGATTTTACCTTTCAAAAGTTTAATCAGTTCCTATCTCATTATGGATTCAATTTTTGGATTGACAGGCCTTTGTCTTTGTCAAAAAGGTTTCGCATTAGGTTCTAGCTCAATGGTATGTTGAATGATCTTCTTATCATAGACTTTAAGATCATCATAGGACTAGGCAATGATATCAGGATATCTGGAACATAATGCCTTAACTCCTTCCACCTCTTCTAGAGAGCATCTTACTCCTACATTGATTTTCTTATCTACTCCTATTTCAACCTCGCTACAGATTTTATCATCTATTCTCATAGTCTTTGATTTTTTGCCATCTTCATTATCAAATAGACTTTCTAATGTGATCAGACCCTTAGGAATATGATTATTCTTGAGATGTATCATATCTTGTTGCTCTATTTCTTGAATAAGCTCTTCTTGAACTTCTGATAAATAAGCTTCTCTAACTAGAAAATCAATTATCTGGTCATCACTTTTGAAGACTTGCCAAAATATCTGCCTATCTAGGACTATGGGCCTGAAGACTAGCTTGACCTTCTTACTTGTAGTTGTGCCCAAATCTGAGGAAGGGTTGAAATTAGCTCCTTTAATGGCCAAAGCATCAACTAGTGTATTTCTCTCCCTAGGAATGGAGTAGATATTCAATGCATCAAATGACTCCATTAAATCCCACACTCTATTTCTGTAAGTCTTCAAATAGTGATGTTTACTATTGCACTTTTCTATGACCTGGTTGACCACTAGCTCTGAATCACCAAATATGTCTAATATTTTGATTCCCATATTTTTTACTTGCATCAACCCTAAACACAGAGCTTCATATTCCATTGCATTATTTGTACAAGCCCAAGTGAATCTGAAGGAAAAAATTTTTACTCCTTCTGAAGGAGATTTTAGCACTATACCAGCTTCGACTCCATTTTTGCACCTTGCTCCATCAAAATGCATAGTCCAGACCTCTATCTATCTTAACGATTGATTGGATATAGTAAGGATATTCTTTTTAGCCTCAACGGATATACTGTATGTGCCCAACCTAGTCTCTGATAGACTGTAATCATCTCTGAAGGGTAATTCATCTTCTATCTCTAGATCTTCTAATATTTCTACCATTTTTGGTTCTTCCATCACTGAATTATTGTATAAATCTTCTTCAATTTTTCCAATGTGGAAGGACATCAACTTTTCTAGAGTTATTCTTATCCTTTTGCCTTTGTAAGGAACTATCATTATAGAGTAATCAAGATACATGATTCCACCCATTTTGGTCATGAACTCTCTTGAAAGGCAAATGCCAAAATATGACTCGAGGTCTACTACCACAATTTCTTGGACAATTGTAATTTTTGGGGCCTTGTGTAACCTCATCAATACATATTTTATAACTCCCATGGTCTTTACAGGGGTGCCATCAAGTTGTAAAACACCTTGGCAAGATCTTGTGTACTCCATCCCCATTTCATCACAAACTACTTTTGGCATAACAATTGTTGAGGTACCTGAATCTATCATACAATTGTGGACTACCCATCCTTCCATTCTGAGAGAGATGTAGAATGGTGGTGGTTTATTCTTCAGGGTGGCAGGAGACATATTTTCTCTATCCTGTGCTATATTGAAAATTATGGTAGTTTCTTTTCCTTGAGATCTTTTATGCAGGGAAGCTTTCAACAAGTCAATTTGATTGGGGAGGAAAAGAGTGTCATACAGGCTTGCTCTAGCTGGAACTCTTTTTAATTCATCAATGATGTTATATTCTATCTGAACTGGTGGAGGTCTCTCATACCTTTTTTCTAGATCTCCATAGTTCTTTCTGTACTATTGTGTAGCTTCGATCCTTTGGCACTTCGTAATCGAAGGGAAACTTAGCTTTTCTTGGGCCTCTTTTCTTGCACTTTCTTGTTCCCTATTCCTTTCTTTCTCACCTCCCCCTAGAAATCTTACCTCCCTCTCCTATCTTCTAGGGACTACGTTACTTTTATCTACTGCTTGTAGAATGGGAAATCGATCCTCACTTTGTAGTGGTGTTTCTCTCCTCTTTTGTGAAGGAACCTAGAAACTACCCATCTTCTGTGGGTCCACTTGCATGGGCTTCTTTTTGGACCTTGTCATTACCGAAACTTGCTCCTCCTCGAAAGAACCTTGTCCAGTCATGACTTGATCATACTACCACAACATGTTGACTCTTCCCTTCTGGTTTCTTTCTACTTTCTCCATGGCTTGTTGCACATGGTGTTGGTACATGGTACAAGATTCTGAGTCATGTGGATCATTGCATACTAGAAACCATATGTTGACAAGACTGGTCTTGGAAACGTGATCATGATCTTCCTGATTTGTATTGACTCTGATTCCCATACTATAACTAGGACCAGGCTTTTGATCTCTGCTTATATAAGGGAATCTTCTTGGTTGAAATATTTTTGTCTCTCTCTTATCCATAGCATTCATTTTATTACTGAGCATCTTGAGCGTACTTTGAATGTCAAGAAGCATAGTGGACTCTTGAGGAGCTTGAGGAGGGAGTGGCGAAAAGGAGTTTGCAGGTATTGGTATTTTTGGTGGTGGAATGGGAGTCATATGAGGGAGGGGTGATGACAAAGGAGGGGGATCCATGTATGAAGATGTGGAAGACTGACTCAAGGTATGAGATGTCTCAGAACCATAAGGTATGATAATTTTTGGAGGTAACCTTCCTACATTGATTAGGATGTTCTCAGCCTGCACAACTGCATTGTAGACCTGAGGGAAGGTGTTAACTCTAGACTACTGTGTTTGTAACCCAAGATCCAACCCCAAAGCTCTTATATAGTACATAAAAGTGAGAGGGGAGGTGGGTCTAGCTTTCGATGGAATTCTTTTCCAAGTTCTACTAAATCTCAGGTTGAAGTCTGAAATAGATTCTTGCTGATGTTTTTGCATAGATGTAAACTGGTTAAGGAGGAAAAAGGGATCAACTGACTCATTGAAATCTTCTACAAAGGGTTCTGCTAATGCGGCCCATGAAGTAATGGTGTTATCTTCTAAAGTTCTGAACCAGTGCAAAATTTTTCCTCTAAAGGATAGGGCTAGGATTCTGACAATGACATCCTCATTTTTTATATTATGAATAGCTACTAAATTCAAGATATCTTGGTAGTGCTCATAGGTGGTTTTACCTGACCCATCATATGTAGGTATAGCTTTTGATACAACCTATGGAATATCATGCATATGGGCAAGTCTCAAGGGACCAATTGTATTCCAACTAGGGTATTTTTGTAGGGGCTGATTTGGAGGCACATTCTGAGCCATGTTTACTGGTGGTATTCTAGCTGGAGGTGGTTGTAAAGGTGTTACAGGGGTTAGTTTAGGAGGAGTCTAGTCTGAATGGAATTCTTAGTTTAAATATCTTATGATGATGGATCCTTTCAGAGGGAGCTTATAATAAATGAATGAACCTAGATTGTTCTTTGCAGCTGACCTAGTATTCATGAAAAAATTGCAAGCTGCTGGAATGGCTTTCTGGATCTTTGCATTCAGGGGAGTCACCAAGTGAATTTACAGATCACCACTTAACGAGGTCAAGACAACTCACTAAATCTTGATTCCTCTAGGAGGGGTAAAGAAAATAAACTTTTGTGGGTTATGTATGCTTCTTGTAAACAGGTCCCACCGGGCATGCCAGAACTATTGGGGTCTGAATTGACATCAAGGGAACCTTGAACTGTAACTATGAATCTATGAATTCTGGGAGGCGCATACCCGCTAATCATAGCTCAAACCCTAACATTGGATGGATCAGAGATATACTTCAATCCAACCTCCAGAGTAGGTTGGTACCTTGTCAACTATTTCAGATGTTGACTCAATTAAGCTCAATTAAAAAGTGTAAGTTTAGGGATAGAAATAGGGTAAGGGTTAGAAAACAATTGAGAAATTAGGTGGTCGGATAGAGCTAACAACATTGAAAAATAGCAAGAATCCACTGATCAATCACATTTCCAGTATGCCACACTTGAGACTAACAACAATCAAAACTCAACATCTTCACCATTAAAATAAGGAAATGCTCAGAAAACTATTTCAAACACCTAAATGCTAATAATCCAAATAGAAGAATTAGATCAACACTTAGGCTAATAGAAATAGAAGTCTTCTACAGCATTTATTCAGGCATGAACCATTCCAAGGTGCTCTAAATTAGCAATCCAATATCAACAGAATTGACTAACCATAAAGCAATAACAGAAATGCATTCATAGAATGAATCTACAGTTGGTAAAGATGAAAAATTAGAGGTAAACATCCAAGTAATGCTCCTTCTATTGATCTCTCAATAATTATAGTAATATATCAAGAAAACACTCTAGAGCTGACCATTAATCATGGGGGTTTGATCTCCTTATATAGATTTTACAATGATTAACACACTGGAACATTACAAGGACTTTCTCTGTTAAAACAACAAAGTGCTGAGGTGGCGGCCTCTCATGAATCTTCAAGAAGGGAACTAAGTTGTACTCCATTAATGTTGTATCTACACTCTACAAATGCTCGGCTCCTCAACTGACTTCCATGGCTGGAGAGGTTACAGATCAATCTGGACCGCTCTTCATTCTTGCAGGAATCTTCCACCATTAATTTACAACTAAAAATGTAGTTGGATCTTGATTCTGGTGATGTTTGGTGAATTTTAAACTTTTGCCCCTTCTGACGTAAAAATTTTCCATACACTTTCTGTGTTTTCTACCATTCTGAATTTCTCTTGTCCAACTTTGACCTTGTTTATTGTGGAATTTATCACCAATGAAAACTCCACATTGTCTCTACCCCTCTTTTATGATTACTTAGCAGATTTACATTATTTGAATTAGTATGTAGCCTTTTGGGGTCTACAGTTAATTCCCTCAATTTGAGAAAATTCTTTTGCTACCTGGTGAGCCTTGTACTTCTCTGACTTTCATTCTACATTATACTTCTTCTTGAAGACCCACTTACAACCAATCAATTTTCTTCCAGGGGTAATTTCACCAAGTCCCATATCTTATTTTTATCCAAGGACTCCATTTCTTCCTTCATAGCTCTTTTATAAGACTTATTCTCACTTGACTGAAGTGCCTCCTTTACATTCTTGGGTTCTTCATTAGTAATTAATATATTAAATTTGTTTATAGAGGGTTGGATTGCTCAACTAGGGCAAACCCACCCGAAGAACCACACGATCCTAGGCATACCAACATACCTAACATAGAGGAGTTTCCAGCTTGATACTTTAATATGTTCCATTGGAAAGGTCAAGGTCTAGGTTCCCATGAGCAAATGCATGATATCTTATAGGTCCCGTATAGAGGTGCTCATGATTTTTTTGGTTTAGGCTATACCCTGTTGTCTTCCACCGCTTCTCTTGAGCAAGCCTTTAAAAATCTTACACTCAATGATGAAGATCACCCATTACCCTCAACATCTTCTCTTGAACAAGCCCTTCAAGAACTTTTCATGGACGAAGTAGACAAAGATGATCCCATCAACTTCACCTATCCTGTCTTTGATTCCGACGATGAAAGTTATGAAGAATTTGAGGTCATGTCAAATGCTTTTGACGATTCTGAAGAGGAGTCACAACCCATTGTTCCCATCACCCAACAGGAAGAGTTTTACCTCCAAATGTTCTCCATACATCATCCCATATGTTGCTTGCTTCTTCCATAAGAACAAGACGATATACCTGGAGACACCCACATAAGCCAAGACTTGTAACATATGTACATATTTCAAAAAAAAATCAACAAAACATTTCAAAAAAAAAATGTTGCTCTGATGTTTTCACGTTCACTATTACAGGGATACCATGCCTCGAAATCGATTCTTATTCAATTGTTCCATATACCCATTCGGCAAAACCATCCTACCTTCCGCTAGGTCAATATGAATCCCCTTGACTTATTTACCCCACTCCGTAATCCATACAATTTGGCTAGGCCAATTCCAATTGACATTAGCCTTATTGACTTGAACCGTATTTCCTCCACACCCTCCTCTTCGAAGTTCGCCCTATCTGAGGAATTGCTAAAATATTCAACCCACTACATTCCTCCTTCACCACCACCTTCACCTCCGTCACTTTTTACCAACGGTCCCAAGGTCTTTCAGGCAGAGTTAGACAGCGATAAGCAAGAAAATTAGAAAAAATCTAAGATTTAGAGGGAATAGAGGACCCCGAACCACTTAATGTTCTTCATTTAAAGGTATTTCATTGTTAAAAGTGACACATTATATGTCTATATACATGGATTTTACTATTAAAAAATTATCATCCATATAGGCATATGTACATGGCATACATTCCATTTACATTTAGGCATTTAACATACATATTCACTTTTTGCATTCATGCATGGTTTCATTAAATCATACATATTCCATTGCATTAAGCATATACATTTGCATTCATCCCATCCCATGTTCAATGATCTGGCAAAGTAATGATGATATGACCATAAAACAAAGAGTCAAGTTATAACGATTGGGGGTACCTAGTTTGAAATATTTATGCAACTTTAACAAAAGTCATATGTCAACCACATCACGTGTCACAAAAACATAGATTTTCAGTCACTCAGCCAATACTAGGGTAGAAAACAACCTCCAAATGAATGTCTAATTTTATTTAGGACCAAAAACACAATTTATACACTAATAAAGTCTTGAGCATGGCCAATTGATCATGAAACAGTCTTGAACCATTCACATTACATCCATATTAAAAAAATTATGAGATAGGGGGGCTAGTACCATCATTGGATAGTACCTCGAGGCAAAAAGGAGATATCCCTCGCTTGTCCCATTATGCAACATAGTCCAAAAATAGTGGTTTTCACCACTACCAACATTGCTCCAAACATAAACATAAAAGCATAGAGTAGTAAGGATAGGGTCAGCATTCTCATCACACTTCGGTTGAGAATATGATTCCCCAAAGCTCTATACCAAATTAACAAATTAAATCCAAAACACCCCAGATCCCTAAAGTTGTAAGGATCGTACTACACGTCCCTAAAAAGGATGGGTATTCATCCCCAAGGCCTAAAAGATCAATCTCATAGGACTATGGAGTGAATCTCCATCAGGGCTATAGACACTTGACTGGTAGTGGAGTAAGCTCATGCGGGTAACATGTCTACTTGGCAAACAGGGAGACCTCTGACCGCACATAAGGACAGGCTAGCTTCAAGGTCATATCCATAACAGGTCATGCCCAATTTACTCATAATGGGTCAACGAACTTCACATGTACACACACTGGTCCATGATTGGATATGGTCATTGTCACACTCAAGATTTGGTAGATGAACCTCACTTGCACACATATTGGTCCTAAAGAAAGTTAGACAACCCAAGTGAGTTTGCTTGATAATACTAGTATGATTGAGTCTTTGAAAATTTTGTAGTACTCATTCCATATCAACATCCATATCTTCTTCCATATCAACATCCATATCTTCTTCCATATCTTCCTCCATATAAACAATAATGTCTTCATAGCGAGTAAAGTTGCATAACACCACCAAATTTGGTACCACCGATTGCCAAAAAATGGACAACAAAATTGGTCAATAAAATTTTTAAACCGTAAGAGATCATGTGAACAACATGCATTCCTCTCATATAGTTTAGATTCATTTACCTGCATACATCATTCATATAAACATCCATAGCGCATCATATAGCTTGCATACATCATCCATACAAACCTTAGGCATACACATCATGGTTAGCTTGCATTCATCATCAAAACATAAAATAGGAATTGCATAAAACATAAAAGCATCCACACAAGAGATAACACACATATATGAAAAAGCCATGTATATATATATATATATATATATATATATATATCAAAATGGAGCACCAAGGCTCATATATACAAAATAGTGCATCTAAGCACTAAGTATACTGTCCATTGAGAAGACTCCTAAGACCTAGTAGGAGCCCTCGACCTAGTACTATGCCTAGACTTTGTATGCCTAGACGACTCAGCCATAGAAGAAGGAGGATCCGATAATGTAATATGGTGTTGAATACACACATCCTCCAAAGAATGTACGTATGCCTCACTGGCTCGCAAACACTACAAATCCATCTAATGTCGTCACTCCTTCACCAAAATATCTGCCTAAAGCCTTGTGACCATCGCCTAATCACTAGCCACAGCTATCGCCCGCTCTGCCTCTAACCATGCTATAGTGGCCCTCGACTCCCTCTGAGTCTCTAGCATAGTCTCACGCTCCTCACGAAGCTGATCCAACTCAGCCCGCAACCTCACCAACTCGAAGATCTCACTCATCTCCTCATCATCCCCCTCCCTCATCCACCAATCCCATCTTCAAAGTTAGCTCAACTGACCCCCTCGACCATCTTCGACTAGCCGCTCGCTGAGGCCTAGTCATATTTAGGATAGCCCCCAACCCTGTAGCCACCGCATCCACACTCACAACCTTTGGTACCCATATGGGTTGGGCACCAAACCACACTGCATATTCTAAAGTCAAACTGACATCATCCACATTGGGCACCTCCAGCTAATCATCATCCTTTGGCTGCACCCGCCATGGCTTTGTACAAGGAAGCATCCCCTCATCTTGTCAATGTTGATATAGCATCGGCTCATCTAGCACACCCTAAGGTAGGTCAAACTGCCTCAGCACACACGAGTACTGAAAGTACTCCACCTCCTCATTCCTTCGCCCAACAATCCATCGAGCTTGCCTCACCCAACGTAGTTGTCTCCTATCACCATCCCACCTAGATTCTCACCACGACCTCCATATAACATCTGCCTGAGTCAATCTCGACAACATATCATAGTACCACTAACCAGTGTGCACTTCTCGACTCAGCTAAACCTCCTCAGCCACTGCTCAACACCTAGCATAAGGCTCCCCCATATACCATGACTCTCATGGCAACCCCTCGGGTCGAGCTATCGCAAAATGCTCCCACGCCCAACACTAAAGGAGGAAGTTGCACCCAATCCCCTTCCTCTCCCTCCGAATCACCTCATACAACTCTCGATACAACTGTGCCAATAAGGCAGGCACCCAGGCATACTCCTGAGGGTTTGTCAACAGATCCCTTACCAACCCCAATAGGTTCCATGGGAACCTAACCAGTGCTATTGGGTAGCACTATGTTCGCTAACACGAACATGATCAAGGTTGGGAGTGCATCCAACTCCTTCGCCTTGTACATGCTCAGGTAGCATATACCCCCATCCCCCATCAGGACCTCCCACCATCGATCCTCGAACATCCTCTCCATCTTGACCTTCTTATCCTGACCAACCACCACCTTCTACCCTTCTATTGACACCTTGAGAATACGATACACATCCTCAAGCATGACGGTAGCATCCCCAGTCAGTAGCTGGAACATCCCCCTATTCGGATCCCATCTCTCTATCAAGGCCGAGAGATACCCCTCATTGACCCTCACCACATCAAGTCTCGCCACACCCTCCAAACCCAACCTCCACAACAACTCCCACTCATCCATCGTCAGCTTCTTCCTCATCCCTAGAACAAGAGGAGAGAAGCAATGTCAAGGCTCAATATCCCTCAGCTGCAACAACAATCACATTTCTTTTAGTATTCATCCTATATTCAAAAAATAAATAAAATAGAACAAAAGAAAGTTTTTTACATAAAGGAAACAAACTGTCTTATAGGGACAACAGGCACCTCCACTCCACCGGCAGCACCAAGGCCCTCTGCCACCATAGCCTCCACACATAAAACACTCACTAGCCTCACAAAGCTCACAAATCCACTCCACTCCTCAAATGCAGCTCCTCAAAGTCAATAGCGCACAAATGAGCCTAAAGATTCACTCAGAAAGCTCTTTATAGCTTTCCTTAGAGCATTCAAGTGAAAACCTGCACTTGCAAGTGCACTCAGGCATGCACGGGCGCCTACAGAATACGCCAGGTGTAGCCACGCACCTAGCAACAAAAAACCATGAAGAAAAAAGCCCTCAAAATAGTAGCTCCCCTCATCCAATTTGCACCAAATTTCATCCACATATCATGCACATCATAAAATTTGATTTTGTGAAAACACAAATAGTTTTGCATGCATATTTTGTGAGAACATGCTAAATTATTCAAAAATACATATCACATTACAAAACATGACAATCAAGGTCAAATTTTCACAAAATCGACATTCCATAATTCTTCATCATCCCATCCAATTTTGTGCATTTTGGAGTTGATTTAACCGCTAAATCACTCATTTCTGCCACAAAACGCAGCAAATACCAACAAAACGCTAAAGCACAAATCAATCAACTCCATAATTAGCCAAATAATTGCATGACTTCATCGCACATTCTTCCATCATCATCTTTCATTTAACACTCATTGTATAACATATTTTGTCTTGTTAATTCAATAATAAGTGAACCTTGTACCTAGTGGGTTATCCTATCAACTTGGCGATTGTAGTGATAGTAATCCATGCAATTTGGTAAGATGAATAACCTACCATAAGGACACTTCAACATGATCATCATCATTATCTCACTGTCACAGATCACAATCGCATTGGGTACCTCACATTTTAGGGAAAACCTTGCCAAGAAAAATTTGCTCACAAGCAGTCATTGATGTCCTTTTCCATGGGGAAAAAAAACATGGATAATCAAATTCACAAAAACTCATTCATTTGACAACAGTCAAAATATAAAACATACCGATAGACTGACTGATTCCATCATGGAATTGGCAAAGAAATTTCTACAGTCACTACCCCACCCCTACATTGAATTAGTCAACATGCATCTTCATATTTTGCATACTCAATGACGCCATTGCGATAACTTTTTCAACAACATCAAATCATCCCAAAGTTTGGGGCAACCACATTACATTATGATTCTCCCACAATGGGATAACATCTTACATGATCATGACAATATACACTTGGCAAAAAACTCCTTTCCACCGTTGGGGCAAAAATGGTATCACATCTTACATCATTCATATCATCCACAATCACATGGTATTTTACATCATTCATATCGTCCATAGTCACATTGCATTTTACACCATTCATTCATCAATTGCACAAATTCACTACATCATTAATTGTTTGCACAAAAATTTTCAATTGGCTTATGAGATACATTCGTAACTCATTCACAAATTGAGGGGGTAAGCTACGCAAAATTCTAAAAATTCTTTATTCTTTTGTCTTCAACATCAGTGCTCAAATCCAACAATAGAGAGAAGTTGCTTTTGTGCCCATAGCCCAAACAGGTGTCTCGTTTTTTTGCATCATATTGTGTTTCACGCAACATGGTACAAAAAGGGGCATCTGTAGACACCAAATTACAGCCCCTAATCCACCATCCTAACCATCCCACCACCCACTTTTCCACCATACACCTTTCCCACCAATTATTTGGCCCAATTCCACCTTTCTCGCCATCCATTTCACCACTTTAGCCCTTTCTCGCCATTTCCTAACCCAATTGATATTATTTTAATATTATTTTATATTTAATATAATATTTTATATTATATTATAATATATTTATTATAAAATATATATTTATAAACTCAATTAACCACAGTCATCCAATCCAATCTAATCCCCACCGTCCATCTTCATTAATCCATGCCACATTTAAAAAGTAATATCAACCTTAGGATCTAATTTAATCTTAGCCACATGATCAAAAGTAGAAGGCTAAAACCCTAAGAAAACCCTAGGTTGGATTAAAAATAAGGGCATTTGTAAATGCTCAAACCCTAAAACCCTAAGATTAGAAATTACACCCTGGAGGAGTCACTGTTGAAGCCCTAGCAAAGTAGAGAGAGATAGAGTTTGAATATCTAAAGCCCTAGCTAAGCCAACAAGACTTTTGCTATTCCAACTTTCCTCCATTCATCCTCCATCGCCATCAAAGGCCCCATCCATCCGTCGCATTCGTCGCCATCCCTTAGATCTACTTCTATAGATTCCACCCTAACCCACAGGCACTCTCCAAAACTTGTGAGGCTCATTGCAGAGCCTGCGAAGCGCTCACTAGAGCTTGTTGTATTTCGTAGGTGCTCTCCAGAGCCTGTTGTATTCTACAAGTGCACATCAAAGCCTACGAAGCTCGCGTTAGAGCCTGCCAAGTGCATGTCCGAGCCTGATACAACTATAAAACACAAATCAGAGCCTGTTGCATCATGCCATCTGTTGTCAAACTACAACAACAAAGCAAAGAAACATCACAAGTAAGGTATATCTTTATTGGTTTTATTTTGTTACATGATTTGTAGATTTCGCATACCATTTGATCCCTTTTTAGTCAGGGTTTACTGATGTCTGAGGGCCTCACACTGTAGAGCCCTCACAAGTGTTATTAACCCATTTCTCTATTTTTATGTATGCAGATTTGTAGATTTCACATATTTGTTGAAGCTGGAGTGGCCTGCCATAGGATATCCAAAGCCCACTCACCCCATTGGAAGCAAGAACACATCAATCTGAAGACACTTCATTGTTATAGCTAGGGTTTCGGAGAACCCTAGCATTTTTGTAAATCATTGTATCAAATACCCTCATTGAGGATAGATTGTATCAAAAGGAGTTTATTGGCTCCCCCCGTTTTATTGAATATATCCATTTGTGCAATCTTGTGTTTCATTGTGTTATTTGATTTCCTTATTTTATTTAAGTGTTGTGTTCTTGTCTTCACACAATGTAGTAGTATTTGTGATAGCCATAACTAGGTTATCCCATGAATCAGTTAATAAACAAAGTAAAGTAATACACTTTTCCTCTTCATCCATTCTTACTTAAACATAGTTTAATTGACTTACCATAGTGTTAAAAGCATTCAAATGTTCAGCCACAGAGTCATCGTCATTCATCCAAAAAAATTACAACTTCTTCTAAAGAAAGTTTATTTACCAACAACTTTATCTGATACAAAGTTTCCAACTTATCCCATAATGACTTTATCATGGTTTTTGTTGATACATTCAACAATATCGAATCAAATAAGTGCAATATGTTAGAACTCCTTACCTTTCTATTGATATTCAACCAATCTTCATTTGTTGTTGATATTGGTTTTATTTTTGAGACCACAATTCATTGATCTCTAACAACCAATAAATCCTCCATATTAAGTTTTCATAGGTCAAAATTCTATCCATTAAAATTGTCAATCTCTACTTGTGTGCTTCCCATTATTTTTCTTCACCCAAATTCTTTTGCGTATGAATTCCACTCAAGAATTAATTTATCATAGAGTTGAAACCCTTATTCCTTGAATAAAGCTAAAAAACCTAGCTCTGATACCAAATGAAGAGCAAAATGCCTCAATAAACTAAATCTAAAAAAATAGTAAATACAAAATCAAAGGAAAAAAAGAAGATAACATATACACACATAACATAGTATTTCACCTAGGAAACCCTTACGGAAAAAACCCAACACAGTAATATCTCCTTATTGTATAAACTTAATCATCTCAAATACAATAATGTTCATCTCTCATCTCTCTTCAAACCTTGATGCAAGTGCAATTAAATAACAAAACAAGAACAGATTTTACAATACCATGGGAAAAAAACCATGGGTTCAAAAATTTAACCCTAAACCACCCATATGGGTCTAAAAATAGCTTAAGAAACCCTAAAATTTTTGCTAGGGCTTGCTACCCTCAGACCCTCACTTTTCAGGGGCTATCTCTCCCAAACCCTTACTTGAGGCCCGACCTGGCCTCGAACCCTATGAGGATACATGGAGAGTGTCCAATACCTTTTAGAGTTAACCTCGCCAGAATAACATGGAAAATATTCAACATATTTCCAACATTACTATCTCTATATTTACAATATTACTATCTCTAGTTTTTCCTTGGTAATAGATAACATAGTCTAAAGTTCCATGCAAGTATCTAAAGATCCTCTTCACAATAGTCTAATGTTCATTTCCTAGATTGGACATATATCTGCTAACTACTCCCACTACATGTGCAATATTAGGTCTAGTATAGACCATTACATACATCAAACTACCAACAATGCTAGCATAAGGAACATGATGCATTTCTTCAATTTCCTCACCTATTTTAGGACACTATTCAATATATAACTTTTGACCAACAGGATATGGAGTACATACTAGTTTACAATCATGCATCCTAAACCTCTATAGTATCAAATCAACATATTTCTTTTGATTTAACCACAACTTTATATTTGCACGATCCCTTATTATTTCCATACCCAAAATAAATTTTACAACACCCAAATCCTTCATGTCAAATTTAAAAGATAACTGAGATTTTAGTAACTTTATCATCTCCTTATTGTTACCAATTAACAACATTTCATCCACATACAAAACAATTATAACAAAATTTTCACCTTCTTGTTTAAAATACACACACGAATCTGCTTTGCTTTTTCCAAGACTAATTGTAAAAACAAATCGATCAGATTTTTGGCTCCACATTCTTGGAGATTGCTTCAAGTTGTAAAGAGACTTTTTCAACTTGCATACCAAGTCCTTACCTTTTACCCTAAAGCATTTTTGTTGTGACATATATATCTTCATCAAGTTCAACATTTAGAAAAGTTGTCTTTACATCCATATGTTCTATTTCAAGATCAAAAGCAACAAAAATAGCCAACAAAAATATAATTGAAGTTAGTTTAACCATAGGAGAAAAAATATCATCAAAGTTAATTCCCTCAATTTGAGAAAATTCTTTTACTACCACACGAGCCTTGTACTTATCCAACTTTCCTTCTACATTGTACGTCATATTAAACACCCACTTACAGCCAATCGATTTTCTTCTAGGGGTAATTTCACCAAGTCCAACATCTTATTTTTATCCAAGGACTCCATTTCTTCCATTGTAGCTCTTTTCCAAGACTTATTCTCACTTGATTTAAGTGCCTCCTTTACAATCTTGGGTTTTTCATCAGTAACTAATATATTAAATGCAAAACAAATATTTGAAGGGTTATACCTTTCTAGGAGTCTTCTCACTTGATATGATCTCCTCAATATTAGAGTTCCAGGTTCTACATCTTCAACTTCCTCCTCACCTTCTTCCTCTAAATTTTTCTCTTTAGACTCTCTTTGTAGTTCATCTTGTTTTGTAGCACCAAGTTCTACCACACGTTCTTCCTCCTATTCCAATTTTACTTGAACTATTTCAGGTTCTCTGCTTGGTTGCATTTCCTATTTTGAAACCCATTTTGTCTCTCTAATGATCACATTACGACTATAAACAATATTTTGTGTTTCTTGGTTCCACAACTTATATCCTTTAACACCAATACTATAACCCATAAATATGTATTTTTTAGATTTATAGTCTAGCTTAGTCCTTTTCTCTTTTGGGACATACATATTAGCATTAAAACTAAAAATCCTTATATGACTGAGAGAGGGTTTCTTACCAGTTCATAGTTCCTGTGGAGTCTTCTCCACCAAAGCTAAGGTATGAGATCTATTGATGAGGTCACAAACAATTAACATGACTTCTATCCAAAATTTCCTTTCTAACCCTACACCACTTAACATGCTTCTAGCCTTATCCATTAATGTTCTATTCATCTGTTCTGCAACTCCATTTTGTTGTGTAGTATATGGAGTTGTTTTTTACCTTTCTATTCTACAATCCTTGTAAAAATGTTCAAATTCGTTAGAGCAATACTCACCACCATTGTCACTTCTTAAAACCTTTATATTTTTCTCTATCTAATTTTCTATAAGAGCCTTAAACTCTAAATTTATTGAAAACATTATATTTGTTCTGTAAAAATATACCCAAGTCTTTCTTGAAAAATCATCTATAAATGTAAAAAAATAGATAGATTTACCTAACAATGGTACTTTTGTAGGTCCAAACACATCACTATGAACTAGATGCAAAATTCCTTTAGATCTTGTAGCACTACTAGGAAACTTGACTCAGGTTTGCTTTTCAAAAACACAGTGCTCATAAAAATCAAAACTTAATGAGCAAGTAAAAATTCCTTTAGCCATACCTTTCATTTTTAATGTTTTAAGGTATTTCTCACCAATATGTCCCATGCGTTGATGCCACAACATTTTATTAGTTACATGAATACTTGAAGTTGCTTCTATTTTATTATTCTCCTCTATAACTGAAGAGTTATTGCAATCAATACTTACAGTGCTAGCCTCAAGTCTGAAAAAATTTCCTGTACAAAATCCCCTTGCCAACACCAAGACTCCACAAACCATCTTGCAACTATCCTTATTGAATACCATAGTCACATCAGTGTCATTCATCTTACTCATGGATATTAAATTCCTTTCAAACTTGAAATATGCAACACACCAGGAAGGGTTTTAATTCTTCTATCTTTTAACCTCAACTTGACTCTTCCTCAACCTATTATTTTATATGTCAAATTGTCTTCCAAGAAGACTTCACCTCCATTTATCTTTTCATATTCACAGAACCCCTCCCTATGATGAGTCATATAAAAGGAAGCACCAAAGTCAATCAACCATGAGTCATGGCATTCACTTGAGTATGTTGTAGTTAAGAATAATTCCCTTGAATCTTCATTTGTGGTCTTGATTTCTATAAAATTTCTTTCATTATATGATCAGCTATTATCAGCATTTTTAGATCTGCAATCTCTTTTATAATTCCATGTTTTACCACACTTCTAACATTTCCTCTTTTCTAGAGCAATAAATTTACCCTTAGATCTTGATTTCCTTTCTCTTGATTTCTTTTTGCTTCTTTCTTGAGAATGACCTCTCACAACCAAGACATATCAATGTTCCTACTATATCCTCTACTTTCAATGTAGTGGTATTGGTGATAGCCATAACTATGTTACCCCATGAATTAGGTAATAAACAAAGTAAAGTAATACACTTTTCCTCTTCATCCATTTTTGCTTCAATAGAGTTTAGATGACTTACTACAATGTTAAAAGCATTTAAATGTTCAGCCACAGAGTCACCATCATTCATCCAAAATAAATACAACTTCTTCCAAAGAAAGTTTATTTACCAGTGAATTTGTTTGATACAAAGTTTCCAGCTTATCCCATAATGACTTTATCATGGTTTCTATTGATACATTCAACAATATCAAATCAAATAAGTACAATCTGATAGAACTCCTTGCCTTCCTATCAATATTTAACCAATACTCATTTGTTTTTTATATTGGTTTTATTCTGGATACCACAATTCACTGATCTCTATCAACCAACAGATCCTCCATCTTGAGTTTCCATAACTCAAAATTATATTTACTAAAATTTTTAATCTCTACTTGTGTGCTTCTCATCATTTTCCTTCACCAATATTCTTTTGTGTATGACTCCCACTCAATAATTAGTTTATCATAGAGTTGAAACCCTTATTCCTTGAATAAATCTAAAAAACTTAGGTTTGATACCAAATGAAGAGCAAAAGACCTTGATAAAATATTTCTAGAAATATAGTAAATACAAAATTAAAGAAAAAAAGAAGATAGCATATACACACATAACACAGTATTTCACCTGAGAAACCCTTACGGGAAAAACCCAACACAATAATATCTCCCTATTGTATAAACTTAATCATATCCAATAAAATAATGTTCATATCTCATCTCTCTTCAAACCTTGATGCAAATGCAATTAAATAACAACACAAGAATGGATTTTACAATAGCATGGGCAAAAAACCATGGGCTCAAAAATTAACCCTAAACAACCCATATGGGTCTAAAAATTGCTTAAGAAACCCTAAAACTTTTACCAGGGGTTGCCACCCTCAGACCCTCGCTTTTCGGGGTCTATTACCCTGAAACCTTGCTCGAGGCCTGACCTAGCCTCAAACCCATGAGGATACATGGAGAGTATCTTGTACATTTTAGAGTTAACCCCGCTAGAATAACATGGAAATATTCACATATTTCCAACATAAGATCCCAAAAACGAGTTAATAAGGATTTAATAGGTTGTTATGGTGTTAAGTTTATTTTAATACAAAAAACAAAATTAAGTAGTAAGGAATGTAAGGGTGTTTTTGAAAATATTTGGAAGATGGGTGATTGTTTAGAAGTTTCTTCTTTAAGGGCTTCAAGTGGTATTACAACAATATGGGACAAACATAACTGGGATGGACAATTATTAGAAGTGAAAAGTAATTGGGTTGTTGGACTATTTTACAAGAAAGAGGAAAACATCAAAGTTGGAGTTATAAATGTATATGCTCCAACTATAGTTACTTCTCATGAAAGATGTTGGAAGGACCTTAGCATATTTTTTCAAACACAATGATGATTTATAATTGTGATCTCTATATTTTTGGGAGCAATTGCAACATAGTTTTATCTTTTTTTGAAAAGAAGGGTGGTACTCCATGATGGTCTAAATTAATAAAATAGTTTTCTTCATTTGTCAATTCAAATGGCCTCTAGGATGCTAGTCCTTCAAGTTTTCAATATACATGGGATACTAGATGCATTGAGAAAACTCATATAGTAGAAAGATTACATAGATTCTTGTTATCCATTACATAATTGCAAATATAGTATGCAATCTCTTTATTATTTTATTGCGAGAAAGATCGGATCACAAACCCATTCTTTTGACTTGTGATTTACCCAATAATGGTCATCCAAAGCCTTTTATCTTCTAGTCTATGTGGCTCTAAGACCCTAATTTCTTCTAGATGGTTATGTTATGGTGGGCTAAAGAAATTTTTTAAGGATCATATATGTACAAGTTTGTTCAAAGGATGAAATATTTAGAGGATCAAATGAAGGCTTGCAATGCCAAATTTTTTGGTAGCATTTTTAAATAAAAGAAACAAATTGAATACAAGCTCAAAAATTAACCATAGTAGTAGAAATCAATGGAATAGATCAAAATTATTATGTGAAAGAAAAACATTTACTTTCTAATTATTATAATGCATTGAAAAAGGAGAAGTCATGTTGGTTTCAAAAATCTAATGTTGGTTTCAAAAATCTAGGGAGAAATGGCTCAAGGAAAGAGATAGAAATACAAAAAATCATGTTACAACAAAAACAAAATTTTCTTTTCACCACATTAAAAATATTTTAACTTTAGACAAAAAATATTGAGGAAGAAGAAGATATAAGAAAGGAAGCAATTAATTGTTTCAGAAATATTTTATCAAATATTGGTCAAGATAAGGAGGCACGAGATAAAGCTTTTGCAAAATGTTTCATCAACTATCACACAAGGACAAAATGAAAGCTTGATGAAGAAGATATCTATGGAGGAGCTAAATGAAGAAATTTTCTCTTTCCATCCTAACAAAGCACAGGGTCCCAATGGATTTTTTATAATTTTCTTTTTAAAAATTTAGGATTTATTAAAAAGTGATATGTGGTTGTGGTTGAAGAGGCCAAGAAAAGGAAGACTACAATAAGTGAGATCAATTCCACTTTTATTAAATCGGTTCCCAAGAAAGACAAGATAATTTTTTTTGATAATTTTTGTCCAATAAGCCTTTGTAATATGATTTATAAGATCATTTAAAAAATTATGGCAAATAGGTTGAAAGGTATTCTAGATTGTGTTATCTCAAAGGAACAAGGTGGTTTTGTTCATGGTAAACAAATTCTTGATGGTGTAACAATTACACAATAAACTATTAATTCTCTCCATTCCATGAAAAAACAAGTATGCCTATAAAAATAGATATGAACAAAGCATATGATATGGTTTCCTAGATTTTTCTACATGATATTCTCAAAAGGTTTGGTTTTGATTACATTGGTTTGAATGGATTAAATGTTGTCACTATGAAATATTCTATTTTGATCAATGGTTCTCTTAACGGTTACTGTAAGCCATTTAGTGGACTTTGCCAAGTTGATCCACTCTCTCCTTATCTATTCATTATTCTCAAAGGCAAAAATGGAAGGAAAAATCAAAGGTATTTACGTTGCAAAAAATGATCTCTTCAAATCTCATCTTCAATTTATTGATGATACTTTTTTTTGGGCCATCCCTTAGTTAGTTAGGACATGGCATTAAAAATCAATATTATCATGATATGAGAAGGCTACTGGACAGTTGGTTAGTACTATAAAATCAAGGATTTTTCATTAACACTACCCTAGATTTAAAATGAATTATTATGGATATTTTAGGGTTTAAAATTGAAAAAAAAAAATCAACCTACTTGGGTATTCCTTTGTCTCATAAAGGAAATAAAAAGGATCTTTGGATCTCTTGTCTGGATAGAATAAAAGCTTGTTTGGCAAATTGGAAAGATAAGTTCTTCAACATAGCGGGAAGGCTAAAACTCGTAGAGACTACACTGCAATCCATTCATATTTTTATGATGTTACCTTCAATATTGCCAATAGGTATAGCATCAAAATTTGATAAAATTCAAAGAAAATTTCTTTGGAAAGGATATGAGAAAAAACTTAGGTTTCCTCCTTGTAAGTGGGATGCAACTTGCAAAGGAAAGAATATTGAAGGAGCAGGTTCGTGGAATTGCATACTTATGAGTTTAGACTTAGGGGCAAAGCTTTGATAGAGAATATTCAAAGATCAAGGAAAGAATTGGGAAAAAATATTACTTCAAAAATATATAGGATTTTTTGATGCAGTAAAATTATTTAGGAAAAGAACCCTGCCCAAAGGATCATCAACATGGAAATTCATATCAAATAGTTTACAATTAATCATGAAACATATTAGATGGTCAATCAATGAGGGAATTTATGCAATTTTTTGGTCTAATGCTTAATTAAAGCATGATCCTCTTATCTCTAACTGAAAATGGTGACCATTGGCTCAAACATGTATGACTTATAAAGGTCCAAAGATCAAAGATTACATTAATATGAGCAACAACTCTAGATCAATGATTTCTATTAGTAACCTAATTGAAGGAGAGGAACTCAAACAAATTACAAATGAACTTCAAAAGATGCTTCTAAAGCTTTACTTGCCTATTCTTACATGAAAGAATGAGTTCATTTGGAATCTATCAAAAATTGGTGGATACTTAGTTAAGTTAGGATATGAATATTTAAATAATCAAAATTTTATACTCCAAAAGATTTCCTTGGAAGAATGTATGGTCACGAAAGGATCTCCCTAAGGCCTTAACATTCCTTTGATTAGTAGTTAAAAGTAAAAATTTTATAGGAGGGAGTCTACAGAGAAGAGGATAGCATGGACCTTTTAGATGTGCCTTGTATGAGAAGGATTTAGATACACCAGACCATTTACTTTTTTATTGTTCCTTTGCTCACACCATTTGGGATTACCTTTTAAAAAATATGAAAATATATTGGGTAGATCCATCAACATTACAAGAATTGATGACATGTTCGATTAATTATTTGAAAGCTAAAACATTATGTATTATGTGGAGGATTGGTCCTACCATTGTTTGTTGAAATTTATGGCTTAAAAGGAATAATAATTTTTTTAAAAATAAAGCTTAGAATCATGCCCAAGTTTGGAACCATATTATTGCCTCCCTTGTAGAATGTTTACAAATATGGTACTTATCATGGGAAGTCTCAAGTGCAAAATAGAGGTGGTGACAACTTATTTATAGAATTTGAACTCACATGGAAGCGTCATCTATGGTAATGATATTAAAATGAAGGATCTACTTCGATCTAGGATAAAATGGAAAAGTCTCGAAATTGAATTTATCAAAATTAATTTTGATGGTGGTTTTAAAGGAAATTTGGGGAAATATGGTGGAGGTGGTATTTTCTAAAATAATGAAGGCAAAATTCTCTTCACCCACTCATAATCATATGGAACTTCAACTAACAACTATGCATATACTAGGGCACTTCTTACAGGGATTAGAATTACCGTTGAAAAAGGATAAAAATATATTTCAATTGATGGGCATTTACAATTATTTTTTATTATACTAGAGGAATCGGTAACTTGTTACAATTTTCTACACCTCTTCGTGGGTTCGAATATCACTCCTTGTCGCCACAATAACCTCTAGTTGCATTGGGTAAACCTTTTAAGTAGCCAACCATGCTAACGTGAAACACCCACCGGTACTACAGGGCCCGAGGGATTGGAACCCTGGTCTCCGCGCTCCTACAAAAGTGTTTTTATCGTTGAACCAAGCCCTCAGAGGGTATTTAAAAATTATCATCAATGTTATCGATAAAAATGGATGTGGAGATGGGTTACAAAATAATATTATTGCTAATATTCATTATCTATTATTGGAATCAATCTCTTGGAAATGTGAGCATATCTATAAAGAAGGAAATTGGGTAGGAGATAATTTAGCTAATTATGGTGTTGATCTTCATCTTGGTGAAATTCAAATTTTAGAAGGTAATTGACCAAGTGAGATTTTATCTCTTACTAAAAATGTTGTTAAGGAGTTGATTTTGGAAATATAGTACTTTGAAGATGATGAAGAAATATTTGATAGAAAAAGAAATGAAAAGTTTTATGATAAAATTGCTTGTTGGGTATGATTCAATTGACCTAAAAACAATTCTAATATTTTGGTATTTTGATGGAAGTGGCCCTTAATAGGAGCCACATATAACTTATTTAAAAGAAAAACTAGTTTCATTTCTATTCTATAATATCTACAAATATATAATACTAATATACATATATCCATGAAGTTTAGAGGATTTGGTAGAAAATTAAAGTTTCACATCCTTAACCAAGGTTTAAATCTCATGGGTAGACCTTAATATTTTGATCAAATGGCATTAGTTCAACTAGTTTAAATCCTCGAAAGGAGAAGATCAAGGTTCAAATCTTGCCAAGCTATACACACATGATACCCAAACTGTTATAATACCACTATGTGGTGATGATGTAATAAGGGTGGGACCCATTTCAATCCCATATAATCAATTTAAAAAATACTAATATGCATATAATTTTAACAAATAATATATATTCCACTTAATATTTTAAATATGTTCATTTATTTTTAAAGTTTAGGATGAGAGTAATGCCCAAATGATATAAATGAAGTGGAGTTGTATTAAGGGAGAGTTCACTAACATGGAAAGGAATAAGCAAGGGGGAAAAATGTGTAATGGTAATATACTAGAAGAGAAAAAGGATAAAATATGATCTATAAGAAAGAAGCCATGTGCATAAGAGCCTAATTCAAAAAGAGAATTGGAAATACACTCAATTTACGAATTCCTATTGGATAATTGGAAAAGATAGAAGACATAAAGTTATAGTCCTTTTTAGCAAGTTGGGAGTGAATGCAAGCCATGAGTGAGCCCCACTAGGTAGCATGGAAGGAAATTCATACTTAAAAGCCCTAATGGGAAGTTAGGATGCCCTACCTGGAAGTATGGATTCCCAAGTTGGATATAAGAGGAAGAGCAAATATATGACAAGTTCAATCCAAGGAGAAAATGTTACACCATAAGTGATTATTAAGGATGAGATGATTGAGCATGATATAATGGTTCTTAAAAGTAGAGGTTTAATATGTAAGTTCCATGGATATTGGCTATGGTTTTTATAAATTCAAAATTGGATAAAGTGGGGATTGAATTCAAATTATGCTATGAATCTTCTTCCTAAAGGTTTTTTTCCTCATCATATTTTCCAATTAAAAAAATAAAGATAAAATAATGGATGGTGGACCATAGTTTAGAGGGAGAGATAGCCTTTATTTAAGACCATGGAGTGAGAATTATTTTGTCAAGACAAAAACTATTAAAAAGCTTCTAGTGTGGGTTAGGCTTTTTAGACTTTCATATCAACTTATCAAGGATGTCTTGAAGAATATTGAAAATACCTTAGGGGAATTCATTAATGAGGAACCAACTAATAAGGAGTGAAATTGTTCTATATATACTTGGATATGTGTTGTGGATATTTCAAATCCATTGCCACAATCCATTAAGGTTTAATTTTAATCAAAAGAGGGATTAATAAGCGGATTATGAAACATTGCATTCCAATGTCGTAATTGTTGAGATTAGACACATGGCAGAAGATTGCAAAGTGGAAATGATAAAGAAAAAGAACTTTGGTCATAATACAAACTTTAAGATGAAGCAAGGAATCATATTGTAATAGAATCTAGATTAGATCAACGATATTCTATTCCAAACAAAGAGGCTAAGAGAGAAGAAACAAAAAAATACAAGGGATAAGAAAATATGATATAGTTCAAATTCAGAAGGAATTAAAGTTGCAAAGAAAGATGTGGAGGAAAATTTTAAAGTAAAGACAACATAAGAGGTCAAGTTTATTCCAGGTAAATTGTCTTCATTTTTGTCAAGTATAGAATCCTCTCTTAGCAATAGAAATGAAAGTACTATAGAGGTTATCCCTTGCACTTTAGGATTTCAAGAGTAGCATAATAAGGAAATCAGTATGGAAAAGTCTATATTAATCTAGGTTTTTTAGGGTAGCATAAGAAGGTAATTGCTATGGAGGAGCATCCTTGCACTTTAGGATTTCTAGGGCAACATAAAGAAGAAAGTGCTTTTAAGGTTATTCCTTGCACTTTGAATCCTTCAAAGCAAGACAAACCTATAGATGATAAGTCTCACTATGAGCAATGTGAAAAAATTGAAGAGATTGATGAAGATGAAAGTGTTGGTGGGAATGAAAAAAAGAGAGGAAGACCCAAGAAGCAAAAAAAAAGTAAAAAAAAAACTCAGAGGGATATTGATATGGGAAAATAAAAGCAAATATCGCAAGCGTTAACAAGAAGTAGGGCTAAAACCATAGATATAAAGTGATGATAAAAATTATACCTTGGAGTATTAGGGAGATGAATAAGACACCTAAAAGAAGAGGTATTAGGAAATTGATAAGTTGTTATAATCAAAATATTTATAGAAACGAAAACTAGGTGACAAATATTTTAGCCATTTACATTCACATTTTACAAGACAATTGGATGAGTGATACTTTATCTCTTAATAAAAATGATATAAAGGAGTTGATTGTAAGAACATAATAGTTTGATGAAAATGACAAATATCTTTGATAAAAAGGTAAATGAAGAATATTTTTATAAAAAGGCAAGTTGGATATGGTTTAATTAACCATATAACAATGTAATGAGAATAATCTAATGTTTTGTAATTTTAATGGGAGTGGCCTCGATAGAAGCCACACACAACTTATTAAAAAAGGAGAGAGATTATAATCCTTTTAGAAAGAGGTGAAACATGTCAAATATATTTTGATAGATGAAATAAGTTACATTGGTTGAAATATGCTTTAAATATCGATGGATCTCGTAAAGAATTTCCATATAAACACAATCGATGGTTTGGAGGTAGGTCCATTGTATTAGTTGGTAACTTTGGACAACTTTCTCTAATAGAGGGCAAACCTATATACATCCCCAAAAATGAATTGCAACTATTCTGAGAATAATTTAAAATTATTGTTACTTCAGACAAATTGTTTAGACAAGAAGAATAATAAAGGTTTCAAGAACTTCCAACAAATCATAGGGATACTCATCCCACCTTTGATTGGATACTATTTATGATTAGGACATATTAAAAACTAAATGACTCTACAAAAAAGTGTTTTAATGGCCACATACATCTATTTCACCAACAAGGATGTCAAAGAACATAACAAAAGAAAATTATTTGGATTAATAGAGCTTGTTGCATGAAGCATGACCGCGATAGTGAGTGAAAATCATCAAGGGGTCGATGAGGACTAGGTACAACTAAAAGTGTTACTTGCAAAGGGATTAAGGGTTATACTCACAAGTAATTTATGTACAAAGATAGAATATGTGAATGGTGCTATAAGATATGTTTGAAACATTATCTACAAATTAGCCATAACACCTCCTCTTCCTTTTATATATGCTATGGTGGAAATTGATAACTACTATGGAGAAGTATTTAAATAGTAAGATCCAAAGACCATTCTTATAACACCTTTAAAATATGCACATATTACAATTGCCCTTACAATTAGTATGGGGTTAATTCACAAATCCAAAAAAAAAAAAAACTATTCACAAATCACAAGGATTAATTATTGATAGAACAACCATATATTTCAAACGTACAAAAATATAAGGTTGGACTTTTGTAGCAATATCTGTTATGAAAGTACTTGGATGGATTAAGAATAAAGCAACCATTCATGTATAATCATTATGAAAAGTTGAAAGTTGAACAAGGGATGCAAATAAAGAAGGTGAAGAAAAACTTTAAAGAATGGAGGCTAAAAAAATCCTCGTTAATTTACATTAAAATAATAAATCAAAGTATTTTTAAACATCATCTTTGGTTAAAAATATCCTCCTTAATTTAAAATTATTGTTACTTCGGACAAATTGTTTAGACAAGAAGAAGAAAGTGAAGAATAATAAAGGTTTCAAGAACTTCTAAATACTCACCCCACCTTTGATTGGATACTATTGATGATTCGAACATATTGAAAGTTAAATGACTCTATAAAGAAGAGTTTTAATGACCACATACATCTTTTTTAACCAGCAAGGATGTCAAAGAACATAACAAAAGAAACTTTTTTAGAGTAATAGAGCTTGTTGCATGAAGCATGACCGCAATAGTGAGTGAAAATTAATAAGGGGTCGATGAAGACTAGATACCACTATAATTGTTACTTGCAAAAGGATTAAGGGTTATACTCACAAGCAATTTATGTACAAAGGTAGAATATGTGAATGGTGCTACAAAATATATTTGAAACATTATCTACAAATTAGCCATAACACCTCATCTTCCTCCTATATGTGTTATGATGGAAATTGATAACTACTATGCATAAGTATTTACACCGTAAGATCCAAAGACCATTCTTATAACCCCTTTAAAATGGGCACACATTACAATTGCCCTTACAATTAGTATAGGGTTAACTATTTACAAATCACAAGGATTTTTTCAATTGGTTATATGGGATTGAAACGGGGTCCACTTGTATTACATCATCACCACATAATGGTATTACAACAAAGCTTGAATATTGGTCTCACGAATTTAACTTGTTGAATTAATGCCACTTGATCACAAATCACAATGATTAATTCTTAATAGAACAACCATATGTTTCAAATATATAAAAAGATAAGGTTGGACTTTTATAACCATTTCTGTTATGAAAGTACTTGGATGGATTAAGAATAAAGCAATCTTTCATGTATAATTATGAAAAGTTGAAAATTGGAAAGAGGTTCAAAGAAGTTGAAGAAAAACTTTAAAAAATGAAGGCTAAAAAAATCTTCTTAATTTATTATTAAAATAACAAATCAATTTTTTTTTAAACATTATCTTCTAACTAACTTTAAAAACTGTCTTTTAAATATATTTAACATTATTATATGAAGACTATATATTTTTCATAATGGATTTAGTGTATAAAAACTAACTCCATACTTCTTTGAATGTAAAAACAAAATTATTTAAACATGTAACAAATGACATTACCTAAACAACCTCCTCAACAATATTGTTTTTATTAAAAACTACAAATATTAATGTTAGATTGTTAAATTATATTTTTTTATTGATTATAAACAATCTAAAATATTTAAAACTAAAATCTTAAACAATAAAAATAAATTTTAAAGATTATAGATTGATTGGTTCCTCAAACCCTTTTAAAGTTCAAGTCTCCGGTTTTAAACGCTTGTTCCTTTCTTGGTATTTTCAAAGTTTAAAATGATTGTTACACTCGGGTCTCAAACGTTTGTTCCTTTCCTGGTACTTTCAAAGTTTAAAATGATTGTTACATGGTGGTTATAACAGCGGCCTTCGTGGATATCTGTGTGACAACTTCGCGCAAAATACTGTGACGGCCATAAAAACCCAAACAACTTGCTCGGATATTCGTAACAGCAACGGATTTATAGATTCAGCATAGACCATATAAAATTACGTGGTTAACAAAGTGAAACCATAGAACTCTTGTTAATCGTTACACCTACGTAAATTGCACCCGAACGTGAGGCTAACAATCGTTACACGTTTGGACTACTCCGTGGCGTGCTTCCGTGATTCCACTCATTAGCGTAATCTGACGGCGCCATAGATACCTATTGCGTATAGCTATTTCGATGGACCCCACAAACGCCGCCACGGAGAATCTACACACTAAATAAGCTACGGATGAAGCACGCCTTTAGCGGGCACTTTGATGGAGGCGTAATCTAGCGAGGTTTCGTAAGAGTTTAGAGGTATTCTACTTATTCCTCTTCTTCTCTTTAGCCATGTCGTATCTACCCAGTTTCTAATTGCTTTCTATATCAGCAGAAACACACCGTCAATTCCTTGAATTCATCGTCTGGGGAGGACCATTCGTTGCAGCTCAAACACAACAGGAATCGGCACGGTCGAGTAAGTTTCGGCGTTAATTTATTATGGCCTTTCGCTCTTGGTTTATGCGATTTTTGGAACTTTCTCACTTACTCAGCCTTGTTCAATTTGTTCAATTTCATGGTATGAATGATAACTGTTCAACTTTTCGATTTTGAGGTGTTCACAGAACCTGGCAATCACAAGAACGAGACGACCTTTATCTCTTTGCACTCTGTTTTTTTTCTTCTTTTTTTGTTTTAAAGGAGTGTTCAGCAGGCAGAAAGGCAAAATGGAACGAGGGTTTTCCATGTGAAAAGTAACGGTCTCAAATTAGGCATAGTCTTAGGCATGCGGTGGAAAAAGAGGGGTATTAGTGTTACACAACATAATGTTAATATTCAAAGAGTTCATGGATGCTGGAAAGGCCTAAATTAGGTAAGAGTGTGCTTTTTCCCGCCTGTGCAGGATGGCATAACAGGAAACATAACATTTAAGGCCATACTTGATTTCTGAGTTTCCCTGTTGAACACTCTTTTGGGTTTTGTCATGTGATGAGAATCCACTTTTGTTTTTGCTCCTCCTGGGAAAGAATTATTAAGCTGTCTTTTTCACAATAAAGATTGAAAGAATACGTTTGGCAACTAGCCAATTTGACCCTCTCCGCAAAAAATTCTGTTTATATAAAATAAATTCGTTTTTATTTTTACCTTTTAATTGGTTATATGAAATTGAAATGGTATGATTGACCATATTACAACCACTTGTCACTTGAAAAGACTTAAACTGGTCTCCTCAGAAGTCTATGAATTTAATGCTATTTGATAAATACAGATAAAGTTATTATTTTCTTCTAAATTATTTAATCACTATTGGATTTTATGTTTCTTCGCGGTTATATTCCTACAGTATTTATCATTCTAATGTTTCAAAAGCAAATATTCTGCAATTATTCTATACTTGAAATTTTGTCAAGGATTTTTCCCTGCCTTGAAGTGGACTAAGGATTATGATTACTGTTATTTATTTAGCTATATGAAGACTGTATTATTACAATATTTAGCCAAATCATATAGTGATATTTCCATTGGCAATCATGTATATTTTAGAACTGGATTTCCACATTGAGAGCCTGCATTTTTTACTGTTTAAGATCATATCATTCGTCAAAGGCGTGGGATTATTAACTGTAAGCGTTTTTTTTTTGTCTTGTTTCCCTCCCTTTTTATTTTCTCTTTTAAATAACCCTGTTATTTGTGGTGGGATGGATGGATCCCACTACAGAAAGGCTGAAGATAAAAAAAAATGTCTGTCATGATTATCGTAATACAAGCATTCTTTCCAAAACCATTATTTGTAAGGGCAGTAGGCTACAATTGAATTTAACCGAACACCTTGTGATTGCAATAAGGTTGCATAGTTTCTACTATACTTCAAGGTTAGTTATTGTTAAGTAGCTCCTTTCCAACTACTCAAGAAATGACTAAGCGAAAAAAAGTTGCTATTCAAAATTTACCTTTATTGGTTGCTTTGTTGGTGGCTTGGATGTCTAAGAATAATTTTTTTTCAATGAGTGGCTCGGAGTCTTAGATGTCCAAGAATAATTGCAATTGTGCATGATGAAATTTACCTATGATTCATTAACTTGCTATGATTGCAATGTTAAAGGTGCTACTTTCTGTTTGAAGCCTACAATCATAAATGTTACGTAGCATCAATTGCCTCATTTTTTCTTCTCGTGGGAAGATTGTGTTGATTGAAGCCTTAATATTTCCACTAGCTTCATTCAGTGGGATCCGAGGTGCAGATTTGTACTTTTGTTTTGTTTTGTTTTGTTCTTTTTTTTTTTTAAAGGGTTATATGGGATTGAAACAGGCCCCTCTTGTATTGTGTCATGACTACATATTGGTCTTACAACAGCTTGCGAATTATGCATATATCGCTTGGCAAGATTCAAACTTTGGTCTCCTCCCTGAAAATTGAGGAGTTTAATTGGTTGAGATAATACCATTTGATTTAAATGATAAGGTTCACCCATGGGATTTAAACTTGGGTTTATGGTGTAAAACTCCTTGCACTCCACCACTTGCTCTAAACCCCAAAGACAAATGTTGAGGTTCATCCATAGGACTTGAACCTTGGTTTAGGATGTGAAACTTTTCACTCCCAACCACTTCTTCTAAAGCCCTTGGTCTTTAGTTTTTTATTTTTCTTTTTAACGGGCCACAATTTATTTATTTCAAATTTGTAACCTTTATACTGAGGGAATGATATATTTGTTTTTCCAAGTAGAATGAATCAGCGTGGCTTTGGAAATTATTTGCCTTTGCTGTACTCATGGCCAGATTACTAAGGAATATCTGTTTGGTTATTCTTGTGTAAGTCAACTGATTTCTTTGTTTGGACCTTGATAAGCCATATTTTCTGTTTGGCTTTTTTCATCATCTTTTGAAAGTAAGTAGTTACTTGAATTACTTATTTCAACATTTGAGATAGTTTGACACACAATGATGATAGATTACCTCAGGGATTCTTACTGAAGCAGTAATCTTGTAAATTTAAGTTGTAGAAAACTCAACCATGGTGGGCTATGCTATAGGCGTAATTTAATAATGATGCATGCTTCCTTTACTATTCAATCAAAATAAAGATTATTTTCCTAACAATGATGTATTTAAAGGCCCTTTTAAATGGTTTATTTGTAGGCAGTTGGCATGTTCTTTTAATTTCCTTTTTGATGCAGTTCTTTGACCATTGACAGATGCACTCAAATCCTTGCATAGTTTCAATTTTGTTTTTCCTCTCAAGGCTTTAATAAAAGATGGATATTTATAATGCTTTGTATCTGAAGAGTGTACTTAGTAACTTAGGAGGTTTGTAATTGTAAAATTTGTAAAGGTTGAGCTGTCTCTATAAAGGAAGATTAACATCTGAGAGTGTTTGTCCAGGCAGCAAAAGGCAACCATATAATTATAGACTATTTGGTTCAGAAAATCTGTGTTGCATCTTTGGAGACTGCTTTGGCATCCAGTATCCAAGTGAATTTTATTTTAGAATTTTGAAAAATAAGATTAAATTATTATTATTGGTTTTGATTCTTCGTTGTTTTCTTTTTATATTTCAATGTGGCATGTACACCTGGATAAGCTATTTCTTAATTACCTAGGTTTCGAGTGGGTGTTAGGTAATTGCTTTGGCATTTGTTGCCCCTTTGCAATTGTGCTTCAGATGAAACATGCATGCTCTTTACGGAAACTAATGCCAGATCATGGTGATGTATCTTTTTTTTTCTTTTTTAAAGTAACTTTTCTTGGTTGTTGTTAGGAAGCTACAAAACACCCATCTTCCTTGTTTTCTTTTTTATATTTCAATGTGGCATGTGCACCTGGATAAGCTACTTCTTAATTACCTATGTTGTGTGTAGGTGTTAGGTAATTGTATTTCTATAGGGAAAGCTTTGGCATTTGCAATTGTGCTTCAGATGAATCATGCATACCCTTTATGGAAATTAGTGCCAGATATGTTGATGTATCTTTTTTATTTTTTTTAAAAAGTAACTTTTGTTGGATGTTGTTAGGAAGGGTATAAAACTCCCATTTTGAGAGGCTGAACTGCTCACATAGGCTTTCCTTCAGCTTAAATGTTAGGTCTCAGTGGTATCCATTTTGCAAAAGTTGCCCAGGCTTCCCACAAAGCCTTAGATTCTGGAGCTAGAATGAAATCCTATCGGACTCAATCCCACCAGTTAACCACTGCTCTGATCACTGTTTTGATGACATTTTTTTTTAAATTGGTTATACGGGATTGAAACGGGCCCCCACCCCTATTACATTGTGATCACATTGTGGTCTTACTACAGCTTGTCAATTATGCATGTATCACTTGGCAAGAATCGAACTTGGGTTTCCTCGTTGAAAGTTAAAGAATTTAACCGGTTGAGCTTGATAGCATTTAATCCACAACTACCTATGCTTTTTGGTTTTCTCTTAGTGAATAATGTCAAGGAGAAAGATTGTGAATTCATCATACTACAACTATGTCACCCAGTTAGCTTCTAGGCTTTGAATTTCAGTTAAATTTCAGTGAGAGAGAATATCTGTCACCCAGTTAGCTGCTAGGCTTTGAATTTCATCAAATGTAAGATTGACACTGCAATTGGCTGTTTCATCTCCCACCATATTTCCTTCCTCGTAGATATGTTGATATTTCCAAGATAGTACAGCCATCAGTAACTTGCTGATCCTTTGAACGTCTCCCTGCATTTTCCACTATCTATTTTTATCTTCTATACTAAAATAAATTTAGGACACAGATGGTCTATTGATTCCTTAATAACTTCTTTTTGGAATTAATATTTATATTGCAGGTATTCCAAGACACTATCTTTGTGAGCATTGTTTATTCTTATTTATTTGTTTGACTCCACGTTTTGTTATCATTTGTAATACTTGCTTTTGGCCTCCCAAATCAATCTCTCTTCGGGTGTCCTTTTCTCTTTAATTCTGCTCTGGGGTCTTCCTTCCTTCTTGCTTGTGCCACCAGTGTTTTCATCCTTCCCAATCCCTTTATTTTCCAGACTCTGCCCAATTTGGCTTATCATATTTTTCGCAGCCTTGGCGAATCTAAAGGGCAAGGGACAACCTCTACAATACTCTCTTTTTGATTGCATTCCTTTTTATTCCAAGGAAATGAGTTTCTATTGTTTGACGAGAATGGAGATAATGTACCTGAATCGTAGTCACCTTTTCCCACCTCCTCGCCTTTGAAAATTGGCCTGAAAACTTCCTTTGCAGTTTCCGACCCTTCTAAGTTTGATCTCATTGTTGTTCAATTAGTGTGTTCTCCTAGGTTTCTCCTAAAGTTTGCTCCAAATGAACTTGACGACCTTTTGCTAGCTGATGAGGTAGAGGGTCTTTTTTGCCACATTTTGAGGGATGGAAAGTCCTTGGTTTAAGCCATCTTTTGTTACTATATGATCCCCTTTCTTGAATTTGGGCTTGTTTTATGAGAAGAACCTTCCATATCTTTCTTAGCTATTCTCATTTAGAAATATCTTGCTATGTGTTGGCATATCCAGCACCAAAATGCAGTGTCTTTGTAGTCCACTTGCTAGTTCCACTTCCTTGGTTCAGATTTCATAATGATGGATATTTAGAAAAGATTTTAAAATATCAATGTCTATGTGTACACAACTAGATTATGCTCCATAGAGGTCAGTGTCACCAATATTTTTCAAAACCTCTATGTTGATAAGCTCACACAGAAGTCCAAATAGCCTGACCCACATAGGACCTCTTTCTGGATTTTTTGTGTCTACAAAATAGTTTTTTCTCTATGGTCTAAAATACAGCTAGCCCTCCCCATAAATCACGGATCACCACATCACCACACACTATTTTGTCCTTGGCTTATAAATCCTTTTAGAAGAAGTATCATAGAATAATGGAAATTTAATTTTTTCCTTTCAATCAACTTTCATCTCTTAAAAGTTTCGATAATAACCATTGAATTTACAGATTAACCTTGGTTCTACTTTCAAGAACCATTATATCATGCTTGATAATCTCATCCTTGGTTATCATTTCTTGTGAATCATATGTAGCCTTGATGGGGTTTGCCATGGATTTCTTCTTTCGTTTGTCCTTGACCAGTAAAAGATTACTGCCCTCAACAAGGGCTTCCTTAAATGATTTTCAATTGATACCTGACATATTCACATGAGAGTCTCCATTATTCAAATTTCTCTGAAGATCTAGAACTAGGTAGTAAACTAGGTATATGCGAGGCTCACTCCTCTATTGCATGCACTCGCTCAATCACACTTTGCACTCTCTCCTCACTCGCTTACACTTTGCACTCACACCTTGCTCGCACCTGCTCGCTCTTGGCGAGCTCCTTCGCAATTTTAAAACTATTAGTGCTAACATTGGGCATATCTTGTAGAGAACACGAAGGTGAGCTTGGAGCTGTAATATGGTTTACAACTGATATGCATTGCTATAAGTTTGACTCCTACCTTCAAGTGTTTTCATTGCTGTACAAGGTGTCTGCTTGTGGGATTGGAACCTTGACTTATGGCGTGAAACACCTCGCCTCGCACTGCTTGCCCCAAACTCATTGGGATGAGGTTTTCCATCATTGTTTTCAAATCATCCTCCCAATGGCAAACCTATTGTAATATGGTTACAACTGATATGCATTGCTATAAGTTTGACTCCTACCTTCAAGTGTTCTCATGGCTGTACAAGGTGTCTGCTAGTGGGATTGGAACCTTGACTTATGGAGTGAAACACCTCGCTCCCCACTGCTTGCCCCAAACTCATTGGGACGAGGTTTTCCGTCATTGTTTTCAAGTCATCCTTCCAATGGCAAACCTATTCGTCTTATATGAAACTACAAAGCTTAGCATCAAATTATATTTTTCAAGCATAAAGATAAGAGTATACGTTTATACTGTAAGAAACTTTTTAATCTGTTCATGTTTTTTCTTCAATTGGTAATATGGGATTGAAACGGGTCCCAACGGTATTATATCATCATCACATAGTAATATTACAACAAAGCTTGTATATTATCTATGTATTGCTTGGCAAGATTCGAACCTTGGTCTCCTCCTTGAATGTTGAGGAATCTAACCAGTTGAGCTAGTGCCATTTGATATTTTTAATCTGTTCTTTACACACAAGGAGGATGAGCTATAGGTATAATATCTGCAAATACTTTTAAAGGGGTGTAACATTTCTGTCTATCATTTCCTTTTTTAAGAGGTTAGGCTTCAGCCTGATGAATTAGTTCTTATAATTTTTTAATAGTTTAGTTATTTTTCATAAACATAGACAATCCATTGCAAAGCTAATTTATTTTTGAAAACATTTTGTGGGCATTGTTAAACATCGTTGGATTCCCGAGATATCCTACAATTTTTTTTGGGGTTTGGGGGTGGGGTTAGGATTGGGTGCAAAGCTTAAACAAATGCTGAGTACGGAAATATTATTCTGTTAGCTGAAAGAAGAACATTTCTCAAGTATATGGACAATAATTATTAGCGGTCAATGCTAGAAATCTTATTTCCTTGACGTGTTTGTGCTTGCAGCTAGCTACAGTCAACAGGAAGGTGCAGATGCAAATATAAGTTGATATAGTTCAGCCCGGGTCATTTTATTGTGCAGTACAAAAATATTCTTGTACACCATGGTGCCTGAGGATTCTTTTCAATTAGATTTTAAGGTTTCATCAAAAGGATTTTCTTGGGTTGACCTCATGTATAAAAAATTGGAGGCTATTTGTGATGAAGTCGATAAAAATCCTTCTGCTTTAATACAGGTAAGAATTCTAAACTTAATGGATGTATACACAAGCTATTTGGAGCCAACGAATGCCATGAATGCTCCTGATTTTCCTTTTTTAGTTTATAATAGAATTGCTTTTAACATTTTCTATTTATAAAAAGAGAATGTGTTGGTAATATCATTTTCAAGATTGCTTTAGCTGCAGACAAACTCTTCATATCTTCTACATGATTGACTCTGAGAACTTGCATAATCTGTACTATATGTGCATAATTCTCAAATATATAATTAAGAACTTTTTTGATGGCAGGAAACAACAAAGTATATTGAACACCGAATGAATACAGTTGGTGCAAATGTTCAGAAATTTTGCGCCGACCTAGTGGATGATATACTTCCACCGATTCCAGAGGTTGCTGATAAATGCTTCTCTTCTAGCCTGACTGTTAATTCTGGAGATCTGTACTTGACTGAAAAATCAGATCTAGAAGAGAAAACTACTCTGAACTGTGAATCTTTAACCTCTCCTCTTATTCACCAGGAAGCAGCCACTGAAATAGACGTTTCAGATGAAATAAAACAGCTAAGTGCTTCATGCATTCAAAAAGAAAATATTTCTGCAAAATCAGCAGAAAACCTGGTTGAAAGGAAGACTACAGAATGTAATTTTGGAGCAGGCCGCTTAGAAGAGGTCTTTGAAGATAACTGGAATCTGCAAGAAAGAGAGCGTTTTTGTGAACATGCAGAGCCCTTGCTAAATCAGATCAACTTGCTACATCAATCAAACATTGAACATCTGGCAAATAGAAATGGTGAGATTTGTACTTTTAATGGGTTAAAACTATGGCATCTGAAACTGGAAATGATACAAGTAGTAAATTACTTGGAGATTGTGTTATTATTATGTTCAGGAAGACAGGTGAAAGATAGCCAAATCGATCTTGGCTACGAGTTAAAATTTTATTTGGATAACTTGCAAAACCAAGCCATTTTGATAAGGTTCCAGTACAATTCTGCTAGCAAGAGGTATGATAGAGTTCCTTGTTCTAGGAGTGAATCTTGCCAAAATTGATTATCCTAATTTCAATAACTTTCTCACGCTTCAAGAGTTGCTTCTTGTCATTGGAGCTGTGCAGTTCCTTCCACTAGGGTTTATCTAATACAAGGATCCACATGAGTCTTGGCTGGCTTAGCTCTGGATATTGTTAATGTCTGGCTCGAATTAAATTTGTTGATAAAGTTACACAAGCCATGAAAAATTATACTATGTTTATCCCTTATTATTGACTTGTTTTCATAGTGCTCAAGTTTTTGTTCTTCATTTCATTCTGGCCTTGCCATGTCTTTTAATTCTAATATATCTACATAGAAGGCTTTTGGTGGTCCACCGGAATATTCCTCTTGCAAGAGTTTGACTGTATTATTTCAATCATAAATTCGATTCTCCAGCATCAAAGTTTTTCATTTGTTTATCTGTTTGGCACATTTTACCATTAGGGAATATTCGTGCCCTTGGTTCTCATCTTTCTTTTCCTGTTTTGTTCTTCCTTCCAATATCTGTTATGGTTTCCTTGCAATATCCTTTGTGATTTCTTGGTCTTTTATTCATGAGGATTAAGAAAGAATTTCTATGGCATATTCCATGATTGGAATTTCGTTCCACATTAATACCTATCTATCTATCTATCTATGGTCATAGATTTTGCACTTTTTTCTAGGAGGTTTTTGCATTTCTCTCTAGGAAGCTGGTTGGGTTTAGCTCCTTTTCTGTCTTTGTTTCTTTTCTGTTTTACGGCTTCTTCGGTTATGCCTTCCTACAAGTACTCGCTGTCCTGTTTTTTTTCTAGCTTTATGTACTCTGGAGTTCCATATGATAAATAGATACGTCCATGCTCAAAGCAGATTAGCATTTAGGCATTTCATTTTAATTTTAAAATGAATTGCTGGCTTGTTTAGGGTGCATGGTAAGTTGTATCTATCATTTAAGGCTGCAATTCTGGCAGACTGTTGCACTTTATCTCAGTAGGACTTACACATATTTTTTTCTTTAATAAGCTATATGTGGCTTCCGGGGGCCACTCCTATCAAAATACCAAAATATTACATTCGCTGTCAGGTCAATTAAATGATAAATCATATCTAGCTTGCCCTTTAATCAAATATATTCTTCATGTTCCTTTCTATCAAATATATTCTTCATTTTTCTTGAAGTGCTATGTTTCTGCGATCAGCTCCTTGACATCATTTTCATTAAGCGATAAAACCTCACCTGGCCAGTTGTCTTCAAAAATTTGAATTTCACCAAAATGAAGATCAACACTGCAATTGGTTAAATTATCTGCTCACATTTCTAAGAGATTGCCTCAAACAATAGTTGATGAACATCAACAATAATGTTATCTTTTATCCAATCCCCACATTCATTTTTGTTGATAGCATTAATGATAATTTGTGATTCCCCTCTATTGAAATATATTTCCATCATTTCAATTGTAATTTTAATCTCTGTAAGAAGTGTCCTACCCTCTGTATAGCTGTTAGTTGAAGTTCCATATGATTCTAAGTGAGGATAGTTTTTCCTTCATTATTTTGAAAAACACCACCTCCACTAGCTTTTCCTAGATTTCTTTTGGAAGCATCATCAAAATTAATTTTGATAAACCCAATTTCTGGACATTTCCATTTTACCATAGATTGAAGCAAATCCTATGTTTTTTTTTTTTTTTTTTTTGTAGTAGATGACCCTTCCATGTATATACAAATCCTGTAACAAGTGGCTAGCACCTCTTTTTCTGCACTTGAGACTTCCCATGATGAGCACCAAACATTTTGCAAGAGAGGCAATAATACGGTTTCAGACTTGGGCATGATTTTAAGATTTTTTTTTTAAATTCTATTATTTATTTCAAGCGATAAATTCTAACAAATAATGGCAGGACCAATCCTCTAGAGAACATACAATGTGTTAGCTTTGAAATAATGTGAATGCATTGGAAATTATATGAAACCTTTTCCAACATAACTGTTATTAGCAAAGAACAACAAGATTCTTTGTCTTCATAGTAACAAATCTGGAAAGTTCTGTGCCAATCACCTTAAGGATGGTCCTTGTTTTATGTTGTTAGTCATCTTGGTTATATCAGTATGTAAGTCGTTGGTGAAAGGTTCACATCTTACTCAAATAAAGCTTAGAATCTTTGCTATAGCATATGGGGTCTGTTCATTAACATATACCAAAGGGGATATGTGGCAGGTTATTTGAATACTTGGAAGTATCTGTTTGAGTGAAGTGAAAGTTGCTGAGTGCTTGGCAGAAGATTTCTGCATAAAACGTAGCTTCAATTTTAAGATAAACCCATCAGGCCAATTTCACAATCCACAAAACAAAGGATTCTTAAAAGTAGGTCGGAGTGGACAAAAATAATTTTTTAGCAATTGCCTAAATGCAAGTGTATTGCATAGCCGGATTATATGCAAGATAATTAATTTAAGCCAGTGGCCAAAAGAACCTGTACCAAGACTAGTTGCTGTAGAAACTGTCCAAAAGGTAGTGATTTGGCAAAAACAAAAGAAAAGGTAGGGAATCATCTAAAATGGTACTGTGCGTTTCATTGAGGTGAGTCTAAATACTTATAGAAGTAGAATGAGTTAGCGTACAAAGATCTTGATTGTTCTGGATTGAAAGCGTTGTACCTGAAAAGTTGATGGAATGGACTGATAGTGAAAGTACTGAGCCTTGACCACTAAGCTGCCATCCTGTTAGCCTGCTTTGGCATCATACTTTGGCCTTGGATGTTGAGCTTTCTTCTTTGAACCCTCCATTGCCTAGTCAGAGAGGACCTTTGGAAGTTTTTGAAATCCACTGAACTTCAATCTTAACTTTCCCCATCAATAAGAGCAAGTTTTCTTCATGTCTTATGTAAGTTTTTCATGTGATTATCAAGTCAACAAACATTGAGATATATTTCTAATTAATGATAAGTGATTTTATTATATTTTGTAGTCTTGACTATATTGTGCTTATACATGATAAGCAGGCATATTAATTCTCTAACATGAACATGACAACACACATATTAAAACTTAGGCAAGTATTCATTTGTTTTGGTTCTTGAGGAATGAAGGTTGGCACTTGTCATCAGTTGCATTTAGGGATTGGAGTAGCAGTTATTCATGCTTGCAAAAAGTGAGTGTACTTGCTGAATGACTTGTTTGCATAGATATGAAAATTACATATTATAAAGATACATTGGACGTCTTCCTGCTAATGCTGATCCTGCAAGTGATTTGTTTGGACATTTTTATGTCTATATGTATGGAGTAAAACTCATCTTCATTTCTACCCTCTAAAGTTCCAACCATTCTTTCAATGATTGCTGGTGCAGTTATTCATTCCTATATTTTTGTTTTTGTAATCTGCTTATGCTGCATATTGTGGCTTCTCTTGTTTGATAGATCCAGGAGGGAGTTTTGGGTTGCATTGTGAGTTTCTACAGCCTTGCATTTAGTCAGCAAATGAATGATTTGTTTGTGTGGAACCCATTTGGTAGGTTTTAATGAAGTGCATTTGTTCTTCGGAGAATGGATGCTGTCTTCTAAGTTTATATGGATGGCATGACTTTCTCATGATTTTTTGAGTTGCATTATTATGTCTATTTTAGCTTCGTCTTAAGTGGCATCTTAAGACTTGAAAGCACCCAAATTAGACTAGTAATATTCAAAACATTATAGTGGTCAATCTATATTGTGCAGACAGTAGTCTGTGCTTGCAGATGTACCTTATTGAAACATAATTGTCGTCAACAGGAAAGAGATGATTTGAATTTTACCAGAAGAGGCACATTAATAATAGCTCTGCATTGCCATATTGTGCATCTGCCCGTCAAATTCACCTTATGGTAGAAATTCTTAGGAAAATTTCTTAGTTCTTGTCTTGTTCATTGGCAAAACTGTACATTGTTGAAGACATTGAAATTTTAAATTATTATTTGACAACTGTTTAGAAAGACAAGAAGCATGGTGCTGAAAAGGGCATAAAACTATTTTTTTCAGACGGTACAGGAGTTGAAGGCCTTGCAGAACAGGGGAAAATCAGAAGTATGGATGTGACCGGTATAGTAAATTCAGAACTTCCAAGTCCTGGAGATAAACCACTTGTAGAAGATGGGATATCATATGTGTATTTGAAGGGATCTGAAAATGTTAAACAGAATCATCAAGATGAAGATAGAGAGAGAGTCCTTTCAGTTCTTAAGCCTTTTATCCCAAATTCCCGGACGTGCTCTAATGTATGTGATTTTCTTTCATTTAATTTTTAATTATGAAGATAGAATATTGTCTTTGCCCACGTTTGCATTCCAGTGTAAAAAAATTCTAATAATCATTATTTGAATTAGTGTGTGATCCAGGAAAAACATCGTGATGAGTCTTTGGATCTGGCAATCAATGAAAAAGAACAAAGTGCTTATTGGTATGGAAATCGACATGTAGAGGTCATGGCTGGTACTGACATGTCTACGTCCAACTCTTTTCTAGATCTTATGGACATTTACAGATGTCCTGATGTTGAAAACTCTGATTCTGAGTGGGAAATTCTCGAGGATATTCCTGCTTGAGTTGGAATTTAGTACATGCAATAAAGGATTGTTGGAGCCTTGAGTTTGAGAGGCAATTGTCATGGCAGTTTAGTTTGCATCATACGCTCATCTGTTTAATTGGTTTTCTTAGTGAGGCTAAACTTTATCGAGTGTATATATTAAAATCTAGCATGCTACTTTATTCCTAAGGAATAAATTGAGAGTATTTCATCCCATTTCATTACTTGTCGAATCTATCCTGTTGTCCATACAGCTAGACCTTTGAGTCTTCTGCTTAAATCACTATTTACAAAATAGTAAAACGTTATGTTGTGTCATTTAGTCTTTTCCCATTTGTTTTTATAACTTTAATAAAAGAAGAAAAACTGTGGTTCCTATCATGTTTTGCAAAAGTTTATTTTCAGTTGGTTATATGAGATTGAAATGGTTTGCATCCATATTACATATGGAGCGGTATTACAACAGAGCTTGGATATCATTTATGTATCCCTTGACATTTGATCAGGTTTTGCAAAAGTTATTTATAGTGAAAAGCCAAGTTTATTATAAATGGTCTTTCAACATTCTTTGTCTTTGGCTGGATCTATTGCTTTGTTGCCTAAAACTCTTACATGAGCATTTCATATCGTTGTATTTTGACTCTATTGCTTTGTTGCCTAAAACTCTTACATGAGCATTTCATATCGTTGTAGTTTGACTCTATTTAATATGAAAGTAAGTAGTAGTCTTTAACAAGAGTTCGTTCTCAGTCTTAGCAATGGTCTAACACCAAAGCTTTTTTAGGTATATTAGAGTTGGACATGTTTGGCTTAATGAGCTGAAAATCTAAGTTCGTTCTACAAATTTCCTTAGTTTATAAGATCTCAGGCAGAGGTCAAGTTATATGAGGGGGTTATACCATATGAGGGGGTTATACCCACTTTTCTTTTTCAAAGAAAAGTTTTGAAACCATATGAAAATGGTGTGATATAATCCAGTAAGCTAATCAATCCCAATTTATACATGAGAGCTTTATAGGCCTTTCTGTTTCAACTGCCATTGTCCATATGTAATGGACATGTGAGTGGCATGTAAAAAATACCGTATGTGAATGAAGTATGTTAAATTCTATGTTTCTTAAAGTTTTTGGGATGGGACTATTGCGGCCTTGGGATGCATTTTTTTTTTGTTTTGTTTTTGGAGTAGAGGTTACAATCGAGAAATAACCATGAATTTGACGGTCATGGTGTACTAAGGTTGGATAAAGGATCTCTTGCACACTTTCAAGGATATGTAGTGAACTCTTGATACTCTTTTGAGAAAACAAGAATAGCTTTGTTGAGATTTAATGTAATGACCGGGGATCCCAATAATACTTTATAATGATATGTGGTATTTAAGGGGTCTAGACAAGTGGGACTATTTCATGTAATCTGAATAAAGAATGTAACTATTTGTTTGGTAGAAGATTTTAGCTTGGGTGACACTTTGCATGGAAACTAACTTTTGAGACCCCTTTAAGATTAGGAGAAACCTTTAGCCCTAGGAAGCTTTTTGACCGTGTATCTATCCATAGTGCACCAAGCACAACACTCGGGAAGATCACCCTCCCGTACTATCAGAGAGGCGAGTAGTGTGCTCAAGGGTATGCGTGGAATCCTCCTTGAGTAGTGGCCTGAAATATTGGTCCGAGCACTATCGTTCGTCGCTGCGGTATAATAGAGGGCTATGGACAATACATACTCCTTGGCCTAGAGTACCCTGTTTTCGTGAATGTTTTTCTTGCATGCCAAAAACCCTACCATAGAAAGTGAGCATACTAAAGAGACTACACTATCACAGAATTGACTAAACCAAAATAAACGAAAGAACTAGTGGTGAAAGTAACAATCCAGATAGGGTCTGCTAGTAACAATCAGGTATCATTTCAGTCAGGGCCATAGTCAGTATAGTCAAGACAAAGTCTGTTCATGCAGTTGTCAATCACATAGTCAGTAATAGTTAAGACAGAGTTTGACCATGCAGTTGTCAGTTATAATTGGGAATCATAATAGGGTATTTGTCAAAAAGGGATAAAGACAAAAAGTTGCCAGGATAATGTAGAAGTGAGTTACAAAGTCAGATAGAACAGTTGTTAGTAACGGACATTGTAGAGCCTGTTAAGGGGTTGTCGGACAAAAGTCAATTTTCTAAGTGAATAGAGACTCTAAGAGAAAAACATATGACACTTGAAGACAACACTCCCTATGTTTAAAAAAGTCTGGGGTGCTGAAAAACGTGGTTGTGGGATATAGCCCATTGCGATCGTCTCGTCGAGCTGATCATTTTGGTATATAGCCTCCATGCACTTTTTCTAGGGTGCCGAAAAATATCATTGTGAGACCTAGCCCATTGCATTCGTCTTTTCGAGCTGATCATTTTGATATATAGCACCCAAACACTTTTTCTGGCCCATTACTAAAAATAGTAACTCTTAGAACAACACTTCTATTTTTAGTAAGTCAGTTTGGGTGGTCCAAATCATACATATATGGCTAGAGGGACTAGAGGATCAATGAAGGAGTTAGAACAAAGAGAATATATGGAGCAATTAAATCACTCACTTAGTAACCTACAAAGCCAAATGTCCCACATTGGACAAGAAGTTACAAAGATGAAAGATCACATGCAGGTTATGAGAACTGACCAGATTAAATCCAAATCTGAAATTGAAGAAAAATTCCTAGAGGTTGAAGAGCAATTAAAGGAAGCCCCAAAGGTATTCGAGCATCTTAACACTGAAGGACCGGGTGGCAGTTCAGTCAATAAAGAGAAAGGAGTCCTCTCTTTTTAAAAGATACCCCATTTAAGATGCCTAAATTAGACTTTCCCAAGTTTAATGGAAAGGATGTTGATGGTTGGTTGTGTCGAGCAGATCAGTTCTTCAAACTCCATAATGTACCTCGATATTTGTGGGTCACCATGGCATCTTTTAACTTTGAATCTGAGGCCCTACAATGGTATCAATGGTTACAAAACACGACTCCTGACCCTTCTTGGGAAGACTTTGAGTCCCAATTACTCACTCGTTTTGGCCCTAGTGAGTATGAGGACTTTACAAGAGCCTTAACCAAATTGAAACAAACCTCTGCTGTCTGGGAATATCAGACTCAATTTGAGAAATTGGCTAATAGGACAAAGGGGTTGAGTGAAGGATTTTTTCAAAGTTGTTTTATCAGTGGGTTGAAAGATGATATCAAGGTAGAAGTAAAAATGTTCAAACCCTAGTCTATGATGCAAGCCATAGGATTGGCAAGATTAGCGGAAGAAATATTTTTGCTCAAAGGAGGTCATCCAAATTTCCACAAGCCAAACCTACATTTCCATCCAAGTTTACATCAAATACTAGCAATAAATCTCCACCAATCAAGTGATTGACTAGGGAGGAAATGGATGCTCATAGAGCATAAGGCCTATGTTATAATTGTGATGAAAAATATTCACCAGGGCATAAATGTGTGCAATAAAAGTTGTTTTTGTTGGATGTGGATGAGGCAATAACCATCGAATCTTCTGAGGAGGAAGAGGATCATCAGGAAGAGGAACATATAGAACAGTTTAACATCCAAGAAGAATCCCAATTGGAAATTTCGGTGCATGCCTTAGCAGGAATATCAACTCCCCAAACCATGAAGGTGATAGGACACTTCAAAGGACAACGGGTCATAATTCTCATTGACTCTAGGAGCACCCATAACTTCATTGACCCAAGGGTGGCCAAATAGGGAAATTGCTATATTAATACTTGTAACTCCTTTGAAGTCATGATTGCCAATGGAGGAACTTTGCCTTGTAAGGGAAAGTGTAGAAATGTTAAAATACAAATAGGGGAATATAATCTTAAGGTAGACATGTTTGCCCTACCCCTAGGTGGGTGTGATGTTGTTTTGGGGGCTTAGTGGTTGAGACTGTTGGGTCCAGTATTATGGGATTTCTCTGAATTGTGGATGAAATTCAGCCAATAGGGGACAAAGTACACATTACGGGGCTTGAAGGTTGGGACTACTCAAATTGTGACATCTCATAGGATGGAAAAACTATTGAAAAAGTCAACCCATGGAGTTGTGGCCCAACTATTTGCTATACAAGACTTAGATAGCGGAGACAAAGACCAACCTGAGGAATTATAATTGTTATTGCAAAAACATGCCATAGTTTTTGGGGAACCCAATGGACTACCCCCTCGTCGTACTCATGATCATGCAATTCAACTTATTCCTGGTAGTCTTCCTCCAAATGTCCGCCCTTACAGGTATGCATATGCCCAGAAATCAGAAATCGAGAAAATGGTGCAGGAACTTCTTGTTGCATGGGTTATTCATCCTAGCGTCAGTCCCTATTCTTCCCTAGTGTTGTTGGTATGGAAAAAATATGGGTCTTGGCATTTGTGTGTGGATTTCAGAGAACTAAATAAAATAACGGTTAAAGATAAATTTCCCATTCTAGTAATTGATGAGTTATTGGATGAATTGCATGGAGCCCAATATTTCTCAAAGTTGGATTTGTGATCAGGATACCATCAGATCAGAATCAAGGAAGATGACATTCCTAAAACTGCTTTTAGGACTCATGAAGGGCACTATGAATTCTTGGTTATGCCATTTGGTTTGACCAATGCACCCTCCACTTTTTAGAGTTTGATGAATTCCATTTTTTGGCCCTTCCTTCGCAAATTTATTCTAGTCTTCTTTGATGACATCCTAATTTATAGTCGCTCTTGGGAGGAGCACTTACAACATTTGGATCAGACTTTGCAGCTTTTGTCTGAAAATCAACTTTATGCCAAGAGGTCTAAGTGTTCTTTCGGGTTGCAAGAAGTAGAGTATTTGGGTCACATTGTCACCAAAGGAGTTAAAGTCGACCCTACAAAGATTCAGGTTGTTCAAGCATGGTCGAAGCCTCACACCCTCAAGGGACTTCGAGGATTTTTGGGCCTCATGGGGTATTACCATAAATTTGTACAAAACTATGGAAAGATCGTGGCTCCTTTAACAACCATGTTGAAGAAGAATTCCTTTATGTGGTCAGAACCAGCAGAGAACACTTTCAAGGAATTAAAGTAGGCTATGACAACCACCCCAGTGTTAGCAATGCTTGATTTTTCTAAACCTTTTGTAATTGAAAGTGATGCTTCGAGCAATGGAATCGGGGTAGTTTTGATGCAAGAAGGATGACCATTGGCCTTCACCAGTAGAGCCCTTTCAGGCCAAAATTTGGGCAAATCTACTTATGAAAAGGAGATGTTAGCCATTTTACATGTTAATCATTGGAGGCCGTATCTCATTGGGCATCATTTTTCAATCAAAACCAACCATCAAAGTCTCAAGTATTTCTTGGAATAGAGGGTAGCCACACCTGAACAACAAAAGTGGGTCTCCAAATTGATGGGCTATGATTATGAAATCACATATAAAAAAGGAAAGGAGAATATAGTGGTCGATGCATTGTCTCGATAGTTTGAAGATCAAAGTATGCTAAATGCTATATCTTCACCAATCCCTCAATGGATTAATAATCTCAGAGAAGAAATGGCCAAGGATTCTAGCTTGCAAACTTTAATCAACAAACTTCAAGCAGAGCCCAACTCATGCCCTGGATACACTTGGGATGGTCAAGACTTGAGATATCATGACCGACTAGTTATTCCCCAAAAATCCCAAATGCGAGATTTCATTTTGCAGGAAATGCATGCCTCACCAACAACGGGACATTTTGGGTTTCTAAAAACTTATGAAAGGACTAAGCGTACTTTCTTTTGGAAGGGAATGAAAAGGGATATTCAAAATTTTGTGGCCGAATGTGATAGGTGCCAAAGAATGAAAGGAGAAACGATGTGTTCCCCTGGAACCCTTCAACCCTTACCAATTCTAGAACAAGTATGGGCAGATATTTCTATGGATTTTATTGAAGGGTTACCCAAATCAGGAGGAAAATCAGTTATTTTGGTGGTAGTGGATCATCTCACAAAGTATGCTCATTTTTGTTCCTTGCCCCATCCCTACACAACCTCCATAGTTGCCCAAATCTTTTTAGACTCCATCTTTCGCCTTCATGGAATGCCCAAATCCATTGTGTCAGATAGGGACCCTACTTTTACTAGTCATTTTTGGCAAGAACTGTTTAAGTTGTAGGGCACTCAACTCAAAATGAGTTTGGCCTATCATCCTCAGACTGATGGCCAAACCAAAATTGTTAACAAGTGCTTGGAAACTTATCTTCGTTGCTTTGTATCCGAACATCTTGCACAATGGGCTAAATGGCTTCCTTTGGTCGAGTGGTGGTATAATACTTCATATCACACCGTGACCAAGGTTACACCCTTTGAATTCGTCTATGGTCTTCCTCCACCAACACCCTCTTCATACATTCTAGGGAGCTCCAAGGTTCACGTTGTTGACACCACTCTCAACCAGCATGTCGTCGTCCTTCGACAACTTAAGATGAATCTTGAATTGGCCTAGAATCGTATGCGTCAGCAAGCTGATCAACACCATTCTGAGCATAGCTTTGAAGTGGGGGATATGGTTTTTCTCCGCCTACAACCCTACAAACAATCATCACTCCAGCTCCATCGATGCCAAAAACTAGCTACCAAGTACTATGGACCTTACCAGGTATTACAATGGATTGGTGCAACAACCTACAAATTGGCCCTTCCAGCCACGTCCAAGATCCATCTAGTCTTTCATGTCTCTTCTCTCAAGAAGGTTGTGGGCAATAAGGTACAGGTTCAATCCACTTTACCAAAACTGGATGAAGAAGGTTCCATCATGCTCGAGCCTGAACAAATTTTGGACTGACTATCGCACACCCTTTGCAACCATGTCATCACTAAAGTTCTTGTTCAATGGCGCAGATTACAACCTGAAGATGCCACCTTGGAGTCTCTCCAATAGCTACAGCAACAGTTTCCTCATCTCCAACTTTGAGGACAAAGCTTTTTGAAGGGGAAGGGCATGTTAGGACCCCATCCTAACATTATTATGTAATTCTCATATTATTATGTAATGACCCCTTTCCAACGTGGGGACCCCATTCTAATGATATTTTGTAATGGTATGTGGCATTTGAGGTGCCTAGACAAGTGGGGCCATTTCATGTAACCGTTATAAAGAATGTAATTGTTTGTTTGGTAGAAGATTCTAGCTCGGGTGGCACTTTGCATGTAAGCCAACTCTTGAGCGTTAGGTTAGGGTTGCATGAAATGTATCTTTAAAAGACAAGGGGGCATAAACGAATGTATCTTTTTGCATATTGAATCAAAGTATTGAAGGAGGTTGCCCCCTCGAAGAGGCCAGCGATTCTGTATTGTGATTTTGTGAGATTAATATAGATTTCTGCATTTCCATTTCGTATTGCAATATTTTGTTCTTCATGAATTACTTCTTTTATTGCAATATTTATGTGGATGTGCTTATTTTAATTAGAAGGTTCCTAAGAAGCTCTGAGAGAATTTCTCTATCCATATTTGGAAGTGACAGTGTGCTGGGATTTTGGAAACTATGTTAATTTTGACATTGTTATGATTAGAAGTTTTGGAGGTTTAAACAAAAATAGGCCTTATCAAGCTTGGAAAACTGGTTGTAGGGAGTAGAAATTATTAGCCGTATCATTTAGTATGCACACTATCATGTTTAAAACCAAAAAGGTCAATTCTTTGACTCTATATTTCAAATTCTAAATTTTCATGCATAGTTGTATTAGAATGCATATAGTCACCTGTTGTATGTGCTTCACATAAAGTACTACTCTAAGGCACATAACCATGTGGCCATACACATAATTGGTTGGATGAAGACCTATGAAAAATGAGATAGGAACAACACTTCAATTAAAAAGGTCAACATAATGAGAAATGAGATAGAAACAATATGTTGCTTAAGTAGCCAGCGGATTTTGAGTTTTGATAAACAAATGTGTTTTCTTTTTTTGAATAGGTTATGTGGAATTGGAATGGTCCTACCCATATTACATCATGACCACATAGTGGTGTTACAACTTTGGTAATTATGCAATGTATTGTTTGGCAATATTTAAACCATATTACTGTTATAAAACCTCACGAATATTCCTTAATGAGATCTACTCAATCATGTGAACTTGAAGTGAGCATGAGTAGGGAGTGAGTGCAAGGAAGGAGTAAGGATCAAGTATGACCAGGGAATGAGGGCAAAGAAGAAGTGAGTGCAGGCAAAGAGTAAGTGATCTTCACCTTCAAGGTTCTTGCTCTTGATTTTTGGAGAAATTCAAAGAATGAAAGATTCTCTTGAGAAAAATCTAGGTAACACCGAAAGGAAGTCATATATTAAAGACCTAATTAGAGAAAAAAGGAAGAACGAATCTTTGGTAATTCTCATCTAGATAGCAAACAATTCACCATAAGTGATTATTGAGGATGAGATGATTGAGCATGATAAGAGGGTTCCTAAAACCAAAGGGTATATGTAAGTTTAAAGGATATTGACGAACTTATTTGGAAATTCAAAAGTAAATTAAATGATAGTAGGGGTTGAGTTCACATCATTCCATGAATTTCGTTTTGAAAGGATTTTTTTCTTATCATATCCATTTTAGAAGATAAATATGAAATAATAAGTGGTTACCCATGGTTTAGGGGGGAGAAATAGCTTGTATGTAGGACCATAAAGTGAGAATTTTTCTATAGGGACAAAAAATCTTAGAAGGCTTCCACTTTGGGTTAGGTTTTTTGGACTTCCACATTAGCTTATCAATAAAGAGTTTTTAAAATAATATTAGTAATGTTCTATGCGAAATCATCTAGGAGGAGCCAACTATTAAGGAGTGAAAACATACTATGTATACTCAGATATATTTTGCCATAGATATTTCAAAACCTTTGCCAACATTTATTATGATTAAATTTGATGGGTTCAACAAGTGGATTATGAAAGCATTGCATTATGATGCTACAATGTTATGAGACCAGACACAACATGATATTACAAAGTGGAAATAATTGGGAGATGAAAAGTTTTTGTCATGAGAGAAATATGAAATGTCACATCCCAAATTTTCTAGTTTTGAATGTTTTAATTATTTTAGTACATGAATGGCATGACACTTCATGTCAATATTTATAATTTAATTTTGTTTTATCAAATTTTAAATTATCATGATAACTATAATAGATTAACTTGCTTTTGTTGATAAATCAACCTTTATGGAGTAGAAGTTGGACCACATCACTAAGGAGAAGGCGACAAATACATAATAAATTAATAATTTAAGAGAGGTGCATTGACACACACACAAACATACACACTTCAAAAAATCATTGTTGTAGACATCCAATTTTGTGCATAGGGCTAGTCTTCATGTTTGTCGTTACCCTCATCAATCAACCTTTCAATCATCCAAATGAATCAACATTTTTTATGTCCAAATTTGGGGCATATATTGCTCCAAATCAATAGCATTGAGGCACGAGCAATCGGGCCGATGTTGGTGTCATGACTTGGTGGCACTTTTGTAAAATTGATTTTTTTGCTCATTTTTGACCTCCAGCAATTGACACAAAAGAGCCATCATGAAAGCATCATCAATGTTATTGCCTCCTGATGCTTTTGACTATCATGCATCAAAATCAATAAAATTGACTTCTTGTTTCCCTCAAGTCGCCCATCATTAATGAACCAAATCCTCAAAATATGATATATAGCTCTTACAAAAGCACAAATCCAAGAATTGCTATTCTCATCTTCTTCCAGTAATGGCTTCTTGATCACTTTTCAAATTCTTACCTTCTTTAATCATGTTATCTTTGTTGTAATTCTTTCCCCAAAGAGAAACCAACACTCGGGATGACTAGTTCATCAAGAGTTGTAGAGTAAATTTTTTTTGTCAAAATCTCTCTAGAATCATAGGCATTTATAATTTTGCATGACAATATTATGCCAAAATCTTGTCATAATATTGTGAAGTCCATATTTGCAAGCATCCAAGATCTTTTTCCTTGTAATCTCTCTCCATGCACTCTTGTAAGAATCCAAGCAAGTCTTCAATATTTCTCCAAGAAATCAAGTTTATAAGCTCTCAAGCAATTATCAAGTAAGCATCAAGCTCAAGCATTCAAGTACCATCAACAAGCAAACTAACAAGCTTTCAACAAGGGGAAAAAAACCTTGTGTTTTGGGTTGTACTTTTTTCCATTATTTGCTTTTGGCTCTTCCTTGTTGTAGTTTTAAGCTTTATCTTATTGCATTTAGAACTAATTTTTTATCTTACACTTGCATTTAGTTAAGTAACTCATTTTATCATTTAATATTAGTTTCAATCAAGTAAATATCTATTTTTGGGGTATTTGATAGGGCTTATGTACTCCTAAGTTAAGGCCCTTCATCTTAATTATCGTAATCTTAAGTTATCATACATTTAATATTGATGTTATGCTCTTAGAAGCAAAAACACCACCAAATTGTAGGTCGGTGGCACTATCACTTTTTGGTTTACATAAAGTGAAAGCGTTGGCCATGCTATCACGACCCAATGGTGATTTTGCAACTTGGAATTTATTTCATGCATTCTATAATTTTATTATTCCTATTTATCTAAAAAAGGGTGTGATTGCTATTTAAGAAAGTTCAACTATCCTCTGCTAGCTCAGATAGGCCCCTATATCATTGACTTCATTTATTTTTGTCTATGTTATAGGTTAAGTGATAGCATCTATAGACACCCAATTCTATGCACCCGCACGAATTGCTATAGACACCTAATTTTGGTTTTGGCACATTTTGCCAACCTCCAAGTCTACTAAAATTCATCAATTAACCCTCATTCACAAGCCTTTTAATCAATCAAATTGAATCAACCTTCTTCATACCCAAATTTGGGATGTTTATTGCCCTAAAAATAGGATAATATTTGGTGCATCATTTCCCATAGTAAATATTCACAAAATCTTACAAGATTACCACCATTATAATGGGCTTGAAAAGATATTTTCAACGAGTATATATGTTTCTATACTTGCATAATGATCAAGGCCTTAAACTACAAGAAAACTAGCACTTAGGCAAGACAAAAATAATTGCGTTAGTCCTCAATAATAGCGCTACCCCCAACGTTATTGCACATATCTAGTGCCTTTGCAACCTTATTATTTGACCTTAGACATTAGCAATAGTACTACCATTACCTTAAATCTAAAACTATTGATACTAGTCCTGCCTCACAATAGCACTTACATTCAACTATAGCACTATAAAGAGTGCTATTGCAAAATGTAGCACTATTACTAGCATGAGCAAAACCTCTAAGGCACGCATCTTTAGCACAATGATTCCTTCTTCCAATATTTGGTTTGATCACACATGTTATCTCTCGTTCCCAAGCTTATAAAATCTGAATTATCTATTTGATATTAAAGTCATCTTTGACTTATCCTTCCCTCCAAGAATTGATCTCCCAAAATCTATAAATTGAGCCCATGGGATGGGCATTCAACAAGCAATCTTGAAGTGTCTAAAATTTACCAAAATTTCTCTCTAAGTTCTCTTTCTCATTCACATTATTTAATCTCCAAGCATTTACAAAATTATTTTGAGGCAAGTTGAGCAAGGTATAGGGGCATACTAGGTAGATTATTCTCTTGCTATTCCATCAAGCTCTTGGATGCATCCTTGGTTGTGGAGGAGGTATTCATAGGAATGTCATTGTATTACTTCATTTTGCACTCCTAGTTTATTTAGATTTGCTTTTGCTTATGTTGATGTCTCTTGCCTTGCCTTTCTATAAATATTTGTGCTTGCAGCTCAAGATCACCTTTATACTATCACTTCATATGTTTGTAGTTGTATATTCTTGATTCATTGTCTCTTTCATGTATTTTATAGTTACTTTGCAACATATTGTTATCATAATTTGCTTATCGCTTTTAATTTATCAACAATATTTCATTTGTTATAAAGTTTTTTGATAGGTTATCATTCCTTTATTAACAGGTTCCCTAACAATTGCTATTATCTCCTCTTATCTCGTTGGATTTTTCTAGATAGGTTGTTGTAGATCTTCCTTTTATCCTTTGTTGCATTTGGAGCCTTCTTACTTAGATTTCATTTTTGTGCTTTGTTTCCCACTCTTATATCTTATCTTAGGGGCATTTTATTTAAATGAAGTTTATTTATTGACATAAGTTATCTTCCCCTTTTGATGCTTGTAAACCTCTATGAATTTTGTGCTCTAATTTGCTGGGTTTTGTGTCCAAATATGCACTCAGACATTCCATCTTGCTGTTCAATTTCCATAATAAACATTCATGCATATTTTTATAGGCTTTATTTCATCTTAGACCTTGTATTCAAGTTGTAGGAACAATAACGCTGATGATTCCCATAACCCCAACAATTTTATATTTTTGTCTATCACATAATAATAGCGACATATTTTTGTGATAACGCCAAAATTAGCACTATCGTCAAGTATCAACGCTATTGCAAAGACTACATACTTATTCCATTTCTAGGCATATATTTTTATTATCATAAGAAAAGGAGGTTCTAACCAGTCTGCCCAGATAGTCATGTGTTTGTTTGTGATCAAATAGATACCTTAAACATAATCCCAATTGTCTTTTTGCTTGTTTTGCAAGTGTGGTCATGATAGCACTAAAAATAAATGATAGTGCTAGGGGTAGTGCTAATACATAAAATCAATGCTTCTATTCAGGCATTGGAATCAGGTGTGGTCACGATAGCCTTGGAAATCAATGATAGCACTAAGGGTAGTACTACTACAAAAAGTCAATGCTTATTTTAAAACACCATAATCAATTATTTTAGTATTATAATTGTATTTTTTTTGCTTTCTATAATATGATTTTCACTCTTTGTCTATGTTACTATGCTTTGTAATTTGTTTCTTAACAAACTTAATCCAAAGAGGAAAGAATAAACTCTAGGTCAATTTATTTTATTAAATCCTTTTAGGCAAGGAATCACAAAGGAATATAGTTGCATTTAAGCTAGATTGTATGCTTGCATAAAAATCTTATATTCCATTGAAAATAAAAGACTCTTTTATTTTACTCGTAATCATTGAAATCAAAAGAGCATGTAGCTTAGGACTCTTGTTTGCTTGCATACTTGTATTCTTGCACTATCTATTTTTGTTTTAGATTATATGATCTTATTTATGTGACATTAGGGCTAAGATTATACAATCTTATGTGATAGTGAAATTTATACATAAAACATTCACTTGAAACGTATACTTGTACATATACATAAACATATTGAGGTAGACCAAATTGCATGATTTCAGATCCCCTTTGGAAAGGGATTCAGGGTCTCAACCTACACATAGCCTGCTATCTAAAATACCATCAATAAATGATAATGCCAATTATGCTTATGTGAACTAGTGATGCTTTTGTTGCTATGACAAAGTAGTTTCTTCTGCCCCATAACTCCTTCATTTAAGCATTTAGGAGTAAAATTTTGTTTGTTGTATGTGTATACTAGGTTATATTTTTCATTTATTGGTAAAATAGACAAAGGGAAAAGAAAGAACTTAATATTATAGGGGAGAAAATTAATTGTTAAGTTTTAGAATTTAATCATAAGTGCATGTAGCTACATATTGGGACTTATTTACTGCATCTTCTTGCACCCTTGCCTCTTAAAATAGAAATCATTATTTCCTTCCTCAAAGCAAAATTTATTTTAGTTGTAAGCCTTGATCGTTGAATTTGTATGTGCATTAGGGCTAGATTTGGGTTAAGGTTAGACAAAGATGTATCTTAGGAGAAACATAGGTGTTCTTCAACTAATCCATTAAACACAAAGTGCACACGAACTGCCCCTAGATGTGACATAGAGGAGAAAAAATTCATGAAGAGGTTCTTCATTACACCTTTATCCTTTTCCCTTGCCATATTTTTATGAACTCAACGTGGACACAATCACAAGTCCTAATATATTCATTGTACAAAGTAAGCCTTAATTAAACTAAAATTTACAAAACTTTAATCAAGAACACATAAGAATTTTTTTTTTATATTAAATCACATCAAATATAGATAATAAGAACATAACCAAAATGCTAGTCCTACTAAGGGTCTTTACAATCCTTTGAATAACTTCGTATGAGCTACTATGCTATATTGGGTATATAGCAATCCCAAGCCACCAATAAATCATAGAGGGTCTTATGCGTACTTATGCCTTGTAAGGAGTATATTGTAGTAGGCTAATGGGATTCATAAGGAGGCATACTATTACCCCTCACACACAATATTGGTCATGTATTCAAGTGGTCACTTCCATGTATCATTGACAACTTGCATATTGTATTTCTTTCACATTCTGACATGTATATAGAGAGGAGTTAGGTATATAGGTACCTTTGATACATAGGGAGGCCCTTGAGGTATATAGGTTAGATATGGTATATTGAGGGAAGAGAATATAAGGTCGTTAAAACATCTCTTTGTTCTTTATTCAACTCTTTAAACTTAATTAATTGAACCCTTCTTTCTCTTCCAACCCATGGTCAAGAGATGCTACCCAACCTATAGTGTTGCTCACCATTTTGCCATTAACCCTCACCTTTTAATGGAAGGTCTTGATGACTAAAAGGCCTTTGAGAACCCAAACTTCAAAGAAGAAGACGAGGATTCTCCCCCCTGGTTCTCTAACTCTCGTACATGATGATCAAGGGAGTGTGGTTTTCAAATATGCTAATCACATGGTTTTCTTCTTGTAAAAACATAGGGAGGTTGTGGAATCCTTTCTTAGAGAAGGCCATGACATCCTAGGTATCTTTGTAGGGGATGATTCACTCTTGGACTATCCCCAAAAACCTACCTTAAACCCTTTATATTTTAATCAAGCAAATCCATCCTTTCAATCCTTATATGAAAACCTTAATGCATCAAATTTTAATTTTATCGATTCAAACCCTCCAATGATAACTACTTTTGAAAATGCTAGAATCAAAACCTTCCATCTTCTTTGGGACATCATTCATATTTTCCTTCTCTTACAAAACTATTATAGGATAATGTAAGTTGTCTTGTATCTCAACAAGTGGTGCTTTCTTTGTTGCTCTCTTGACACTTTTTCCTAGTTATGTACAACTTTTGCTTGGGTTATCTTCAAGGTTTTGTGAATATTGAGGCTTCTCATTCTTTATTGGATCTAGTTCCTTCTCAATTTTATTTTGAATGGTGTAGGTGTCTCTAATTTCTTCTCTACATTATTTTGGAGTATACTTATTTTGTTTCTTCTATGGATTCTTCTGGAGAAGACTTCTTTAGTTTATTCTCTACCTTCTTTTGGAGTAGAGTTATTTAGTTTCTTATTTTCCTTTCATCTTACTCTATCTTTCAAGCATTTATTTTGTATATATAACCTTCAAATAGATTTTGTCTGATTCCTTCACAATTAGGTCCTTTGATCCCTTTTGTTTCACAGGCGTCTAAAATTCTTCTTTCATGAGCTTCTTTCTTTGGACCCAATGAGTGGCATCAAGAGAATTATGTTGCTTGCTAGTTGATATAGGATGCTAATAATAACATGCATTCCTTGCTATCTTATTCTAATTTTAGAATTTTTTATTTGTCTAGGTAGAGATAAAAAATTGGTACCTTGCCACTAGCTATAGTTGAGACAAAGTTTTCTCTTTTGTTTCCAAATTATTCTTTCATTCCTGAAGGAATATATGTATAGCAAGCTTTTGGCACTTCTTATAATTTTTTTTTTTTTTACTTTCAACTAGTAATGGACACCTTCAAATCCAAATACAAGAACTTTATTCTTTACTTTATTTGAGCTTGTAATCTCTTATACTAGATACAAGAATTTTTCAAATCTTGAGGAGTTTTAATGACTTCTTCTTGTAATTTTTTGGAGCTTTTCAATTTTTTTTATGGAGCTTTCAATAGCTTCCTTTGTAATCTTTTATGGAGCTTTCAATAGCTTCCTTTTTAACCTTTTATGGAGTTTTAAATAGCTTCCTTTGCAACATTTTATGAAGCTTTCAAATAGCTTCATTTTCTTGCCTCAATTGGATTGGTTGTTTACTTGCAAGATTTTGCTTATGGCAAGGGTTTTCCACCTTGAAATATTTTAATTCTACCATGGAATTTTGCTTCATGATGATAATTTTAGTATAGGGTAATTTTACCCTTGAAACCTCTTTTCTCAAACTTTAAAATTTTTCTCAAATAGAGTGTACCTTGGCTTTCTTTGTGTCAAAGCTAGAGGAGGATAAGAAAAAGCATTATTTCTTCCTTCTACCTGCTCTAATACCACATGTTAGAATTCAATGCTTTGAGTATATTGTATTATGGTAGTTAAGGGTATTTAAGTACATAGTAGGCCTAATTTAGGTATAACAAACCCTTAAACAACCTTGCAACTATCTTGTCCTATAATACATGCATGTACCTTATAAGGGATGGTTATACCACTTGACTACTCACATGGTATATGATGTGATAACTCCTAACACTAACGCACTCCCCTTTATTACATCATAGTCATAAATCTATTTTTGCTTATGACCATAAATACTTTATGGGGTGATGTTGGAATTTTAGAGAGAAATTCCCTCCCATATTGTAGAATTTCTACTTTGACATTTAGGAGTGTCAGGTTCCACCGATCATGCACTCCACAAGTACTTTTTATTACAAATTAATCATTTAATGCTTATAGAATTCAATGCATGAATTATGTGTTTTTTTCAATGTCTTCAAGTGAAGCATGTGTTACCATACATCCTACGTTGATTATTGGATTGATTAGTCACTAATTTTTTCCTTGCATATGAAGGAATGCATTTTGTGTATGGCTTCTTTTGTTGCTTTACCTTTCTCTACTTTCCATTTTGATTAAGTCCAGCATTCCTTGCAAGTTCTCCTTTTATCATAAGTTCTATGATATGGTAAATGAGATGAATGTTTTGAATGTAATCGTTAGCAATGTCATGTACTTATTTTAGTCCTTTGAATTATGCCATAGCTACCATAGTTTTTCCTTGAACTAGAATATAAAAACTTGATAAGTGTTCTATAGTTTTTAGAGCTGAACCATTAGGACCCAATAGCTGTTATCACTGCCTAAAAAATATTTTTTTATCTCATATTATATCTTCATTATTGATGATAACACAATACATCTTATCCTATAGTATCTTGATTGCTTGTAGTTCTAGTATACTTCTTGATAAAAGTCTGATGAGATTCCATGCTTTGATAATGATGTATGAATATCTTGTTTGAGTTGCAAAAATAAATAATATTCTTTCAACAAGATATAGTTTTCAAGATATCCCATGCTTCTTCAAAGCTTTACTCATAATAAGACATTCATCCCACAAGTTTTTTTTATTTGTACTTGGGAAAATGAGTAGAAAATAAATTAAATTTTGACATACCATATTTGTTCCCAGATGTAACGAGCTTCTTGGTCTTAGAGGTATCCCATGACTTGTTCTTGTAATAGTTTTCTTTGTCTCTGGGCATTGTTACCTCCTATTGGTTCCTTGGTTTGAAGTGATCAATCAATGGAACTTTTCTTGTATAATGATTTGAATGCATCCAAAATCCTTGACTTGTAATATGTTTGGAGTCATACCAAACATAATTGTACTATCTTAGGTGTGCTTGTGCAAAAAATACATATTCTTATTCTTGGTATTTTTCTTCTTTAATTTTATTTTCCTTGGCTACATTACTTTGATGTGCCTTTCTCTAATTTTGATTTTTCTTTTCTAAATATGAACTTTATTGCTACTAGTTCATTTCTCATGAAGGAGATCCATTTTTGAAAGGATTATGCCAACATTCCCTTACGATGTGTCCATTTCCACCACAGTGTTTACACATCTTTTGTGTGTGGAAAGCATTTCTTTGAGAATCATTTCTCTGATTCTGATATCTTTGAAAATTATTTCTTTGATGAAAGCGTTGTGGAGATATCATACCTCTTCTAAATGGTTGCTTTCCTATATGATTTGTAAGTACTAACTATTCTTCTTCATCTGCTATATGTGAGGCCTCTAATGTCTAAAGTAGGTTTACCAACTTTTTAAAGCTTGGTGTTTACTTAGTAATATTTAGTGTTGTCACAAAAACATTATACTTTGATGGAAGAGATCTCAAAATAATTGGAACAATATTTTATCAGATACCTAAGTTCCCTGTGCTTATAAATATGCTTGTAGCTATATAATCCTCATAAATGATTCCAACTTTTCTCCACCTTTCATCTTCAAACAATGGAGTAGGATTTGGAGGAATATAATTTGATTTTTATTCTTTGCTTCAAATACTATTTTTAGATTCTCCCATGCATCATTGGCCATGGTTAAATCCCAAATGTGTGCTTGGACCTCATGTGCTACTCCAAACATGATGATTAGTCTTATCTTTTTTCTGCCTCATTGAACTTTATTTGGTTTTCATTTTCTTCTTCAATATAGGTAATGGATTCATCTACTACTTGTCATACTTCCTCAAACTCAAGCTATGTTTTAAGTTTGGTTTTCTAGGCAACATAATTGTTATCCCTTAGTAGTTGGGAATCAAGCAATAAGAATTTTGGTGCTCCAGCAGCCATAGTAAATTTTTCATAAAAATTAGATATTTTTTTTATTGAGTCAAACCTCAAAAAATAATTTTCATTGGGTATATAAACCTATACTTGTATTTTAAATGATGCCTTCAGATGAAATAAAAGTAGTATTTCCTCAGGCAAAAATATAAAGTTTAGAGGGAATAAGCTTCCTCTAGGAATATTATTTGAAATATTCCAAAGTTTTTATTCTTTCAAAAAATTATATTCCTTTTCTTTTCACTTGCACTTTAATCAAAAGAAGGGTGCAATAATTAAATAGCTTCTACTTTCTTCTCACTATTAATGTGGGATTCCAAATTTATCAATTCTTACTTTTGCTAGTTATTTTATAGATTTGTTTCATCCACTTCTTCTTGAGAGTTGGAATCACACCTTACCTTTCTTGATGCTATTTAGTTTAAATATTTGTCCACCTTGTTGAATGTTTATGATGTTTAGGTATTTTTTCCCTTTTAGGTGTGCACTTTCATTGTCTAAGCATTTGCTTTTTCCATTTGTATGTGCACTTCTCAATATTTGAGTGTTTGCTCTTGCTGTCTAGTTGTGTGCTCTCAATATTTGGGCATTTAATTTTATCGTCTGGGTGAGATTCTTCAACATCTGGATACTCTTAGTAAAGGTTTTTGATTGATAATCATCCAATCCCTGCTTATTAGAAAAGGTGTTGGCTTATCTTCTACTTTGGTATTTATTGTCCAAATTTTAACTTTGGTAGGCATGTTTCATATTTGATGTCTCTATTATATTTGACATAGGAGAGGTGAGTTTTGACTAGATCTAACTCTTTTGAAATATTTTTATTCAAATATTTTATTCTACAAAAATCAATGCTTTATCTTTTAACATCTTGCTTTTGTTGATGATGGCACCATGAATTTATTTGATTGTTGCATCTACATTTCAAGCTCATTCATAAAGGTCGATTTAGAGGTGCGTACATTTAAAAAAATTATTCAGACTGTTGGCTCTTTGAAATATTGGTGTTCTTCCTTTCCCCTCTGCCTCTTGGAATACAAGCATTTTGTTAGAAATATATTTGCTAATTTTATATCCATGAGTTGCTTGCACTTGTCATTTGAATGTGGATGCTTGAGCTTGCTTTGAACTTTCCTTCCTGATGTAGTATCTTCTTCTTATCATTTGATGCAAAAAAATTTGCAAAACTTAAAATATTTTCCTTTCCATGCAAAGTCTACTCTTCAACCAATCAATCCTTCTAATTGGAGCATTTCACAATAATGCTTTTAAAACAATTGTCTTTGAGTCGGTTGATGCTCTATTTCCTCTTTTTTTTCAAGATTCTTTTGTCTTGTTTTGAGCTTATTTTGTACTAAATACATTTTTCTAAAGCGTATTTTTGAATTGTAATTCATTTTGATTTATCTTTGGATAAAAAATTCTTTCTGCAATGTTGCTTCTCTTTGAGAAATTGAGAGTATTTGATTCTCATTTTCCTTTATAAGCTTTTTTGGACTATGATTTAATCCTTTTAAGGGAAGCAATTTCTTCTGCAATTTTCTTGCAATGCTTTAAGAAGCTTTAATGGCTTCTTTATCTTCTATTAATTTTTAGGAGCTTCTATGGATTTATTTATTGCCCTTTGAAATGGAAATTCTTCAAGGGAAACTTATGATCCCTTCCTTTCTTGCTCAAATTGGCCTGGTTATCATTTGTAGGCTTATGAACTTATTGGTCATAGAAGGAATTGAAATCATTTTTTATGCTTGAAGGCTTTTACCTTTGGTAGGAGTTTCTCACCTTAAAACTTTTGAATCTACTATGGAATTTTGCTTCATGGTGATGTTCTTCCTCTATTTTGAGGTTTATTTTAAACAAGTTTATATAGGGCAATATCACCCTTGAAACTTCTTTTCTTAAACCTAAAAATGTTTGTTCTCAAATAGAGAGCTATTTTGGCTTATCTATATCGAAGCTAGAGGAGAACGAGAAGGATAATTCTTTTTTATTTTACCTAATCTGATACCACATGTTAGAACATAATGCTTCGATGATTGTATTATGCATTTATGGGTATTTAAGTACATAGGATGCTTATTTTAGACTTAACAAACCTTCAACCAAACTTGTAACTATCTTTATCCTATACTACATGCATATACATTGTGAGGGGTGGTTATACCACTTCCCTTATCACATGGGATATTATGTAATAATCCTAACACCTTCATGATAGTAGCCAAAATGGGAAAATAGACTCTTAAGTTTGATGGACCTTGATAGATCCAATTTGGAAGTTGATTCTAGGACCTAGGAAGTTGAGGTCCCTAATTATTTTTGGGTGGTTGACCATATTACATCAAATAAGGATATATTACATAGCCTTGAGATAGAGTTGCATATGATTTATATGGAGATATTTGAGGAATAATTTATTGGGGGAAATCCTAAATATATTAAAATGTAATGTAATATGGTGGAAAAAATGAGGACTTGAGTTTTGAATCAATGGTGGATGTTTATTAGATGAGGCTTATAAATTTTGGATAGGAGGATATTGCAAGTCTTATCGAGGGGCTTTTGTATTATGGTAAGGAGGGTACTATTTTAGACTTTATGAATGAATGGCTAGAGGTGATGTGTTTGTTGAGCAAGGTGCAGGAACAGTATTGTCATTGTTGTCAACACAGTCAGACAGATCGGTTGATGCAGTGGATAGGAGTTAAGAGGTTCTTCAGAGTATGTACAATGATTCTCCAAAAGATCGAAGTGGCCCATATGCTAAAAATCAAAAGAAAATCACAAGGAAGAAAACTGTCGCGATATCGCGACATGTTGAGAAGAAAGAAAAATTGTCGCGATATCGCGACATGTTCGAAGAGAAAGGGCAAGCCAGCAAAACTGTCATGATTTCGTGACATGTTCGGAGAGAAAGCGCAAGCAAGCAAAACTGTCATGATTTCATGACATGTTCCAAGAAAGATAGTACGAAAGAAGAAAGTGTCACGATTTCGTGACATGTTGGAAGAGAAAAAGGCAAGTAGAAAAAGTGTCACGATTTCGCGACATATTGTAGGAGAGAGAGTTCAAAAAAAAAGTGTCGCGATTTCGTGACATGTTCCAAGAGAGATAGTACGGAAGAAGAAAGTGTCACGATTTCGTGACATGTTGGAAGAGAAAAGTCCGATAGAAAAAGTGTCATGATTTCATGACATATTAAAGTGAAAGAAAAAGTGTTCGTTTCGTGACATATTGCAAGAAAGATTGTACGGAAGAAAAAGTGTCACGATTTCGCGACATATTGTAGGAGAGAGAGTTCGAAAGAAAAAGTGTCATGATATCGCGACATGTCGGGTTTCGTGACCGAAGGCAAGAGAAAGAGCAAAGGAGAAAAAGTGTCACGATATCATGACATGTCGGGTTTTCGTGACCCAAAGGCAAGAGAAAGAGCTAAGGAGAAAAAGTGTCACGATATCGCGACATGTTGGGTTTTCGTGACCCGAAGGCAAGAGAAAGAGCTAAGGAGAAAAAGTGTCGCGATATCGCGACATGTCGGGTTTTCGTGACCCGAAGGCAAGAGAAAGAGCAAAGGAGAAAAAGTGTCACGATATCGCGACATGTCACATTTTGCGACTAAAGGAGGAGAGAAAAGTAAGAAGGCAGAAGTGTCATGATATCATGACAAAAGTAAAGAAGAAGAGCAAGGAGGCGAAAGTGTCGTGATATTGCGACATATGTTTTTGGTTGAAGCCAAGAAGAGTAGCAAGGAGGTGAAAGTGTCACGATATCGTGACATGTTGTGTTTTCATAGGTACAAGCCAAGAAGAGTAGCAAGGAGGTGAAAGTGTCACGATATCGTGACATGTGTTTTCACGGGCAAAATCTAAGAAGAGTACAAAGAGGCAGAAGTGTCACGATTTCATGACAGGTCGCTTTGGCATGAGCTAAGAAGAGAACCCAACCGAAATAAGATATGTGACAATTAGCTGAAGCTACTATGATAGTTACAGGGGCAGTTACAGAAGAAAATCATGTAGCTAAAATAAGAAGAGTTAATCGAAGTCAGTATGACAGTTACAGGTGCAGTTATAGATGAAAATCATGTAGCTAAAATAAGAAGAGTTAATCGAAGTCAGTATGATAGTTACAGGTGCAGTTACAGAAGAAAATCATGCAGCTAAAATAGGAAGAGTTAACTGAAGTCAGTATGACAGTTACAGGTGCAGTTACAGAGAAAAGTCAAAACTTTGTTATAAAAGGAGGTCTGCGTGGAGAATTAGGTGTTGAAAATAAAGAGAAAAAGAGCTACGAAAAGAGGGTTGGAAGAGGGCCGTAAGAGAGCGCTAAGCAGAGCCGAGAGAGTTGTAAGAGTGCAGTAAGAAGCGCAACAAGAGGGTTGTAAGAGGGCCGTAAAAGTGCAGCAAGCAGAGCCGTGAGTGTGCTTGGTGTTTTGGTGAATAGCGAGAGAGGTTGGGTTAGCAAAAGACCAGTCAGGGTCTTGTATAAGCGAAGGCATTTTTATGTCAATCTTATAGTTGCAAAATTGCAGTCCGAGTTGGTGCTTGGAATCAGGGGTTGGTGCTCCTTTCTATTGGTGCAGATAAATCAGGGGTTGGTGCTCCTTCCAGTGGGTGCTGGCAAAATTGATTGTAAAATTGGTATTTTGCAAAGACTGGATTTGGACGGGAGTCCAAGCAGTCATTTTTGAGGAGTAGCCAAATTGGTGAACCTCGTTACATCGTGTGTTGTGGAATGCTCTCTTGTTATACTTGCTTTATCTGATTTTAAGTTTTCATTGTTTTGGCGTTAAAAGTTGTAGATTTGAATTTAAAATAGCTACACTGATTCACCCCCCCCTCTCAGTGTCATTGTGAGATTAACAATTGGTATCAGAGCCAAGTTCCTGAACAAGCTTAATCGGCTAAGGTGATCTTGGAAGTGAGACAATGGCAGGTGGTGAAGGATTCTCATCAAACAAAGCACCATTGTTTGATGGAACTAATTACGCATTTTGGAGACTCAGGATGCAGACATATCTGTGTGCTTTGGGATATGACATTTGGGAGTCAATAGACAGTGGATACACAATACCCATCACTCCTCCAACCGATGTTGTCGATAAGAAACTGTTTGAGAATAACTCTAAAGCAAAGAATGCTATCATGTGTGGTTTAGTGGACAGCGAACTGATAAATATTATGAGTTGTAAAATGGCAAAAGACATGTGGGACAAACTAAGGAGCATTCATGAAGGAGACGACAAGATCAAGGAGGCCAAGTTACAAACGCATCGAGCTCAGTTCGAAGCATTAAAAATGAATGACAATGAGAACATAGAGGCATACATGCTAAGAGTTAATGGAATCATTAATGCGATTAGAGGACTCGGCGAGGAAATGGAAGATGTTGTCATCGTGAAAAAGGTACTAAGATCTCTTCCCCAAAGATTTGATTCTAAAGTTTCAGCAATAGAAGAAGCTAAAGATCTAAATACTTTTAGTATGGATGAGATGCATGGTTCTTTGATTGCATATGAGATGAGAATAGGAAAAACTAAACCCACAGACAGAGAAGCTACTTTTAAAGCACATAAAAATATAAAAGCAAAGCAAGAATCCGATGAAGAAGAGACATCAGATGAAACGGAAGCAAACTTTGTTCGAAAACTGATAAGGGGAAAAGGAAAATACAGAGGAAAGCTACCATTTAAGTGTTTCAACTATGGAGGCATTGGGCATTTTGCAGCTAAATGTCCACTTAATGAGAAAAATAAAAGTGATGAAGGTTCACATCAAGAAAGAAGTGACTGGAAGAAGAAACCAAATTTTAGAAAAAGCAACTTCAAGAAGAAAAGTTTCATATCCAAGAATGTCAGTCCTTCAGAAGACAGCTCCGGTGAGGATTCTGAAGAAGAAACAGGTGAAGCTCTTTTCATGGCATTCAAAGAAGAAAAAACAGAGGAAAAATAGGAATGTGATAAAGAACTTGAGGCTGAGGCTGAAGTAGATCTGGAAGGTGAGCTGATCGCTGCACTTAAAGAGTTGAGTATAGAAAGGAAAAAGAATAAGAAAATTTCAAGAAAGTTTGAGGATGCCAATGAAATCATAACCAGCTTGAAAGTACAGATAGACGAATCTAAGAAAATATCTAAAGATATCGAAGTACAATTAACCATGAAAATAGATGAGTGCAACAAGCTAGAAGAAGAGATTGTTGGTTTAAAGATGCAGCTAGAAGAGATGAATCGAAAAGTGAGTTGTTATCACAAACTTGAAGAAAGTTCTGTAAAGTTGGATAAGATTATAAATAGCCAAAGGACTACAAGCATCAAATTTGGTTTGGGCTTCGTCGAAGGAGAATCATCAAATGGATCAAAGGCCATAACTATAGAACCCATAAAGAATGAAGATAAGATCAGGACTGATCAAGAAAAAATGAATCGTGCTAAAGAAAGCAATAATGCCAGGCACGAGAAGAGTATTGACAATGATGGATTCACCAATGTCACTCATCAAAGGAGAAGAAGATTTGTGGCTCCCACTACAAAATGGCAAAGACCATCATCCAGGTTCACTCATTTCTTTTTTGGTTATTGTTTTAAATGCAATGGTTATGGACATAAGATTGCAGATTGCAAATATAATGTAGGACAGAGAAACTTTACCAGTAGAAATGTTTTTTCACCGTTGATGGATTATGCAGTAGAATGTTATAACTGTCATAATTTTGGGCACATTGCAAGAAATTGTCGAAGTACATTTGCAGCAAATAAACATCAGGGAAGAAAATTTCAACCAAATGGTTTGAGACAAAATAGAAAATTTCTCGAAAAACATGCACAGGCTACTGACAAAGAAAAGTCAAAACAAGTGACCAAAACTGTAATCAAACCAGAGTGGAAAGAAAAGGAGCGACCCAAGGAAGAAAAGGAATCCTTGATCGTACAGACAAATTTTAAAGCACAGAACAAATCTACACCATGGATACTTGATAGTGGATGCTCCAGTTATATGACGGGTGACAAACAAAAATTTGAGAACTTACAAAAATATGAAGGTGGTTCTGTAAAGTTTGGAAATAATGATGGAGATAAGATAGTTGGCAAAGGATCGGTTAAGATCAGTGATGGAAAAATCAAGTCAAAAGAAGTCTTGTTTGTGATTGGTCTGAAGCATAACTTGTTAAGCGTAAGTCAGATTTGTGACAGAGGTCATGAAGTAATTTTCAAGAAGCAGGGTTGTGAAGTTAGAACAACAAACTGTGGAAAGTTGATAGCAACTGGATCAAGGACATCTAGCAACCTGTATACTCTCTCAGAGACTTCAGAAGGAGCATGCTTGATTGGACAGGAAGAAGAAAATTGGTTGTGGCACAAGAGGCTCGGTCATATCAGTTTTGACAATCTAGTAAAAATCAGCTCAAAAGGGGCAATGAGAGATATTCCCACCATTGGCAAACCATTAAATAGCATTTGTGCTTCATGCCAAAAGGGGAAGCAAACTAGAGCCACATTTAAAACAAAAGAGTACTTCACAAGCAAACCTTTAGAACTAATACATACTGATTTATGTGGACCCATGAGAACGCAAAGCATAAATGGTGACAAATACTTTATGTTGTGCATAGATGACTATTCCAGGATGACATGGGTACTATTTTTGAAGCTTAAATCAGATGCCTTTGAGATGTTCAAGATTTTCAAAAAACAAGTTGAGAATCAAACAGGAAAAAGGATTAAATGTTTAAGATCAGATAGAGGAGGAGAGTTCATTTCAGAGGAGTTTGCAGAATACTATGAAAAGTATGGGATTAGGAGACAGTTTTTAGCAGCAAGGACACCTCAGCAGAATGGTGTGGTAGAAAGAAAGAACAAGACAGTGCAGGAAATGGCACGGACTATGTTGACTGAGAGCAAAATAGCAGACAGATTTTGGAAAGAGGCAGTCCATACTGCGGTATACATCCAAAATAGGTGCATGTTGAGGACACATGAAAGCAAAACTCCGTATGAGCTGTGGTTCGGTAAAAAGGCAACAACAAGATACTTTAAAGTTTTTGGCAGCAAGTGTTACATCAAAAGAACTGAAGATAATCTTGGTAAGTTTGAAGATAGAGCTGATGAAGGTATTTTTCTTGGCTATTCGACAAAAAGCAAAGCCTATACATGCTACAACAAGAGGCTCAAGAAAGTTGTGGAGAGTGCCGATGTTAAAGTTGATGAAGGTAGGGAACGAGAAATTAGCTATGAAGAAAACTACCCAATTTATGAAGAGGTTATTGAAGGAGATGAGGAAGAGGAAACGGAGAAGAAACAAAAAATTGACTCAGATGATTTAAGTAGTGTCTCAGAAGAGGAAGAAAACAAGAAATTCAAAACAAGCAGCTGGCAGAAAAATCATCCTAGAGAGCAAATAATTGGAGACCCCACAGTTGGTGTTCAGACAAGAAGAAGAGTAGTAAGTAACTACTCTCTATTATCCAGCATTGAGCCCAAAAATGTTGTTGAAGCAAGCAAAGATGAAAGTTGGATGACGGCAATAAATGAAGAATTAGATCAGATCGAGAAAAACAAAACCTGGGAGTTAGTGCCAAGACCTGCACATAAAAATATAATCGGTACTAAATGGGTTTTTTGAAACAAATTGAATGAAGATGGATAGATAGTCAGGAATAAAGCAAGATTGGTCTGTAAAGGCTATGCACAAGTTGAAGGTATTGACTTTGAGGAAACCTTTGCACCAATGGCTAGACTAGAGGCAATTAGAATGTTTCTGGCTTTAGCAGTTCACAAGAATTTCAAAGTTTATCAAATGGACGTGAAATCAGCATTTTTGAATGGAAAACTTGAAGAAGAGGTCTATATTGAGCAGCCAAAAGGTTTCCAACTCGGTGATAATCCCAACTTCATCTGCAAGTTGAAGAAAGCATTGTATGGCTTGAAACAGGCACCCAGAGCATGGTATGCAAGGCTAGACAACTATCTTACTCAACAAGGGTTCAAAAAAGGTATGGTGGATAGCAATTTGTATGTCAAAATAGAGAATGGCCATCTCATTGTCCTTGTTGTATACGTAGATGATATCATTTTTGGCAGCAGCAATGATGAGTCGTGTAAAGATCTAGCAAATAAGATGAAGAAAGAATTTGAAATGTCAATGATTGGTGAACTTTCGTATTTCCTCGGACTGCAAGTTAATCAAAATGAGAAGGGCATATTTATTTCTCAAGTTAAATATGTGAAAGAGATGCTAAAAAAGTTCACAATGGAGGATTGTAAGCCCGTTAGCACTCCCATGATGACAGGTTGCAAGTTGAGCAAGGATGAAAAATCTCCAGATGTTGATCAAACCATGTACAGATCTATGATTGGGAGCCTACTATATTTGACAGCTACCAGACCAGATATCTTGCAGGCAGTTTGCATGGTAGCACGATTTCAGGCTAGTCCCAAGGAGACACATGTGACATCGAGTGAAGAGGATTCTTCGGTATCTGAAGGGTACTATGGAGTATGGGTTATGGTATCCGAAAGGTAAAGACTTCACCCTTATTGCGTATTCAGATGCAGATTGGGCAGGATGTGTCGATGACAGAAAGAGTACCAGTGGAGGTGCATTCTATCTTGGAGACAGGTTGGTCGCATGGCACAGTAAGAAACAAGAGTCAGTCTCTTTATCCACAACAGAGGCAGAATATATTGCAGCATCAACGTGTTGTACGCAGGTTTTATGGATGAAACAAACCTGAAAGATCTTGGCATTAACTTCAGTGAGCCAATTTTAGTTAAGTGTGATAACACCAGTGCCATTAATATCTCAAAGAATCCGGTTATGCATTCTCGCACAAAACATATTGCTATCCGATATCATTTTCTGAAGGAGAAAGTTACGGAAGGTGAGGTTAAGTTGGATTTTGTCCCAACTACAGAGCAAGTAGCGGATATCTTCACAAAACCGTTGCCCAAGGAAATTTTTGAGTACCTTCACAATAAATTGGGAGTGGTCACGCTTCCCAAGAACTGACTAGCTATCGGGACCACATTCTCAGGGGGAGCATTTATATATTTGATTATCTTTTTGCTCATATTTATAATTTTTGCTAACTATCATAACTTGTGCCTGAGAATGTTGTGCATGGACTCAGGGGGAGTCTGCATCAGCCCTTTGGTATTATTGTCAAAGGGGGAGAAGAATTACAGGAAATTGCATGTGTGTTGCCAACAATTCCAAAGGGGGAGATTGTTGAGCAAGGTGCAGGAACAGTATTGTCATTGTTGTCAACACAGTCAGACAGATCGGTTGATGCAGTGGACAGGAGTTAAGAGGTTCTTCAGAGTATGTACAGTGATTCTCCAAAAGATCGAAGTGGCCCATATGCTAAAAATCAAAAGAAAATCACAAGGAAGAAAACTATCACGATATCGCGACATGTTGAGAAGAAAGAAAAACTGTCACGATATCGCGACATGTTCGGAGAGAAAGGGCAAGCCAGCAAAACTATCATGATTTCGTGACATGTTCGGAGAGAAAGCGCAAGCAAGCAAAACTGTCATGATTTCGTGACATGTTCGGAGAAAGAGAGTACGAAGCAAGAAAGTGTCACGATTTCATGACATGTTCGGAGAGAAAAGGCAAGCAGAAAAAGTGTCATGATTTCGTGACATGTTCGAGAGAGAAAGTCCGAAAGAAAAAGTGTTATGATTTTGTGACATATTGCAAGAGAGATTGTACGGAAGAAAAAGTGTCACGATTTTGCGACATATTGCAGGAGAGAGAGTCGAAGAAAAAGTGTCACGATTTCGTGACATATTGCAAGAGAGAGAGTCCGAAAGAAAAAGTGTCACGATTTCATGACATATTGCAAGAGAGATTGTATGAAAGAAAAAGTGTCACGATTTCGTGACATATTGCAGGAGAGAGAGTCTAAAAGAAAAAGTGTCGCGATATCGCGACATGTCGGGTTTTTGCGACCCGAAGGCAAGAGAAAGAGCTAAGGAGAAAAAGTGTCATGATATCGCGACATGTCGGGTTTTCGTGACCCGAAGGCAAGAGAAAGAGCTAAGGAGAAAAAGTGTCGCGATATCGCGACATGTCGGGTTTTCACGACTCGAAGGCAAGAGAAAGAGCTAAGGAGAAAAAGTGTCACGATATCGTGACATGTCGGGTTTTCGTGACTCGAAGGCAAGAGAAAGAGCAAAGGAGAAAAAGTGTCACGATATCACGACATGTCGCATTTTCGTGACTAAAGGAGGAGAGAGAAAGTAAGAAGGCAGAAGTGTCACGATATCGTGACAAAAGTAAAGAGGAAGAGCAAGGAGGCGAAAGTGTCGCGATATCGCGACATGTTGTTTTCGTAAGCCAAGAAGAGTAGCAAGGAGGCGAAAGTGTCGTGATATCGCGACATGTTGTGTTTTCATGGGTACAAGCCAAGAAGAGTAGCAAGGAGGCGAAAGTGTCGCGATATCGTGACATGTGTTTTCACGGCGAAATCGAAGAAGAGTACAAAGAGGCAGAAGTGTCACGATTTCGTGACAGGTCACTTTGGCGCGAGCTAAGAAGAGAACCCAGCCGAAATAAGATATGTGATAGTTAGCTGAAGCCAGTACGACAGTTATAGGGGAAGTTACAGAAGAAAATCATGCAGCTAAAATAAGAAGAGTTAATCGAAGTCAGTATGACAGTTATAGGTGCAGTTATAGACAAAAATCATGCAGCTAAAATAAGAAGAGTTAATCGAAGTCAGTATGACAATTACAGGTGTAGTTACAAATGAAAAGCATGCAGCTAAAATAGGAAGAGTTAACTGAATTCAGTATGACAGTTACAGGTGCAGTTACAGAGAAAAGTCAGAACTTTGTTATAAAAGGAGGTCTACGTGGAGAATTAGGTGTTGAAAAAAAAAGAGAAAAAGAGCTACAAAAAGAGGGTTGGAAGAGGGTCGTAAGAGAGCGCTAAGCAGAGCCGAGAGAGCTGTAAGAGTGCAGTAAGAAGCGCAGCAAGAGGGCTGTAAGAGGGCCGTAAAAGTGTAGCAAGCAGAGCCGTGAGTGTGCTTGGTGTTTTGGTGAATAGCGAGAGAGGTTGGGTTAGCAAAAGACCAGTCAGGGTCTTGTATAAGCGAAGGCATTTTTATGTCAATCTTATAGTTGCAAAATTTGCGATCCGAGTTGGTGCTTGGAATCGGGGGTTGGTGCTCCTTTCTATTGGTGCAGATAAATCAGGGGTTGGTGCTCCTTTCTGTTGGTGCAGATAAATCAGGGGTTGGTGCTCCTTCCAGTGGGTGCTGGCAAAATTGATTGTAAAATTGGTATTTTGCAAAGACTGGATTTGGACGGGAGTCCAAGCAGTCATTTTTGAGGAGTAGCCAAATTGGTGAACCTCGTTACATCGTGTCATTGTGAGATTAACAATGTTTGGTTTGGAGGGTTTCCTTTAAATCCTTGCACCCTCATTTGACTAGTCAACACTTGCAAATTTTGAGCAATACCCTAATCCTAAGTGGAGATATAAATTTATCCTAAAGTATTCACATTAGGTGGCATGAACTATCTTAAAATGGAATTACTACCATAGAAGCATTATTCTATTGGCTAATCTTGGGTATACTTTGCATTGGGATTATACATGATGGAGGGTTATTTAAAGCTAATTTTTGGAGGATACCTAGACTTGGTTATTTAAGGGGTTATTTATGTCAATTTGAGGCATTTCATACAATGGATAAATATGAGTTATGTTGGTCCTATAGTGGCCTAGATTTGGTCAAGAGGATTTGGAAAATAAAGATATAATTATAGACAAATAAAAAAATAGGAAACATAATTTCTTAGTGTAGACACCTAAAACATGTCATTTTTAGGAGACTACCTCTATGGACACCTTTTTAGGCCACATGACCCACTTTGGGTAGCTTTAGGGCTTAACAGTGGTTCTCGCCACTCAAACAGGGGCAAATTGCCTTTAGCAGCCTGGATCATCCTACCCAAATATGACTTCTAGAGACTGTCCTACCCCAAGATGGTCAACATTCATGAACACTCTACCCTAGGACAACCACACATGTAATAAAAAAATTCGAGCACTGAGAAATAGTTCCAACAGTTGCGAACACCAGCCAAGCATAACAATTTCTTGGATTCAACCATTTCTTGGCTTCTCCTACAAGTTAAGACTCCCTTTGAGGAAGTCTATATAAGGGCATATAACCTTCATTAAGATATCTAGCAATCTTAGATGATGAAGTGCTATCAGATCAAAGATCGAGAAGCTCACAATATTCTAAGTAACAAAGTGCTGTTGGATTTTCACCATAGAGCTTCAAAGCCTCCTTTGCATCTTTTATCCATGGAAAGCATGTCAATGGATTCCCTTGGAGTTTGAATATCACATTCACATCCTTTGTGCCATCCAAAAATCTTGTTTTAGTGATAGTTACCGTAATTAAGTTGTTCTTCACGAGCGCACCCTTGAACATCAATTCCCTAGATCAACCCCGACGTCACCTCGCATCAGTTACAAGGAATTCACCCATAATTTAGTAGCCACCTCATCTCGAGATGACCCGTAGGCACCACCATATTACTCATGAATGACCAATAGGTCAGACCGCTATGCACAAGGATGACCTCCTGATAAGATATGTTTTCCTGTTTCCTTGTTTGCAGTAGATTTAACAACATTTTAATTAATATCTAGCATAGTTAGATTTTAGTTGTATGCATCTTTTTAAATTATTTTAGCTTTTTTTTATCATTTCTTTATCATGATCATGGGCCGTATCATAAAAGGCTCTTCATATGCTACTAATGCTTTGTAGATTTCTTGTGTGCAGATTTATAGGTCTTTTCAATGGAGCAAATGACATAAAGACTCTCACATCTTCATCACACATAACGACAGTGTCAAGAAATCTATCATAATCATTTTTTGGGATACTAAAAAGATCTTGTGTAGTACATCCAAATGGTTTTATATGTAATCAATTGTATCAAATATTGGTAGTGATCCTTCAAAGGGGATCTTCTTTGTAATCTCATTGTAAAATAACATGATATTATCAATAAAAGGGTACCTTGATCATTTATTTATTTTGTTCTTTATTTGTATGGTTACATTTGATTTACTACATTTCAATCTTGCATTTCTTTGTATGGATGTATGGTCTTTTTAGCTATCTACAGTGGTGATCACGACATGGAATCTTTCCACATTTTGCAATATCATTGCTAATAACCTATTTTCTTGGAATTTTTGAATTGCAAGTACCATCATCCTTAGTTGATATGGTCAATAGGTGTAACCATTTCACCCTGAGATGACCCATAGTCGCAATCATCCTACCCAAAAACGGTCTTAAAGCAGAATTCAAAAAAGTCAAAAACATCACCTTAATCAGACGTAGGCTTCACCTATAAGTTATTTTGTCCCTATTTTCCTACTTTTAGTAGAGAAAGTTAAGAATATTTATGCTTCAGTAGGAAAAATATAGAAGAATTTTTAATTTAAAATAGTATGTCTGTGATCATCCTTAGGTTAAACGGCCTCTGTTTTTGGTCATACCTGTCCTATATGGCCTCCTATTTCTGATTATACCTATATAAGATGGTATTTGCTATAGACCATATTTCATAAAGATGAACTCTATCTGATTTTTGTGTGGTATGCTTGCTTAATGCCTACTCAAAGGCTAATATCATCTTAGGGTTCTACATTTTTAGGTTTTTGAAATTGAAACGTTTATTACTTAGAAATCTAAAAATCAAACCTCATTTTTTATGCATTAGTAAAATAATATTGAATGCTCTATGCTTGCATTTAATTTTTGCATAAAATAAAATGAACCCCACACACCACACACTATCTTAAATATTGATGAATTGGGTTTTATCACCAACCATTGATCAAGATGAGCGAAGATGGGTTTCATCTCTACCTTGTTGGCTTGCATGTTGTTACTTCGTACCCAATTTTTGTCCAAGGCCAGTCTAAGAACCATCATAAGGTGAGGATTGGTAGCATTCGGGCTCCCTCATCAGGTTTGGATTTCATCACCAAGCCCTGGTGGGTTTCACGGTTTGGACTTCATCACCAAGTCAATGTGTGAGAGCATACATGTGAAAACCCTAAAACGAGTCAATATTATCAACAAAAAATAACAAACGAGAATGAGAAAAGAGCAACAACAAAAGAAAACATTAAAAAACACCCAAAAAACATAGAAATTCACAAATAAAACTTAAAAGAGATAAACACATTGTATACTTTGTTTATTTCTTTACTATTTACGTAATCAACATAAAATCCTACCATCCGATCTGGGACCTAATGATGAATGGTCCAAATTTACAAAGGAAAAATACATCTATTTTTGGCTTCGAGAGGCGCTGCCCCCCATGAAACCCCCACGGTGACATAAGGGGGGCACTACCCCCTACACCCCCCTTTCATGGAGTTGGTCCAAATGTGGCTGAAAATAAGACCTTTGAATTAGAGAGATAATTAGAATCCACAACCAATGAACATCTCCAAATAAGTCTAGGGGACATGGACATCCTTGAATGGCATCCCGAGTTTTATCATAATACCAATACCATACATAGGGTGTCAAACCTTCAATATATCCCTATTAAGGAGGCACCCATAGGTCCTCTAGAAAACCTTCCTGACTTGGACACCCTAATTGAATTTTATAAAAAGAACAATCCATCCACTGAGGGGCCTAGTAGGTCAATACCGTAGGTTCACATCCCAACTTGCTATATACATCAATCAAAACATGAACATGGGTATACACCATGGCCTAGCCTGGATGAGCAAGCCACCTCATTTGATCGAGCAAGTCACCCTTATACTCCTCACAGAGAGTACTTTACGCAAGCATGTTATACCTCTATGCAACCTAAATATACAAAGCTTACATCTAAGCCTGAATATCATGTATTCCTCATAGATGAGGAAGAGGACCCAAGTCATCCTCCTACTCCTCATGAAGAGTACTTGGTGCAACCACATTGTGTCTCTACATTGCCCAACTATACATAGCTCATTCATAAACTAGAATATCAGGTCAATGCAACCTTTAGAGATCATGGAAAACAAGTAATATATCCTACTAGGGGAGAAATATAAGATAAACCCATTCGTATTTCAAATACAAGGATACATAGACCCCATACAAGTGAGAAACAAAATCATACTCATCAGGCACTTAGCCCAAATATTAACAAACAATAATAGTTAAATCAATAATGGGTGGATCCACAATGGATACACCTGTTGGAAATTTGAGTTAATTTGAGGTATTTTATGTTGTCATTGATGTCACATGGATCATTGATGTCACATTGAGTTTTGGTGGCAAAAGCACTTCATAAGATAATCATCTATGATATTTTGGAGAGCATGGATATATACAGGGTTTTTATGAAAACCAAGGTAGGAAAAATAAAAAGGTTTTATTTAAAACCATGGTGGGCTTATGTGGAAAGGGATTTTCTTAAAAGCCAAGGTGGAATTTTGTTTCATCAAAAAAGGACCTCCGGTGATGAAGATATTAAAGTTTAAATTTTAAGTTTAAATTAATGGAGGGCCGACCTATGTGCAATTAATGGAGGTTGGTATATATATATATATGTAAAGGTTTCAATTTATTTTGGAAATGGGGTATATTATATATCGTCGAAAAGCTTATTTTGAGGGCTATTTGAATAACTTATTTAGAAGGAGAAATAAGGTATGTGTAAAGAGATATTTCTGATTTTACAAAGGGGTTACAAAAGTGAAGTTTGCCTTGTTCTTTTTCAAGAGGATTAATTATTTCATGAGGTGACAAGGTATGCAATATTGTGATTTATTTTATTTTATGGTATAAGTGGTTTTGGGAGTGAAAATGCCATGCAATGTTTTGATTTATTTTATTTTATGGTACAAGTGGTTTTAGGATAGATAAGAAAGTTGTGCAATTAAAGGCCTTGGTGATGATTATTGAAAAGTGGAGTAATGTTGATTATTTTGTGATCTACTAACCCTTGTGAAGATTGGCAAAATAATTTTGTGATTGTGGTAGATTTACAAAGAGTTTTTTTCATCTTCATAAAAGGTATGGGTACATTCTTCTATTGATTGTTTATGGTGGTTTAATTATGAAATATCATTAGAGGGAAAATGATTGCTTGTGGTTTCCTTTTCGAAAGTGGTTGGTTGAATGCTTCAAGGTTTTATGAATTGAGAGTTGTGTTTAAACCTTGTGTTATAAGCATAGTGGTTGAAGCCCATTGGTTGTGAAAGAACTTGAGTTAGAAAAGAACATGAGTATCATTGTTATGTAAGATTTGTGGTTGAGCATTGTTGGAAATATTTGAGTTGGTTGATGCATACTTGGATTAGGGTTTTGTAAGAAAGAGTTGTCCCTTGTGGTGATTTGGGTTGAGAGTGAGATTAGAACATAATTGAGTCTCTAACAATTCTCTTTATGCTTCTATGAGTTGAGTTGAGATTGATTTGAGTTGAGAGTAATATTAGAACATATTGAGTCTCTAACAATTCTCTTTATGCTTCTATGAGATTGAATTGAGTTGAGTTGAGATTGATTTGAGTTGAGTTGATTTGAGATTGAGATTAGAACATATTGAGTCTCTAACAATTCTCTTTATGCTTCTATGAGTTGAGTTGAGTTGAGATCATTGTGGATCATTGTTGTCATCCATTGAAGAGTACATTGCCATTCATTGTTGAGTTCATATTTGAGCTTTGCCTTGATATATTTGTGGATGAGATTTGAGTTCTACTTAAGCATGATTGATTGAGCCTTTGAGAAGGCATTTGTGGATAGTTTTGAGAAAGCTTTGTGGACAAATTTGAGGATAGTGTTGGGACAGATTTGTGGATAGTTTTAGAACAGATTTTGGACAAGTTCTTAGTGAGCTTGTTGGAGCAGATTTGGGCAAGTTCTTGGTGAGCTTGCTAGAGCAATTTTGGACAAGTTCTGTGTGAGCTTGTTATTTAGCATTGGATAGGTTCTGTGTGAACTTGTTATTCAACATTGGACAGGTTTTGTGTGAACTTGTTATTCAACATTGGACAGGTTCTATGTGAACTTGTTATTCAACATTGGACAGGTTTTGTGTGAGCTTGTTATTCAATTTTGGACAAGTTTTGTGTGAGCTTGTTAAGAAGGTTCTGTGTGAACCTATTGAGCAAGTTCTTAGTGAGCCTATTGATAGAGATTTGGAGGTGACAAAGTATAGAGTAAAAAGTCAATGGATAGAGATCCAGCAGCCAACACAGTTGAAGATAGATCTGAGTGAGGAGTCTTCAAGTGGAGAGAGGTCCACTAGTCAGTGTAGCAGAGAGATAGAGTCTTCTAGAAGATAACATAGCCAGAGTAGAAGGGGAAAGAGTTCTCCTATGGAAGAGATCCATGAAGTTGATATTAGGGGATCAACATCTCCTTTGTACAGAGATCCATAAACATTGTAATTGGGAGTGATTCCCAAAGAGATTGATTGAGAAATTTTTAGTAAAATATTTTCTCTATGGAGTATCCCACATTGGGTGAACCATGTAAATTGTGGTGTCTCTATTGTGTATGGTTTTTGTGCATTGCTTTGATTATTGCTATTGATACTGCTATCTTTACACAATATAATATTGAATTGAAAGAAAAATTAAAAAGTGGTCTTATACTGTTCACCCCCCTCTTAGTATAAGCTTGTGTTCTTCAACACCTACAAAGGTTGTATCAACAAAGGATACAACAAGGACAAAAAAAGATACAATTGCAATTGTAAAATGTATTGCATGAAGCAGTGCCTAAAAATAGCACCCATAGGATCCAAAAATGTATAATATGACTAGTACAATATCAAAATATTCTCCCTCGGCCATGCCAAAATTATGTTCAACATCAAATACCGCTACCTAGTTATCATCAAGAACCTCATACTCCTCAGCAATACCAAGATCAACAAGAAGAAGAATTATATGAAGAGATCCAATGGGGACATCAGGAACAAGTAGATACCTACTCCGAATCTATTTATGATGAGGTACCTAATGATTATACTTATCGCCCACCTCAACATAAAAATTTGCCCCCTCTACCTAATCAAGGGTGACAACAGGAAAATCATATCATTTCACGATGGGCATACAAAGTTCTAACTAATTGACTAAATTCATTAGAAAAATAAGCTCAAATTTTAGTTTATCAAAAACCCACACTAAAGCAGCTTAGCAATCAACCTCTACATCCATCAGTGCCATCACCACCATACCCATCGCATTTTGAGATGCCTAAACTTGAAAATTTCAAAGTTAACGAAGATACACAAGAAAACATGGTAAAATTAATCAATATGTGCTTTTGTCTTCAAGACAATGACCCCTTGATGTTGATAAACTTCCTTATAACATTAGCTAGGGGTGCTTTGGAATGGTATAATCATATACCATGCCATGATGCATTTTCAAAATATTTTGCCTTTAGCACTAAGAAAATGATAAACTTGATTGACTTGTCTAGCCTTCGTCAATTTGATGATGAGCCAGTCATGGAATATGCTAACAGGTGGAGAAAGGTGATGTCAAAATCACCTTTCACCCTACCCATAATGGAACTAACTTGAATTCTCACTAGAAGTTGTTTGAAGCAGATCTCACTCTTCTAGAAATTACAACAATACCAGACATTTGAGGAGGCCTTGGCATAAACTAAGGTCATTGAGGACATTAAGATCCAAAAGGATGATATTCAACTCCGTAAAAGGGAATGGCCAAAAAATAATATTAAAGGTAAAAACATGCAACAAAATGCGGTCTCAGTCAATCAAGTTGTTTTGAGTATCCCTGAATCCTCAAACTAGGTTGCACCACCTCAACTACCAGTGCAACCTAATTACCAGTCTCAACCTCCATCGATCCAGAATCATACGTAATAGAATGAAATACAAGGTCAACAAAATCGATCGCCATGAAAATATACTCATTTTCCAAAGATATTATCATCGATATTCAATCAATTATGTGAGGCACAAGAAATCAATCTTCCTAAGATCTATCCATTGAAACCTAATAAACGTAGATCAAAGGGACACAGGGAAAATCTATATTGTGCTTACCATCAACAAAGGGGTCATAAATACCACCAAGTATCTAGATACAACCCTCTAAATCTATTATATAAGTTGCATCGGATCGATGCTGGGCTAGATACTCCTCTATAAGCCTCTACATTATGCCAATCTTAGCTTCTCCACCTAATTTTGCCTTCCCTTGAGTCGTAGTCATAGAAGTCAACAATACCTGTAGTCTGGCTACCTCTTCCTGTAATCATACCACATACACTGTATCTTGAGTAGCCAAGTTACCACTACAACCTATCCCTATCCTAAAATAATAGCTACCAACTAAACTTGTATAGCATCCCGCTTTGCTATCCTCACATATCTCTCTGCTATACAGGCAACCATCTATGTATGAAGAGTATCCCACTCTATGGTCACCCTATCTATCTTTGTTTGGGCACTGTCCAACTGAGCCTTAAGGTGATACTTCTCCTCAAAGAATCCCCTCCACTACTACTACCCCTTGTTAAGTTGACTCTATACTATAGCGAGGGTAGTGTCTCACTCTACCAATTTTTCCTACAAGATCTACACCTATGCTCTTAGTTGAGCCATCTCATCATGAGGATATTTCTCATCCTCACCCTCATCTTGAGGCTCCTCCACCCCCACTATGGGTTGGCTCCACTATCCATTTTTTTGATGATGCACTCATCACCCTCTATCTTCGACCTCATCTCCAGAGCCCTCACCTAAATTAGCTCTAACTGGCATGCTCATCGGCCCACCTTCCTATCACAACTAAGTCACCCACAAGGTATCATACTCTATTGTGGTACCTAAATCATTCAAACATGGCTCAACTATCATTGAATCCTCCTCATCCTCTAGTGGCTCAACCTGAGGTGGCTCCAAATGTATCTCTACCCCTCAATGACGATAAAAAATAGGCTCCTCAATAACATCGTGTGGATCTTGAACTATCATGTGATATGAGAGTACTGGAAGTACTCCCACTCTATGCCATGTCATCCTACTAGCCACTATCCATACCTCATGTGCTCTAGTTGTGCTACTGCATCTGTCCAAGAAGTATAATCCATGTAATATCTCTAGATAATTTGACCTAGCCTTAGTCCCTCAAGAGACCCTACATAATGATACAAACTACATGCATGAGGTCAAATTTGACCTATCTCTAGGGATCACCTCCATCGAGCCGTGTATTTGATATTGGCATCATCCATATCTGCTAGTGACACTAGAAGCCCCCTAGTCTATCTACTCTAATATGCTCTCATCCCCAAACCCGAAGTATGATGCTACAACCTAATCCATATTGATCCCAATTTTGTATCTCATATAACTCATCATATAAATGAGCAAGCAAGGTGCTACTCCATGCCATAATCAATAGATGTTGTATCAGGTCCTGTGCTAAATTGATGAGGTTCCATGGGAACCTCACTCTCAAAGGGTCAAGAAATAATATGTTCGATATGATGCACATCGATATTGCATACCTCCTACTGAACACCTATGCATCATACCATACTCTGATCAGCACACCATCGCTATCCATGCGCTACCTTGCAACCCCAGTCTTTGCACCAAATATTATTTGCAGTACTCTTTCCTACTCCAAGAGAGGAGTCGAGATGATCGAACATCCCTAAATCAGAATGCAGAATAGTCGGTACACATCCTCTAATGTCACCATCATATCTCCTATCAGGAGATGGAATGTGTTCATATGACTATCCCAATGATCAACCAATACCATCAGATAGGCCTGATATGACCTCATTATCGGTAGTTGAGTCACCTACTTAAGGCCAATCATCTCAAGCCACTTCCACTCCTCATCTATGAGCTTGTCTCGTAAATCCTCAAATAGGGTGGGCATCCTATGGTGGGACATCTCCTTTTCTCCAACTACCAGCAATGCAAATGATATCAAAAATTTGGAAAATTTGTTTTTATATTTTCCAAATTCTGAGATCATTCCTGCATGAGGCGATCGCATTTCGGTGCGACCATCCTACCTTGAAATATTCCCAAAATTTATAGAATGCCACCGTACTACCCTAGGACGGCCTCTAAATCACAATAAATGTAAGTATCTTGTAAACATCATTAATATCACTTCGGATATTTAACGACATCTAATGGTTCAAAATCCCAAAAATATCTAAAACAATTAAATTAAAATTCTCAAGTAATCCTCGTACCTAGTGATTTATCCTATATACTTGGTGATTGTAGTGACTGATTATCCATGAAATCCGGTTGGATGGATAGATTTCCATAAAGCCACTTGAACCAAAAATAGTTCCAATCAGAATTGAATTGTTATCATCTCAATTCCCTAAGAAAGCCTCACGGCTGGACTACTCCATGGAATAGAGATATACATTTCATTTTCCATTTAGTTTAAAGAGATCATCAAATACAGTGATTCACCTCGAGATAAAATCAAATTATTATCACCTCAATTCCCTAAGAAATCCATGTGGTTGGACTGCTCCAAGGGATAGAGATATACAATTACCAATAATGGTCGAAATCACAATTGTAATAGGATTTTCCTCTTCCACATTTGTAAAGGTCCTAACAAAACCCAAAATAAGTCATCTTGGTCAAGCGACTCATTGCTTTCACCACTTTCCATCTTCTTATCGACTCATCGCTTAAGGGGGTAGTCATAATCACAACATTCATAATCAAATAAATAATCACACTTAATCAATGTAAATTGTATTCATTCAAGAAACATTATCAACAATTATTATACACTTTCCTCCTTGCTAGGGCAAAAGCAAAATATCAACAAAGGCTTGGTAAATCTAAAATTTGGGAAAAAGCATCTACCCAAAGCCAAGACCAGGTATACCCAAAAGTCATCGGTTGTAGATAATATACCCATGGAAAAATAGAAGCCATCGCTTGTAGAAAATCTATTCATGGTCAAAAGGTTTAGCTAAAAATTTAAGTCCACAAAAGTGTTGGAGGCAATGATTCAAATATGCATGCTCTTTTCATGATTGAGGCATCTAATGTTGATTAGATCTATGAACACCATCAACCCTCAACTTGATTTTAGATCATCTATTTTTTCTCTATGTTGTGTTTGCACACACAATATTACAAAAAGAGGCATCTGTAGACACCTAAAACACGTTATTTTGAGGATACCACCTATATGGAAATATTTTTAGGCCATATGATCCACTTTGGGCAACTTTAGGGCTTAACAGTGGTTCTCACCACTCAAATAGGGGAAAATTACCTTTTATATCTTGGATTGTCCTACCAAAAGACGACCTCCAAAGACCATCCTACCCTTATATGATCAAAAATCATGGTCGCTCTACCCTGGGATGATCGTGCCTATAATAACAAAAATTTGAGCACCGAGCAACGGTTCGAGCAGTTGTGAATGCCAGCCAAGCATAACGATTTCTTGGATTCAACTGTTTCTTGGCTTCTCCTACAAGCTAAGACTCCCTTCGGGGAAGTCTATATAAGGGTGTATAACCTTCATTAGGATATCTAACAATTTTACATAATGAAGTGTTGTTGGATCGAAGATCGAGGAGCTCACAATCTTCTAAGTAACGAAGTGTTGCTGGATTTTTACTAGAGAGCTTCAAAGCCTCCTTTGCATATTTTCTCCATGGAAAGCATGCCAATGGATTTCCTTGGAATTTTAGGATCACTTTCACATCCTTTGTGCCCTCCAAAAACCTTGTTTGAGTGATAATTCTCATAATTAAGTCATTCTTCACAAGCGCACCCTTGAACATCAATTCCCCAGATCAACCCTAATGTCATCTCTCATCGGTTACAAGGAATTCACCTATAGTTTAGCGATCATCTCATCCCGAGATGGCCCGTAGGTGCCATCGTCCTACTCAAGGATGGCCAGTAGGCCAGACTGCTTTGCACAAGGATGACTTTTCGGTAAAATTTGTTTTCTTGTTTTCTTGTTTGTAGTAGATTTAACAATATTTTAATTACTAGCTAGCATAGTTAGATTTCAGTTTTATGCATATTTTTATAGTATTTCATATTTTCTTTATCATTTCTTTATCATGATCATGGGCCTTATCATGAAAGGCTCTTCATATGCTACTAATGCTTTGTAGATTTCTTGTGTGCAGATTTACAAGTCTTTTTAAAGGAGCAAATGACATAAAGACTCTCACATATTCATCACACATAACAACAGTCTCAAGAAACTTGTTATAATCATTTTGTGGGATATTAAAAATATCTTGTGTAGTACATCCAAATGGTTTTATATGTAATCAATTGTATCAAAGATTGGTAGTGATCCTTCGGAGGGGATCTTATTTGTAACCTCATTGTAAAAGAACATGATATTATCAATAAAAGGGCACCTTGATCATTTCTTTATTTTGTTCTTTATTTGTATGGTTACATTTGATTTACTACATTTCAATATTGCATTTCTTTGTATGGATGTATGGTCTTTTTAGCTACAAGGATGACCTCCTAGAAAAATTTGTTTTCCTTGCTTTCTTATTTGCAGTAGATTTAATAACATTTTAATTACTATCTAGGATAGTTAGATTTCAGTTCTATGCATCTTTTTACTGTATTTCAGCTTTTCTTTATCATGATCATGGGCCATCTCATTAAAGGCTCTTCATATGCTACTAATGTTTTGTAGATTTATTGTGTGCAGATTACAAATCTTTTCAAAGGAGCAAATGACATAAAGACTCTCACGTCTTCATCACACATAACGACATACTTTCAAATTCAACTTATATAAGTTTTACTGTTTGAGTTGTTTGCTTGTTGGTTTTGGATCTAATCACTCGATGTTGAATGGATTATTTGAAGGAGTAAACTTGAAGAATTTTTTTCCCTCAAGTGATGACCTTAAATGAGATGAATTATTCTAATTTTATAGCAAATCACTTCTTAAGCGAAGAATTTGTAAAATTTCCAAACATTGATAAAGAATTTTTTTCCCATAGCAAACATATTTTTGGTGCTAAACCCAAGGAATTTTATCAATTGGGGGTTGCCTTGCTTGCTTCACAAAATTTAAAAAATTGTGACTTGTAATGGAATCTCATTTGCAAAGCACTTGCAAAATTGAACACAAAAAACAAAAGATATGTGAAATTAGAATTCAAATAAAGTCTAGACTCAATCTCATCGTGGAAATTGATACCTTGGTCCCATTGAGCATGCCAAAATCTTATTAAATTATGAAAAGGTCTAACTTATTATTTATCGTTAATTCAATTTCAACAATTTGGAAGAAAGGGACTATGCCCCTATCAACCTTTGAATTTGGGATAACTCCCCACTATCCTTTCTAAATCTAACTAATCTATGATAAATACATGAAATAAAATACAAAAATTGAAGTATGGAAATCCAAACTTACAAATTAAAGTGCATGAAAATATATATTGAAGTTTAAGGTTCAAGAGATCAACAGTAAATACAACCATAATTGTAACAAGGAGATAGTATGATCAACCAACATGTGAGAAAATTGAATAACAATAATGGATCCTATATAAAAAATAGAATTAACAAGGAATGACAAGAGGACAAAAGGGAAGTGCCACAATTGTTATGCATTCCACAATCTAGGAGAGGAGTACCATTGATGGAAACTAAAAAGTCTCATGAGTTTCTCATTAATCCAAGAGGAAAGAGCAATTACAATATGAAGTCACAAGGTGTTAGCTCTGATTCTCTCAAGGACAAAAAATGTTTATAGTGAAACCAATGGCTCCTACTTATAGGAAGAATTCACTCCTAAGTTACCCTACATAAAAATGCTTACTACCTAGCAAAAGTAAATATTTGGGGATATTTTTAGTAAAATGATGTGCTTCCAAATGTTACATACCTCTAAATACATTGCTAAACTACTTAGAAGGCTTCCAAAATACTTAGTGATGCCCCAACATGTGAAAATCTCATTTTCTAAGGATTTGTCTTAGGATCCATGTACTTACTTTTGTGCTTTTACCTATCAATGGGTGATTCACACCAAGAGAGGAGTGAATTGTTCCTGTCATAGTACTTCATTCCATTCTACTAGAGCTTCGCTCTCAAGAACCAATTGCATTGCCTTGAGAAAATCACTCCTTACATAATTAGGTTTTCTAAAGGCTTAATTGCCTGATCAAAAGGTTTTTTCATCTTCAAAATGAAGGAAATCACATGATAACAACAATAACATTTCAAAAAGAAAACATCACTTTTCTAACATGGGATCTTAAAAAATGACATGTATCTTTAGTTTTATAATATAAAAGTATTGTTTGCATTAAAATTGAATGTAATAAATATTCCATCATAATCATTTACAAAAGTTTACCATCCTTGCATAATATATTTCCTTCCCAAGCATACTTTTTTTCAATGAGTTTACACAGGTTTTTATGAGGGGTCGTGATCTTCTCATATTGAGTGGGGTTTGAACCTTAGAAAAACCAAAACCCTTACCACTACAATAAACCTTCCTAAACATAGTTACTTACCTTCATTACTGATAGAGGTAAAAATTAAGCCAACATGTTTATGATATATGGATTATATATATCAATTAAGTAATGTGAAGTATAATATAAAGGGGTATAATTAAGTTTATGTTTGTGGGATATAACTACAAAAATGATCATTAAATAAAACACCAACATACCTTTGAGATGTTCTATATATATAAATTTTATGGTGGGTTGAGGGGTAGAGTTGTAGAGGTAGAATGATTAGGTGTGTCGAAAGGCACGAACGTCCGAGTCGAAACGAGCAAGGATGGCAGGTCGAACATCTGGTTGCTGACTGAGATACTGCAAAAGTGGCATGACTTTCATCAACACCCGATCCGACTTATGACCGCCAAATGCCTTAATGGGTACTGCATTGCTTTGCTGAAACTCATAGCACTGCGGCGTGTCGTCCATGATAACAATCCCTCTCAAATCCCTTCCTAAACGAGACAAGTCCTTTATCCACTTACCCTTAATCTCTGTCGAGCAAGAATCTCTGTAAAGCCGGTGCCTGATACAATTCTTGTCATCAATCTTATCCAATATATAATCCGCCCTGAACTTAACGCTCTTGGTAAAAACCACAACCTCAAACAACAAGGCCATGGCTTTCAAAAACATTTCCACGCCTGGCCGCTTGTAAACGTAGGAAATCACACTGCCCTTAAAATTCCCCAGAAAATAATCCGACCCCTGTCCTTCCCGCAAGGGCTTGGGTAATTCCGCCACCAGAGTCTCGTCCATATCCAGAACAAGAATAGGATTCCCCTCTTCCGAGGGAGGCAACAACGGCGCTTGAACATGGAGTACTTCGGCATGGTGGCGGGCAGAGAGCACCGCCCGAATGTCGCCGCCCGACTTAGAGATTTTGTTGAGAATGGCCATCAATCTGTTTAGCTCGTTGTCTACATTGTTGGGTATATAAGTTTTGACGAAAATGGCGTTTGAAGGATTGAGAGCGTAGGCTGAGGGGCAGTCGTCCACCACCACCACTTTGCCGAGGTCTCTGCCGAGACGAGACACATCCTTCGCCAATTTTCCATCCACCTCAGTGCAGGAATCTCTGTAGAGGCGGTGGGAGATGCATTTCCTGTTCCTCAACATGTTGAGGATGGCGTTTGCTCTTTTTTTTGAGCTTTCTGTGAATATGACGATCTCGAAGGATTGGGAAAGGGATCTTAGAAACTTATCTAGCAATGGGCGTTTTGAGATGAAGGTGCGTTGGCCCGTGGTGGTGTTCTCCAGACCGAAATCCACAGATGGGATGGGTTTGAGAGATTCTGTGACGATTGTGCCGTCCATGTCCAGGACAAGAGTCAGCTTTCGATTGTCTGATGAAGCCCTCGGCGGTAAGAGAGTTTGAGAAGGGTATTCGTCTTCGGTATTTGGGTTATTGTGGTTATTCAGATTGGTGCATGACGTTCGTCTGTGCCTTTTTGTTGGCCATAAACAACACTCCCATGTTGCCTTGTGCTTGCGATTGCCATCCCCACCACCCCCAGACCTTGGTGATGGCCTGGTAGTATTATCATCTTCATCATTCTTCACAGTTTTTGGCTTGCTAGATTTCATATCGAATCAGTTGCCTTCTTACTTTGATGGTGCATGGGATGCTGCAAGGGACTGGATATGGCTCTTCCTCTTCCTCTACTTAGAGGAAGACTCTATCCATGGGGATCATTTTCATTTCAAGGGGACACCACCTTTCGAAACAAAGGAAACTATATATATATATAAAGCATCATGCATAAAATTTGATAATAGACTGGGTATGCTTCAATTTAGGTTTAAAAATATGACTGTAATTTGATTTTTGTTTTATTAATATAATGTTTTACTTTAAAAAATAATAATAATACTTTTTATATTTTATTAAATAGTGTTTTAATAATTAAATGATATTAGTTTAATAGGTTAAATTCCTTGATTTTAAAGGAGAAGACCAAACGTTTGAATCTTATCGAGTCATTTTCACATAATTGTCAAGTTATTGTAATACCATTATATATGGTCATCATTGTAATACCATTATATATGGTCATCATGCAAGTTCCAATCCCATGTAATCCATTAGAGAGTATGTATATGGTTTTAATAAATAAATTTGTATAAATTTATATTACATGATATTGATTTTAGGATTTTGGACTTCCATAATTTGTATAAATTTATATTACACGAGTCTTAACCTTCATTGTGTGTTAGGATTTTAGACTTCCATATTAACTTATCAATGAGGAGGATCTAAAGAATATTAGATATACTCTAAGTCAAGCAAGAGGGATCAACTTCTAAAGATTGAAAGCATGTTGTATATACCCAAATATGTGTTGTCATGGACCTTTCAAAACCTTTTCAAAATCCATTAAGATTAAATGTAAATCAAGATAACGGAATCAACAAATAATTATGAAAACACTGCATTCTTATGTCTCAAATGTTATGAGATTAGACACATGGAAATAGATTTTAAAATAGAAATTATCAAGATGAAGATGAATTTTTTTTACCATGAAACAAACTACAAGATAAAAAAAGAACATTGTATTATAGTAGAAGTTGGATTAAATCAAATATTGTTCACTTCCAATAAAGTGACAAAGAAAGCCCTCTACATCATTAGCCATTATTGTTCACCTGGATTAACCATTAGAAGAAACAAAGAATGATGCAAGGCACGAGAAAATATAATGTGCAACTTCAATTTTAGAAGGATTTAAAGGTGAAAGGGAACATATGTTGGAAAATTTTAGAATGAAGGTGGAAGGTCAAGTTTAATCCAAAAAAATCATGTTCATTTTTCTCAAATAGTAGAAAATAATATTCTTCTAATAAAATTGAAAGTAGTGTAGTGTTTAACCCTTATACTCTATAATTTCAAGATTCGCATAATAAATAAAGGATTATGGAGGATATTCATGGAAATATAGAGTTTCTAAAGCAACACAAGAAAGCATGTATTCCAAAGGATGGTATTTCTAGCTTAATATTTTCAAGGTAACATAAATAAGAAAGTGCTTATGATGTTATTTCTTATTCTTTAGGTTACCTAAGGCAGCATAAACCTATATATGATAAGTCTCATTTTGGAGAGTCTAAAAAAATAGAAGATATTGGTGAGAATGAAAGTAATAGCGAAAATGATTACAAGAAAGGAAGACCCTCAAAGTAAGAACAAAGAGAAAAGGAACCTCAAAGGGATATTAATTTGGAAACTAGAAATAAATATTGAACAAATGTTAATAAAAAGTAGGGCTTCTTGGAGAATATTACATTATTTGGCACATGCAAATATACCCCCATGGTACCTTTATGGTGCAAATATAAATATGTAATAGACTAGGGTTTGAGTCTATAGTTTAGGAGAGTGATTTATATTTTCTTTTTATGTAAGTGTCCATGTGTAGGATATGCACAAGTATCATGTAAGAGTGTAATGTGTAGGATATGCACAAGTTTCATGCATGTTAGTGAGAAAGTATATAATGAGAGAAAGTGCACAAGTGTCATGTATGTAAGTGTGCAAATATGTAATGTGAGGATGTACATAAGTATCATGTATTAGGAGTGCATGTAGGAGAGTAAGTGTCATGTAGAAGTGTGTGTCATTAGGATAAGTGTGCATGTAAGTAGAGAGTGAAGAGTCTTGTATATAAGTGACAAGATGAGAAGCCAAAGGACATGAGAGTCTTGTCTTATGTAAATAATAGGAAAGGTTGCAACTCCCGAATGTGTTAGGAGTGTATTATTCAAGCATTGAAGATGCACATTTCTATGTCTATATGATGGAGACAGAGATCCATACATTGTATTGGGAAAATGGTCTGAAAGAGACCACCAAAAAGCATTGATAATATTAAGCTTGTATTCAAATTTTGAGCAATTTTATTGTAAGTATTTTCATGTTATTACATGATTGTTTTTGGGCCATTTACATTCATATTTGAAGTTATAGTGAATTTGTTTTATTATATAGAAGAAGGGGTTTTGAAAGGGTCCCCAAACCTTTTACAAACCAAAGTCTAAGACTTTAAAAAGTATAACCAAAATAAGACCAACAAGGAACAACCTTAATAGAAAAAAGACAAATAAGGAACAACCATATATAGGGGATCCAAACATAAGAAATAACTATGCCAAGAAGAAGTGAGAAGGATAAAGAGATCCCCAAGAAACATTAGAACTCCATCAGCCCTAAAAATCCACTTTCACATTAGAGTCACCCTCTACCTTAGCATATTTTTTATTCCTCTGAATTCTCTCCAACATCATGGTGACATCGTCAACATACATAGATGCCATTTTGATCGTGCCTCTCAGGGATCTTAATTGATATTTTATAATCTTAAGAGAATTTTTGTGAGTCCCCTTAAGGAGGATATCATCGTGCCATCCAATTTTTTAGGATCCCAGAGGTATAAGAGTCTCTCTAAAGCACCTTAGGCATGACTTGTTGTATACTTTGCATCTTTCTAGATAAATTTTTAACCTTATTAATATTACTTTCCTCCACTTTTGTTTCTTGAAGGAGAAGGATTTGTAGTGATACATATTTTCTTATTGAAGCTAGAAGTCCCTGCTTCGAATGGTCATTCAGGCCTCTTACATTGCAAGAGAAAATCTTCATTTGAAGGGTTTAGAGATGTGTTTCTTTCCCACACCTAAAGTAGAGGAGGGTTGCGGTCTGAAGGAAGCTCCACTTGTTGGATTTTTTAGAAAAAAAGTACTCCCTCTAGTTTTGGGATTGTTTGTGATATATTTGCAATATCTCTATTTGTTTCCCTTTTTCTAATATCCTTATTGGAATTTTTACCAACTTTATGTTCTACACCAACATCAACACTTCTTTTTTGGTTTTTTGTCATCATAATTGGAGTAACAAGTTCTTTCCCCATTCTAATTTTTGGTTAGGAGAATCTCCTAGGACATCTAGAATCTAAGGAATTTGTTTGGAATTAAGGAATTTGAATCTAGAATATTTCTTTCAATCTAAATTTTTTGAATTTGAAGCTAGACATTCAAATATGTTTCTCTAGAGGGAATTTAGAAGGAGAATTTCAGAAGAAGGATGTAAAGAGCTTACTTGGATGTCTATTTCTAGAAAATCCTCTTCATTTTCTAAAATGGATTCTTTTGAGACTTGATGGACACAATGTGCTTCCAGGAGGATAGGATAACAATTAACTATCATAGTCACTTCAGATCTAGGTTGGCCCTCTAAGGATTCCTTTCTTGCAGAATGTGGAATTTTAGCCTAGTCTTTTGCACTCACTTGAGTAGATGAGCCTTTAGATTATTTTCTAGTCCAGACTTCCTTTAAGTTTTTTTCCCTTGGAGGAACTCTAGGAAGATAGATGCCCAAGTTTCTTGTAGCTTGAATAGAATTTGGGTTTATTTTCATATTCGATAGCTTGAGTTGAAGATCCAATGTCAAAGATAAACTCTAAGGATTTGGGAAGGTCTGCTTCAAGATCTATATTGAAACACATCCTCACAAAAATCATTCTTGACTTTGCCCTTATGTTTGCATTGATCATAATAAGATCTCCCATAGCTCTAGCAATGTCCCTTAGGATATCATCATGCCAAATATGAATAGGGAGGTTAGGAAGCCTGACCCAAATAAGTGATGTATTAATCCTTTGCATAGTTGAGTTAAAATAATTCCCCCATTTATGAAGAAAAGACCTCTTCTTCCATAAAATCAGGGGCCTCCTCCAATAATATGCCTCATGTCTTCTTCACAGTTTAGCTTAATGAGAAAAAAGCCATTGGGAAGAGCCACTATTTCTAAATTACCTTGCGTGTTCCACTTAGAGAATTTCCACCTTTGGAAAGAATCCATATTTGGACATACCTCCAAAAAAATTTCCACTAGGTTATGTGACCCCTCTTACATGGTGAGATTTAGAAGGTCCATAGGAATGCTCAACTTCCTTTGCACCGAATGGAGGTCAAAAAAATCACTCAAAGAGACTTGCTTACCAAAATAATTCAAGACAACCATTGCAAAGGATTTTGCACCTGGGTCAAAGGGTAAATGGAGACCTTGTAGGTCCAGGTGTGGGTTTGTACTTCCAAACAGGGAACTATTATTGATCTTAATATCCTCCTAGAATCCCATCACACAGTCGTTTGCCACCTTCCCACTCTCACCCATTTCAAATTTCAAAAAAAAGTTATAGTGAATGTTATTATAATTTATATTGGCTAGTTTATATTTTAATTGCTCATATATAATTCTACTCTTGATTATTTATATTAAGACCTAAGATATTATGGCTTAATTATATTGGGACTTGAGATAGTTTGGCTTAAAATCCAACAATGGTATCAGAGCTACTGCTTAACTCTATCTATTTTGGATAGAGTCATATTTTAATCCACCTTCATATTTGAAGTTTGTCCAACTTAAAGGTAGTGAAGAATTGGAATTTATTTTATAGGTTTGGAGGAGTAGATATTGAGGGGACAATTAAAAGTCACCTTGGATTTGACTGCTAGGTTCTATCCACTTGGTTCAAGGAAAACTAGTGAAGACACAAGACTCAACCTAAATTGATTAAGAGCCAACTCAAAAGAAAGTTGGATGTAAGGGGACATTCAAAGTAACCCTAATATTGATTTGGATTCTCTAGAAAATAGGAGAATCATATTGAATGTTCCCAGGTTCGACCTAATACGCCAGAGAATAGAGAAGCATCAAAGCTTCCATAGAATAGAGAAGAAATATAAGCTTCCAAATATAAAAAGGATAAAATATAACTCAAATAATATATAGAGTATAGTAGAAAGAATAGAATTGAAACCTTCTACTAATATTGAAAGATTATTGTGCAACTAGTCTACTCAAAGCAGGATTAACATTCAAAGTCGACATTCAAAAAAATTGTAACTAGTCAAGATAAAATAGAATAAAGCTACATAAGTGCCTAAGTAGTGCTTGAGTATAGAGTGAGCAACAAAAGTGCTCAATTATAGAGTGTGTAGTAGAAGTGCTCAAGAAGCGCTTGAGTATAGAGTGTGTAGAGAAATAATTCAGGAAGCACTTGTGAAAGAGTGCACAATAAAAGTGCTTAGGAAGCACCCTAGTTATCCAAAGGAAATGCTTGTGTAATCTATTAGATGTGCTCAAAGAAGTGTTAATGTTAATATAGTAAAATAATCATATTTTGTTATAGAGGACATAACAATAAAGAGCTAAGGGTAGAGAAGGCCAATGTTTAGTTGATAGAGAGGCCAAAAAATCTAGCATGATCGAGAGAATACCAACATTAACTATTGGTGCAGGCACAGTCAGTGAAGTGAGTACAATTCAGTCTATGCTAAACTAGAAGAGAAACTAGGATGTTAAAGCTAATCTATTATTTAGGGAAGCTATTGTAGAGAAGAGGTCAACGTCCACTAAAAGAGGCCACCAAAATGATCAACTTGAGCTTTCAAGGAACCTATTGCAGAGAAGAAGCCAATAGAATGTTAAACCTAAGCATTCAAGAAAGCAAGTACAAAAGAGAGGTCAAATTATAATAAAGGAAACTAAATTCAAATGGGCTTGCATTCCAAAGAGGTGCCTATTCAAATATTTTTCAAACAAATGTTGAATATTGTTGAAAGCATAGGGAAGAATCATTCTTGCCCATTGGCTATAATAGTAACGTCTGCAAATATTTAGCCAGGTGGAGACTAAGGTAGGTAACATTACCTTTACTAATTACATAATTAAAGTCCCACGCAAGAATATTATTTAATTTTTTTAATCTTAGGAACTTTAATTATTAAGTGGAAGTTAAAAGAAATACTACTTTTTAATGAAGTAATTTTAGGAGGGAATTATAAGGACTTCTATAATTTGAAATTACTATCTTTAATTTTTAATTTTTATTTTTTTTAATATTTATTAATTATGGAGTGATAAGGTTTTCTACTTCAAATAGAATTTAAGATTTTTGAATTAAAAATTTAGTTTTTTGAAGAGCTAGTAGATTTAAAGTTTTTGAAATTTGAAGGAAATTTTGAAATTTGAATTTTTTTAGAAGAATGAATTTTTTTAAAATTTTCAAATTTAATTTAGTATGGAGATAAAAGGTTTGCTACTTCAAAGGTTTTGAAATTTTTAAAATTTGAAAATTTTATTTTTGAAGTTGCAATTAATTGAACTTTGGAGGAAAAATGGCTTCAACTTTAAAAGAATCAAGAAACTTGAAAATGCATAAATGGCAAAGGAAAGTAGGAACATTACATTATAGGAGACATTCTCAAAGTACAAGACCATACTTTATGAGAGGAAGATTTTAAAATCAAAATTTTTATCAAAAACAATCTTTTGAGTTCAAAGGACAAAATCATAAAAGATGTTTTCAAAATTCTTATCAAAAATGTGAAATAAGATCACTTGAATCTCATCAAAAAATACAAAGAGAAAAAGAAGTTTGATACATAGGTGCTAGTCATCATATGACTGGAAATTTACATTGGTTTGAATCCTTAGAAGTCAAAGATAATATTTCACTAAAAATTACAGATGATAAGATTTATCATGTTCAAGGAATTGAAAAAGTAATACCTAGCATGTCATTTTCATATTTTGTGCTAGAAGATGTTTTATATGTTATTGGATTATCAGCTAATCTTATCTTAGTTGCTCAATTAGTTGAAAAAGGAAGAACACTGGAATCCAAATAAAAAAAAACATACAAAATGTATTATCAAAAATCAAAATAAAACTAAAGCTATAGATTCCATCAAGAAAGGAATATTTGCTTTAGACACAATGGGATGTTCTCAAAAAATCATTGAGCATTTTTTATCTCAGGATTAAATTAATGATTCAAAAAAACATGAAACACGAAGATGGATCAAGCATAGTCTAAGATTACCCTACAAACAAAGGCAATGAATAAACACAAGATCCAAGATGATGAAGAAGAATCCAGAGTAGTAGAAGATCATGCACATAAAGACACAATATTGAAGACTGAAGACAAAGATTGAAAAGTAAAGTCTTCAATAACCAAATAATGTAATATAGGGGGGTGTTGGAGAATATTACATTATTTGGTATATGTAAATGTACCCGTATGGTATCTTTATGGCACAAATATAAATATGTAATAGATTATGGTTTGAATCTATGGTTTAGGAGAGTGATTTATTTCCTATTTATGGAAGTTTCCATGTGTAAGATATGCACAAGTTTCATGTAAGAGTGTAATATGCAGGATATGCACATGTCATGCATGTTAGTGAGAATGTGTGTAATGAGAGAAAGTGCACAAATGCAAATATGTAATGTGAGGATGTGTATAAGTGTCATGTATTAGGAGTGCATGTAGGAGATTAAGTGGCATGTAGTGTGCAATTGTCATTAGGATAAGCGTGCATGTAAGTAGAGAGTGAAGAGTCTTGTATACAAGTGGCAATATGAGAAGCCAAAGGACATGAGAGTCTTGTCTTATGTAAAGAATAGGAAAGGTTGCAACTCTCATATGTGTGAGGAGTGTAATAGTCAAGTTGAATATTAACCTTTCTATCTCTATATTATGGAGATAAAGCTCTATACATTGTATTGGAAAAACGGTTTGTAAGATATCACCAACAAGCATTGATAATATTGAAGCTTGTATACAAATTTTGAGCAATTTTATTGTAAGTATTTTCATGTTATTACATGATTGATTTTGGGCCATTTACATTCATATTTGAAGTTATAGTGAATGTTATTATAATTTATATTGGCCAATTTATATTTTAATTGCTCATATATATAATTCTACTCTTGATTATTTATATTAAGACCTAAGATATTGTGGCTTAATTATACTAAGACTTGAGATAGTTTGGCTTAAAATCCAATAGGGCTAAGAGAACAAATAATAATAATAAGTGTTGACAAAGAAGGTATCTTAGAATAATAGGGGTATAAATAAGACCCCCTAAAAAAATATTTTTCAAGAAATTAACAGGTTATTATGGTCTTGAGTTTATTTTTAATAAAAATAACAAACATAAAATAAAGAAAAATATAAGGATACATGTAAAGAGATTTGTAATATGGGGATTGTATAACATTTTTATATATAAGCTTTGTGGGAGGGGGTACTGCAAGAAGTGTTTGGGTTGCTAATATTTTCTACAAGAAAGAGGAAAATATCAAATTTGGAGTTATAAATATGTGTACTCCAACTACAGTTATTATTCATGATAGACGTTGAAAGGAAATTAGATTATTTATGTCAAACTCAATGATGATTCATAATTATGATCTATGGATTCTTAGGGGACATCAACATAGTTATATATCCTTCAAAAATAAGGATGGTACTATTAGATAGCCTAAATCAACAAAGGGGCCACTTCTTTTGTTAATTAAAATGATCTTTGGGATGTTATTGGTTCATTTCATTACACATGGGATGATAGACATACTGGTCAAACTCATATAACTAGAAGATTGAACAATTCTTTGCTATCTAATACATGGTTTTAAATGGAGTGTATAATTTCTTTAGATATATATTTAAGAGTGATGTTAGTCTATAAACCCATTCTCTTGAGATATGATTTACTTAATAATGATTATCTACATCATTTTTTTTTAGTTTACATGGATCCAAGACCCCAATTTCTTATAGATGATAATGTTAAGGTGGGATGAAGCAAGGTTTAAAGGTTCATGTATATATAGCATTTCCAAAAATATGAAATATCAAAAGGGGTAAAGAAATATTTGGACCATCAAATCTTTTGGTAACATTTAAAATAAAATACGAAATATATCCAAGTTCAACAATTTACAAGAGATACCAAGAAATTTATGGAATGAACCATGATACTTATGTACAAGAAAAATAGTTACTTTTTAATCATCATAATGTATTAAAAAATGAATAATCATATTGAGTCCAAAATTATAAAGAGAGATGGCTTAAATAAGGGGATAAGTATATCAACAATTTCCTACCATAAACCAAATAGATTTATTTTTAGTTGAATAAAAAATATTTCAACTCTAGATGGACAAAGTATTGAGAAAAAATATATTAGCAAGGAAGTAATTAGTGATTCTAAAGATATTTTATCAAACGGTGGAGCAAGATAAGGGGAATCATGGTAAGATTTTGTAACATATTTCATTATTAATCATGCAAATACAAAATGAAAGCTTGACGAGAAAGATCTCTATGGAAAAGTTGAAGAAGATAGTTTTATCTTTTCACCATAAAAAGACACTTGGCCCTGATGGATTTTCTATAATTATTTCAAAACTTCTTGGATTTCTTGAAGACAAATATCTTGGATACAATTGAATAGACTAGAAAAATAAAGGCTACACTAAATGAGATCAATTACACCTTTATTACATTAATTCTCGAGATAAAATATTTTGATATGTTTATCTAGTAAGATTTAATGATATGATTGATAAAGTAAGTTCAAAAATTATGGGAAATAGATTAAAAAGAATACTAGATTGTATTATCTCAAAGAAAACTGGTTTAGTCCATGGAAAATAAATTCTTAATAATATAATAATTACACAATATCATATTTCACAATAAGTTTCAAAAATAAATAAAATCATAGCATTCACCATAAATCATATTTAAAATAATAGATAAGTAAAATAAAATAGCAATAGATGAAATGAAAGGGTGCCAGTGCTAGTGGGAAACCAAATAATAGATTGTATTTATGTCACATCAATGCAATAGATTAGGTGGTTAAGGGGTATTTATAACAAATCCCTAGCATCAATAGCTACATAACCAATGATGACATAACATAAGGCTTTGAGCTAATTATAAGTTACTAAATGTTAACCATAATATTGTTTTAATCATGCCTATAGGGATACATACATTAAATCATAACAAAATACATTACATAGTGATTGCCTATAGGTCTACATAGTAAATACATCATCCATTATTGACCTTGGATAATTAGGTTGATCACATATAGTTCAACACCCCCTCTAATTTGAGTTGAGGTGCTAAGAAGAGGATACACTAGAGATGATAACATAGCATCCTAATAATGTATGATTTAATGGATTAATTCTCTCCTATAACCAAAGGAACTATTTGAATATTCATAACCATCTAGTATTTTTTCACTTGACTTCAAGAACTTTACTTAATTTTTATAGTCTTGATATGCAATTTTTCATAGGGTGTAGTGGTAAAAAGGTTTTACATTGATGAAAATAGGGAAGGTAGGGGTTATAAAGCCTCTTGTCATGGCAACTACTTTGTTTGGTCATTTATTATGCCTAGTAAGTGATTCCCTCTTAAATTTATAGTGATTTGCTCCCCCATTCATTCCTTTACCACTTAGAAATATTTTTCCCACCTTATGCTTTCAAAGCAATTTGATCTACAATTTAGAGAAATACCCTGCTTAAGTTGGAGTGATTTACTTCCTTCTTTTAGACTTGGCAAAAATTTTTACAAATTTGCAAGGAATTTTGTAAATGAGGGGAAGAAGAGAAAATAAGAAAGAAAATGTTTGAGAAGCTTTCAATGGTTTCATTCAAACTCAAATATTTTTCCTTTTTATTATCTCATTTTTTTTTTTTTTTTAAATTTATTTATTTACTTTTTCTTTTGGAAAAGGAAAGCAGAAGTGAGAATAAAAGTTAGGGAAGGTAGACAAGTACTATGTGCATATTTAAATTATATTTTTCTTTTTAGGATGCTTATATAGGCCTCAAGTTCTTCCCATTAACTAAAATAGACAACAATATTCCATCAATTGTTACAAGTCTATATGGATTTATCCCTATAACCATAAGCAATTTTATGGCCCACTACAAAGCATATTAAACTTCTCATGGCCTCTAGGCTTTGCCCTGTATTCATCCCACTTGAACACTAAGTCACATTCCTTGTCTTCCATCTTGGTTGTCCTCTTGTAAATCCATCTTTCTACTACATCTAACATAGCACAAACATATCAAAGGATTTTTCTCTCTTTTTTTATAGAGCTAATAGGTCATTTAATCATGTTTTCATAGGCTCAATATTTACATATTTAATCTTTGTTACTGGTACATTTGAAGAGAGGGAATCTCTAACTTGATTGTAAATACTACTTTTTCATAAATACTAACTTGTATGGTGATGACTTTATTGAAGCGTAGGTGTTATCCTATCAACCCATAATGCCTTCTTTACTTTTGTAAACCAATACCTCTATGAGTCAACTATAGTCCTATTCAATACTCTCACACTATTCTTGTTTGTGGACTCTACTAGACCATTGCATTGAGGGTAGTAAATGGATGAAGCCTTCAACACAAAACCATAATTGTGTAAATTTCATTTGCTCGAACCCTTTGAAGGAAGTGGAATTATTGGTTATCACTATTGTAGGAGTTCCAAAACTAGCGATGATGTCTTCCAAGAGTCGTATCATAACTTATAAGTTTGTGAACTTAATTGGAACTACTTAAGTCCATTTAGTGAAGTAATCAGGGGCAATAAAAATCCATCCATATCTAATACTTGATAGGAGACCAATTTTTCCAATGAAATTTAACTCCCATTGTTGAAACAAATCACTAACAATGATACAATTCAAGGGCGTCAATATTTTTCTTTTTCAACCCATGAAAGTGCAACAAGCTTTACACTCATTAATCCATTAGAAGCAATAAATAAAATGGTGGGCCAATAATATTCCACCTGTTGGCAATCAAATTTGCCTAGGTATATATTTTCTAAGTCTACAACACCCTAGACCCGCTACCAAGAATTGAATGGCCAAAGGAAAGAAATGTCCTTCGTGCCAATCTCCAGTAGGGCTAGTTTCAAAAATAAAATATAAGTGGTTTGAGATAAGAGTTAGATAATATGCGGAAAGAGAAGGAAATTACTGAAATAAATAGGAAAAGAGGCTAAAAGGCTGAAATATAGGGGGGTGATGGATAGGAAGCATGATACAAAACTTTTACTCGAACCAAAAGCAATCAAAACAATAGGATTTTAACATAAATTGACACTAAATCCTCTCAATCGCATAACCTCCAAGGGTACTCCAACATTAATCCTTTACTAATAGCTAAATCTAGAAATAGAATTCAAGCCGTATAACAAAGTGACTAACTTAACAGAAATAACATGATAGAAGGCATACACAAAGACAGAGGATTTAAGACCGAAACCAAAAGTTCATGTTTTAGAAGCATATTTCAAGATATACAACTTCTTTTCTAGAAAAAATTGTCCATCCTTATTTACAACAAAAATTCTAGTTTTTATAGAGGATTACGCCTCTCAAAATATTAATTTCCAACCACTTCTACGATGGTGGCAGATAGATTTGATCCAAAACTGACTTAACAAAAAACTTGATTTTACAGATAACTTAGCATTGAATGTAGAAGATTCTCCTGATCTACCATGATTGGACAACTTAGAGAACAACTTTGGGGTTAGTTGGGTAGTCAATGGTGGTTCTATGTATCTTTCACTACGCTTGGGGGGCCCGCCTAGATTTTCGCTCCACAACTGAAGTGAAAGTACTTTTGCTCTAGAGGTGGATCGAAAGCATCCTTTTGATTCATTTAAGCCTTCACGCAAACTTCATTTTTTGGCTATCTTTCACTCCACAAGTGGAGAAAATATGCTTTTGCTCCACTTGTGGAGTGAAAGCACCCTTGGCCTTGTACTTCAAGACCATTACACTTTTACTAGCATTTTGATCCACTTGTGAAGCGATAGAGAGTTTTGCTCCACTAGTGGAGCAACACCACCTTTCACCCTGACTCAATTGTTTTGCACTTTGACTTTGTGCTACCTTCAAGAAGGGGTTTTTGCTCCCCTTGTGGAGTGAAAACACTTTTGATCCACAAATGGAGCGAAATTCTTTGGTCAGTGTGCACACTTAATTCTACGAAGGGCTTTCGCTCCACAAGTGGAGCAAAAGCACTTTGTGCCTTCGCCAAGACTTATCTTTTTAAAATATATTGCCCCCCTCCCATATTAATAGGAACCTTCACTCCACAACTGGGAGAAAAAATACTTTTGCTCCACCGATGGAGTGGAAGTACCCCTTCCTTGCCCTCAAAAGGGAAGCATGCTCTGTAAAAGAGCAAAAATTATTGAAGTCATCGAAAATTGTTATCACAAGCGAAGAGTGAAACAAACCTGTAGAAATCAGATTTGAAGCAGGAAACACATCCATGGAATTTACCCATGCTAAAACATTCATAATTTTACATGGGAAATGACATAAATTGTACAAAAAAACCAGAGAAACCATATGACTTGAAAGAAAATAGTTTTTATGAAGAAAGTGAAAGGAGACAGTTGGTGAAAGCATAACAAACATAACAACATCTTAACCATTTTCGATGGAAAAAGAGAATTTTTACAATGATAACTCCCAAAACTGCACACAACTTAAAATTTTATAAAATGTGGCAGGAAGGCCAACATCTCTGGCAGCTCTTAGGGTATTTAGACTAACTCAATGCAAATATCCTAGGCCTTATCCTTGGGTTGTAAATTCACCTTCACTTTCAGTATCCTCGTACTGCTCATCACTGTTACCTAGTTGTTCTTCAAGTTGGTCCTTTTCCTCTTGATTTTCTTGTTTACCTTCTACCTCCTCCTTAGGATCTAGCTCACGCAGATGGGGGAGAAATATTTCTATAGAGCTCTTAAACACATGTTCATACACTGCAGAAGCATTGACCCAATGGTTGGTGTAAAAGTTTAGTTGTTTCTAGTGCTCCTAGATCAGGTAATGGAAGGTCTCAATTCGCTCAATATCAGCAATATCCAACCTCCAATCAAACTCCTGCAAGCAAGACTCGATTGTGGCATATTTTTCCATAAAAGGTATCACCTGTGAATCTGAAATTGGATCCTCCCAAGCGTCAAAATCTGAGGCATCACTAATGAATGTCACCCATATAGGTATTAACTTCTTGAGAGGTGGAATGGGTCCTTTATTGTCTATGAATCTGGGGATATTAATTTGTGTGAGGGCATTGAATTATTACAGCAAAATGTCTCTCTCTTGCTTGAGGGTATCTAAGAGCTTACGAGATTCTTTGGTCAGCTCAAGCTTCATGAAGAAAGAGCACAGGGTCATCTTCACTATTGCCTAAGATCAAGCTAGGGGGCTCATGGGAGTAAGGTGGGCATCCAAATTTTTACTTTTCTAGAGCTACATGGCTAAGTATAGCCAAATATCAATATTTTTTGAGCATCTTTTAAAATGGAGCTACCAACGGGAATTGCCTCCTATGCCTCCCTAAATAAAGTTAAAATTGTGACCCTCCACGTAGCCCTTGACAAGAAATCTTCTAGGAACTATAGGTGCATCTCCTTGATGCACTCCTTGGAGAAGGTGACAATCTGCAATGTCCTATCTGATAACTGGACCTACAATTTTTGGACCTGAATGCCTAGTGCCTATACCTATTGATTTTATTGGGTGCACACCTTGAAATATTCATCGACCTTCATCTCTAGCAAAACCATGCGCTGTCTCAACTATGCGGCTTCAGATTCAAGCATTTCAAGCTATCCCCTCATATTTTCCAAGGCCTCCTCAAGCTCGAAGGTCTTAGATTGTGCTTCAAATAAGTGTTCCTTGTAGTGCTCACCATGAAAATAGATGGAGCCCAATTTGACTTGAATATTGCCCATATTATATGATGTGTTAATCCTTGTCACGTCCTCCATGGTATAGTGGTAAGTGTAATCATTCAGGGTCATCTCCCCTAGTGGCTTCTGAATAATGGGCACCTTCTCCACTATGTGGATCTCCATCCTTTCTAGATAAATAATGGATACCTTCTAAGCTAGCACCATATTTTGTGCCTCCTTTCTCTTGTGGTCCCTCTACCAACGCGATGAGCTATGATGTGCCTTGTGAATGCTGTCCATGGTTGCAAGGTGCTGCATCATCTCCAACTTGATCTCGAGTAGCTCTTAAACTCTGAGGATGGGTGTGTAATGAAAGAGAGGACGTTGTGGCTCAAGCTCAAATAGAACATGGAAAACAAGTGGGGAAGCGAGTATGCTAACCCTCAAGGGCGCTTGGGCCTGGACAGTAACCACAAAGATGTTGGGCTTAGACATTAAAACATTAGAGGAAACTGAAGCCATGATAGTGCAGGGCGGTGAAAGGGAAAATGGATTTATCTCTATGATGGCAGATATTTTAGTGATAAGGTCTTTCGAAATAGAGGAAGGGGGGCCTATAGGTGTAGAGACTGTGAAAGTGTTAAGGTGATATGCGTAAGATGCAAATGCTACTGAAGGTGAAGAGAGGGTCAAGGAAACCAAAATTTTAGAAACCTTGGTGTGGGGTAGTGGAAGATAAATAGAAGGGATGGAGAGGCTAGTGGAAAAATTAGCAGTGACTAGGGTTTCAGCCATTGAGGAAATGACTGCAAAATAGAGAGAAGAAGAAAGGAAAAAGAGTGAACGTGTACCTTCAGGATCTGTGATCAAAGGATTTGAGGAAGTGGAATGTTGCATGTGTGGATATTCTCTCTCCTTTATGTCAATCACCTCTACATCAATCACCTCCACCTCTTCTTCCTATTTTTCCAAATTCTCTATGATAGGTATTTCAAGAGCATTCAATGGAGGGATTATCGGTGTAGTAGAGGAACTCGTTCTAGGGGGTCTTAGAGCACTAGAGCGTGATATCTTCATTGCATGTGATGGGAGGGGTATTTCCTCAATTTTTCTCTTTAGGAGGATGCTCTACTTATTTTGAGGTGATGTCCCACTCTCTCCAACAAATTGTGAATCACTTAGGATTACTTTGCCCTTGCCTTACACCACGTGCTTCTTTACTACTAGGTCCTCCACTTCATCAAGGTCTTGAGTGTTGTGAGGTACAATATTGGAAAATGATAAGGCCTTATAGGTGTCTACATTTTCATCATACATCATGGAGAATTTGTTGTCCAACACCATTGGGTAGTCAAAAAGAATTTTTTATTGTGGACTTGCATGATCCACCACTCAGTGATCTTGTGATATGACTAATTTCATAGCTTTTATTTCATTGCCTAGAACACATCCCTGGGAAGCCTCTGCTCTAGATTGACAGTTGGGTCATAGTCAATATCTATGATGTAAAAGTTATGCCAGGGGGCAAAGACACCATCTCTTCAACACGCCACTCCAAATTACATCCCATAGGGTTATTTCATTGGGTGATGATGTCTGAGCAAGGGTAGCAATGAAAAGACTTTGCTTCAATGAAACTTTGGAAGACACCATGCGGATCGTACTTCCAACATTGGGGAAGCTCAACTAACCCAAAGTTGTATAGTGTTATCGCAAGGACTACATTTTGGACACATTGTATCACCTTGATGTCTCCAAACTTGAAGGGCATAGGACATGTGTGCTTCTTACCTCTACCTTGTTTGTATGAATCATTAGTGTAGTCGCATTATCGAGTAATATCTAGGAAAAATAGTTACAACATGGCATAGTAGGGCAACTTGAGGGGCCTCCCTATGAACCCAAAAATTCTAATTACCAAGCCTTGGGTGAGTAGGAAAAAATCTCCCAACTTCTTGTCCACCACTTTGTCTCTCATCTCCATGGGAATTTGCTCGTAGTGGCCATATATCAACTCCAGTATCGACCCCAAGAAAATTCAATTGAAATTGTAGTACGACTCATCCCTAAACAAGCCCTGCATCTAGAGATAGACCAAAAATTCATTTTCTTCTTCGTTAGACTGGTTCTTGGGGATGAAGGTGAAGCGTTCATGCAGGTGGTAGAATAAATACCATGTGAGGAAGGAGAAATATCTAAACTAATAATATCTACTACTCTACAAGTAGGATAATGAGAGGTGCATCTGTCGTGTCACCCACTCTACCCAGTCGAAGAAAACTAGAAGGGTATCTAGATTTATCTTGGACAAGAAATATATTTTGTTGTGAAAAATAGACTCTGCCATGGATGTCTGCCAATTTTAAACTATAGTGTCGGTAGAGAGCCCCATCACCCATGCCATAATTAAATATATGTCATGGTGCACAAAATTTTCTAGGCATGTGGGTAATTCAGGAAGATCCTCACATGAGGGTGCTCCTCCCAATTGCTCTCTCATGAACGGGAACATCTAAGGTGTAGGCTGATACCTCTCGCTTTGCTCAGAACTGGTGATCTTCCTAGGGAGGAAGTCCACCAAGGGTTTCTTTTCACAGGAAAAAGCCTCTTGAATGATATCAATTGTGATGGAGAACAACTTATTCCCAATATAATCCTACACTATCCTCATCTGAGCATCATAGAATTGTGAAATTTCCCATACAAGATCTAGGCATGGATGCACAGGAGTGCACATGTAAAAGAATAGGTGAGAGTTGTAAACTACAGCAAACGTATTTCTAGTTGAATATTCTTTAAATGCCCTCTCGACATCCTAGAATAGTTCTTCAAGAGCTTTGTGCATCATCAGATAATCTCAAATTCTATAAAGCTTATCTTCAAGCGGTGTCAACTTTACTAGATTTCTCTCATGCTTTCACGGCTTCTTCGAGCTGCTCTCCTTTGTGGGTGTCATATTTTCCTTGGACACTTTCTCTCTATGTTCCCCACTCTTCTTGTCCATTTTGGATAATGAACTATCTTGATGCAAACTCTTGTATAGACAAATAGTCAAAAAATTGCAGTGGCACAAGGGCTGCACAAAAACATGACTACAATGAAGTGATGGGCATGAAATAGCTCTGGTAAATCCTTCACCTTTTAGTGCCACAATCAAACCTACCACTTTAAATGCCAACGTCAAGAGTTAATGTAGGTGGAGATCGTGCATAAAATCATGTGTCCTTTATTTGCCCTCGTGCTAGTAGTTCACCTCTTTAATGATAAATAACAACCTTAATAAAATCCTCCTTAGGACGCACACTTCTTGGGAGGAGTGCTCACTTGAATTTACCACAAGGAGGCATGCTTTGGAGCGTTATGGAGTGAAATGAATTGCTTTAATAAATATGTTGAATGCCTTTATCGCATTTTCTAGGCAATAAAATGCCTTTTAAGTTTATCCCGTCTTAACACATGGTGTTGCTTGGACGGACGACTTAAAAATAAAAAAAAATAAAATTGCAAAATAAAATAAGAAAGGAAAGGGGGGGATTTCACTCCCTAAGTGGAGCGAAAGCACATTTATTTTTCCTTCTATTTATTTATTTATTTTTTTAAACTAGCTTCGCTCCACAAATGGAGTGAAAACATGTTTTTTTAAGAAACTATGTACACGAGCATATATACACAGAAGGTCATACCTGGAACTATCGGACTTTCTCAGGATTTCATTGGTGGTAAGCCTTCAAAAGAAAGCCATTCAATGAAATTGGGAGAGTAAAACCATCCATGTTCGACAGGATGAAGGAATTGACCTGATTGACGTCAGAGACTTGAAATGGGCCTTCCCAAAAGGCATCAAACTAGTCGTGGTTCCCTGATTTAGACTTTTTTCTTTTCATTTCAAGACCAACTCTCTAAAATTGAAGGCTCTATCAGAAGTATTTTTACTGAACCAAAATTTGGTGGATTTGGTATTGCTTTGCAAAAGCTTCGTAAGCTTTTTCTCTATCTACTTCCAACTACAGTAGCTAGGCTAACCTTGCATCCATCGATTTGAATTCACCCTCTTCCCCATAAAGCCACTTGAGCAACTACAAAATGGGTAGTTCTATATGCGTGGGCAAGAATACCTCTTTCCCATACACCAACGAATAGGGAGATGTTTTTATTGAGTGCTTGATCAAAATGTGATCGGTCTAAAGTGACTAGTCTAAGAGCAGATGCCAATTTCACGTATTCTCCTCCAAGGACCTTTTCAGAATTTGTAGTAGGTTCTTGTTTGTAGACTCCACAAATTCATTGCCCTGTAGGTAATAGTTATATGAGATATTAAAATAAATATCGTACTTAACTAAGAAATCGTAGATCCTTGCACCGATGAAAGGAGTATTGTTATCATAAACGATCACATCAGGCACACTAAAATGAGTTATCAACCCTTGAATAAAAGAGATAACCACATATTGGTTGGATTTCTTGGTTGGCACTGCCTCTGACCATCGAGTGAAATAGTCTATAGTGGTCAAAATGTATTTGTGGTCAATAGAGGAGTTGGGGTTAATGATCTAGATGAAGTCTAAGCCCCACTGCTGGAACAAAGCTTCTACTTGAATGGGGTGGAGAGGAAATGAGGTATTCTAGGTTTTGCCTATGTAGCGTTGGAACTTGTCATAGCACTAACTGATCTTGAAAGCATCGATGAAGAGGGTGGACTAGTACTAACCTGCCTTAATGATCTTTAGGGCCATTGGTATGCCCATGAAATGACCTACCAAAATCCTAGAGTGAAACTCTTCAAGGATCCTTGATTTCTCCTACTCTCTGATGCACCTTAAGAGGACTTCATCAATATTTTGATGGAACAATTTTTTGGGTGTTAGAACGTACCGGCTAGCCTGCAAGTAAAATATCCTTCTTTATGAAGCATTGAAGTGAGAAGAACATTTTATCGTGTCAAAGTACTCGATAAGGTCATATATCCAATCTGGACTACTAATCGATAGGTTGGCAAGATTGCTTGCAGGTGTAGAGTCTTCTGATTCAGAGTTTGCCACTTTGGATGTAGCACTTTTGGCTAGTTCCTAACAGAGTGTTTGGCCTTAGACCAACTTGGTAGGGTGTACTTCAATATCAAATTCTTGGATATTAGAGACCCATCTAGCCCTCTAAAACTCCTGACATCGGGTGTACCACATACACTATTGTATTAATTTGGGAGATGAAATATCTAAATTTATTGAGTGATTTCATCACCGCATGCACTTGTCTTTAGATAAAATTATACCTTCCTTCATGCGGTTGGATGATCTAGCTCAATAATGCTATCAGGCGCTCATCTCCATCTTCCCCCTTTTGGGTCAGTACAAATGCGTAGCTTTCTGGTTCCCTGATGGTGTATAAGATAAAATATTTTGCGTAGTCAAGATTTATGAGGACTAGATCTTGAGTGATCCTCTCCTTGATTTTTTGAAATACCTAGTTCCTTACATCGGTCCACTTGAACTCGAAATCCTTATTTATAAGCTCCGTCATCAGCTTCACCACTTGGGCGAAGTTGGCTATGAACTTCCTAACAAAGTTGATTTATTCAAAAAAGGACTACAGGGCTTTCTTGTTCGATGACAGTGGAGTCAAAGGAGCACTTCAGCTCAAGCAAGATCAATAATTAATCCCTTCTCATAGATCAAGAGCCCAAGAAGTTTGCCTTCCTTCACTGTAAAATCTAAATTTTTGGGGTTGATGGAGACCCTGAACTCTCAGCATTTATCAAAGACTTACCATAAATTCAGGTCATTTTCCTCCCCTTTATGGGAGAATATTATCATATCATCCAAGTAGATCATGATGAAATGATTTAAAAGTTTTCCAAAAGTGAGGTCCATCGCCCTTTGGAAAGTCACTCTAGAGTTTGAGAGGCTAGAGGGCATACACTAATAGGAAAAAATTCCCCACATGGTGGTGAATGCAATCTTATGTTGGTCTTTGTTCTTAACCCATATCAAGTTGCAACCAGAGAAGCCATCCAACAAAGAGAACCTCTATGCTCCTGCCACTACATGAATAATTTGGTCAATTTGAGGTAGCGGGTAGTGGTCCTTGAACGATGCTTGATTAAGATTTCAAAAATCAATACACAAGCAAATTTCCTCATTCTTCTTTCATACCAGGACCAGGTTGGCCACCCAGGAGGAGTGTTTGATTGGGTAGATGATATTTGCTTCAAGCATCTTCAAAAGTTCAACTCTTATTAGCATCTCGATCTTGAGGTTAACGGGCCTTTATTTCTACCTGAAGGGTTTGATCCCTTATTCTAGCTCGATTATGTGTTGGATGACATTCTTATCATACCCCCTTAGATATTGATAGCACCAAGTGATGATGTCAGGGTACTCCTTACATAGGGCATAAATCTATTGGAGCTCCTTTGTTGTGCAATCGACCCCTACTTTGATAACTTTCCTCGTTAGGATCTCATCCTAACCCTTAATGTAATAACTTCCTTGATTTAATAGTCCCTAGTGAACGTGGGTAGTACCCATGATTAATATTTTGTAATATTCTAAGTTTTAGCTTAGGTAGTGCTTATGACAAATGGCACCCTTTTCTATGTAACACATGGTAGATAGGTTAGGTAAGGTGGCCTTGTGCATGTAATTCGAGTGGCATTGTGCATGTAATTCGTGTGGCATTATGCATGTAATTCGAGTGGCATTGTGCATGTAATTCAAAGTGGCACTATGCATGTAATTCGGGTGGCATTATGCATGTAATCTAGGTGGTATTTTGCATGTAAGCCAACCTTGGAAGGAAACTCTTTAAATACCCGAAAAGGCACCAATGTAATCATCTTTTTACAAATTAATGAAGTGTTGAAGGAGGTTGCCCCCTCGAAGAGGCCTACGATTCTATCTATTGTGAGATTTTTCCTTTTACGTAATTTTTTTTATCATATGTATTTAATTCTGAATATTGTTATAATGTTTATGTGAGTTTATTTCCAAAGAAATGTGTGAGAATGTGTTTATTTGAGTTGAGAGTGTGTTGTTTAGTATATTTTATAGTAGGATCTTAACAAGTGGTATCAGAGCGCTTTCCAGGGCCAAGTTCTACTACAACTGCAATGATTCTTGCCATCCAATCCGCTTGTTAGGTATAAATTATGTGTGTTTTTTTGTTCCTATTTTTCTTTATTAAAAAAAAAAATCCAAAAAATACAGTGCATTTTTTTTCCAGACCAAAAAAAAAAAATCTTTTTAGTTGAGTAGGTAGAAACCCTATGCCGGGGGTTTTAAAATATCATGAAGGATCTGTCGTTATTGGCTAAGCTAGATATCCCATAAAGCGTCTAGTGAAGTGAGGGGTGATCAGGCTCCAATACCCAGACCTCATACAAAACTCGCGCATGGACTTGAGCTACCATGTATCTTTGGGTATATAGGGAGACCATCTAGGTTTAAACAAAATTTTAGCCATTAAGAAGCTTTTAGGCCTTGTATTACTCATAGTCTATGGGACACAGCATCCTAGATGATTACCCTCTCATATTGTCAAAGAGGCAGGTAGTGTGCTCAAGGGTATGTGTGGAATCCTCCTTGAGTAGTGGCCTAAAATATTGGTCCGAGCACTATTGTTCATCACTATCGGTATAATAGAGGGCCTATGGGTGGTACATACTCCTCTACCTAGCATTCCATGGTTCTGTTAAAACTTCAACCTGTAAAAAACAAAAAACAAAAAAAAACCAAACCTTCCTATTCGTAAACCTGCATTTCAAATCCACAAAAGTGAGCATATGAGAAAGGAGTCCTCTACTAAAAAAATAATAGAAAGTACATGCATTCGGTATATACCATGAGGGTGACACTTAAGCTGACATTCTGGAGAATAATAGTCAAATTTATAGTGGCAGTCACAGTCAGGTCAGTCAGGTCAGAGAGGTCAGCATAGTCAGGTCAAAATTTACAGTTTTCAGGGTCAAAACAGAACTGTCATAACAGTCACCTACAAAATATAGAGAATCTTGGGGCTAGTGAGGTCAGTAGTGTTAGAGAGACTATCAGGACTGGGCCAACCAGTGAGAGCATGACACGAGGCCAGTTATAGATAGTGCTCCAGTACCCAACTTTTGCTCTATAGCTCAAAATCAAAAACTATAAACACCGTTAGACTCAACAAAACAAGAGAAAAAAAAAGTAGTGTTGAGAGATATAGCTCATTGTGACCACCTCTTCAAGCTGATCATTTTGATATATAGCACCCAAGCACTTTTTTGGGAACTTACTAAAAATAGGAAGTCCTAAAAACTCAATTATAATTGTAGTAACTGGTCACAAAAGGTTTAAAAATGGCCCAGGGTACTCGTGGAAATCAAAAAGAACTAGACCACTTGGAATCCTTAACAAAATCCATTGAGAACTTGCACTCGAATTTTCACTCCATAAGGGAAGAAGTCCAAGGTCTTCGCCTAGAGCATGAGGCCACTAGTAACCGCTTAGAAGAAGCACTGATAGAAGTAGACATCAAACTAAAAAGAGGACCACCCAAAATAGAACACCAATCTGAGGATTCTACAAGGAATCATGACCATGATCCATACTTTAAAATGCCCAAATTGGACTTTCCCAAATTTAGTGGGAAGGATGTTGATGGGTGGCTATGTAGGGTTGATCAATTCTTTAGACTTCATAATGTCCCCATATTTCATCGAGTCCATATGGATTCCTTTAACTTGGAATCTGAGGCTCTACACTGGTTTCAATGGTTATGTATTGCCAACCCAAATATCTCTTGGGAGAATTTTGAATCCTACCTACTCACTCGATTTGGTCCTAGTGAGTATGAGGACTTTACAGGGGCCTTGACCAAACTACAACAAACAGGGTTAGTCCGTGAATACCAAGCTCAATTTGAAAAATTGGCCAATAAGACAAGAGGATTGAATGAAGTGTTCTTCCAGAGTTGTTATATCAATGGGTTGAAATGGGAACTCCAAGCGGAAGTAAGAATGTTGAAACCACAAACTATGATGAAAGCTATCAATTTGTCTCATTTGGCCAAATCTAAACTCTCTGCCCAAAGGCGCCCATCAAAGTTTCCTCAAAATAGACCTTCATTTCCTTCTCGATCCCAACACCCAATTGATAATAAACCTGCTTCACCCAAGTGCCTAACCATAGAAGAGATGGATGCACATCATGCCCAAGGATTATGCTACAATTGTGATGAATTTTTTTTTAAAGGGCATAAGTGTGCACACAAAAAATTGTTCTTGATAGATGTTGAAGAACCTGATAACTCTGACCAGAGTGATGAGGATGAGGACCCTATGATAACACCTTCTCCATAAGAAGAAGTAAAATAGGAACTTGAGACAACAATTACAATCCATGCTCTTGCAGGCATTACTACTCCACAAAACATGAAGGTTGCAGGATTTTTCAAGGGCCAACGTCTTTCCATCCTTATGGATTTGGGAAGCATGCACAAATTCATTGAACCTAGAGTTGCTCAGTGGGCAAATTGCTATATCCACACTTGTAATTAATTTGAGGTCATGGTAGCCAATGGGGGAACCTTACCTTGTAAAGGAAAATGTTGCAATGTTAAAATCAAGATAGGGGACTATGAACTCAAGGAGGACATGTTTGCCCTCCAGTTGGGTGGATGTGATATTGTTTTGGGATCTCAATGGTTGAGTACGTTGGGCACTATCAATTGGAACTTTTCCCAACTCTGGATGCAGTTCTCCCAAAATGAACAAACACACATCATCAAGGGCTCCCCAGTAGGAACACCTCAAATTATTAGTTCAAATGGCATGGAGAAATTGCTAAAGAAATCATCACGTGGGGTCATTGCACAATTATTCTCCATCCAACCATCCAAATCTCAAATGGGTGAAACCCCATAAGACCTGCAAAAAATTCTTCACAAACATGAGGCCATATTTGTGGAACCAACTACACTACCACCGCATAGTGCACCTCTCACAACCATGCCATTCCATTATTGTCAGATAGTGCACCTCCCAATATCAGACCATACAAGTACCCTCATGCCATGAAGTCTGAGATTGAGACAATGATACAAGAATTACTCAAGGCGGGTATCATTTGGCCTAGTACTAGTCTCTACTCTGCACCAGTCTTACTGGTCCTCAAGAAGGATGGCTCCTAGTGATTGTGTATTGACTATCGGGAACTCAACAAGATAACTGTCAAGGATAAATTTCCTATCCCTGTGGTTGATGAATTACTAGATGAATTACATGGGACCATGTACTTCACCAAGCTAGACCTTCGCTCTGGGTACCATCAGATTCGGCTCAAGGATGAAGATATTCCTAAAATTACTTTTCACACTCATGAAGGTCATTATGAATTCTTGGTAATGCCATTTGGTCTCACAAATGCTCCTTCCACATTTCAAATCCTGATGAACAACATCTTTCACCCTTTTTTGTGGAATTTCATCCTTGTGTTCTTCGATGACATCTTGATTTATAGTCACACATGGGAAGAGCATCTCAAGCATGTAGATCAAACCCTACAACTATTGGCCGACCATCAACTATTTGTAAAAAGGTCCAAGTGTTCCTTTGGTTTGATTGAAGTGGAGTATCTGGGACACATTGTCTCAAAGGATGGTGTCAAGGTTGACCCTAATAAGATCCAAGTAGTCCAAGAATGGCCGAAACCTCACACTCTCAAGGGACTTTTAGGGCTTACAGGCTGTTACTCTAAATTTATCTGTAGTTATGGAAAGATAGCCGCCTCATCACCTCCATTTTGAAGAAGGATTATTTTACTTGGACAGGGCCGGCTGAGAAAGCATTCCTGGAACTCAAGCATGCCATGACCACCACTCCAGTTTTAGCCATGCCAGACTTCTCTAAAAAAAAATTCATTGAAAGTGATGCTTCTGGTCATGGTATTGGGGTGGTATTGATGCAAGAAGAATGCCCTTTGGCTTTCACCAGCAAAGCCCTATCTGATCACAATTTAGAGAAATCCACATATGCTAAGGAAATGTTGGCAATATTGCATGTAGTCCTGCATTGGCGACCTTACCTCATTAGGCATCATTTCTCCATCAAAACTGACCACTAGAGTCTGAAATACTTTCTAGAACAACGGGTTGCCACCCCCGAGAAACAAAAGTGGGTATCAAAACTCATGGGCTATGATTATGAAATCACGTACAAAAAAGAAAAGCAGAATATTGTTGCGGATGCTCTCTCACAAATTTGAGACCCTTAGTATGTTGTGTGTCATCTCTGCATCATTGCCCCAATGGATTGAGCCCTTACATCAAGAAATACTTTAGGATGTAGATTTCAAAGACTTGGTTGCTTCACTTATGGATGATCCCAAGTCTACACCAGGATATAGTTGGGATGGCCAGGATCTACGTTACCATCAACACTTGGTTCTTCCTCCTAAGTCCCCACTTCGAGAGCTCCTCATGAAGGAATCACATGCTACTCCATCTGCTAGCCATTCAGGGTTCCTAAAAACTTATGAGCGACTCAAGCACACCTTCTTTTGGAAAGGTATGAAATAGGACATTCGCTCTTTTGTAGCTGACTACGACACATGTCAAAGGATGAAATGGGAAACAGTGTGCTCTCTAGGCACTCTTCAACCATTTTCGATCCCAGAGCAGGTGTGGAATGACATCTCCATGGAATTCATATAAGGGATACCTTAATCTGGAGGCAAGTCAATTATTTTCATGGTAGTGGACCACATTTCAAAGTATGCTCACTTTTGTGCCCTAACCCATCCTTACATAGCATCCACTATTGCCCAAATTTTTCTTGACTCCATATTTCACCTTCATGGCATGCCAGCCTCCATTGTATCTGATCGTGATCCCACCTTTACTAGCAATTTTTGGCAAGATTTGTTTAAGTTGTAGGGGACTCAGCTCAAAATGAGTTCAGCCTACCATCCACAAACAGATGGTCAAACATAGGTTGTTAATAAATGCTTAGAAATCTACCTTCGCTACTTTGCCTCCGATCATCCTACTCATTGGGTAAAATGGATTTCCTTGGCCAAATGGTGGTACAACACTTCCTATCATACTACCACCAAAATCACATAGTTTGAGGCAGTTTACGGGTGCCCTCCACTCACGCCTTCCTCCTACATTTTGGGTAGCTCCAAGGTCCAGGCCGTTGAAAATGCTCTGAGTCAACACATCGAGGTCCTCCGCCAACTCAAGCAAAATTTGAACATGGCCCAGAATCGGATAAACCAACAAGCTGATCAACATCATTCTGAGCACAGTTTTTATGTGGGTGATATGGTCTTCCTTGGCTTGCAGCCATACAAACAATCTTCCCTACAACTTCGCAAGTGTCAGAAGCTCGCTCCAAAATTCTATGGTCCTTATAAGTTTCTACAACGGATTGGTCCTATAGCTTACAAATTGGCTCTTCCCCCCACTTCCAAGCTCCACCCTATTTTTTATGTTTCCCTTCTCAAGAAATTTGTGGGCACAAAGGTATAGGTTCAATCAACACTCCAAAAATTGGATGAAGAAGGATCCATATTACTTGCACCTGAGCAACTGCTGGATCGTCGAACTCACACTCTGTGCAACTATACCATTATAGAGGTCCTTGTTCAGTGGCATGGGCTTCAACCTGAGGATGCTACATGGGAGTCTCTCCATCAACTCTAGCAACAGTTTCCTCATTTTTAGCTTTGAGGACAAAGCTTCTTCAAGGAAAAGGGCATGTTAGGATCTCATCCTAACCCTTAATGTAATAACTTCCTTGATGTAATAATCCCTAGTGAACGTGGGTAGTACCCATGATTAATATTTTGTAATGTTCTAAGTTTTAGCTTAGGTAGTGCCTATGACAAATGGCACCCTTTTCTATGTAACACATGGTATATAGGTTGGGTAAGGTGGCCTTGTGCATGTAATTTGAGTGGCATTGTGCATGTAATTCATGTGGCATTATTTATGTAATTCGAGTGGCATTGTGCATGTAATTCAAAGTGGCACTATGCATGTAATTCAAGTGGAATTATGCATGTAATCGAGGTGGCATTTTGCATGTAGCCAACCTTCAAAGGAAACTCTTTAAATACCCAAAAAGGCACCAATGTAATCATCTTTTTGCAAATTAATGAAGTGTTGAAGGAGGTTGCCCCCTCGAAGAGGCCTGCGATTCTATCTATTGTGAGATTGTTCCTTTTAAGTAATTTCTATTATCATATGCATTTAATTCTGAATATTTTTATAATGTTTCTATGATTTTATTTCTAAGAAAATGTGTGAGAGTGTGTTTATTTGAGTTGAGAGTGTGTTTTTTAGTATATTTTATAGTAGGATCTTAACATTCCCCAATTCTAACTTTAGGTCTAAAACTCTTTTTTTTCTACTTTGATCTTGTGGGTGATAGACCTCTTGTTCCAATCAAATAGACTTTCTAATGTGATTAGACCTTTGGGGATATGATTGTTTTTACACTATATTAATCCCCCGTGGTCTTCGTCATCTAGATTTCGATTATTAATTGAGGATGCTTCATTAACCAAAAAATTGACAAGCTATTCATCATTGTCGAACACTTGCTAGTGGATATTCTTATCAGGCACAAAATACTTGTAGATCAGCCTCACCATTTTTGGCTTATGCATAAGATTATCCATCGATTAGAATCGAGCACCGATGGAGGCCAATATTTTCGCAAGCTTATTTCACTTTTGCAAAATTGACTGGATGCTCAGTGCAGTGAAGGATTTAAGAAAATCCTATACCTTGTTGTGATTAGCTTTTAGATAGTGTTGCTTGGAGATGCACTTGTTGGTGACTTGGTTGCAAATCAATTTGAAATCCTTGAATATCTACAGCTGCTTGATGTCGATTTTCTTGGCTTTCTTGAGTTTGAGGTACTAAGGCTCATACTCTGCTTCATTATTCGTATAGCTCCATGCAATCCTATATGAGTAATTATTTTTTCACCAGATAAAGATATAAGAACGATACCAGCCCCAGTGCTATTTTTGCATCACGTGCCATCGAAGAAAAGTTTCCACAACTGATCAAATATTAGGGGATTTTCTTTAGGTGCTTTCATTTTAGCCTTTTTAGTCTTTGTGAGTGAGTAGCACCCTAAATTTTTCTCAATGATGGCATTAAAATCAGTCATGGAAAACTCATCTTTAGCTCAGATTTCATCGAGAGATTATTCCATAAGGTTCACTTCTTGCATTTCTTTTTTCATCAAGTTGATAGAGCCCGAGACTTTCTCCTCATATTCAAGTTTTTCAAAATGAAAAATGGTATGCTTCTCATTGGATATCTCAAATTTCTTCCCCTTGAAGGGGATTTACAAGTGCAAGTAGTCAAGGGAGAGGTAGCCTCCCAACTTGGCCGTGAATTCTCTTGAGAGGCACATACTGAAATATAGCTCGAGGTCAACCACCATGATCTCTTGGATGACCGTGACTTACAATATTTTGTGCAAGAGGATTAGAATATATTTGATCACCCATACCATATTTACGAGATTTCCATCTAGTTACAACACCCTAGGGATGCTTCGGTTATACTCCATGCCCATGATGTTGTACACTGCTTTGGGCATGATGGTCATCGTAGCGCTAGAGTAGACCATGCAGTTGTGTTTGATCCATACTTCCATTTGAATGGAAAGGTAGAATGGTAGAGGCCTATTCTTACCTATGGCCAAATTCGTCAATGGTTGAGTAAACACTGTCTGCATTGGCTTACTCTCCTTATCTTTGGTAGACTTGAGATATTCCTGCAATAGGTCTACTTGATCGAGAAGTTGGAGGGTATCATAAAGGCTTACCTTGGTAGGGGCCTTCTTTATCTCTTCAACTATGATGTAGGTCGAAGTGCCAGATTCTCCCACTCCTTTTGCAGACTCATAGGTTTTTAGGTACTATTGCATGGTATCCACCCTTTGATGCTTGGTTAGTGAGGGGTATCGGAGCTTCTCCCTGGCTTGATCTATGTCTCGACTTGCGGCTGAGAAGTTGAAGCTTTGGGTTGGAAACCCCTTTCTCTAGGTCATGGTAGTAGTAATTCCTTAAGTAACTCAGATTTTTCTGAGGTCATCATTGGATCGAGATCTTTCACTAGTGATTGGGCATTTTTTCTCCATGGTTTGGATGTGGCAGACACCTTTAGTAGATCCATATAGGTTGGGTATACATCAATAGGTTTATTCCTAGCCCTATTGAGTACTGAGACCTACTCGATGGAAGGCATCATTAAATTATGACTAGCTTCTCTGATCATGTTGATCCACCCATCGTAAGCACCACCGACCAACGTTTGGATATAGTTGAGGTGCACCATGCATGTTTTTCATTGTGTGGGTCATTTTAAGTGGTACACCAATAAGTTCTATTGGATGAACCATATTCTTCACTTTCCAGCATTAAATGTCTTTTAGGAGCCCTACTGGTGGAAGCGGCTTGCTCCCTAGTGATTGAGGGAGGAAATATTCTAGACTGAAAGGTTTGATCATTTTGTCTTTGCCTCATGATAGTCATCTAATTTGCCATAATTTTCATTGATGCTTTCAAATCCTGCAATTTATTTACCTGGTCTGCATTTAAAACTTCCCAAGGTATGGGTAATGATAATGGCACCAACGGTGCAGGCAATACTGGATACAGAACAGGAGTTGGGAGTTGAGGAACAACGAAAGCCTAAAATTGTGGAGTGGGTATTACTTGATTTTGGGGGTTGGGATTCCCAGATTTATTGGGATACATCAGGGGTACAGGAATAGACTGATAATATGCACTAGGATACATTTTTTGAGGGAAATTCAGATAAATCAACATAGTCACCTTCGAAGGCAAATTTTTAATAGCTATTAAATCAGTCTTGATCTTCTGCACCTACTCATACAAGCCAGGGATTGTGTTGATGTTAGCATGTTAGATGCTCAATCTAATTTTAGAGTGGAAGACTCTCAAGTAGTAGAACATTGCTTGCTCTAGGGTGGGCTAAAGGTCGGTAGTGACTTTCTGCCAGGTTTGAGCAAACCTGATGTTAAAGTTAGCTACCTCCTCCTGAGGATGCCTTTGGATAGTGGTGAACTGGTGCAACAAAGAGAAGGGGTCTACCTATTCATTGAAATCCTTTATCAATTGTTCTACTAATTGATCCCATGTAGTGATGGTGTTAGTTGAAAGTAATCGATACCAGTAGAGGATCTTACCTCAGAGTGATAGGACTAGAAGTCTCACCATGATATCTTCTTCGGTAATGTGGTGAATAGTTTCTAGTTTGATGATATCCTGGACATGATCATAAACTATCTTCATTGTACCATCGTATGTGGGTAAAGCTTTCAATTTTATGGGTAGTACTTGGTTCTAAGCCATCAAATTTAGAGGCCCCAAATAATTCCATGCAGGGAACTACCTAGGGGTAGTTTGTTGCACCATCTGGACTTGCGAATTTGGTTGAATTGGTTGGATCAAAACGTTTAGAACATTTGGTTAAATCGAAGGATTCGGTTGAACTAGAAAATTTTGTGGATTCAAGGGCAAGCTAGTTGTTGTGTTGGTAGGACTTGGATTCTATGAAGCAACAACAACTACTTGCGAAGATGTCCCATCTATTGGGATATTTGGTTGGACCACTTTGGGATGTTCTCCCAAAGCGTCGATCTCAAACTCGAAGAACTCGACCACTTCTATATTTTTAGCCTTCCATATTGTGTGCACAAAGGTGTGGGCTTTCAAATCAGTATTCAAGACTCGAAAGATTTTAAGTTTAGCTGAGTCACCAGATGTTCAGATTCAACAGTAACAAGATGAACATCAACTTCTTAATACTACTTTTGTTGTAAAATATTTGTGTCCCACAGGGCATGCTAAAAACTATTGGTGATCGAATCTTCCTAAGTATAGATTTTTTTATTGTAAAGTGCCCTAGATCCATTGCCAATAATTGAATAGCCGAAGGAAATAAATGTCCTCCGTGCCAATCTCCAGTAGGGTTGGTTCCAAAAATAAAATAAAAGTGGTTTGAGATAAGAGTTAGGGAAGATGCAGAAAGAGAAGTAAATTACTAAAAGGAATGGGAAAAGAGGTTGAAAGCCTAAAATATGGGGGGATTATGGACGAGAAGCATGATACACAACTTTCACTCAAACCAACAACAATTGAAACAATAGACTTTTAATAGAAACTGACATTAAATCCTCTCAACTGCATAACCTCCAAGGGTACTCCAGCATTAATCCTTCACCAATAGCTAAATCTAGAAATAGAATTCAAGTCGTATAATAAAGTGACTAACTTAATAGAAATACCATGATAGAAGGTATACACAAAGATAGAGGATTTGAGACCAAAACCAAAAGTCCATGTTTTAGAAGTAAATTTCAAGATGTACAGCTTCTTTTCTAGAAAAAATTTTCCATCCTTGTTTATAATAAAAAATATAGTTTTTATAGAGGATTACGCCTCTCAAAACATTAATGCCCAACCACTTCTATGATGGTGGCAAATAAATTTAATCCAAACCCGACTTAATAGCATCAACTTGATTTTTAAAATAACTTAGCATTGAATGTAGAAGGTTCCCCTGATCTACCATGATAAAACAGCTCAAAGCGTAGCTTTGGGGTTGGTTGGGCAGTTAATGGTGGTTTTGTGTAGCTTTCGCTATGCTTGGGGGGGCTTCCTGGAGTTTCTCTCCATAACTGGAGTGAAATTACTTTTTCTCTAGAGGTGGAGTGAAAGCATCATTTTGCTTCATTTAAGCCTTCGCACAAACTTCATTTTCTGGCCAGCTTTCGCTCCACAAGTGGAGAAAAAGCACCCTTGGCCTTGTACTTCAAGACCATTGTGCTTTTACTAGAGTTTCACTCCACTAGTGGAGCAACACCACCTTTGACCTTGACTCACTTGTTTTGCACTTTGACTTTGTTTGGCCTTCAAGAAGGGGTTTTCGCTCCCCTTGTGGAGCAAAAACACTTTTGCTCCACAAATGGAGCGAAAGTCTTTGGTCAGTGCATGCACTTAACTCTATGGAGGGCTTTCGCTCTACAAGTGGAGTGAAAGAAATTTGTGTCTTAACCAAGACTTTGCTTTTTAAAATATATTTCTCCCCATCCCCTCTTAATAGGAACCTTCGCTCCACAACTGGGAACGAAAACACTTTTGCTCCTCTAGTGGAGCGAAAGTAGCCCTTCCTTGCACTCATAAGGAAAGCATGCTCTGTAAAAGAGTGAAAATTATTTAAGTCATCAAAAACTATTATCATAGGAGAAGAGTGAAATGAACCTACAGAAATCAGATTTTAAGTAGGAAACACATCCATGACATTGCCCCATGCTAAAACATTCAGAATTTTACATGTGAAATGACATAAATTGTGCATAAAACCAGAGAAATCGTAGGACTTGAAAGAAAATAGTTTTGAGGAATAAAGTAAAAGGATACAGCTAGTGAAAGCACAACAAACATAACAACATCTTAACAATTTTTGATGGAAAAAGAGAAGTTTTACAGTGATAACTCCCAAAACTACACACAACTTAAAATTTTACAAAATGTGGCAAGAAGACCAAAACCACCCTAAGGATCTTGTGAGTTGTGTTTTGGACAAAATAATATCGTTTAGGGTCTTTTTACTTTATTTTGCTATGCATCACAACAATACTCTATTATATTCTTTTCATAATAATACATAGTCTACCCACATATAGAGCATTATATTTTTTTTGAATCTAGCTCTTTCTTTTAATGTTAGATCCTATAGAACATAACCCAATACCATATACCTTTTAATATATTTGATTCATTCTTGTTGATTGTTGGTTTCAATTTATTCTACAAATGTTATTTATTCCTTCAAGGTTGATATGGTAATATTCTCACACATATCCCCACATTTGAGTAGTTTAGTTGATTTTATTTCTATGTCAAATTCTTGAATTTTATTTATAAAACTCTATCTTTTCTCTCCCAATTCATAGTGTAGCACTCTAGATCTCACATCATTATATAATACAAATATGGTTGTTTTTACTTTAGGACAAGTAATATCTTAACTTCTTTAGAACATTCATCATAGAAAACATTGGTTTTTCTATAAAGTTATACCTTTGTTCATAAATATGTACTTGTCTCATGAATGAGATTTGATGTTCTTCCTCTTTATCAACCTTTTGAGATAAAACAATGATGATGATCTCATTAGTACCAAACACAAATTCTAAAATCCTTAGAAACATTTGCATTAATGAAGATCGGGGCCTTGGTAATCATATCTTTTATGGCTTTGAAATCCTATTTTTCCTCTTTAGTCCAAAAAAGTGGCATCCATTTTTAGCATTGTAATTATGGGTCTCACAAGCTACGCATTTTTTAAAATGAATTTAACTACAAACTAAATTTACCCAAGGAATGTTATAACTCCCTTATTTGATGTAGAAAATTAAACTATTGGATTACTTTAATCTTAGCATGGTCTATTGCAAGGCTATATTTGAAAACCACATGACCTAAGAGCTTTCCTTATTGAACCATAAAGATAAAAAATTTGCATTTAATTATATTATGTACTCTATACACTTTTGAAAATTATCAATATGCATATTCCTTTCATTAGAGAAGATAGTTAAATAATCTGAGTATAATTTTATCTATCAAACTTGAAAAGGTGATATCCATAGCCCTTTGGAATGTGGATTTAGAATTAAATAAACCAAAATGTATTCTTTACTATACAAAGTTTCCCCATTTATCATGAACATTATTTTGTGATGATCATCAAATTTTAACTAGATCTAATTATACCCTAAAAAAATATCTAGTAGTGATAACATCTAAGACCTTGCCACCTTTTACGACTAGTAATGGTCAATGATCCTTTAAGAATGCCCCATTCATATTCCTAGAGTTGACACATAATTTGATATCTTTATTTTTCTTTTTCATGGAAACCAAGTTAGCAACCCATATGGAGTGCTTTATGGGAAATATTATATTGGATTATAGAAGCTTAAGGAGTTATTTCTATATCATTGCTTCAATTTTAGGATTAGTTGATCTCTATTTTATAAAAAATGATTGTCTCTAGGTTCTAAATTTATGGTGTGTTCAATGATGCTTCTATCATAGACTTTCAAATATTCGTAAGACCATGCAATGATATTATTTTCCCATGGAGTTCTTTAAAAAATATTAACTTTTCTTTCATACACCCTTTCCTTACTAGAATATTTTTTCTTTAGTTACCTCATTCAAATGGTAAAATGACAATATAACCTTTATGCTAGTATTCTTAGAGCTATCATTAGAATTGAATAGACTCTATAACGACTGATTATATTTAACTTAGATCATCACATCTCTTATGTCATCCCCAAATTATTTTTTATCTTTGGCATGTTGTAATTCTCTAATAAGGAATTATATAATTTTCTCATCATTGTTAAACATCGAACAATAACAAAATTATTAGGATTAATAAGCTGGAAGATAACCTCAACCTCTTTTGGCTTATTCCATACATTTGTGGTGGGCTTAAATTTAGTATCCAGAGAAGCCAACTCATATTATTTGGCATTAAATTATTGTATAATATCATTGACTTCATAGGTACTAATTCTCTCTAAAATATCATAAAGGTTTGTAGGACTTTAGGAACTTGTTCTTTGTAGGACACTCTAATTTGACCTGATATATGACTAGTTTAGAGTTGTCAAAAAATTGATGTTCTTAATGCTCATCTTTTTAAATTTCATTAGGCTTGTACAAAGTGCTTCATATTTAGCCCCTTTATTTGTATAACTAAACAATAAACCATAAGCATAGTTTAGCTAAGATACTTGGAAATCAATGAATTAGATGTTGGAACCTATTCTATTTTTTATCCTTCAACCATCAAAATGCATGGTCCATGTACAATATTACCCTTGAGCTTGTTTATTGGTCATTTTTTATGCCCCTCAAATATCAAGTAGTTAATAAGATCCATTTATTGAAAAATCACATTTGAATCATCATATTCTTGAAGCACATCTAAGAACATGTTTATATCTAAAACAAGATCTTTCTTGATGACCTCTTCATCCACATAATTAGGTAGTTTGTTCTAGTTTACTATTCCATCATCATATAGTTCATGTAAAAGGTAGTTGCATGGAGACACATTTCTTTTCCTTACGTTCTTACCATTCTTACAAATATTCCTATGCATATAATCCATTTTCACATATCCTTATCTAGAAAACTTCTTTATCCATTATCTTGAGATAACATCTTAAAGTAAGGAGGTAGATCAACCACAATGACTTCTTGTATGACCATGGATTAACTACTATCATGATCAAGTATTTCAAGACTCCTATGTTCTTCACATGAGTACCATATATGTGAATGGGATTCCTAGTGATCCTAGTGTATGAAAAATCCATGTCTTTGCACAAAGATTTTGGTATCACTATTACTACTATGTTGATTCTACTATGCAACTCCTTAATAGGTAGTTTTCAATCTTCAATATCACATTGAATGGTGCAAAATTTAAGATATTTAGGTTTGTAGCATTTAGTGTATTAGTTGAAGTGAAAATTGAATATTTGAATGGTCTTCTACCATCAAATTTTATCGTTCTATAGGGCTAGGCCGCAACTATTATGCTAGCCCATCTTTAGCCTTGGTATAGCTCCTCTCTTACTCTTTGAGGGATTCTTAGGGGAGGTCCTTTTGGATAGGTAATGCCAAAGCTTACAACATGCTAACCTTGTTCAATTCCTTCTTCATTTATTCTATTATGTTAAACTTGAATTATGTGGTGCTACTTTCACTTTGCATAGTGGACTAATTTTACTGCTTTGTAACAATAGTGTATCCTTTGCTAGTTAGAGATAAATATCTCCAATGATTTTCAATCACTTTCTATAAATTATAACTTTTATTTTTATTTTGACCATATTTTTCCATATCTATCCCTACTATCTCCTTCTATAATCCCATTTATGGATTTTAAAGCCTTATACTACCACAGAATATCACAGGTTATATCTCATAGGATCCAATATAAAATAGCCACAATATATAAAGATCAAAATAATAATAAGAGTAGAATAATATGAGCAAATTAATATGTATATCAAGGCTTATAATAAATAAAATAACATTCAATAATATGCTAAAATATGAATGTAAATAGCCTAAACCATTCATGTATAATGCATGACGAACAAATTACAATATTAATTTCTCAAAATGTATACAAGCTTTATTACTTCTTTGCTTCTTACAATCATATTACAATCTCTATTATCTTTTATCTATATTTACTATGGAGTATTACCTCCATATTATAGACATAGTAATATGACTCTTTGGATACTTGACTATTACTCTTAATATTCCAAGTCTCATCACTCTTGGCTTATCTACTTTCCACTTGCATACTTGATGAACACTTGATTCTATAATACTTGCACACCTTTACATGACTCTTACACTTCTATAACTTGCACACCTAATCTAAGACACTTGTGCACATCTTTACATTACATATTTGCACTCTTGCATACAAGATACTTGTGCACATTTACTCATCCTACACTTGCACACTATGTATATTACAAGTTTACATGACGCTTGTGCATTTCCTACACATTAACACTTACATAAAGAGAGAAATATAAATCACACTCTAACTATGAATCAATCCTAATATACTATTTACAAATGTACCATGAAGGTATGAAAAGGATTACAATCCTATTGTGTATTTTATTAAAGTTGCAGCATAATATAGGCATATGAGATGCCAAACTTATATAATTTGCAATGTCTTCCAATAAGGAAGTTCATATTGCATCCTCTAATAATAGCATAAGGAAATCTAACTTAAACTAACAACTAACTTAAGCTAATAATATAAAACTAACATGAGCTAAATGTATGCTCACTAAGAAATCCTTATCAAGGTACCATGAAGGTACATGCATGTACGAAATATTGTAATATACTCCAACACCCCCTTGTATTACATTATTTTGTTATTAAAAACTTTAGTCTTCAATCTTGGTCTTTGTCTTTGTCTTCAATATTCAAGTGATCTTGCTCTGTTCACAAACCTCCGCTTAAGATCTATCATTACTTGACTTTGAGCTTTGACTTTGGCATTGCTATTATTTTTCTTCTAAAGTTGTTTTTGAAGAAGCTCATACCTTTCTTGTGCCCATATATAAATTTTGAAAATATTTATGAGAAAATCCATTAAGATCTTTTCTTGTCATTGTGTATATCCATTCTAAAAATATTATTTTCTTTGTACCAATAATGTCTTCGAGAATGATTGGTGCCTCAAAAAATTTTACAATAATAAAGATTCCAACATCTTTCTATCTTGTGTCCATACTTGCCATAATGTTCACATTCATTTTCTAAATGTTTGAAGTCTTCATTACAATGTTCTTTGTTACACACATTGTCTACATACTGTTTGTCTTCATGAACTATGTTCATATTCTTTGAGTCACATGCAACATTTGTTTTTGGATCAAGTTCTTATGTCGTTGTCATGAATTCCAACTCATAAGTATCATAGCTTGCATCACAATTTTATTTTATATTTTGTGATCACTAATATCACAAAATGCATTTGCTATCATAGGCCTTAAATCATTTGTATCATAGCAAACATCTTTCATCATTGGTTTGTTCCCTAATTCTTCAACCTTTCCTTGTTTTCTTATCTTGGAAATATTTAGAGTGATTATTCCCTTGTATATTGTTTTCCATAGACTAATAGGTATAGTAACAAAATTTTCATAACAATCATTAGCATCATTAAGAACACTTTGCATGCATTGTTGAAATAAAAATTCTGCTTTTTTTGCTTCTTCAAGAATAGATTGTAAACATTGACACATAATTTTTATCTTCAATAACTTCTTGAGAGAAAACTTGTAAAAGGTTTTTTACTTTCTTTATTTTTTGTCTTTTATTGTCATGTTGCAATAATCGAAAACCCTATGACTCCCAATTTTGAATAATAATTCAAATATGAAATTTGCAAATTATAAATTTTCTAATCCTTTGATGTTGAAAATCTTTTAGCTCCAAAATTGAATTTGTAAAATTTCAAAAATTCTTTAATATATTTTTCAATTTCATTTTTCTCAAAAAACTTGAAAATACTCAAAAACAAAATTCTATTAAAAATAACTTTAAAAATATCAAAATGCTTAAAATAACCAAATAAACTAAATTTTGTAGAAATCCTCATTACTCCACACTTTTCAAAAAATTAAAAAATTTAATCCCTCAACCTCCTTTTAATAAAATAAAAAAAATTAAAATCACCTTATTACTTCTCTAATTTTATAGTTATCCTTTATAATTCTTAACCTTTTTAAATAACTTATAACTCCCCTAACAAAAAAATAACAATAATACTTTAAACCTAAAAATATAGTCCTTATCACTCCATATTTTTTCAAAAAATAAAACTTTAATCATTTTCTAAAGAATTAAAAAAAAAAAAAACCTTTTAACTCCTAAGCTAATAATTTATAAAATAATTTTACTAAACTTTTCTACCTCCTTATGAAAGTAATTAAAAATGCATACCTTTAATTATCGAATTTAGTGCTTCAATTTCACTCCAATATTTGAACTTCTCCAAATATGGTTCATTCTTGAACTAATTGGCACTTGCTCTTATATTTATCTTTGATCAAATTGATGCTTTTTTTAGCTTCCACTTTGAACGGGTTAATAAACACTTAGGAAAAATCCTTTATGTAACCCTAGCGTACCAACTATTGCCTAATGAATCTTACTACCAAACGTTGAATAATGAGTCTATTACTCCATATGTGACTACTATTGTTTCATTACATCTTCCAACCATTACATTGCTATGGACGTTGCTTATGTTGTTACATTATTGCTTCTACCATTACACTTTTGTGGATGTTACTTCCACTATCTATTACATTTATTCATACATTTTTTCTTTTAAAGAAGTTATATTATCTCTTTGCTTGACTCTTGAGATTCTTTCTATGAATTGTTGTGTATTGCTCAATATTTTAATTGCTATGGTGTTGTTATGCTTTCAAACTTCTTATGTGCTTAATTTATCTTTTAAGCTTTCACTTCTACTTGCTATTATGGCTACGCTACTATTGCTGCTAATATTTGAATAGTCTTTGTTGTTAACATAGGTATACAATCCAAATGAAGATAGAAGACTGTTGGTGTTCATATATCTCCATAGACTGCTTTTGTGTCCATCTCTTCTTATATGCTCTTCACTGTCTAAATATCAAACTTTTATTCATACTTCACTTTTTGTAATATCAAACTTTTCTTCTCTATACTTTCTTTGCTCTTCTTGGTTTCCTGATCCAAATCCTTATAAGAGCTCTTTCTATTTTGTTGTAATATCTTATTTCTCTATATTGGCCAATGTCAAGCTTTAGAACCTAATTTTTTTTCCTTCTTTCAATGATCCCCAAAATCAATGTCAAGGTCTATATGACCTTAATCACTTTCACTTATCTAATAGTTTCCTTCTATTATGTTAAGGTCAATAAAACCTAAATCTCTTTATGTTAAGGTCAATAAGACCTAAATATCCTTCTTATGTCAAGGTCAATAAAACATGAATATCTTTGTTATGTAAAGGTCAGTAAGACCTGAATCTCCTTCTTATATCAAGGTTAGTAGACCTGAATGTTTTTACTTATTTTGATTTCTTTGCAACTCTTAATTATTCTATACTCTATAATTAGAAGCTAAAATTCTTCTCTATTTATTGTATGAATCTTTTCACACTTCTATTGCTTTATCTTTGTTGCAACTCTTCCTTCTAAAATCTTTAAATATTATAATATACTATCAAGGTGACTTTAAATTTCCATGAATCTTCAATCTTCTTCTACACTTCTTCAATATATAAATCTTCAATGTCAAGGGTCGGCTATGTCCCTGAATGATCAAATATCTCAAAGTTGATTCACCTTTCAATATAGTTGATTCCTACTCTTCACTTGTTATTTTTCAACTATGGAAAGACTCTAGCTTTCTACTCTATATGATCTTTAGAGTTTGAGTCTCACTGCATTTAATGTAGACATACTCTTAATCACCCTTGTCAAATGTGAATAAAAGTCAATTTATAATTGTGGTTAAAAATAAACTTGATCAATCTGGATAGAGTCTAGTGGTAGCCTTGATACCACTAATGGCTTTTGAAACCTTATCCTACCAAAAAATATCATAGGTTATATCTCGTAGGACCCAATATAAAATAACCACAATATGTAAAGATCAAGATAATAATAAGAATAGAATAATATGAGCAAATTAATATGTATATAAAGGCTTATAATAAATGAAATAAAATTCAATAATATGTTGAAATATGAATGTAAATAGCCTGAATCATTCATGTACTATGCATGAAGAACAACTTATAATATTAATTACTCAAAATGTATACAAGCTTTATTACTCCTCTATTTTTTACAATCATATTACAATCTCTATGATATTTTCTCTATATTTTACTATGGATCATTACCTCCATAATATAGCCATAGTAGTGTGACTCTTTGGATACTTGAATATTACTCTTCATATGCCAAGTCTCATGACTCTTGGCTTATCTACTTTCCACTTGCATACTTGATGAACACTTGACTCTATAATACTTGCACACATTTACATGACTTACACTTCTATAACTTGCACACCTAATCTAAGACACTTGTGCACATATTTACATTACATATTTGCACTCTTGTATACAAGACACTTGTGCACATTTACTCACCCTACACTTGCACACTAACTCACATGACACTTGTGCATTTCTTGCACATTAAAAATTTACATGACACTATGTATTTCCTACACATTTGCACTTACATAAAGAGAGAAATAAAAATCACACTCTAACTATGACTCAATATTAATCTATTATTTATGAATGTACCATGAAGGTAACATGGGGGTACATTAATAATGTACCAAATAATGTAATATATGCCAACACCCTTTTATTTCTTAACTTCTTTCCCCTTCTTAGTTTCCTTCTCTTTCTTGGCTAGAGCACAAGTCAACAATATTTTTGTTGGTGTCTTTTTAGAGTCTGCTTTTTATACATATTATTTTCTAGATGCTATATGATCTTTATATTTCACATGTAACAAGGCTCTTCCCCTACTAAGTATGATAATATTAACACTAAGCTTGGTTTGATTCCTTATTTATGACTAATCTTCAACTACCCTCTTCTTACTCCTAGTTCTAATGCCATGTTAGTTAGTACACACAATATTATCCTCAAAATAAGAATATTCATTAGCTTTAAAAATTCTAAAATATATGAATATTGTATTATTGTAATTTGGCAATGTTAGGACTACTTGATAAACTATAATGGGGGTTGATAGATCAAATGATTTATCACAAGTTATTGGTTTTATATTGGCATCATTTGCGCCATAGCTATAACTTGCTAATCCTACAATTATTGATTGTACTACTAATTTTGGGTGTATCTAATGTCCATGACATAATCAATGGGGTTGTTCCCAACAATATAGGCAAGGCACCATAGAGTATTCACTTCTAAGTACATGTTGACCATATTTTTTTTTGATTGATTACCTACCCGAGCAACATTCTACTTAAGGACCTAATACTTTATAAGGTATGAGGTCCTCCTTTAATTCCAGTTTTATTTTTATCATTTATTATTTGGTTAATATCTACCTTTTATTTTCATATTGGTATTGTTTACCACTATCTTACATATATTCATTATCTCCATCATTCAACCTTTTCGCATGTCATATTTGTCTTGATTATAGGATAGAGTAGGGATGTTATTATTCTATGGTAGATCCTATAAATTGGTAAATTGGAATTGGAAATAAATAGAAGGAATAACTTGCCTTAGGAAGGTCATAATATATGGATAATTTGTTTATGGGTAGATCATTATATTAAAATGTGTTAAGCATTTGAAGTTAGCATAACGGTAGTAGTGGGTCTTGGAATTTACTAGATCTATGCTATGTGGGCAGAATAAGCTATAGATAGGGAAGGTGGTAATTTCCCTACTCTAATAAGGATGTATTTTTCACAATCTACCTATTCAAATGATATAGCTAAAGTAACATGGTTAGCATTACACATTATTAATTATAAGTCAGCCTAGAATGCTTGATCTTTGTTAGAATGCATATTTGGTGGAGTCACATACAAGGTCCTCATAAATCTAGTATTATAATCATAGAGGTTTTCTTGAAGATGTCTTTGCATAACATTCGATTAAAAAAATAAAATAATCATTACCTAAATTATGAGATCTCATAAAAAGTTCAATAATTGACGTTTAATTAGTGATTGAATTATTAGGTAAGCTTCTATATCGTAAAGCAAATTTATGCCTTAATGAGTGAATAAGAAAATATATCATAATATCTTCATCTTAAATACAATGGGCTAACTTCAAGGTGGAAATATCGTTAAGATGATCCATTGTCAATTGAGTTCTATTTCCATCAAAGATCAGTAATGACTTTATGACAATGATCAAAATGATGGAATAAACCATTGGAATTAGGGATCCTTGATAAGTGTGATCTAGTTAGGGAAGGAAGCCACTTGGTTATATGGAGAAAATTACCCATATTGTATTGGAGCAGAATACATCATTTGCTCATAGGGTGGGTCCATGTATACTTGATGAGGTGGAATGTGGGGTGTAATTTATTGCCATAAGAAACCCTATATATTTTGGGGTGTAGTATAACACTATGGTCGAAAATAGGGATTCAAATTTTGCATTGGATTTAGGTTCATATAAGCTTGATTTTGGTTTGGTATGACTTATATATTTTGTATAGGTGGAGGATTTTGCAAGATGTATTTTGAGAATTGTTGATTAAGAGAAGGTATATTTTACTATATATTCTATAGCAACTAATCGGTTGGGGAATTTTTTATTGTCTTATGAATTCCTTCTATCTCCATTTGACCTAGTGGTGGTTGTAAATTCTAATCCATGGCTTGGCTTAAAACTAAAATATTGATCTAATTTAAAGCATTACTAGTCTTGTTATTTGGCATATTTGGTTGATTGAGAGGTTGAGTATTATTATCCTAGTACTTGATCTAGGCAATAATTTTCTCAAGGAAGTGCTCATCAAAGGGCTGTTCTAAGTATTAAAATATGATTAACTTACTCTAAATTGAATACTTGAGGACACTAGTGGTTGGAAATATTGACTACCAACTATGAATCTTGTCTAAGTGAGATGTTATGATATGTATTATTAAGGCATGTAATATACTATATTTGTAATTATAGTCATAATAATATATCTCATGGATTCTCAAGTTCAATTGATACCAAGAAAGTCGTAAAAAATTGGAATGCGATTAAGAAATTTTAATTCTTCTAAAAGAGGTGAATATGTGGAATTTTACCTTGATTATATAGGTTATCCTTTTAAAGTATTTATAGATTTGGATATTTATCCACTTCAATATTCTCTTCTTTATGTATCCACATGATGAGTTGCTTAATTTTCCCTTTTGTGTTCCTTCTTTGATATGGTATTAACTAGACATAACAAATCCTTTTGCCTAATTGCAACATATTTGGGCATGTATTCATAAGCCTAAATCACTTCATGTACAAATGTACATGGATAGGGTTTTTCGATTCAAAAATAAAGAATAGAGAAATGACTAAATTGATCTATGATGTGTAATGAGTCACTCTAAAAATACTTAGATTTTTACAATGAAAAATCAAAGCAAATTGATCCAAGGAAATATCTTCCAAATTTGAAGTGAATCACTCACTTGAAAACACACCAAAATAACTTTATTCAAGCAAATTACTTCTAGATTTCATGTAAATCCCTTCCAATTTTTTGAGCAACTGATTCTTTTAAATTTACTTATAAAAATTTCTACTTTATAAGTGATTTGATTTTGAGGTATCAAATCACTTAACACAAAGTAAATCATTCTTTTGATGAAGAATTTTTAAGAATCCTTTAAAATTTGGGAGACTACCTTCTATCACTAAGAAAATACAAATTTATGTGCCAAAATCAAGAAACTTGATGAATTTTAAAAAATTTTGATGTTGTCATGTGAAAATTTTAATATTTTGCTAAATTTTTAAATGAAGTCAACATTCAGAAAGAACCTACAAAATCACATGTAAATTTTGAAATATATGCAAAATTTGATTCTTTAAAAATGACTAGGCTCAATTTCAGCATACAAATATGTCCCTTGGTCTAATCCAACATGCTAAAAACTAGTGAATTGTAGAAAGGTCTTACTTTAATTGCGCCCACAATTCTATTTCAACAATAGCAAGAAGGGAGAATATGCCCTTTCAACCTATGAATATATACTAGATCCATAGTATCTTTGCTAAATTAATCAAATCTAATTTAATTATAAAAATTAAAAGTATAAAAATAAACATTTAAATTTTAAGGTGTAAGAGATTAAAGCAAATAAAATAAAGTAAAATACAACTATAAGCATAGCAATGAGCCATATCTTCATGAAGAGTTATCCGATTCGGCTGATTCTTGGACCAACTTGTGCAGAATTTGAATAGCTTTAAAATGAGTGGTCATATGCAAAAATCCGAGCAATATTGAGGGAGATACGACCTTGTGAAGTCAACCATTTGGAACAAGGGTAGTGACGATTTTTCAAGTCGTGAAAAATAAAATTGCAAAGTGCGAAGGATTAGGGTTTTTCCTTAAAAATATCTCATCTTTTAGGAGCCATATCTTCGCGAAGAGTTATCCGATTCAACTGATTCTTGGACCAACTTGTGCAGAATTTGAATAGCTTTAAAATGAGTGGTCATATGCAAAAATCCAAGCAATATTGAGGGAGATACGACCCTGTGAAGTCAACCATTTGGAACAAGGGCAGTGACAATTTTTCAAGTCATGAAAAACAAAATTGCAAAGTGCGAAGGATTAGGGTTTTTTCTGAAAAATATCTCATCTTTTAGGAGCCATATCTTCGTGAAGAGTTATCCAATTCAACTGATTCTTGGACCAACTTGTGCAAAATTTGAATAGCTTTAAAATGAGTGGTCATATGCAAAAATCTGAGCAATATTGAGGGAGATACGACCCTGTGAAGTCAACCATTCGGAACAAGGGCAATGACGATTTTTCAAGTCACAAAAAACAAAATTGCAAAGTGCGAAGGATTAGGGTTTTTTCTTGAAAAATATCTCATCTTTTAGGAGCCATATCTTCATGAAGAGTTATCCGATTCATCTGATTCTTGGACCAACTTGTGCAAAATTTGAATAGCTTTAAAATGAGTGGTCATATGCAAAATCTAAGCAATATTGAGGGAGATACGACCCTGTGAAGTCAACCATTCGAAACAAGGGCAGGTTTTAGTAAAAAATTGTAAATATTTTCCAACTAGGGTTCGAATGATGGGAAGAGTAATGAAGGGCTAGGACTTCAGCGAGGCAAGACATTCTATCTGGACAAAGAATTTTTTAGCTAAGTTTTTTTCCCTTTCTTTATCTTAGAAATTGTGCATGAAAAATTTATAAAGTTTTTATCAAATATTATATTTGCTATAGGACTTTCAGATAAATTTCATTAGATTTTGAGTTTTAGTTTCCTTTCCATGGATCGATTTATAGTTAAATCCTTAGAATCATCCCTAGTGGTAGAGGTTAGTGAGCGCACCTCAGAGAGATCCTCATTGCTCCAAGATAGGGCAATTTTTGGTAAATTTAATGGGTATTGGCCAGGGGCTTCAGCCTTGAGAAAATGGATTGATAGGAGTTGGAAGTCTCTAGGAGTGATTCTATCATTTCTTCCCAAAGGTTTCTTCCTAGCCATTTTTTGTTCTAGGTAAGAAAGAGAAAGAATCCTAAAAGGGGGTCCTTGGTTTATGGGAAGAGCAGGGCTCTTCCTTACCCATTGGTATGAAGGCTTTTCACTTGAAAATGTAAATCTATCCCTAGTACCAATCTGGGTTAGGATGTTTGGGTTACCCATTGAATTTTGGGAAATAGATACCTTCAAGGCAATAGGCAACACTCTAGGAGAATTCCTTGAGATTTCAGATACAACAAAAGATGGATTTTTGGCTATTTATGCTCGAATATTGGTCATGATTGATATAAGTAAAGCTTTACCAGAATCAATCATTCTTAAGTATGGGGATAAGATGTGGATCCAAACTATAGATTATGAAAATATATCTTTTAGATGTAGAATATGTCATGAGGTGGGGCATATTGAGAGATCATGCCCTAAGAAGAGCCCAATAGAATCATTTGTAGAAAATCGTAAGAGAAATTTACAAATGGTTATGGATAAAGATGGTTTTCAACTTCCAAAAAATAGATCTAGAAAAATAAAAGAAAATGAATAATGGAGACCAATAAGGAAGGATATTGGAAGAAATTCCAATTCTTTTGAGGCTTTAGCCTATGAAGAAAAAGTAGATCAAAACTTAGAGGACACAGTACAACAATTTCAACATATTAGCAAGGAACCATCTATTCAAGTATGATCCTAATTTAAGGAAGAACATTCTCGATGAACCTAAGGAATGTGTCTCATCATATTTTGAAGACTCTCTTGAAGTACCATGCACCATTCAGGAGAAAATAATTGGTAAATAAAATGTAGTTTTAGAAGTTAATACCTCTGCCATTAATAAGGAAATACTAGAAAATGAGCAGGATAAGTCAAAAGCTTCTATAATAGAGCTAGGAGAGGATAAATATGTTGAAAAATAAAATTGTGAAAGAATATTGAGGAATAGAATAATAAGACCTACTCCTGATATAGGCAAGGCAAAAAGAGGAAAACCCTCAAATTATCAAGCAAGATCCAGGGAAGCAAGAGCTAACATAGAGAAAGGAACACAAACTAAGTTGGTTGAACTTCTCTTTACCAAACAACAAAATGATATTGGTAATATGCAAGAGGGGCCAAAAGCCCCTAATGAGACATGATTATCATCTCATGGAATATAAGGGGTGCTAATGCCCCCTCAAAGCATAGGTGTATTAGGGACCTATGTTTAAGTAATAAACCTGATATTCTCTGTATCCAGGAAACTAAAATGACAAAAGAAGAAGTTTCAAAAACTATGAAAGCAGTTTGGGCAAGATGTGAATGGGATGCTATGGATTCTGAAGGAGCAATAGGGGGAATTCTAACTTGTTGGAATCCTTCTAGAACCTCTTGTGTAACCATTCATAAAACTAGGCATTGGATAGCCTCTTTAGTCACTTGCTACTTTGCAGATATTCACTTCATCCTTATCAATGTCTATGGACCTACAACTCAGTCAGGTAGATTAGAAGTTTGGAGTGGGATTGAAGCCTTTATGAGAAGTAAAGACCAAGAAACCTGATTCATGATCATTGGAGATTTTAATGCCATAACCAAGTTGAATGAAAAATTTGGGAGGAATTAGGAAATTGACCCAAAGTATGAAATATTTCTCAGCTTTTATTCAAAACAACAATCTATGGGAAGTTGAGTTTGAAGAAGACAACTATACTTGGACCAACAATAGGAGAGGCCAGAACCTAATAGCAAAAAAATTAGATAGATGCATTCTCTCAGATCATTGGCTAGATGAAGGAACTTGTGCTAAAATTAATACCTTAACAAGGATTGGTTCATATCACTGGCCAATAAGAGTTAAAATGGTGGTAAGTGAATTAAAAAAATATCATATTTTAAATATGAGCAGATGTGGGAAGACCATCCTCAATTTTTTGATATGATAGCTCAAACATGGAATTATTTAGGTAATGGTGGGTTGTATGCTCTTCCAAACCAAATTAAAGCTATGACATCTAGATTAAAAGAATGGAACAAGAACACCTTTGGAAATATTTTTGAGAAGAAAGAAGAACTAAAAGATAAACTTTCAAAATTCTAAAAAGGTGATGAAAATAATACAAGCTTAGAGGAAAGGGAGTTGCTTAGTGAATATCATAATATTTTGAGTAAGGAAGAGAAATTTTGGAGATTAAAATCAAGATAGACTTGGTTAAAATAAGGAGATAAAAATACAAAGTTTTTTCATAGGATGGCTATAGTACAGAGATCATCTTCTAGAATTAGTAGAATTAAATCAATAGAAGGGGTTTGGATTGAAGATCAGAGTGAAATTAGAAAAGAGGTAAAGTTGTTTTATCATAATATTCTAGGTTCAGAGGAGACCAAAGTTCTTAATGATAAACTTCTTCAAGATGTTCCTTCAGTTATAACAAATGAAGACAATAGGAAACTGATGGAGCCTATTACTCTAGAAGAAGTTCATTTAGCTCTTTTCTCTTTTAATAAGGATAAATCCCCAGGTCCAGATGGGCTCTCTGTAGATTTTTACCAACATAATTGGGATATAGTGAAGGATTCTTTATTGGTGGCAGTGGAACAGTCTAGGGTAAAACAATACATTCCTTATAAAATAAATGCAACTTATCTTACCCTAATTCCAAAAAAGAAGGATGTTGAATTGTTTGATTCTTTTAGACCCATAAGCCTATGTAATATGGCTTATAAGATTATTTCCAAAGTGATGGTGAATAGATTAAGGCCATTGTTAGACAAAATAATTTCAGAAGAGCAAGGAGGATTTGTGAAAGGGAGACAAATTTTGGATGGGATCATAGTAGCTCATGAAGTTATACATTCAACAGCTTCAAGAAAAGAGAAAGCTATGATCTTAAAACTTGATATGAGTAAAGCCTATGATAGGGTTAAATGGGATTTTATTTTTGTAGTTTTAGATAAGTTTGGTTTTGGGAAGAAATGGGTTAGATGGATTAAAGCTTGTGTCTCTACAGTTTCTTATTCAGTGTTGGTCAATGGGTTAGTGATAGAATCTTTTAAAGCCAAGAGAGGCCTTAGACAAGGAGATCCTCTATCTCCTTATTTTTTCATTATTATGGTAGAATTTTTGAGTAGGAACTTAAAGAAGGCTTACAAATATGGGCTTATAAGTGGACTTAAGGTTAGTAATAACATCGATAACATCACCCATCAATAGTTTGTAGATGATACAACCCTTTTTGGAAGGGCAAGGATAAATGAGGCTAGAGCTTTGAATAACTTTTTAAAAGAGTATGAAAGAGCTTCAGGGCAAAAAATTAATAGGACTAAATCCAAAATTTACTTCCTTAACACTCTTGCTAATATCAAAGCAAGAATTTGTAGGTTGCTTCAAATGGAGGAGGCAAATTTACCAACAACTTATCTAGGGATGCCTTTATTTGAGGGGAGAATGAGGATAGATTTATGGAATCCAGTTATTAGTAAAGTTCAAAATAAACTTCCAGCTTGGAAAGGTAGATGGTTATCATTAGCAGGAAGAGTGCAGTTAATTAAGTTAGTCTTACAAGCCATTCCAACATATTATATGTCATTGTATTCTATGCCAAAATCAGTTGAAAAAAGTTTAATCTTTATTATGCGATCCTTTTTATGGTCAGGTTTACATGATAAAAGGAAATTTCCTTTGGTGAAATGGAGCAAGTTGTGTGATGATAAAACTAGGGGAGGTCTTGGTTTAAGAGCTCTTACAGATGCAAACTTAGCTCTTAGGGGAAAAGTTATCTGGAGATTGTACAAAGAGATTCAAAGACAATGGGCAAGAATTCTTCTAAGTATGTTGATCCCAATGACCCAAGTTTAATATTTACTGCATTCTCTCTTCCAAATGGTTCTACTCTTTGGAATGGTTTAAAAAAATCTATTGATCTTATGATTAAAGGTTTAATATGGGTGGTGGGAACTGGAGAAAAATTTCTATTTGGATGGATACTTGGTGTGATAAAAAACCACTCAATTTAGATCCAATTTTGAAACCTTGGATGAGATTGCTTCAAGACAAATATGGTGATAGGGTTTCAAACATTTTGTACAAGGATCGAGAAGGAAGATACAAATGGAAAGAAGATTTTTTTACAAGTATACAAGACATTGATGCTAGGAGGCAATTGAGTAGAAAGATAACAACTATGATTATTCCGAGGGGTGCCAAGGATAAATTGATTTGGGAGTTGAATAGCTCAGGAGAATACACAACAAGAAGTGGATATAATGTTCAACACCAACATAATAATAATATCACTAGAATATGGAGAGATATTTGGGATAGCCCAAGCATTCCTAAAGTTAAAATGTTTGTTTGGCTAGTAGGTCATAGAAGAATTTTATCTTGGGATAACCTTATGAAAAGGGGTTTTCATGGCCCCTCTCAATGTGTTTTCTGTAATAAGAAGGAGGAGAGTATTGACCATCTCTTGGGACATTGCTCAATAGTCTAGAATCTATGGCAATGGATTCTTAATATGTTTGGTAAATGCATGGTGATGAATAGCAGAATTGAAGATTGGTTAAAGCAATGGCAGAGCACTTATAAAAGTGAGGCTTTACAGACAATATGGGATATATCAAAAGATACAATACTTTGGACTATATGGCTAGAAAGGAATAGAAGAATATTTAAAGGAAAGGAAAGCAGTTTAGAGGTAATGAAAAAGAAGATATGTTTAGCCATAGAGGAGTCTAAACCAACCCTATCAACTCACCCAATCCCTAATTTGGAAGCAGAGAGTCTTGATAGATGGAGTCAAGTCATTAAATGGAATTATGATGTTGGGTACAAGAGAAGCAAAAATAAGGTAAAGAATATAAAGTGGAAACCACCAGATGTGGAGTGGGTTAAATTGAATTTTGATGGAGCATCTAAAGGAAATCCAGGACCAACAGGAGGAGGAGGAATAATTAGAAATAATAGAGGAGATATTTTGTCTCATTATGCTTTCAATAGTGGATTTAAGACAAATAATGAAGTTGAAGCTTGGGCAAGCTTTAGAAGGGTTAAAAATATGTAAACAAATGAAATGGAATAGAGTATGGATGGAAGGTGATTCTCTCATAGTAATAAATGCAATTTTGAGGAAAGCAAAGGCTCCATGGAACATACAAGAGATAATTGTGGAAATTCAAGATCTTGCTAAAGAGTTTGAAGAAATCAGGTTTACACATATATTAAGGGAAGGAAACAAATGTGCAGATAAGCTAGCCAATAGAGGGGTTTTGATTGAGGATCGTGAAGTTAAATTCTCCTTTCCATGGTTAGAGGAAGTAGAAAGTTTAGTTGAAGCTGACAAAAAATGTTGATTGCCTAAATCAATTAATGATTAAGATTTACTTTAATGTTTTCCATTGGTAATATCTATTTTATTTTGTAACAATAATGTGTTTTCATTTAGACTATTTATTATAATTTTTGTGGTTGCACTTGTGTTTCAGGAAGGAAACTAGCAATCCATATTTGGTAAAGCGGACTATGATAGTGCGATGTTTTGGAAATATTACTCTACTAAGATGCAAGGCATAGATAGTAGAGGTGAAGTTTTGGCATTGTGAAGGCTGCTATAGGAAAATGTCAAGAAAGATGCTAAATTCTGGAGTAATTGTATTCATAGAGAGATTTGAAAAGATCCAAAAAATGAAAATCAAGAATTCAGACATTTTATGTAAAATGATGTAGGTTTCTAGCTATAGCATCTCAATTGAGATGAGAAGTGTATCTATTTGTAAACTCTCAAGCTCTAAAGAAGAGAGATGTAATTTTTCAAGGGTGGGGGACCCGAGTACAACCCCTTATTATCAAGCAAAAAAATGAGATTTTGTGATCAATAAACACAAAAAAATGAATAACAATAATGTATCCTCTCATGTATAAAATAGATATAGCAAGGAATAATAAGAGAATGAAAGGGTAGTGCCATAATTATCACACATTCCACAATCCAAGAGAGCATTTCCATATTGAAAAGCAAAAGGTATTGCACAATCTCTCATTATTTTTAAAATAAGAAATTATAATGTAGGAAATTCATTTATAGAAGGAATTCACCCCTAGCTATCTTGGGTGGGAAATTTCTAATTCTAGTAAAAGTAATAATTTGGGGGTATCTTTAGCAAAATGATGCACCTCCAAAAGTTACATGCCTTTAATTATAATTCTAAATAGCCTAGAAGCCTTATAATATGGTGTGCCCCTACAAATCAAAAGATATTTTCAAATATATTCTTGGGCATCTATGCACACTTGTCCTACTTTGACTATCAATGAGTTATTCTCTCTGAGAAGAGGATTAATTTACTCTTGATGGTTGATAAAATCACTCCTACAAGACCAACCATACTTCTAGATCAAATTGTATATTTAAACTTAAAATTGCAAAAATAGATCCCTAAAAGTTTTAATATCTTATTTATTTAGTTTTGTAAGTCTTGTAAGTGTTAGGGACCCCAACATAGTAATCAAGTTATTATAATATTCTTTTGGTTCTCCTTGAGAACCAATCATCAATTTTAAAGGATCAAGGTCTTACCTTACTATTTTAGACTCTTTTAAGTGTTTATTGGTAGATCCATAAGTGCTCTAGGGTATGGATCCACTTTTAATCAAGTTTTTCCAATAAATTTGTATAGGCTAGATAATATTTATCACCTATAGAGGCATCCTATAAAAAATCTATAGGGATAGGACTTCAAGTTCATAGGGAAATATAGCCTTTGTACCATATACCAAGGCATATGTTGTGCACCACTTGGAGTTCTAACCTTGGTGTGATATGCCCAAAGGGATAGCTATATTTGAATACGACAATTTCATCTAGTCTTGTTAACTAGCTTCTTAAGGATCACGACAAGATTTCTATTGGAGGCTTTAGCTTGAATGGCACCTTGACCATAATATGGTGTGGACAATTTTTATTGTATGTAGCATTTTATTACACAACTTTTAGACTATTTAATTTTTAATTATATGTCATTATCATAGATAATGACTAAGGATATGCCATGCCTATAGATTATTTGACTTTGGATAAATTTGGAAAATTGGAATCCTATTATTGAGGCTAAAGGCATGGTCTTAACCCATTTCTTGAATTATTGGTTGTAGGGATGATGAATTTATATCCATAAGATGATGTGGTGTTTGATATTATTGATTATTTCTAATTTTTAAATGAAAAATGGTAATGTAAAGTAATGGATTGTAAGGATTAGGATGAAACATGGATAAATTTTATCATGTTTTTAACTCTTATCACATTGCTTAATGTAATTACAAGAGTCCTTATTCATGGGAGACAATAATAATTCATTCAAAGAAGTTTCTTGGTAATGCTAACACCACTAAAGTTCCTACCACAAGACCCATCATGATCCTCCTAGATTACATTTTGTGATTTACTATAATCTAAGCATATTAGTAGGATACTTTAAAGGATATGATGATGCAAAATATCACTAAAGATAGCATGTCTACAAGCCTTTTGCTTAAGGTTCTCTCATTCATTTAGATTCAAACCTTTAGTCAAAGTGTCATCTTTGATATAGTCATAGATATCCTTATACCAAGGACTATAGAATGAGGTAACTTCAAGATAAAAGACCTATAAAAGAGTTAAATTAGTTTCTAAGGTTATTTGATCTTTGATTTACCTAGTAACAATTATGGATTGTTCATCATCAAGCTCTAAAGCAAAGGGATGTTGCAGAAGCCATAGCATCTACATGGTGGTTACTAGACCTAGGCATGGCAATAATGGTGACTTAATCAAAAGTGGACATTAATTATCAAAAAATTATATAGATTTAGGTTATCATTTTGATTTTATAAACACCATTGACCTTATTGACTATTAGCTTGGAGTCTTCAAATATGGAATAAATAGTAATATTTAGAGATCTAAGCACAAGCTCCCAAGATAAGAGATTTATATTCTACTATATTATTTGTACAAGATATATTAAGCTTAGAGGATTGTGAGCTATTTATTGTTGAGGATTAAACATTCCTACCCCTATTCCTTTGATGCATCATGCATCATCAAAATACAAGATTCAAGTATTTTCCTTTTCCTCATTTGATCTAATTGTATTTGAAAAATAAATACTAATATCTAACTTTGCATGTGGTATAAAATCCCATCTTATTTATGGGACAAGGGTGGACTAAATTTGTTAGTCCTTGGGTAGTAAAATAGTGAGTCATGTTGGTTGATGATCTTGGTTCCATTTCTTCACCTAATAGTAGTATTTTTTACATTTTTCATGATGTTTTGAGCTTCTAACTTTCCCAAAATACAAAATTAAGGATAGATTCATAATTAATTAATGTTTTTATATGCATGCCCCAAATAACTTGTCCTAAAAATTTATAATGTCAAGATTACCACTTTAAGTAGAGAGCTTCAATTTCTAGTTAAGATTTGGGTTTTTGATACATGGTCATGATAATAGTATGTTTCTACACTTAGGGTTTGAATGACATGTCATTTGGGTCGATGACTATATTTTTATGATCCTAAAAAAGATGGAAATAAGTTTTTGGCTCCAAAGGGAGAGTTATTTTCTATAAATACCCCTTTCACTTCCTCATTTTATCACCATACACTCATAATTAATTTACCTATCAAAAATAAACATTCACTTGATAGTTTTAGTGTTAACATTATTATTCATGTTATTTGCCTCTATTGCTTTTGCATCATGCATCCTATTTCATTGTCTTTGTCTCTCTTTTGTCCTTGTAGGTATAACCAAATTCATTGACCAAAATTTTGATACCTTCCATGGAGGAGGACAAGACACTCTACCAAGATTTGTAGCTAAAGGTCACTAATTGTCACTCGAGGACTAGATTCTAAGGTAGGTCATATTTTCTACAAATATACTGGATGTGATCTTTCCTTATTTATTGTGGTGATAATCCAACCAAGATAATGTAGGAATGAGATTATTTATTTTTTTAATATTGTAGTACTTGATGCCTTATGTATTAGGAAATTATTTTCATTACATTAGAATTAGCTCTAGCTTGTTAACATTTTATGGATAATTGTAGTGTAGTTTATCCTTGAACAATCAATTTTATTTATACTTAAATTAGGATAACTTACAAAATATACTATTAATCTACTACTTTGATATCTTAGTTTAATTTTCTTGGTTTATATTAATTTGAATAATTGTATGAGATATCTCCAATTCCCATAAACATTTTAGTGAACCTAATGTGAAACCACCTTTTCAAGTATTGTTTTTCATTTTTTATCTCCTAGGGTCGTAGGGTTTGTGTTAGCCATCGTATTTGTTGCAAGTTGAATAAAAATTGTTGTAGTTTTCTTTCTTATCTTATGTCTTATCCAAAAATAAATTTTTATTTGTTGTAAGATTTTTTTGTAGTTCATTTGCTTAAGAGCAAAAAAAAATTGCTAAATCTCTAGTTGCTCTTGACTAGGTTTTTTGCTTACCCTTATGGCTCCTTTGGCTTCTGCCAAAGCCATTGAAATGACTACTAGATCTAAGGATAATCATATTACAAAATTTATAGAAATAGAAGAGTATCTTCCTCCTATCACCCATGAAAATTACATCAACTATTCTTTTTCACTTCCACATGATGATATACCTAGGATTAAGGATTAAACTGATACAAATTTTGATTATGAAGAACAAAAGAACCCTAATATCGATTTTGGAAAACCTTACAGATCTACTATAGGGTTCCAAAAACATATAATAAATTCAACATTATATATTAAATATGAACATGATGGTGAACCCAAACCACCTCTTGATAAGGAACTTGTAGTGTGATCATGACTGCCCCAAATATGATGATTGTGGTAAGATAGATGTGTGAGTTAATATCATAGGACAAATTATAGTCCTTGAGATCAAACACTCATGGTGATCCTCATGATGAAAATCTAGCTCCATATATGATGATCCTTAGAAAATATTTAGCTTACCAACTAGATCGTCAGAGGCATGATATTGAAAAGCAATTAGAGGCTTCTAGGAAAAAAAACAACCAACCAATAGGATATGATAACCCATATGACTCAAATCTTGAGTGTTAATCAAAACCCTATAATACAAGATATTATTCATCCCTCAATCATGAACCCAAATGCTCCCCATCCTCTAGCTAATCCTACAAAGACTTTACCTACATTAACTAATACAACTTTGAGAAATTTTAAAAGTCAATACCTAGCCACTGATGTAGATTCTATAGACCTATCTAGGCATGTGAATAAGTTTTTTTTATGATGGGACTAATAAATCCCAAATATTTATAGACAATTTCATGGCATATTATAGGTATTGGCTTCACTATGAGAAATCTTTATTGAAATTTAATAACTAGGTATTTGGTAGGAAATCCTCTTGACTGGTTTGCATCCTTACCTAAACATTCCATTGAATCCATAGATGCTTTTTTTTTTAAATAAAACAAGAATTTTATTATAATATTTTTATTTTTATTTCCTATTGGAAAATAATAGGGTTTTGAAAGGGTCCCTTCCCTTTTACAACTCTTGGAAATCCAATAATAACAAATGAATAAATCCAGGCACAAAAAATGACTTCTCTTTTTACAAATAAAATTCTACATTTTCTGAACAATACAACCTTTTTTGACCAAAAGTGCAATGACCAAAGCAATAATAGTAACCTGTCCTACTACTTTTTCTACATATTCCATCTAAAATTCTATTAGAGTTGAAACAAGTACTATATTTGAGAGTTTTCACCACTTATTTATCAAGTTTTTTTATTTCCTTAGCCTCCTAAAAATAGAATGCAACTATATCTTGTGAAAAATTATTAAATTTAGTTTGTAAATCATGTGAACAAAATGGAAATAAACTTATCATTAATATGCAAACGTATTCCCTCTAGCCATTTAAAATTCCATAAAATCCATAAACCCCTAGACACACCATCAATAGGAATCATTTCCACCTGAGCTATTTTCTAATTTGAATTCTTCACCTTCCTTAATATTCCAAGATAGAAAATTCATTTTGTATCAAGTTGAGAAATTTTTTCTCTTCCCAAAGATAAAATTATTTGCTAGAAATTTTTTCTCTTCCCAAAGATAAAATTATTTGCTTCTCATCAACTACATCCTTAGCAATGACTCTGGTTCTCAATTCCTAGAGAATGGACCTTCCTCAAGATTCTAAAATTTCCAAATCAACCTTCTTATATTTCCTACTACTTCTAGAAAAAAAATTGGATAACCTTTTCTCCTTTTCCAACACTAAATCACTAGTAGAATTCCATTTTCCTCCATATTATTTATCCTCCGACCCATTCTAAATATTGTTAATATTTTTGTTTTATTTTTTACCATAGCCAATAAATGTCACATTCTATTGAAGAGTGGTTTCTTCCAAACCCTCATTTCTATGCTATTTTCCTTCAACCTTGATGGAGAGTATGAAAATTTCTCAATATTCTCTTCTATATGCAAATAAAAATTATTTTCCTTTTCAATCAAAGCCTCAGTCATCAATTCATTAATACCTCTAGGTTGAGTTTTTGGAACAAAATCTTCCCCTCCAACAATGCCATCCCCATAAAGGATAGCAAGAACCTAAAATCTACTTGAATATGGAACCCTTACTACTTTCACCAATTTTATTTTGCCCCAAAACTTTCTCCAAACCCTCAAAGGTTGTGTAGTTCTATTATTCATAACTTTCTCCTTAGGATTTTTTGGGCATATTTTCCAAATATGCCCTACCCTTTTGAAAAGGTTACATAAGGGAATGGTAGTTTCATACTGAATCTCTTGTTCCCATTCCCTATAATATGAAACTAGCCAAATAGATTTAGGTAGTGGTTCAGACAAATCCATCTATGCACAAAAACATGCTACTATAATTTTGGTTTGGGATTTAGTAGCTGAATCAAAAGCAATTATTTTTCCAATCACTTTAGCTATCTCAAGAATAATATTGTCATCCCAAAATTCCATTGGAAGCCTCAATAGACTCACCCATAAGGGTGTCAATTGAAGAGTGGTTATGGCTAGATTAAAGCCTTGGCTTCATTTTTATAAAAATAACCCTCTCCTCCCAAAAAACCATGGGCCTCTCAACAAAACATTTTCCATATCCTTCATATTTGCAAAGTTAAACAACAAAAAAATATTAGGCAAATCCACCACTGCTTCCTACCCCAGAATTTTCCATTTATCCCAAACCCACTTCCTTATTGTATCTAAATCTGGTCTATCACCTAAAAATTTCCCAACCAAAGAAATTTTTCCTTTCTAAGTTACTTTGTCAGCAAAAATTTTTGGGACCTTAAGAGTAAAATCCTTTTCATCCCAATTTAGAGATAAAACAAATCCCTCTTCTTGTGAATTTTTACCTCTCTTCAAAACTTGCACCCAAGAAGCACCTCCCTTTGACCTTTTTGCTACTGCCAAATTTGGATCTACTACTCCTAGATCCAAAGGGTTAGAATCTCTCCTATCTACATTCTTAGGGGATTCTTCCACAATAGAATTCTTGCCTATCATATGTCTTGTTCTTTCTATTTCTCCTTTCTCTCGATGTTCTTTAGCTTCGATGATTTTCTAGAAACAATATTCGATGCACTCATAGTAAGGGTGTGAAGCATTGATACACTTTGCTTGAACCTTCTGCTCTTCCTCCATCAGTGAGGGCACCATTAAATTTGATTATAATATTATTGTAATAGAATCAATCGATGTTTTTTTTAATACAAAATGAGGTCTTATAGAATCTATTTCTAATTTCCATAAAAGGTGAAAAAGACTCAAATATCCTATAAATATCAATTTAAATAAAGAGGCTACTCATATCATGTTCATAAACAATATTAGAACCTATTTTCAATCTAAGATTCAAGAATATAATCCTTTTAGTTTGAATTCCCTTAAGAAAGTTATTTATTTTGTTAAAATCCTTGAACACTAGGAAAATAGGGAAGGCTAAAAAGCCTTGAAACCTAAAATTCCTAATATAAATATTGTAGGAGATGGGATTTGCAATGTAGATAGAGCTACATGCATATGTTAACTAAATCTAGGAGTGGTCCAAAACCCAAGAATATGATGCCTTAATGGAAACATGAAGATATTCTCATTAATTGTCCACCTTCTAAGATCAAAAAAACTATCATTAATGATAGGTTTGAAGCACATGCATGGCATGATGTTAACAAATTTTGCTTTTGGCATGCAACATATGGTTATGATAATTACATTTGCACAAATTAATAAAATTTCTACCTTAGGCAAGAATTTAATCCTGACTTTAATATTGATCAAGATAATAATGATAAGATAAATTTATTTTATGAAAGGAAAAAATGTATCAAGGATAATTTTAATCACCCTCACAATCAAAGACTGGGTATCTATAACACCCCATTCCCCAAACATGATCAACAAGCTTCCAATAAATAGCAATGAGGGAATCAAAATCAGGTCAAGGTTATAATCAGGGTGGCCATCACTACTATCAAAGTCAAGGATATAATTTTAATCGAGGCAACCAAGGAGGGGGTCAAAATTATCAAAATCAAAATGGTAATTACTCTCAAAATCAAAATCCTACACCTAGAAAATTTCAAAATACCTTTTAATTTAACCAAGTCTTTTCCCAACCTGGCCTAAATGGAGAATACATTTATATTCAATGAAATGTGACTCAATATGTCAAAATTTTAGAGGTACAAAGGGAAATGATTGCATCTTTAGAATAGAAAATTGCTATTGTTACTACGAATACACCTCAATACAAAAAGAAAAATATTCTAAAGAAGAAAAAAATGATAAGTGAAAAGAATCAATTCCAGCAATAGTTAATCCTAACTTTATTGATACAAATTTTAAACCCTTGTTGGTCATCCAAGAACTTGTTATAAACCTAGAAATAGTCAATAGTGTAAAACATAGTCTTTGAAAAATCTCAACCTAGTCTATAGAACTTGTCAATTTTAAAAACTATGAAATACCATGACTACCCCTAAACGAGATGATGTTAGTGTCCTCAATATAAAAATGGTAATATCTCACCTATCCCAAATAATCACTATTGAAAGCAATCATGATCAAAACAAAAGCATGGAATTTATTGAAGAGTTGTGCACAACCTCTTACAAGGTCCCATAGTTAGAATTACTTAGGACATCTCCCTATCAAAGAGAAAGGTTAAGAGACTTATTATATGAGAAAAATATTTCTAAACCAATGATAACTAATATTATGTCCACCATTCCAGGGTCTTATGAAGTGTAGTACATTCAATCACATAGAGAAAATATTTTTATTTTTATTTTTGCTTGATAAAAAGGGGTTGTACTCAGGTCCCCCACCCTTAAAAAATTACATCTCTCTTATTTATATCTTGAGAGTTTACAAATAGATACACTTCTCATCTCAATTGAGATGCTATAGTTAGAAACCTACATCATTTTACATAAAATATCTGAATTCTTGATTTTCATTTTTTGGATCTTTTCAAATCTCTGTATGAATAAAATTACTCCATAATTTAGCATCTTTATTGATATTTTCCTATAGCATCATTCACAATTCCAAAAATTCACCTCTACTATCAATGCATTGCATCTTAGTAGAGTAATGTTTCCAAAACATCGCACTAACATAGTCTACTTTACCAAATCTTGATTGCTAGTTTCCTCTTGAAACACAAGTGCAACCACAAAAATTATAATAAATAGTCTAAATGAACACACATTATTGATACAAAATAAAATAGATATTACCAATGGAAAACATTAAAGTAAATCTTAATCATTAATTGATTTAGGCAATCAAGAATTTTTGTCAACTTCAACTAAACTTTCTACTTCCTCTAACCATGGAAAGGAGATGTTAACTTCACGATCCTCAACCAAAACCCCTCTATTGTCTAGCTTATATGCACATTTGTTTCCTTCCCTTAATATATGTGTAAACCTTATTTCTTCAAACTCTTTAGAAAGATCTTGAATTTCCACAATTATATCTTGTATGTTCCATGGAGCCTTTACTTTCCTCAAAATTGCATTTATTACTATGAGAGAATCACCTTCCATAAAACTCTATTCCATTTCATTTGTTTACTTATTTTAAACCCTTCTAAATCTTCCCAATCTTAGGCTTCATTATTTATCTTAAATCCACAATTGAAATCATAATGAGACAAAATATCTCCTCTATTATTTCTAATTATTCCTCCTCCTCATGTTGGTCCTGGGTTTCCTTTAGAAGCTCCATCAAAATTCAACTTAACCCACTCCACATCTGGTGGTTTCCACTTTATATTCTTTATCTTGTTTTTGATTCTCTTGTACCCAACATCATAATTTCATTTAATGACTTAACTCCATCTATCAAGACTCTCTACTTCCAAATTAGGGATTGGGTGAGTTGATAGGGTTGGTTTAGACTCCTTTATGGCTAAACATATATTCTTTTCCATTACCTCTAAACTGTTATTATTTCCTTTAAATATTCTTCTATTCCTTTCTAACCATATAGTCCATCATATTGTATCTTTTGATATATCCCATATTGTCTATAAATCCTCACTTTTATAAGTGCTCTGCCATTGCTTTAACCAATCTTCAATTCTGCTATTCATCACCATGCATTTACCAAACATATTAATAATCCATTTCCATAGATTCTAGACAATTGAGAAATATCCCAAGAGATGGTCAATACTCTCCTCCTCATTATTACAAAAAACACATTTAGAGGGGCCATGAAAACCCATTTTCATATGGTTATCCCAAGATAAAATTCTCCTATGACCTACTAGCCAAACAAAAATTTTGACTTTAGGAATGCTTGGGCTATCCCAAATATCTCTCCAAATTCTATGGAAACTATTAATATGTTGGTGTTGAACATTATATCCACTTATTTTTGTGTATTCTCCTAAGTTATTCAACTCCTAAATCAATTTATCCTTGGCACCCCTCGAAATAATTACGGTTTTTATATTTCTACTCAATTGCCTCCTAGCATCAATGTCTTGTATACTTGTAAAAAATATTCTTTCCATTTGTATCTTCCTTATCTATCCTTGTACAAAATGTTTGAAACCCTATCACCATATTTTTCTTGAAGCAATCTCATCCAAGGTTTCAAAACTGGATCTAAATTTAGTGGTTTTTTGTCACACCAAGTATCCATCCAAATAGAAATTTATTTTTCTAGTTCCCACCACCCATATTAAACCTTTAATCATAAGATCAATAGATTTTTTAAACCATTTCAAAGAGCATAACCATTTGGAAGAGAAAATATAATAAATATTAAACTTGGGTCATTGGGATCAACATACTTACTTAGAAGAATTATTGCCCATTGTATTTGACTCTCTTTGTACAATCTCTAGATAAATTTTCCCCTAAGAGCTAAGTTTGCATCTGTAAGAGCTCTTAAACCAAGACCTCCCCTAGTTTTTCATCACATAACTTGCTTTATTTCACCAAAGAAAAGTTTATTTTATCATGTAAACCTGACCATAAAAATGATCGCATAATAAATGTTAAAAAAATTTCATTATTTTGGAATAGAATACAAAGACATATAATATGTTGTAATGGCTTGTAAGACCGACTTAATTAACTGCACTCTTCTTGCTAATGATAACCATCTACCTTTCCAAGCTGGAAATTTATTTTAAACTTTACTAATAATTGGATTCCATAATTCTATCCTCACTCTCCCCTCAAATAAAGGCATCCCTAGATAATTTATTGGCAAATATACCTCATCCATTTGAAGCAACCTATAAATTCTTACTTTGATACTAGCATGAGTGTTAAGAAAGTAAATATTGGATTTAGTCCTATTAATTTTTTTCCTTGAAGCTCTTTTGTATTGAGAAAACCTTTGTATTGATGCACATACTAGCCCTAATTTGGTTATAAGTTTTCTTTTACAAAATATGATTATTGTTGATTATCTAGAAACGTTTGATGACTTGTCATTGATGATAATTGTTATTTATAAGAATATGGTAATCTATAGGGATGATGAAGGGAGTGGTACATGTGTTATGTCATTGTCCTTGATAAACAAAGTAAATATCCCTAGAGAAATTATTCTTTCTACTAGAAGTTGCTCCTATGCTTATAATGGTAATCCTCAAGATCATATGGGTTGAATTTGATTGTCAATTTTAGTTAAAACTAATGAAGTAGGAGTGAATTTTATGGTGTTTTATTTTTAGACCAACTATAATGCTATTATGTAGACCTTGGATAGTAATATGAGAGTCATAGTTTCCTCTACTTGTCAAATGGTTAAGTATGCATATGATGATAAATATTTCAACATAGAAGGAGATTAAAATCCTTGGGGTCCTCTTCCTCCAGCCATGATAGATGTTTTATTCCTTCTATGGATGAAATACAAAAACTTTCCATATATAAACATGAACTTCTATAAAATTTTGGATGGAAGTTATACAAGGTACATCCTAAATTTCATCTAAAAATACCCTCAAAAGAGGTATGAATATGAATACGATCAACTTCACATGGATATCATTACTTCACTTCCTCAAGAGGTAGTAGATAAATTACCATAATTTTTAAAGCTCAAATAGATAGAATACTATATTTTATTTTACCAAAGGTTGGAATAATTACATAAAGCCCATAAGGATGCTACCAAATTGAAACAAGTAATATTTTATGGAGATAATGATAGTATAGGGGAGGAAACTAATAGAGATATAGATAATGAACTTAATAAATTCTTTGACATTAAGACTAAGAATGCTTCTTCTAATAATCCTATTTGTCAGGTGGTTGTAGGGAATTACCAATTAGGTTGAATAGAAGTTTCTATTTTAGATGATGATGGTCATCAGCTTGATATCATTTTTTATGCAATTGATAACAATAATTTGTTTGCATATTGTATGCTCAAGAATATTGAATGTAATCAATAAAAACCTAGGATTGATATGCATAGAAAAATTGACATTTATATTATCTCTACTTCAACACATTTATATAGGTTAGGTGAAACAAGAATTATTCCCTTGCATGGGCATTTAACAAAGGCTAAAATCTATTATTTTTAAAACTGTCATGTTGACTACTTTATTTTTAGAAACATTAATTCTTGTAATACTAACCTATCCTAGACCAGACTCCACTATTGGCTCATTTTTTGTTGCAAATACTCTAGTAGCACTAGACTACCACTTAAAGTGGTGTTCTCCATCAATACTAACTTTCTTACTATTTCTGTCTATTCCTACTCTTTTGATATTCCCCTCTAGAACCCTTTTTTTTTAGCGAAAAACCCCTTACGGGGCCGCCTTGGTCTGAGAGACCATGAACAGGGGGTTCTACACCATCAAAGTCACCCGGGAGTCGCACCCAACCCTGCCTGCACCAACATTATCAATTGGATTTTGGATACCCAATTCAACTTTTAGGTAGGGTGGAGATTTGAACCTGGGACCTCCCTTGGATAATTGCCCTCTCCTCTCCAACTCACCTACAACACCTGGGTTCCCCTCTAGAACCCTAGCTATACCAAGACTATTTAACATTTTTTAGGATATTTCTTGGAAATCATGATCACCTTAAAATATGGTAAACTTGGTTCCTATAGAATTCTAGGAAATAGAAATTGCTTAAGCATCCTTGTTATCCCTGCTAGTCTGTTTTCATATCTAGAAATAATTTCCTTTTTAGATAAGCTATCTAGCAAGTAGCTTGATGATTTAATTAATCCTACACCATATTGTCTAATAAGGCATCTAATTGAAGCTAATTTTTTTATTGAGCTAAAAACCAAGGTTCTCAATATCCAATCTCATTCTCGTATCTTCTCTATACTTAGGGGCAATGGGTATGCAAAATAACCAATAGTTCAAATTCCTTATAATTATATATTTCTCTTATTATTACCTAATGATGAAGCTATCCTATAATTACTATAAGCTAGAGAGGAAAGGCTTCCCTAGTAATGTCACAAGTGAGGGTTCCTTCAAGAACCTAATCATAAATGAGAAAGGCATAAATGGTTTGACTATGTATATCAGGTTGATATTAATTCTAAATTATAAAATCTTTTCCCTACTCCAGACCATTTTGAAGAAGGTAATTTCATGAATGTTGAGCCTACCATATTCTCATATTTTTTTCTAGTCTTAGGGGCAATGGTAATGTAGAAGAAAAAATATTTTAAATTCTTGATAATATTGTCTTTCTCTTGTCATTGCCTAATGATGATGCTATCACAAAATTTCTATATTCTATAGAGGAAAGGGTTCCCTAGTAAAATCATAAGAGAGGGTTCCTTCAAGAACCTAACCATAGATGAAGAAGACATGGATGGTCTGAATATGTATGTTAGCTTGAGATTAATTAAAAATTAGAGAATATTCCTTGTATTCCAAGCCATTTTGAAGAAGGTAATGTCAAGAATGCTCAACCTACCATAATTTTTAACATAGGCATATCCAAGCAACTACACTTCGTTAAAATAGGGGTAGGTCTATCTTATGAAGAACAAGACACCTATACATCCTTGCTTAAGGAGTACAAGGATGTCTTTGCTTAGGAATATTTTGACATGCCTAGAATGAATAAGGATTTGGTTGCCCATAATATTGTTACTTATGAGGACATACCTATTATCTAAAAAAAGCAAGGGATATTCTCTCCTCTCATTCAATACCTACGCAAAATTGAATTTTCAAAGTTGTTATATGCCAATTTTATAAGATATGTTGACTACTTGAGATGGGTATCTAACATTGTACCTATTAAAAATAAAGAAAATAATGTTATATAGGCATGTTATAGTTTTAGAAATGTCAACCTAGTGTGTTACAATTTTATTTTTCCCTCTATTGATGTTATTATAGACTCTATCCTAGGGTATGAAATTTTATCCCCTTATGGATGTTGTTTAGGATAATACCAAATATAGATTTCCCTTAAGGATAAAATAAAAATGTACACTTTGGGGACCATTATGCTATCGTGTATTGTAGGTTAAAAATGTTGGTGCTACTTATTAGTTGATTATGAAAATGGTCTTCCATGATTTAATGAGAAAGGTAATGGAATCTTATGTAGTTGACCTATTGGGTAAATCTAGGAAGTGGGCTAATCACCTAGCTAACCCTCATGTCATATTTGAGTAATTATGTCACTATAAGGTTAGACTTAATCCCAAGAACGGTGTATTTGGTGTTATTAGTGGCAAGCTACTAGGATTTATGGTGTCTAATAAGGGCATAGATATTGATCAAGACAATATCAAAGTCATTGATGTCTCTTCAAAATTATTAAATATATCAAACGTCTCTTATGGATGTTAGGATCCATTAGGTGATTCACCCCTAAGTTATCTTTTAAATCTTATCCAATGAATCATTTGCTTAAGAAAGATGTTGAATTCAAGTGGCATAAAAGTTATAACAAGGATTTTTTAGGATTCAATAAATTTCTATTGTGGCCCCCAACTCTTAACCTACCTAACTAGGATAAGTCATTCATTTTTTATTCCTCAAATACTTAGGTTTCCTTGGCACTATTCTTACTCAATAATATGATAATGAGTATATCATGTACTATAACCAAACAATGCTTTTAGTAGAAACTCAGTACACTCCCATGGAAAAATATTGCTTAGTTATTAATTTTTCATGTGATAAATTACACCATAATATAGTATATTAGAAAACTGTGATCATGAAAATTGATCCCTTGAGACACTGACTACAAAAGCCTTACATTCCTAGTGACACCCAATACAGAAAGTGGATGACTATGATGCAAGATTTTTATCTCTCTATATTATTATACAAAAATTTATTAAAGCTTGGGATGCCACTTGCATTATCGATGATGTGACCCAGGTTCAATCCCCACGACGGATATGTATATATAAGAAGTATTTACTTAATTAAAAAAAAATCTTAGGTAATTACTAATTAATTGGTAATAGCTCTTGATCCCATACTACAACCCTTAAAAGAGGTATTGCATGATGAGGACATAATGGTCATATCTTATGCTTCTCATAAATTTTTCATATTTCCTTACTCCATTACCTCTAGTATTATTTAATAGTATTCTCCTTATGAACTTGCTAAGCAAGAAAATATTTCTTGGAGTCTCATGAGGCTATTGAGAGACACCATAAAACAAAGGCTAAATCCAAAGCTGACACAACTTTCTCTTCTCAAGAGTATGATGAAAACCTCCACCCTGACACTTGGATCCTTCATTTTGATGGAGCAAAGAATGAGTTTGGTATAAGAGATGGAATTTTTCTTAAGTATCCAAATGGCCTCATTGTTCCTATAACCTTTAGCTTGAATATTTTTGGTATTACGAATAATGTGGCAGAATATGAGGCTCTAATTTTAGGACTCCTAATAACCCAATGTATAAATATTAAACACATCAAAATGCTAGGTGATTCTCAAATTATGGTTCATAAAATAGCTAGTGAATATATTTTCAAAGCATCCCATTTGACCCCTTACCACCAAGTGGCTATTAATTTGATAAATATTTTCAAGTTTTTCTCCATCATATATTCCCCTAAGGGCCAAAATGTTGAGGTTGAATCGCTAGCCACATTGGCTAGTACATTTGTACCACATTAAAAAAAATTAAAACTAATTTTGTGGTCAAATTTGATGATAAACATATAATTTCTATCACTAATGGCTCAATGGATGTGCACATAATTAAGGTCAATGCTATTAATTTTCAATCCCCTCTTGATGATCATTGGTATGGTAACATTTTACATTTTCTTATTGTTAAATCTTACCCACCTATGGCAAATGTTAAGCAATGGGCTAATATTCATAAGAGGTCATTTGGATATATTATTCTTGGTGGGGTCCTATACTAATGTAATCCTGACAATGTTCTCTTATGATGCCTTACAAAAAGCTAAGGTACCCAAGTTACTTTTTTATGTTTATAGTTCCAATTATGGAGGGTACTTTATTGGTCATTCTACAACATGTATACTATTAATAATAGGTTACTTTTGGTCAATAATAGAAGCTTATGCAAATAAGGATCTTAAAAATTGTGATAAGTGTGAGTTTGACAAAGATGGAATTTATGCCCCTGCCTAGGTTCTTCATCTTATTGAGTCTCCTTGATCTTTCTCCACTTGGGGTATTGCCTTGTTGAAATTATATCTCCTATGACCTCATATCATCACAAATTTATTATCATAGTTATTGAATATTTATAAAAAAGAAGGAAGCTATGTCATTGGAAAATCAAATAAATCTCATCGTATCCAAATTTATTTTTAATCAGATTATATGTCACATTGGTGTCTTGTGTACTCTCATTTTGGATAATCGTACTCCTTTTAAAATAAATAATTGCAAGAGTTGAGTTCTCAATTAACGATTCAACATCATTTTTACTATCCATAAGGGAATGGTCAAGCTAAATCTAGCAATAAAATTCTAGTAAATATTTTGAAAAAGATAGTCAAGAAATCAAAGAAAAACTGGTACTTAAAATTTATATCCTACATTGTGGGGTATACCACACCAGTGTTTGAACATCTATAGGATAAACTCCTTTTTCTTTGGTCTATGTTACTGAATATATTTTTCCACTTGATATCGAATTGCTTTCTTTACATGATTCTTTGAAAATTTTGTTGATTTGTGATGAGTACCATGAGGAATATAGAGAGGCTTGTCTTGCTAAACTTACCACTCTTGATGAGAGGAAAATACACACCCTTGAGCATAATAGATCTTAAAGAGTCATAAAGTCTTTTATCCTAATTTCAAAGTGGACCCGGTCCTCAAACTTGATAATATGTATGCAAAGTGCAAGGGCAAGTTTATACAAAAATGGATTGGCTCATATACTATCAAATATTTTTTTGGGTATGGGGCAATGAAATTACAAATAATCTATGGATTTGAGTTGGATGAACCACCAATTCCATGCATATTAATTGCTTTTATATGTGGTCAACCCATTTGTATGGTCTTTATGTTTTATTGGTTTTTCTATTGACATTGATGTCTTGTTTTTCATGTTGGAAGTATTACAATATTTGGTACCTTGCAAGAATATTGTAAGTACCATGTAAATATTTTAGTCTAGATTCATGTAAATATTTGAGTCTAAATTTTATAACTAGTTTGTAAATATGTGGTGTGAAAATATTCATGCAAATGTTTGTCTTTAAGTGTATGTTATCATTATAGGTTTATCATTATTAGGAGTCAATAAAATATATTTCTCTTATGAGAAATATGAAGAGTTAGATCTCCCATGAGTTTGAGGAGATGAAGAGTTAGTGAAAGTAGAAAGGTCAAGAGTCTTGTGAATATGAAGAGTCTCATATCAAATATGTAGAACATTGTAATTGTAAATTTGAAGAACAAGCTTACGAATACATTGTATTTTTATTGTTTTAGTTTATATATATATATATATATATATATATATATATATATATATATATATTCATCAATAATATTTTCTATGAGTTTGTTATTGAATGTATTTCATTGTGTGAATATTTGATATTGATATATTGTGAGATCCTATGAGGGAAGTGTTGATTTGCTAATAGTGGTATCAGAGCCACATTAGGAGTGCTCAGTAGAAAGAGCCATGGAGAGAATCCATGTTAGATTACTTTGAGGAAGATAGAGTGGTTGAGAGAAGTTTATAGCAAGGGTTGAAATATTCACCCACACATTGAGATAAATTTAAGCCACCATTGAGAGTGGAGTCTCATTTGTGATAACATTAGAGAAAATGACTAAATACGTAATTTAAGGAGACTACTAGAGAAAAATTTGGAGACAACTGATGTAGGAGAAGAATGTCTAAATCAATAAAAAAAGAGAAGAAGAGCTTGGCCAAGAGGAGGAGTATGTTGAGTACGAATGCAGTAGATAAAATACCAAAAAGGAGTGCATAGGGCATGGAAGAAGATATTCAAAAATGTAGTTATGTAGATGTGAAGAACAACATACAAGGAAGGAGAAAATGCAAACATGGAAAATATATGTTTGAGGAATAGAATTGTAAGCAATGTGAACAGAAACGTCCATAGATGTTTGCAATGCAGATGTAGTGAGGGCATTATGGAGAACCTTGGCTAAGCATTTGGAAGAAGGAAGAACATTAGAGAGCAACATAGAAGGTAATTTCCACATTGAAATAGAAACAACAAATGTAGGCATGTAGGGAATATCAACATGCATTATGCTAGAGTTAGGTAAAGGTATTGCCCTCATATTAAATTTTTTTTCCAACATTAGACTTTACATTGAGGAAAGGATATTTAAAAAAAATGGAGGAAATTTATTAAATAAGAATTGATTAAAAGGAGAAGAAAGATATTATTAAAGTAAAGTTATGAGAAAGGGGAAATAAATTAAAAAATGAAAATAATTAAAGGTGAAAGGAAAAAGTTAAAAAAAACATGAGAATTGAAAGATTAAAAGGAAAAAAGAAAAAATGGGATTATTTAAAGGAGAAAAAAATTATTTGAATTTGAGATAGATTGATGGAATATTATCTAAAGAGACATAAAATTAAAGTTGAAGAAAGAATTAATAATATTTGAAGAAGAAGAAATATTATTTGAAGATATTGTTGAAGATTAAGGGAAAGAAGAAAAGAATATTATTTGAAGAATAGAAGAATTATTGAAGGAAAAAAAATAATTTGGGAGTAGGAAGGATTTCAACTACAAAGAGAAAATAATTTATTAAATATGGATTTGAAGAAAGTACATAATTATATCATTCAAAAGAAAATTGAAAAGAATTGTTGAAGAAGGGAAATTAGAAAAAAAATATTGAAAGAACAAATTTAAAGTAAAGGCACAAACAAGAATATTGAATATTTGAAGGTTATTTTTATAAGATATGGAATTGATTCTATCTAAATTTGGAAAGATTATTATTCTAAAATATATTAGGGAGATAATAGGTTTTTGAATTTATTAACATCATCCAAACAGATAAAGAAAGAATTAGAAAACAATTATGAATGCATCAAAAAGATCTTTCACAAAGTCAAATATGTTTAAAGAGAAATTTCTTTGAGAAAGAATTTTGAAAGCAAAAAAAAATATTGTTATAAACATGTTTTAAGATATAATGAATCACCACAATAAAATCAAATAGAGCCAGGTATGAAGATAACTTTTGGTATATTGATTCAAGAACCAACAATCATATGACTAGCAACCTATATTGGTTGGATTATATTCAAGTGAAACAAAGTTTACCAATAAAGATTATTGATGACAAAATCTACCAATTCCAAGGAACAAGCAATGTTACACTTAGTCTACCTTATTCATATTGCACACTAGAGAATGTTCTTTATGTTCGAAGAATAACAAATAACCTAATTTTAGTATCACAATTGTTGGATGAAGGAAGAATGGAAGAATTCAAAATCATCAATGGCAATAATAAATATCTTTTAAAAATATTAAACAAGATTGAATCCCTTGGGACCTATAAAAATGATATAATGAGGTATATTACATTATTTGGTACATGCAAATATACCCCCATGGTACCTTCATGGTATAAATGTAAATATATAATAGATTAGGGTTGAGTCTATAGTTTAGGTGATGTTTTTATATTTCCATTTTATGTAAATTTCCATGTGCAATAAATGCGCAAGTGTCATGTAAGAGTGCAATATGCTGGAAATGCACAAGTTCCATGTAAGTTAGAGTCCAAGTGTAGTTTGAGAGTATGTATACAAGTGTCTTGTATGTAATAGTTAAAATATGTAATATGAGGATGTGCACAAGTGTCCTAGATTAAAAGGACGAGTCATGTAGATGTGTGCAAGTGTTGTACAGTCAAGTGTCCATCTAGTATGCAAGTGACAAGATGATAATCCAAGAGTCATGAGACTTGCAATATGGAGAGCAATAGTCAAGTACTTGAAGAGTCATATTACTATGGCTATATTTTAGAGATAATACTCCATGAGAAAATAATTAAAAAGTACAATCCAAGAGGTTACAGAGATGTAACAAGGAGAAAGCTTGTATACATATTTTTGAGCAATTAATATTGTAAGTTTTCTTATGCATAGTTCATGATTTATTCAAGCTATTTACATTCATGTTTGATTATATAAATGAATGTTCATTTCATTATTATAGAATCCTTGATATACATATTAATTTTCTCATATTATTCTACTCATATTATTATGTAGACACCAAAATAGCACCAATCCGATTATGTGATTACAAGCACTGATCGCACTAACACACATAGTTCCCAGGGCAGCCCTCAGAGGTTAAAACAGTGGTTCTAACCACTCGCACAGCAGTTTTGCAAGTCAGAAACCAATTTGGCACCTTTTAGACACTTTATTACTTATTCGTCCTACCCAGGGACGAGTGCAGTTTTTACTCGTCCTTCTCAGGGACGAGTGAAGGTTTTACTCGTCTTACCTAGAGACGAGTGTTGGCTGATACTCGTCTCACCCAGGGACGATTACCAGCGCTCGCTTCGGGGTGGGACGATTGTCAGGTTTGACCGGAAAAAAGTCAAATCTCGACATATAACAACTCAGAACTACCACTCAGCTTTTCATGCATGACATAGGAGTGCGAGTGAGTTCTTTTGACAACACACATCTGCCAATTGACTTTCCCTTCCCTGCATGGGAAGGAGAGTAAGCTTTTTAAGACAACTCAGATTTGCCACTTAGCTATCCCTTCATTGCATGGGAGTGCAAGTGAGCTTTGCTAAAACATGCAAAGACATGCACAGAGGCAGTTAAGAAGCCCTTGATCAAGAAGAAGTCTTCTCTTCACAAACAAAAGCATTCATGCAAAGAAACACTTTTGCATGTTAATTCAAAAAGACCCCTTGGGTCTATAAAAATGGTGAGTTTTCTCACCCAAAAAAGATATACAGAGAAGGAGCATTTTGAGCGACGAAGTGCTGCTAGTTCACTTACTGGCGATTTGTGCTTTCATAATCGTGGTATTTCTTTTAGTTTCATGTTTATGCTTTTGTCAAGTTTTTCATTTCATTTAGATTCATTTCAACCAATCGTTAGATTCATCTTTTATTTTTCATACACAAGTGCTATGACTTTCTTGTTTGTTTCTTTGAGTGCAGAGTTGCAGCATTAGAGGAGCGGCGAGGAGTCTACCTTACCAACGCAAGCGGCGACAACATTTGGCCCGCCCATTCCAAACGTGGGCATGCGGAAGGAGGAAGACTAAGTCACAAATTGTAACAAAGACCAATTTAACGCTCCTAGCCCCTAAAAAGGGAGGAGACGTCTATGTAACCGAGGATAAGAAATTTGAATAAAGAGGGCTGTGATTTCCTTACATCTTTTCTTTCGTCTCCAATTTATCTCCTTTCCTTGTTTTTGTGCATAGGATTAAAGCGTTACATTTCGTCTTATATTGCATAATTATAGTTTTCCTTTTGTTTCCGGAATCTCGTGCTTTCAATGGCGATCACGGTGGGACTTCTGTCCTCTATTTTTGTTTAGGTTAAATTACTGATCTAAAATTGCTTGTTTTTTTACAGGTACCTATTTTTCAACAATCGGACTGTTATTCGTCTCTGCAAGTGACGATTACAGAATTGTTACTCGTCTCACCTCGGGACGAATAAATTATTCGTTCCACCCTGTGACGATTACGGTTCTGTTATTCGCCTCACCCAGGGACGATTATAGATCTGTGCAAATTTTTAGAGCAAATCAGAAATTTTCGATTAGGCAGAGAAGAGGTAGGGGTTTTTACAGCTTCTGTCAAATTTTTGTTTTTCTGTTTTCTGGTTTTCAGTTTGAATGGCTTAGGGAAAGATTTCTTTTCGTTTGCTTGTTTCAATTTCGCAAAATTAAAACGAACCCCACACATCACGTTACATTTTAAACCAAGGCGTTGGTCGTAAGACCCCAACCCTTGAGCAAGACCAACGGTGGGTTCATCACCACCTTGGCTTAGCTTTGCATCCATTCCCCGATTGTCAACTGTTGTTAGGCGTAAATCCTGACGAAAGCTGACCGAGTGTTGCTGGGGTGATTCCCATGCGCGCGAGGATAAGTCTTCTATGGTAGGTGCCATTAACAGGACAATCCCCCTTTCGTACCGCCTACGTACCACGTACCATCTGCTCTCACGTACTTATAGTCTCCCTCTCGTAAGGGCGGGTATATAGAGAGGTTGGTATATCGGCCTGGCTGGTATATTGAAGGGGCGACCATTTTTGGGAGTTATAAGAGCCTTCATACTTGCATTTAAACGTTTCACAAAAATTTTCAAAAACAAAACAAACAACAAAAACACACTAAACCAGATCTAGGGCACACTATTAATCTTTAAAAGAGATAAGCATTGCTTGTGAGTGTGTATGCTATTTTCTGTTTTAGACAAAAAAAAAATCATAAAAAGAAAATCATAAAAAGAATTTTTGCATTTTTAGGATAGCATTACCATGGTGAATACTCGTAGCCAAGCCCAATCACGGGCAGAAGTTGTAGAACATGCACCAAGAGAGACAAATCGTCTCCGATATAGCCTTGAAGACTTAGTCATTCCGCCTCACCGACGGGATACAACAGTTAGTTCACATCATGCAGAACATGGTTCTAGAGCCCCATCATGGCGGGGCACTCCAACCCATACAGTCATAGAACAAGGTTCTAGAGGTGTCTCAAGGAGTGGCTCTCCAAATCAGGCCTTCAATAGACGAGACTTTAGAACCCCCTCTCTAAGGGGAGCTCATGAGCAACAAGAATCTTTTCAAGAAAATAACGTATATATACCACCTGGTCTAGACACGAGGCCTCCTATGGAAGTTCTTTATGGATGGCCTAGTGATGAAGCATTGTGTAATGCTATGGAACAACAAAGGGTCCAAAATGAAGAATTACATAATGTTGTGGTTCCTAATTTACCCCCAATTAATGTCGAAAATAGTAGACCACATCCAGAACAACAAGTCCTCCCGACAGAGCAAGGCAATTCTGCCCGCACCTTTTATGCATATCATAGACAAAGAGAGGAGGATCACTACATCCCTCCAGTCCAGTGTCCAGTACCAAAAAGATGCACGTCTGCACCTGCATTATATCCAGATCGCTTATTGAGACCAGAGTTTCAAGTTAATGCGGCCAACCTCGATAGAGGGAAGCAACATGTAGGGGTCTCAGAGTACTATGATCAAAATAGATATGTAGGAGAGACATCTCGGCCTATCAAACAAGAGACAACAACACAAAGTAACTTGGCATTTACACAACTAGCCGCCCGCCAAGCGCAAATCATGCGGCTTAAGCAAGAACAACAGGAATTAGAACATTTGTGTCACCTTGATCAAGAGCGCATTCAGCGTCAGACTGCTGAAAGGTCTTATAACTATGTGCCTGAGAAGGCCCCAGTACCTCGCGCACAACAATCTGAGATGTATGTGAGGCATAACCCCTTAGTGCATGACAGGTCTCCGTGACTTCAGCAAGCACTGCCTCCAAGACCTTTTAGACCTGAGCGGGAGGCCATTCCCCGTGACCATGATGGGTATCCTCCACGGGCACCCATCCATATTTACAGGCCTAGGCCAAACACTCCTCATGAAGATTATGAGGATTATTACCAAGAAGAAGAGCGGGTTGAAACACCCTATCAAGGCGGAAGGAATGCTAACCATTTAGTCATTCAAAGGCCTCAAGTTCCCCGCAACCCACAACGGGAACAAGCTAAGGAGGAGGAAATTATATCCTCCGATGCCTACAAAGTGTTGTTAGAACGCTTGGAGAATATGGAACTTAAGACTGGTGGGCCTCAAAAGCCTACCTTGCGCCAACTCCGTAGTCATCCAATACATCCGTCAGTGCCAGCACCTCCATACCCTGAACATTTCAAGCTGCCCCAGTTGGCACTCTTTAAAGGGGATGAAGATGCTCAAGAACATGTGACTCAATTTTTGAGTCAGTGCTTTGGTATACAAGACAATGATGCATTATTATTGAGAACATTCATAACCACATTCGCAGGATCTGCCTCGGATTGGTTTACCCATCTACCAAAGCATAGCATCTACAACTTGGATCAACTAGTGGACGCGTTCCTAGAACGTTTTGCTTTCAATACAAAGAAAAAGGCGTCACTCAGTGATCTAGCTAGCCTCAAACAGTATGAGGAAGAGTCCATGGTCGCATATGGGAATCGGTGGAGGACGGTGCTTTCAAAGTTGTCCTATCTCCCTCCTATGTCCGACCTAACTCAAATGTTCGCAAAGAGTTGTTTGCGATCGATCTCTGTGCTATTGCAGCTGTAGCAATACGCCACTTTAGAAGAAGCTCTAGCGCAAGCTAGACGTATCGAAGAGATCAAGATACAGGATGGCGAAATTGCCAAGCCTAAGAAAAAAGAGTGGAACAAGAGCACCAAAACAGGGAATACACAACAGAAACCCGCCGCGGTCAATCAAGTTGCTATTAATGTCCCTACGCTCGCCCAAGCAACACAGACCTTCAAAGGCTAATTATCAGGCGGTGCCTCATACTAATTATGAGAAAGATAACAAAAAATAGGATCAAAATCAGCAGCGTCGCCCTAAGCGACAATTTACTCCATACACTGAGTCTAGGGATTCCTTGTTTGACCGTTTGTCAACGGCAAACTTGATTAATCTGCCAGATATTCCAACAATCGATCCTAATGCGCCAAAGTCTAAGGGCTACAGAGAGGATATTTTCTGTAGATTCCACAGGAGGAGAGGGCATGACCTTAATGTCTGTTGGACGTTTAAAGGTTTAGTGCAAGATCTTATTGATAATCACACATTGGTAGTGGATAACCCCATCGCACCCAACAACCAACAAATGGGTGTTTTCAAAGATCCTTTACCCACACATGATGCACAAACAAAACCTTTGCATGTCAATGAAGTGCAACAGAGTTACCCCATGGACGGGTATGTTGGAATGATAAGTATTGTGACAAGAAACAAGAGACACCCAGGAGTTGTCCCCGCGACAGCCACTAGGGAAGCTTCATCCACGTCACAACATCAACCGAATCCTACATAGTTGCCCCCACCTAGACCAGTGGTCACGATTCGATCTAGACTTACTCAAAGTCTACGGACCACATCGGCTAGGCTCTCCATTTATGAGCTTATTCAACAATCAACGCCCCATCGGGAAGCTCTTATGGAGATATTAAAGGCAATTGAGTTGCAACCCCACGAAGCGGATTCGTTCAACAATTTTGTGGGGCATGTTAAACAGTGTACTGAACCAGTTATTACCTTTAGGGAAGATGAGCTAAAAATGGTGACTGGAGATGTACCGGATCCGCCCCTGCACGTTATTGCGCGGGTCAACGGGACTCCGTACAAACGGGTGTTGATAGATACTGGTTCTTCCAGTAACCTTATTACAACCGCTGCACTGAAACATCTGAAACTACCAGCCTCTCACATTGCACCTTCCACTTATACCCTTCGAGCATTTAATGATACGATATGCTCGACAGTTGGCACAATTGTCCTGCCCATACAAGTGGGACAAAAGATCATTCCTACGTTGTGCCACATTTTAGAAGGGGAAATGGCTTACAATATCTTGCTTGGACGGCCTTGGATCCGGGATATGAAGTGTGTCCCTTCAATTGCTCATCAATGTTTGAAATATACATTTGAAGGACAAGTGCACGTGGTCCCTGCAGATTTGGAACCTTTTAAGTACTGCAATTCAGTGCAAATCATGCCGCAGTCGACCCTTCCTTCAACGCACGTGGATTTCCAGTTAAATCCATCTAAACGGGGTTCGACTAAGCAAGAATCTCCCTTGCCAACTCAATCAAGTTCTCAGGTGGGATCATCTTCTTCATCCAGTCCTCCCACAACGACGCCACCTACGATGGCCACACCAACGGACAAAGGAAAGAAGCCCCTGGAAGCGGAACCACCTCTAGTCTCCAACATCTCTACAGGAGAGACGCCTAATCGAATGGAAGTTGAGACGCCTAGTGCACCCCACATGGAGTGGACTCAAGGAGAACTCCCATTCACTTCCCCTCAATCGCCAACGATTACTGTTGAGATGTCTAACACAGGCATGGGGGAGTACATAGTGCGAAATGTTGTTGCAACGCCCACACTTCAGTCTATGCAAGACATGGGAAGACCTCGACTCCCCATAGGCTCCGTGGTTCCTTTAGGCTACCCACCTAATCAGAAAAATTTTATTTTTGGGGGCCTGGATCATGGCATTGAACCTTCCCAAAAAGAAGAAGAAGATGAAGATCCCTTTGTGGAAGATGTCAACTATCTGGCTAACCCAGACTTCGCATTACGTTATCTTAGCCAATGCAATTGGCATGGATACGGAGTTAGGCCGGTATGAACAAGGAATGCGTGTTTTGTGTCAACCAAGATACCAAATGCCTTATGACAAGTCAGGAGTAGGGTTTAACCACCCTTTGCCCCTCGACATCTTGGTCGAAAACATGCAAGGCCTAGGGATAGGCAACAAGGATGGGTTGGCATCGGATCCATATGCCAATCCAAATACGACTTATACATTGGGGGACTATTTCCCATTGCACACAAATAACCTTGTTGACCTCAACAACCCTTTCCCTACGGTTGAACAAGGAGAAACCTCACGGACTCACCCACAAGGGGAAGATGGACAAGACCACGAAGGGTCTTCTGAAGATGAGTCGGAGGACGATCATTCGCATGAATATCAAATGAATGATGATCAGGAAAGCTTCCTGAGGATGTTCCCATTGAATGATCCTAGTGAGCATAGGTTGCAAGATCCTTTAGACATAGATGACAGGTTGGAACACTTACACATAGATCCAAGACCTAGGAGGCATTTCACCCTGGCGCAGTTATAGCAATTACTGCACCCCCCACTCCAGGCATACAACGAACATCTTCCGCCTAGAGACCCTATCAACTCATCAGTGCCTAGGGCAGACCCTATTTGCAGGACTGCGTATAGGGCTGATCCCTTTGTGCCAGTGCCCACAGAGCCAGATCCAAAGCACCAAGAACATCCAGAATGTCACAGTTGTCACATTTGCGGTTATGGAGATTACAATCATTTCATCAACATGGTCTCCATTGACTTGACCGCCCCCATCCATGATCCAGCCAATCCAACATGATTATTGCATCTAGACATAGAAGCTATTGATTGGGATCACGCTGACACACCACCATCTCCATCAGAGTATTGGCCTTGCGGTGGGATGTTTCATTTCACTCCAAGACAGACTCAGGATGTCTTTCATGCTGAGGAGGAACTTGATGTTCCAAATGACGATCTTAATTCAGCAAATGATATCCATCTGATCCCCATTCCACACCAGTTGGAAGACGGATCCCATATGTCAGTTGAAGCAACGACTGATGTAGACATCGGCACAGATCCAATGAATCCATGGATTCTCAAGTCGGGGGTAAGTCTTTCCCCTGAAGAGCGAGCCGATTATGTTGCCCTTCTTAAGGAAAAGAAGGAGGTTTTTGCATGGTCATACAAGGATATGCCGGGACTAGACCCACAGCTAGTCACGCACAATTTAACGCTTGATCCGACAATCAAGCCAGTAAAGCAAAAACTACGCAAGATGCATCCAACAGTAGCCTTAATGGTAAAATATGAGTTACAAAAGTTGTTGGATGCCCAGTTTGTCATCTGTGTGGATTATCCGCCATGGTTGTCTAACATGGTTCCTGTCAAGAAACCCGACGGGAGGATTCGCATATGCACTGATTTTTGAGATCTTAACAAAGCGAGTCCTAAGGATGATTTTCCTTTGCCGAGCATCGACGCGTTGGTAGACGCTACAGCAGGCCACGAAATGCTTTCCCTTATGGATGGTTTCTCAGGATACAATCAGATTCGTATTAATCCTGAGGACCAACTAAAAACGGCATTCACAATGCCTTGGGGGACATTTTGCTATAAGGTCATGCCTTTTGGCCTTAAAAATGTCGGAGCCACCTACCAACGTGCCATGACATACATCTTTCACGATTACATGCACAAAACTTTGGAAGATTACATGGATGATTTGTTGGCCAAATCTCTTTTGCGCCCAGATCACATCGGTGACTTGAGTAAGGTCCTTGATCGCCTCATTGAGCATAAAGTCAGACTAAACCCCAAGAAGTGCGTCTTTGGCGTCACCTCTGGAAAGCTCTTGGGTTTCATAGTCTCCAAACGAGGAATTGAGGTTGATCCAAACAAAGTCAAGGCAATCCTTGAAATGCGTCCCCCAACCACCATCAAGCAGCTCAGGAGTCTACAGGGAAAGGTTGCGTCGATCAAGCGCTTCATAGCGCAGTTATCTGACAAATGCCGACCCATGAATAAATTATTGCATAAAGGGGTCACATTTCATTGGGATGACGAGTGCCGATCAGCCTTTGACGACATTAAATAGTACTTGGCTTCGCCGCCAGTATTGGCACCACCCAGACCAGGAGTGCCGTTCTATTTATACATCTCAGCCACTGAGGTGGCACTGGGCGCCATGCTGTCCCAAAAAAATGAACTTCACAGAGAACAGGCTACATACTATCTTAGCCGCACCCTGGTCAGTTATGAACTTAACTATGCATATGTTGAAAAACTCTGCTTGGCAGTGGTGTTTGCTACCAAAAAGCTACGCCACTACATGCTTAGTAATAAGACGTATGTTGTGTCTAAGGAGAATCCATTGCGATACATGATGAGTCGTACTTATCATAGTAGCCGCACGGCGAAATGGATCATGTTGTTGACGGAGTTTGACATAGAGTTCATTGGACAAAAATCTATAAAAGGTCAAGTCATCGCCGATCAACTAGCCGAGGCTCCTCTTGAAGACGATCAGCCTCTGACTTTTGAACTACCTGATGATGGGGTCTTCCATGTTTTAGAGTCGCCAGATTCTGATGAGCCTGAGTCCCAGGCTGACATAACCCTTTTCTTCGATGGTTCTAAATGTGAGCAAGGGGGTGGTGCGGGAATTGTATTCTTCACTCCACAAGGTGCTCCAATGCCCTTGTCATTTAAATTAGACTTCCCGTGCACCAACAACAATGCAGAATACGAAGCCTTGCTCATAGGTCTTCAGACAGCAATCACCATGAACATTAAACGATTGAATATCTTTGGTGATTCGTTGTTAATTGTCAATCAAGTAAAAGGGATATACCAATGTAAATGTCCACTTTTGAAGTCTTATAAAGCCCTTGTGGATAAATTCTTGGCACAACTTGAATGGTATGACATCGAGGCGCTCCCTCGATCATCAAATCATTTTGCGGATACTATGGCCTCCTTGGGGTCACTTATTCCGCAAGACCCGTCTGGTGAAATGACAACCATTCAGGTTAAAACATTATCGCAACCTGCGATGGAGCGTGCAAGCTCTGATCTGACGCCAGGAATTCACATGATTCAGATTGAACCATCTCCGGATAAGTTCTCTCGAATTCGAGATTGTTTGACTAAAGCCAACTGGGGGTCCTTGTTCTCCCCGACCCCTCTTACTAGCAACACCACGTTGTTTTTACAAGTTCTTTCCTGCTCAGCTTTTGTTCGGGATAAACTTCAAGAGGGATTGGCCGTTCATACTATCGAGGTTTCTGATCAGCAAGACTGGTATACACCCATTCGGGATTACCTCAAGCTAGGTAATCTCCCACTTGGATTGACCCAAGCCACGAAAAGATCATTCAAACAGAAAGCGGCAAAGCATGTCTTGGTAGGAGACATTTTGTATCGTCGAAATTATGAAGGAATCCTCCTTCGTTGTTTGGACCGACAAGAGTCCGCTTGGGCGATCACCCAAGCTCACGATGGTACATGTGGTGGCCACTTCAGCGGTATGGCCATCACAAAGCGCATTCTTCGCATGGGTTATTATTGGCCATCTTTAGAGCGAGATTGTTGCGCATATGTGAAGAAGTGCGTGAAGTGTCAGCACCATGCTAATTTGACACACGTACCTTCTCAGGCTTTACAGCCGATCCAATCGGTTTGGCCTTTTTTGCAGTGGGGCTTTGATCTAATTGGCAAGATCTCCCCTGCATCGTCTGGTCGTCACACGTTCATTTTAACGGCCACAGAGTACTTTACCAAATGGGTGGAAGCAATTCCGTTGACCACTACGACTGGAGCCCGCATTGCGGAGTTTATTTTGCATAACATCATATGTCATTTTGGTATTCCATCCAAAATTGTCTCGGATAATGGGACGCCATTCAAGAATAAAGATGTGCGTGCTTTGACCACAAAGTACAAGATTCAGCATAGCTTTTCAACACCCTATTATCCGTAGGCAAATGGGCAAGCAGAGGCGTCCAACAAAATGCTAGTCGCCATTCTCAAAAAGATAGTTGCAGATAATCATAAAGATTGGCACATTCAGATCCCGCTTGCCCTATGGGCTTATCGCACCAGCATTCGGACGCCCACTGGGGCAACTCCATTTTCGTTGGTGTATGGCTCCGAGGCAGTCATGCCTTTTGAGTTGGAGATTCCTTCCCTGCGCATTTCAATGCAAGAGTTCATCGATGATGACACTGCGCGGCAGGCCCGGTTAGATCAACTGACGTTGCTTGACGAACGACGCGTTAATGCTCTCGAGCATTTGCGTATCTATCAAGAGCGACTTAAGAAAGCATACAACATGAAAGTCCACTTCAGGGAATTTCAAGTTGGTGACTTGGTCTTAAAAGAGAACCAACAGAATTCTAATTTGCCGTCCCATCTTCGGGATAAGTTTGCAGCAAACTGGTTAGGTCCTTACATCATTGACAGTAGAATAGGACCCGGAACATACCGGCTTGCCTCTCTTGAAGGCATCAAGGAAATAGAACCTTTGAATATCATTCATTTGAGGTCATTCCACAGCTGAAGAGCCATAGTCCAACAAAAAGCTCCAAGGATTACCACAATCACTTGGTCAACCCAAAAAGCTCCAAGGATTACCACAATCGCTTGGTCAACCCAAAAGCTCCAAGCGTGACCATCACTGCTTGGTCAACATAAAAAAAAAAAAAATTCAAAAATCAACAAAAACAACACGAAAATCAAAAGTACAAAAACATTTGCATTTCACTTCCATGCATTTTCATAAACATCAACATTACAAAAACATTTGCATTTTCCATACATTCTCAAAAAAAAAAAAAAACATGCATTCTCATAAAAATCAAAATACAAAAATATAGGTTGCATTAAACATTGCATCCATCCATTGCATACTTCGATAGGTCATACAAGTCAAAAGCACCATAGTCTGTCATTACTTGGCAATTCCATCATTTCCACCTCAAATCCATTTTCATAAACGCATACATCCCACATATCACCCTTTTATTTTAGCATCGTCAGTTGTCGCCTAATGTATATAGGGTTTTCGTCATTCAGATGTCTTTAAATTTCTAGCCAAAAACTGTACACAGTTAAACAGATTTTACACGGGAAAGTTTTACTTGGATCACACCTTGTTACGTCGCATCCCAACACAAATTAACACACATAAAATAATTCCTAAGTTGTGTGGACGAAAGATGAAACCTGCACCGTAATCCCGGTTACCATAAACAAAACGGCTATCTTGCTTATCCCCCTATGCGAATGACCCTAGAAATGCTGAGAGTTGGCAAAAGGACAAGCTTCCTCCCTACCCAATTCCCCATGAATCCCAAGTTCTCAAAGTTGCAAAAAAACATCAAACATTTGCAAACGTCAAAACACTAAAATTTGACATCCTACAGTGCACACATCAAAAGGCACAAATAATAGTGATTATCATCACTCCATATTCAAATCCCTTGCTCAAAAAAAAAAAAAAAACAAAACGAGTACTATCATAAAAATAAACAGTGATTTCATTACTATAAAGAGCAAGTATCCCAATACCATTAAAAAAAAAAAAGAAGGGAGTCGACCTTGAATCCCTGGAATTCTCAGCATTTCGATAGGTCATGAGGCAAGCTTCAGTACCGGTTTGGTTGATAGCCTATCGATCACTGGCAAGAAACCTCCCGCATGATGATATATCTCGTCACATTAACTTGTGTGCAGATCAATGTTTGCATGTGGATGAGCTAGTTTATGGTATCCTAGATAACATCGCAGACAAATCTGACTAAATACAATAAAGGAGTTAGTGGAGCTAATTAGGTGATCCTCAGTACAGGTTCGGTTGAAAGCCCATTTGGCACTGGCGGTATCCTGATAAATAACACATAAACGAACTCAATTGCACACACAGGGATGTGAAATAACTTGGTTAAATTCAAGTCGAATTTATACCTTGATCAAAAGTCTTGTGAGATAAATGTATAGTCTTGGCTAGTTAGTTAAAATATCTAAATCTCAGAAAAGCTTAATTACATTTTAAAAACAACTGTCACATTTTATTCTGTACATCACCATCAAAATATATGCAAAATACAAAAACAAAGTTTTCACATGCAAAGTCGTTCCACAAAGTCATCCCATTAGTATCGCAAGTCAGTCAAATCTTGTACAGTCTATGGTGCATCGACAAACCATCAACAATTCATTTCATTCATTCCATAAGCATACATCCTACAAATTAGAATCATCACATTCATAATAGCATATGCATACATCAATGTAAAAACATGTACATAAAAATAAATCATGCCAAAAAAGATAAACACCAAAAAGAATCATCTGTATATATATCATCCAAAATGCCCGTAGGCTACAATACCCAGTCATCTGACCCCGCACACTCCAAAATCTCAAAAACCCCCAGCCTAGGGCGTCGGCCACCATGATCACGCAGGATCGGTGCGACGAGAGCTACCCCCCGCGGTATCTGTCCTCTGCGACCTCTCAGGGCGACTACTCGCCCCTGCATCCCGCCCACTCGCTCCGCCCTCCTCTCGCCGCCTGCGTCGGGATGATGCCGACTGCTCCGTCCCGCTGTCTCTCGTCCTGTACGACGAGCCACTGGCCGGAGGCTCTGGTATTCGCCCACCCAGGCGGATAATCTCACCCTCCATCTCCGACCGATGCCGCCCCCAAGCGGCCTCTCGTCGCCCCCAATCTGCCTCCCGTCGCCTCCAATCTTCCTCCCGTAGCCTCGACTCTGCCTCCCGCCTATGGTAGTACGCGATGGCGTCATCGCGCTGTGCTAGCTGCACCCGTAGGAGATCCCTCTCCCGTGCAGCATCCGTATCCCCCACCTGCTGGTGAGCCGCAGCCCCTGCGCTCCCCTGCCCTACCAACTGTGTCCGTAGGAGATCCCTCTCCTGCGTCATCTCTGCCAGCTCTCCATCCCGCCTCTACAACAATCCCGTCAAATGCGCTACCTCAGCGCGCAACCCTGCCTCTGTCTCCCCCGAGCCAGCCTGCTCTGGAGCATCCTGCATCTCCGGCTGCTCCTCCTCCCCAAAATCATCTCCCACCTCTGCCACCTCCACCATCTCTACATCTACAGGAGCTCCCCAACCCTCTCCTGGTGCCTCTCGCACCCTCTCCACCTCCCGCTGCCTCAGCCCCTCCTAATGGCCCCTCCCCTCGCCACTGCCGCAGCGTCCACCACTCCTGGTACTCGGCTGTCACTCCGACGTCATCGACGTCCGGAATGTCCAAAATGGTATCAGACTCCTCCCCCAGTGGCTCGAGGATCGGCGCAGCTAGGGTCCTCTCATCACTCCGACGCCGGTAGGCTACGGGCTCCCCAGGCAACCCCTGGCGTACCCCAAACTGTCGCGTCACTCGGAGGTAATGGAAGTACTCCTGCTCTGTCCCATGTCGTCCAATAACCCATCTCCCCCTCCGAACCTGCCGAAGCCAATCATCTGCCTCTGGCCATGCGGGGCAATCCCGATATGGCCTCCATCTCACATCTCCGGGAGTCAGTCGTGACAGTGCATCTCTGTAATGGTCGACGTCTCCCGCAAACCGTCGACTATGCCCCCGCTCCTCTGATCGGTACCATAAGGCACCATACCCAATATCCCTGTCCACCATCTCAGCTCGGGTAGTCCAGGGCAACCCTCGTGGTCGCTCTATGGCTATGTGTTGCCATGCCCAGCACTGCAACAAGAAACTGCACCCCATCCCCTTCCGCCTCCGGCAGCGGACCTCATACAACTCATCATACAACTGTGCCAAAAGCGTCTGACCCCACCTCATGATGACCGGCTCTGTCATCGGGCAACCCACCAACCGCCACACCACCTCCAATAGGTTCCATGGTAACCTCACTCCGAAGAGTCCGGCAGGAGTATGTTGGAAATGAGGCTCATGAGCACCGCATGCCTCACTCCCAACATTCCCCTCGCGTACCACGATCGCACCAAGATCCCCCCAATGTGGCAATCCAGCTCCGCCCTCTCCAATGAGGTCATCCCATCATCATCCTCTCCATATCCAAAGTACCGTGTCAGTACCGCCGTCCTCTGGCCCCGTGGTGTCGTCCGAATGGGAACCCCGTCTATCGAAATCCGAAGAATCCGATACACGTCCTCCAAGGTGACAGTCATCTCCCCTGTCGGAAGATGGAAGGTGTTCGTCCGAACATCCCATAGGCCAATCAGTGCTGTAAGGTACGCCCGATCCGCCACAACTGCATCCAACCGAGCCACATGCTTGAGCCCTAGGGCATCAAGCCACTCCCAGTCATCATCAGTCAATGCCTCGCGGGCATTAGAAAAAATGGTCGGTACTCGATGTCGACTCTTCACCACCTGCACATCACAAAAAAAAAAAAACAACAAACATCAAAAACATGCATCCAAATTACCATCACATGTACAAAAATGCCTAACTGTACAGTAACATCTTTCATTCACATGTACATCCAAAAAAAAAAAAAAAAATTCATCAATTTTGCATCTTTAATTTCATCAAAAAAAAAAAAAAAATTTGACATGGTTTACCTACGGTTTTACCTAAGTTTACCATTTCAACAAAAAATTATTTTAATTTCATAAAAAACAATTTTTTTTTTGACATGGTTTACCTACTGTTTTACCTAAGTTTACCATTTCAACCAAACAAATTTATCTTTAATTTCATAAAACACGGAAAAAAATTTGACATGGTTTACCTACGGTTTTACCTAAGTTTACCATTTCAACCAAAAAATTTATTTTTAATTTCATAAAAAAAAAAAAATTGACATGGTTTACCTACGGTTTTACCTAAGTTTACCATTTCAACCAAAAAAATTTATCCTTAATTTCATAAAAAAAAAAAATTTGACATGGTTTACCTACGGTTTTACCTAAGTTTACCATTTCAACCAAACAAATTTATCTTTAATTTCATCAAAAAAAAAAAATCGACATGGTTTACCTACGGTTTCGACCTAAGTTTACCATTTCAATACAAAAAAACAAATTCATTCATTTTCCATTTTTTAATTTCATAAACATAACACAAAAATATGGGCATGGTTTACCTATGGTTTCGACCTAAGTTTTCCCATTCACATAAAAAACAAAGCATTTTTTTTAACCATGGTTACCCTAAGTGTTACTCTAAGTTTCATTTTGGGTTTATCCTACGGTTTTCCATCTAAGTTTTCATCGGTTTGCATCCGCGTAGTCTTTGGTTTCATGGTTTTCCATTCATTTACCTTTTAATTTAATTAATTAGGGTTTCATGTTTCAATAAACGAAAAACAATAAAAACATATTTGCATTTTTCAAATTCACAATTGAGGAGACAGTGCACTTACTGGTCTCGCCTCGGCTCCTCCACTCGACGACCCGGTCTGTGCACTCATGGTGGCTAGATAATCCGGCAGCGCTTCGCGTCAGAAATCTACCTCCTCCTCCCAGAGCTCCAAATCGCAATCGATGAACAGTGCAAATGAACCAAATCCGTCATTTTCGCCTATTTATACTTTTTGTCGTTCGATAATCGTCCTTCAAAGGGACGAGCGCTCTTCGGCGCGCTCGTCCCACCCCAGGACGACTACCGGCGCGGCGCACTCGTCTTACCCCAGGACGAGTGCTATCACTGCAATCGTCCCACCACGGGACGAATACCAAAAAAAAAAAACACATAAAAAACAACCACAACATAAAAATGACAAATGCCAACAAAATAAAAAAAATAGGTCAAAACAGTCGGGGAACTGTTCGAGCATGCTTAGCGGTAAACCATCTAACGGCACCCTTGCACACGTCCTCTTGGGTCAAGCGACTCGTCGCTTTTCTCATGTCGGTCATTCCCTCATCGATTCGTCGCTTGAGGGGGTAGTCACACTTAGTTGCCAATCAACACCATTATACCCAGTCTGGGAAATGACACGCATTCAAAGGATCATTTCAAATGACAATCGCGCTCTTGCTTGGGGCAGCAAACAAGCAATCATCACAAACTGATCATATACTTGGCATTCGTGAATCATGAACTCAAGGTTCCCACAACAAAAGGTTGCGCCCTTTGCCTATTCATGATTGATCAATGTCTAAGTTCAAGTAATACCTCACCGAACCAGGTTAATGCTTGATTTAAGTTCCTTAGCTCGTCAGAAGCAAGGATTCAAGAATGCGTGCCCTTTCCATACTTGGGGCATCAAGAGTTGGTTAGGTTACTGAGAAACCCTAATCATTAGTGCTTTGGTTATATTTTTGCTCAGCGCTGCGCCTTGCACAATGCTTCCCAAAAAGGGGCATCTGTAGACACCAAAATAGCACCAATCCGATTATGTGATTACAAGCACTGATCGCACTAACACACATAGTTCCCAGGGCAGCCCTCAGAGGTTAAAACAGTGGTTCTAACCACTCGCACAACAGTTTTGCAAGTCAAAAACCAATTTGGCACCTTTTAGACACTTTATTACTTATTCGTCCTACCCAGGGACGAGTGCAGTTTTTACTCGTCCTTCTCAGGGACGAGTGAAGGTTTTACTCGTCTTACCTAGAGACGAGTGTTGGCTGATACTCGTCTCACCCAGGGACGATTACCAGCGCTCGCTTCGGGGTGGGACGATTGTCAGGTTTGACCGGCAAAAAGTCAAATCTCGACATATAACAACTCGTAACTACCACTCAGCTTTTCATGCATGACATAGGAGTGCGAGTGAGTTCTTTTGACAACACACATCTGCCAATTGACTTTCCCTTCCCTGCATGGGAAGGAGAGTAAGCTTTTTAAGACAACTCAGATTTGCCACTTAGCTATCCCTTCATTGCATGGGAGTGCAAGTGAGCTTTGCTAAAACATGCAAAGACATGCACAGAGGCAGTTAAGAAGCCCTTGATCAAGAAGAAGTCTTCTCTTCACAAACAAAAGCATTCATGCAAAGAAACACTTTTGCATGTTAATTCAAAAAGACCCCTTGGGTCTATAAAAACGGTGAGTTTTCTCACCCAAAAAAGATATACAGAGAAGGAGCATTTTGAGCGACGAAGTGCTGCTAGTTCACTTACTGGCGATTTGTGCTTTCATAATCGTGGTATTTCTTTTAGTTTCATGTTTATGCTTTTGTCAAGTTTTTCATTTCATTTAGATTCATTTCAACCATCGTTAGATTCATCTTTTATTTTTCATACACAGGTGCTACTGACTTTCTTGTTTGTTTCTTTGAGTGCGGAGTTGCAGCATTAGAGGAGCGGCGAGGAGTCTACCTTACCAACGCAAGCGGCGGCAACATTTGGCCCGCCCATTCCAAACGTGGGCATGCGGAAGGAGGAAGACTAAGTCACAAATTGTAACAAAGACCAATTTAACGCTCCTAGCCCCTAAAAAGGGAGGAGACGTCTATGTAACCGAGGATAAGAAATTTGAATAAAGAGGGCTGTGATTTCCTTACATCTTTTCTTTCGTCTCCAATTTATCTCCTTTCCTTGTTTTTGTGCATAGGATTAAAGCGTTACATTTCGTCTTATATTGCATAGTTATAGTTTTCCTTTTGTTTTCGGAATCTCGTGCTTTCATATTATTATTATTTTGACCTTTAATATTGTGGCTATTTTATATATGGGAACCTATGATATTTTGTGGTAGTAAGGCTTAAAAATCCAACATGGAATATTTGCTTTATATGTGATAACACTCTCACAAAAACCTTTAGATTAGATTCTACCAAAAAAACAATATCAAAAGAGATATTTAATTGAACATAAAATCCTTGTGACAAAAGAACAAGATAGTGTATCAACAAATAACACTCTACTTGAAAGGATGATAGAAAAAGTGAAATAAATATTCATTAGTATCCTATAAAAGAAAGACATGTATGATCTTCATCAAAGGACTAATATTTAGTATGTTCTAAAATCTAAAATGGTAGATGGAATTTGTGATCTAAAAGCCTGAATGCATATGACAATACTTGTAATAATGAAACCAAATTAATCTCTAGTAAAAATACAAAACATACTATGAGGAATGTTGCTAAAATTTATGATGATTCGGGCCTCAAATATGTTAATATGGAAAATTTTATTTACAACAAGGACAATAATAATGGGTTGTATGATCATGATTACTTGCTTCCTAGTAATGAGAATGTCATGACAGGAAATAACAAACTCAAACTAATAACATGGGATATTAATATTGAGGGTAGAAGTGTGATAGGTATAGGTAACAACTACTATAAATATTGGAACAAAAATAGGTACCTCTTGAATAAGGACAAAAATAAATATCCAAAAATACTCAATAAACAACATCATCATGAAGGACAATAAGTGATCAAGAAGACCAAAGAAAATGAAGACAAAGGACATTCTTATCGAACAATGTAATACGAGGGGGTGTTGAAAGTATTATATTATTTGGTACCTTACAAGAATATTGCAAGTACCATGCAAATATGTTAGTCTAGAGCCATGTAAATATCAAAGCCTAAGTTTATAACTATTTGGTAAATATGTGGTGTGAAAAGATTCATGTAAATGTTTATCTTTTAATTTGAGTAATAATTATAGTTTTTGTAGTGATTTCTTCACTACATGTGAAGTTTCTTACCTTAAGAAGTTTTAGAGGGAAGAAAATAATGAAGGAAATATGGCAGAATGAAAATAAAGAGACATCAAATAGATGCAAGTATACACTACTTTGCAAAAGTTCCAAGCAAGGGGACAAAGCAAACTCGAACATTTGTACAACTCAGATTTCCAAAATGGTAGAAAGCAAAAAGGACTAACAAGTGCAAGAGGGAGAAGATGACCTATGATTGGAATTTTTTTTAATTATTAAGAAGAAGAAAAAATAAAGGTTCTAAAAGAAGGATCATGTGAGACAAAAACTCCTAAGGGCAAAATGATAAAAGGTCTAACAGGAGGGTAGAAGAACATACTTCAATGAAGTATTTCCAACAAAAATTTGAACCCAATCTTGGAAATTTTTAAAGTTTTAATTGGGAAAATAAATAAAAGTTCCAACAAGTAGCCAATAACCCACATCCCTATCTAAAGATACTAGAAGCACTTCAAGAACTAAGGCATAAAACCAAAAGCCACCAACTTGGAAGAGCAATCAGATCAAATTGCAAGGCATTAATGATGAGGTACAAGATCCCAAAGAGATAAAATGAACTAAAATAATGCTCCATTATTAAGGGAGGATAAGGATTACCCATGATGTCAGTTCAAAAATCCAAGAAGAGTGGATGATTTATTAAATACAAAGGCATGACATCTATAGTAGCATCAATTCAGATCTTGTCAAGTATTAATTGCAGAAGGTGTCTTGTTCAATTTTTTTAGATCCCTAAGAAAGGTAGTTGATATCATCAAAAAACTCCTACACAATTTTTAATGGAAAATCCCCTTAACCGTATCTATAAATGGCAATTATTTTAGCATTAAGTATAGGCAAGTTGTAGAACTTTCCCTTCATTTTCCTCTGTATAGTAGTACTTGGATTTCTAAGTGGTCTTGTTGGCATATTTTTGAGCCTCCACTTTTGGCATATACATAATATTTTAGGTTCATATATACATGATTGAGGTCATGAATATTTGCTTTCTATCTCATTTCATGTATGTGTATGTATTTATTTGTGTATACTAGAGGTCGTGACTATTTGTCTCATTTCCTTTATATGCAAATTATTGCTTAACATTCTTAGAGGAAGAAGTGTTCATCTTATGGTTCTTGATGCATTACACTCAGGGATGTTATGTAGGGGAATATTATTTAGATCTTGGCACATTGTCTCCCTATTAGGATAGGCTAGATTAGGATTTTTTCTTTTTGTTGTCTTTGCTTTCTACAATTTCTCTAACCATTTTCCCCTAAAGTTGGTAGTTTAGGTGCACCCAATATAATATCTTAAAAGGAGTTGACATTGTACAAAACCTTATAGGTAATCAATTGAGCCAAACCCCATGCTCTCAAAGTTGCCATGGTGTATCACTTCACATGAGGCATGATTATCCTGACCATCTAGTCCTTGCATTCAATGATTAGGACAATCAAAGAGGATAGTAGTTTAACAGTATGCCTAGTGGGACCCAATTGGTTCATCATTGGTCCCATAATAAAAATATTAAATTAGGCTCTAAATTTTTTGAGGTTATTTGCCTATCTACTTGTGTGAAGCACGTTAACACTCACCTGGTCGCTCTACTCAAGATTAATATCTAGAAGAAGTTGCAGTGAATGAAATCATATTGAGATTTTGATGAAGATCTCAGTCTATCTACTCAAAGGGCATATGTTTTATTCACTTGGTGACTCCACTCCAACCAAAGGATCCATAAGTATATAAATTAGAGACCTACTACTAGGTCATTTATTACTATAAATATTCAAGAGTTACTCCCACAACTTGACACTCTTCCATGAAGAATAACAGATAGAGGCTAGAATATGGTTGCTCCATAACTGCCTATGTCATTCCCAACCTAGAATAATAGAGGTCCCATGAGACCTCCTACTCCACATTAAGTATGGTATGAGATACTAATACCAATGTCTACTTTAAAATCTCTCTCATATTTTACTAGGGAATATCTAACTACTCTAATCAAGCAGTTGAACCACATGGTGACCCTGTAGATGCTTCATAATATATCAAAGAAAAATGTGGCTTTAATATTGTTTGTGGTCTCATTTAGAGGTAGGGCTTATGAATGGTATGTCATATTTCTACCTAATGTGATAGCTAACTATGACCAACTTGTCATCATTTTCATAGAAATATTCATATAAAAAGGTGGATGGGGTGTCTCTCCTAGAATAATTATCAACCATAAAGAGATATTCTATGGAGATGGTAGACAATTTCAACCTAAAATTTTAGAAAAAATGTCATAGAATACCTAAAGAGATTCATCCTCCCCCATGTATGACATTTATATACTATTGAAAGGTCATATATTTTGAAATCTCAATAATGATTCAGGCTAAAATTGAAAACTTCCTACCACATTCTTATGGCATAGCCATGTAGGCTTAACATGATTTTATTTACATTAGAAGGTTAGCCACAAAGACACTTATCCATTTTTACCCTAGTATGCAATATCTATATCAACCTCTGCCAATAATCCAGCCAACACCATTTCATCCAATCTTAGTCTTACTTGTAGTAACTCCTATCTCACCTACTCCAAGGTCAACTACTTCAAATAACTCAGATCTTAATGCAATGCAAAACCTACCTTACTCTGGTTAATGCTAACCATGATGAGGTACCATTATGCCTATAGGTACCCATATCAGAACAACCCAAAACCTCATTTCCTACAAGGTAACCAAGGCAATAGGCCTCCATTCAATGGCTATCCTAGATCCCAATTCTAGGACAAACAATAAAATGGTCAAGCTCATAGCCAAAACCAAAAAATAGTACTAGTGTTGACACCTCTATAGTAAGAGCCTTACAACCATGCTAGGGGGATAGCTCATGTTGACAATTTTGTCACATTGCACAAGGGGTAGAAAAAAATCAAAAAAATAAAAATTTTGTATAGTCTTTCCTTTTGCAAAAGTATTTATTTTTGTTGCTTTGAAAGTATTTGTAAGTGTTGCAGCAATTTTGGCTTTCAATGCCACCCCCTTGTACACAATATGAAGAAGGAAAAGCTTCACTGCCAAATGGGCCAAAGAAGATAGTTTCGTCGCAAGAAATAAAAAGCGTCGCGATATCGTGACATGTTGCATTTTTGTGGCCGAAAGCAAGGAAAAAGCGCAAGAAAGGAAAATTTTTGCGATATCGCGACATGTTGCATTTTCGCCGCTCAGAGCGACAAGAGGGAGCAAGAAAGGAAAAGTGTCGCGATATCGTGATATGTTGCATTTTTGTAGCTCAAAGCAAAGAGGAAGAGCAGAAGGAAAAAGTGTCGCAATATCGCGACATGTTGCATTTTCGCGACCGAAAGCAAGGAGGAGGAGCAAGAAAGAAAAGTGTCGTGATATCGCGAAATGTTGCATTTTCGCGGTCGATAGCAAGGAGAAAGTGCAAGAAGGAAAAAGTTGAAAAGGATTGAAAATCCAACTAAGTGTTCTATTATTTACAATTCAATTTATAGGCTCTAATGGCCCAAAATACATAACCAAACCCATCAAATCATGGATTTGATCCAATATGCTTAACCATAAGCTACAAAAGTGCAAAGGAGAATGCACGTAACTTTCTAAGCTAGGAGAAAGGAATAATGCTAACTATAAGATCCTTTTTAGCTATCTTGAAGTACACACTTCCTACTTTGAGTTCACACTTCCTAACTAACACTCCTAAATGACAACTAGAAGATAACTAGTGCCCACAAGTGCATGTGAGAAAGAGACTCACTTACAATATTAATTTGCAAGAAATAAACTATGCAAAACTAACTAGAAATTACTAGAGGGGTCATATGAGTGATCAAACATCAATCCTCATCATGCCTCCCCACAATAGAAGCATTGGACTCCAATGCTTTCAGAAGAGTAGGAAAGTCACGGGACATCTGATGAAAAGAAATCCAACGAGCCTGATGCGGCAGTTGTCCTCGCCGAGCCACAAGATATGAGGTGGTAGACCCCTGGCGAGTCTGTCAAATCTTTGTGTCATAGATCTGATCAGAATCCAATGGTAATTGAGAATCAAGAACCACGTCCACAGGATGACTGATAGCTGGTGTTGTCTCCAATGTAGAGTCAAAATACAACTTCAAAAGATCTACATTGACGACGTCATGAATTCCCAAGTGTGCGGGAAGATCAAGGCGGAAAGCATTCTCGGACACCTATTGAAGAATAGTATAAGGCCCATAGCGAATCGGTTTGATTTTACTATGAGTCTTATCAAAAAAATGTCGCTTGTCAAGATGCAACCAAACTTTGTCACCAACCTGAAATGGATGAGGAATTCGATGTCGATCCATGGCCTTTTTCTACTGCTGCTGTGTCTTTTGCAAAATCTCAACCACCTTTGATTGCAGATTGTGCAAATGCTGAATAAATGAGTGTGCTTTGTCTTGCTCCTTCTGAAGATGTGAAGTGACAGGAGAAGGCAAAGACAAAGGTAACTCATAAGGTGCCAAGGGCTGAAATCCCATACAAACCTCAAAGGGTGAATGACCTGTAGAAGAATGTAGGGCCCTATTGTAGGCATGTTCAATATGAGTGAGACTCAAGTCCCACTTTCTTGGTGAAGCGTGATGATAGATTCGTAAACTTTGCACAAGGGTACGGTTTACCACTTCAATCTGCCCATCTGACTGCGGATGATAGGCGATGGAAAAGTTAAGGGAAACTCCCAAAATTTTCCACAAAGAATGCCAAAAGTGACCCACAAAGCGTGAATCACGATCCGAGATAATGCTGGTAGGTAGACCAAAGGAACGCCAAATGCTTGTCAAAGAAAAATTGGGCTAAGTCTGTTGCAGAACTTGTCTTGCGGCATGGAATAAACTTAGCCATTTTTATCGAATCTGTCAACCACCACGAACACACAATCATGTTGTCGCACTTGTCATAGGAAAACCACTAACCAAATCCATGGAAATGCTTTCCCAAGGATGGGAAGGAATGGGCAAAGGCATGCCTAAGCCAAACTTCCTGTTAGCTGGTTTTGAGCGACAACAAATTGCACATTGTTTGAGAAATCTCAACACATCCCTCTACATTTTAGGCCAATAGAAAAATCTTTGCAAGTGATGAAGTGTTTTGTGCTTCCCAAAGTGACCACCATAAAGTGTAGAATGAGCTTCCTTAAGAAGTGACACTCTAGGCTCACAAGGAACACAAACCTTGTCCAATTTGTAAAGAAGTCCTTCTTTGATGTAGAAATCTTGGAAAGGATGCAAATTGGAAGAAGAAGGCTTACTCACTTGCTCAAATATTTTCCCAAAATCAGGATCCTGTGAATACTGATTAGGCCAAGTCTGAAATCCCAAGTGTGAAGTGGACATAACTGTTAAGGCAAGAGCGGCAGGAGGCCTACTCAAACAATCAGCAACAAGTATTACTCTTCCCCTTTTTGTACTTGATCACCAAGTGAAATTGTTGGAGGTAAGAGGCCCACTTCATATGTCTTGATTCTTCAATTTTACTTTGAGATTGTAAAAACATGAGAGGCATATGATCAGTGTGTACTTCTGTATCTTTTCCCAAAAGATAATGTCTCCAGTACTTGATAGCTTGAACTAATGCATACAACTCCTTGTCATATGTAGAATAGTTCAACTTAGCAAGAGAAAAAGTTTTTGAATGATAAGCAACTGGATGACCATTCTGTTTTAGCACAGCTCCTAAGGCAACTTTAGAGGCATCTGTTTCAATCTCAAAAGGTTGAGAGAGGTCGGGTAAAGTTAACACAGGTGTTGTACAAAGTTTCTTTTTGAGTTTCTCAAAGGCAATCTCTTGGCTTTTCTCCCAATGAAATGGAACTTTAGACTTAGTGAGATAATGCAATGGAGCTACAAGGGTGGAATATTGAGGAATGAACTTGCGATAAAAATTTGCAAGTCCTAGGAAACTCCTTAACTCAGTGAGAGTTGTAGGAGGGGACCACTTAAGTAAAACATCAACTTTTATGGGATCTACCTGAATTCCACTTTCACTAATCACATAGCCAAGGTAAGAAACTGAAGTATTGCCAAAAGAACACTTGGAAGAATTGGCATATAATTGATTCTTCGCAAGAAGATCAAGTGTTTGTTGGATATGCCTAAGGTGTTCCTCCCAAGTTTTTGAGAAAATCAATATATCATCAAGATATATTATTACAAATTTGTCAAGTACATCACGAAATACATCATTCATCAACCTCATGAAGGTTGCAGGAGCATTAGTAAGACCAAAAGGCATGACCAACCATTCAAAGAGGCCCATCTTCGTCTTAAAAGTTGTCTTCCATGTATCCTCGGCTTGGATACGCACTTGATGATATCCACTTTTGAGATCTATTTTTGAAAAGAACTTAGCTCCTTGAAGCTGATCTAATAAATCATCAATGCGTGGTAATGGATATCTATTCTTTACAGAAATTCTGTTCAAAGCACGAAAATCAATGCACAATCTCCAAGTGCCATATTTTTTAAGAACCAACAAAATAGGTGAGGCACAAGCAGTACTTTCCTTAATGAAACCCTTAGACAACAAATCTTCTATTTGCCTTTTTATTTCTTCATTTTGCAAAATAGATTGTCTATACATGGGTGCATTAGGTAGTGAAGAACCGGGAATGATTTCAATGCTGTGATTAATTGTGCGAATTGGAGGAAGAGACTTTGGCTCCTGAAATATGTGTGAATAACTTTGCAATATTTTATCCATTGAAGAGTGTTGCTTTGGAATGGATGTGGATGTAGAAGTGTTTTGAGAGCGAATGAAAATTAGAGCAACATCACCACCTTTTTTAATTACTCTTTTTGTTTGCTTGGAACTTAGAATGATGTTAGGAGTGTTGGTGCTTTTAATGAGAAAGACCTTACCATATTTTTGAAGTGTGTAGGTTCTTTTGAAAGCATCATAAACAGCTCTCCTATCATACTTGAAAAGGTTGTCCAAGCAAAATCCCACAACAATCCATAGGAGTCACATCACAAGTGACTTGATCTATGAAATGTGGGCCAAGTGCAAATTTTAATGTGCAAGTGTGAGTGATTTCTGAGCCTCTTCCACTATCCTTCCAACCCAAAGAATAAGGTTGAGGATGAGGCTCCATAGGTAACTTCAAACGCTCGACAATGGACCTCGCAATTAGATTTTTCTACGAGCCATTATCCACTATACAATCTGTTGCAAAATTATGGAGCAAATGAGCTCGAGTGATGAACAAAGCATCACGAGCGCCCTCTGATGAACTTACATTTACCAAGGTAACTTCATTGAGCTTACCTCGTAATTTCGTGTATACTCTACTCTCTCCTACTGACTCAAGGGGACCTTTGGGAGCATCCTCCTCTTGAGTAGTAATGACTAAACTCTTCTTTTTAAGCTTAAAACAATCAGCTTTTTCATGACCTTTCTTCTTACAATAGTTACAAAACTTTTTAGAAGAAGAAGAAGAAGAAGGTTTAGAAGAAGAAGAAGGAGTAGAAGCGGAAGGGGAAGGAGAAGAAGGAGATGGAGAAGAAACATTCTTCTTTTGAGCAAAATTCTTCTTTTGTGAGAAAGAATTATTCCCTTTTGATGAGTTTGCAACCACTTGAGTAACAAGTGCACGGAATGCCTACGAATGCGCCTTAAACTTGTCCTCCGCAAGTTGCGCTTGGTTGAAAACTGAATCCAATGTTTCCATAGAAACAAACATAATTTCTCTGTACAAGTGCTCTAACAAGCCACTTTGAAATTTGAGAATCAAAGTTGGAACATCATCCTCCACATTCACAAGTATCCTGTACCTGTTGAACTGAAAAATATATTCTTGTACAGTCATATTAGTTCCTTGCCTAAATCGAAACCACCTAATTACCAAATCCTTAGAATAATTGGAAGGATAAAAATTGGTTTTCAGACAGTCTACAAGTTCATCCCAAGTAGTGAGTTCATCATGACCTCTTTTTCTTTCTACAAGGACTTTAGCTAAACCAGAAAGTTTTAGCTTAGCATAAGGAACCACATCTTCATCTGAAAGCTGAGAGTAAGAAAACCAAGAACTCATGTCAAGAATCCAACTATTCAAGACATCAGGGTTCCTGGATCCATCATAAAATGGAACTTCACAACGAACTCTCAGGCGAGAATCACTAGCAGAAGTTGAAGCATTATGTACAGAAATGTCATTTACCTTCATTGCAAGGTTACCAAGAACTTCTGCCATGGTAGTATCATTAGCCTTATCTGCTAAAGCATTTACAACATGTGCAAGTTCTGCCACTTGGGCAGCCAAGTCAGAAGCCATGTGGGATCGGGTATAAGCCAGAAGTAAAAAAATGAGAAAGCACTAAATCAAGGTAAAAATTGAAATTTTCCTTGTTACAATATTGTGCTCCTAAATTTGAAAAATACCCCTAAGGCTCAAATTTGCAAAATTTTAACTAACCTAAGGTTACAATTTATAATTTATTAATTTAAAAATAACTTAATTAAAAATTAAATTTTAATTAATCATAGATTAATTAATTTAATTAAGTTATTAAAAATTAAATTAATAAAAACATAAAAATTACATGCAACCTTAGAATAGTAAAACTTTAAAAAAATTTACAATAAATTACCCTTGTGGCTGAAGAAAATCTGCCTGTCAACTGCAGTCACTGGCTGTCACTGCTGTTGCACTTTTCTCGAGGAAGATTTATTGCTCAATTTGTGCACATAACTTCTATTGCACGCTTCCCGATGCAAACGTCAAATGAACCAGCGACGGATAATAATTTTTAGTGAAGCAAAAGTTTTTGTGCCCACTTCATCCGTCGGCTTGGCCTAGCAGATTCCAAGCTAGTCAGGGCTGTCGCGGTTGCGGGCTATCCACGCCCCTGGAACAGTCTACCGTAGGTCCTGGCATAGTCTATCACAGGCCCTACAGATGCCTGACAACACTGTCAGCGCTTCTATGGCGGCTCTACGACACAACAAGCCTTGCAGTCGCCTGATAGTACTGTCAGGTGCTACGATGGTAGATCTGCCACACCAGTGTCGACGCCTGACAAGACGTCAGGCTGTCAGGCTGGCGGGTAGTAGAGCCAACCACCAGCTCTACATCGGGTGGTGCTGCCATGGCCTACGTTGTAACTGTTGTCGCCTGACAGTGTTTGTCGTAGGACTGACGCCTGACAGACTGTCAAGCTGTCAGGCCACAGGCAGCGAGGTCGGGTGCGTCAGGCTTGTCTGACGCACTTCGACTAACCACGGCTGTCGACCACGCACCCTTGGTGCTAGCACGGTAGCCAAAAAGGCCAAGAAACCTTAGGCTCTAAAAAAAAATATTCTTTTTTTTTTTTTTACAATAAAAAAATCTAAATTAATATATTTAAGAAAATATATATTAATTTAAAATTTAAGTTTTTCTAAAACAATGAAATTTTTAAAAATTAACCAGGGAGGCTAATTATTAAAAATAATGAAAACTTAAACTATTAAAAATATGAGCAACCAGATCCCTTCAGTAGCTCTCCTTTCAAGATCCGATCGACACACGACCAGCGTTTGAAAGGCAACCAGACCCAAGTCGACACACGACCTGGTATAGAACTCCTCCAGCTTCAAGACTCCTCGATGGCAGGAACAAATGGCTCCCTAATATGCATCTCTCCGTAGGAGTAGTCCAAACCTGCCAAGGGATTTTTGTAAGAAAGGAAACGGGGTAAACTTCTCCTATACTCCTTGAGCATACGGAGAAAGTTGGAACGAGGATTTTGACGCCTAAGGAACTTCCTTCGACGTATGGTTTTCAAGCTCCCCTTGAGCTTGAACCGAGTCCTCAATGAGAAAATATTTCTCATAAAAAAATTATCTCCTATCCTCTCACCTCACAAGCCCTAGTGCAAACATGAACTAGGCTCGATACCAATGAAAAGGATTGAAAATCCAACTAAGTGTTCTATTATTTACAATTCAATTTATAGGCTCTAATGGCCCAAAATACATAACCAAACCCATCAAATCATGGATTTGATCCAATATGCTTAACCATAAGCTACAAAAGTGCAAAGGAGAATGCACGTAACTTTCTAAGCTAGGAGAAAGGAATAATGCTAACTATAAGATCCTTTTTAGCTATCTTGAAGTACACACTTCCTACTTTGAGTTCACACTTCCTAACTAACACTCCTAAATGACAACTAGAAGATAACTAGTGCCCACAAGTGCATGTGAGAAAGAGACTCACTTACAATATTAATTTGCAAGAAATAAACTATGCAAAACTAACTAGAAATTACTAGAGGGGTCATATGAGTGATCAAACACCAATCCTCATCAAAAGTGTCGCGATATCGTGACATGTTGCATTTTCGTGGCCAAAAGCAAGGAGGAAGAGAAAAAGGAAAAAGTGTCGCGATATCGCGACATGTTGCATTTTTGTGGTCGACAGCAAGGAGAAAGCGCAAGAAAGAGAAAGCATCGCGATATCGTGACATGTTGCATTTTCACGGCTCAAAGCGACAAGGAAGAGCAAGAGAGGAAAAGTGTCGCGATATCGCGACATGTCACATTTTCACGGTCGACAGCGAGGAGAAAGTGCAAGAAAGAGAAAGCATCATGATATCGCGACATGTTACATTTTTGTGGTCGAAAGCAACAAAAGAAGACAAAGACATAGAAATGTCACGATTTTGTGACATGTCATGTTTTCGTGATGCAAGAAGAAAAACCAAGCTGAAGGCACAGAAATGTTGTGATATCATGACATGTTGCTTTTTCGTGACTCAAAAGGGGCACGCACTCCAAGTCGAGTATTTTCCTGAGACAATTAAGTCATAATTGTATTTTTACTTGCCCGATAAGCTCGCTGCTCATTTTTGGCAATTGGAAGTGAAGTATCAGTCCCTGAAGGAGAGCTCGACAAGCATGGCAGCCACTCGAGCATTGCACCTAGAAACCAAGGACACTCAGATGGCTCAATGCATGTTTTTGTGGTTGACTCGGTCATAGTTTCCAGTTCTGGTAATGGATTTGAAAGCTCATTCATGAGGTCCGCGAGGAGCCAACATCTCAGATCTTAAGAGTATACTTCACTATTCTGTGTAATAATCACTTAGAGGGTCGGGTCCTCTATAAAAACCTAGGCATTGTAATGTAAGAAGGGGGGAACTATCTACTAGAAAGCTGTTGTAACTTGATGTCCTGCGATTAATACTAAAGAGCTTTGGGCTCAATTTCTCTCTTTTATGCTGCCTTCTATGTTTGATTCTTTTTTTTTTCTTCATTTGCATACTGTGACTCTAAATCTTGAATTCGGTGTGCAATTTGGGACTGTACCCTGAAACTTGTCTGAAGGATACATAGGAGAGGAAAAATGCTATATTAGTTTTCTATTACATTTGCTTGTCCTAATCGTTGTTACTCTGAACCCTAAATTTCGACAAAAGGGAGAAGGAGAATCCTGGAACTCTCTCAGAGGATACATAGGAAGGTTAATGTGGCATTTCTTTCATTTATTCTTGGTGTTCCTTACTGCTATTCAAGTTGTTAGTTAGTGATCGTGCTTCCTATTCTCTCCCACCTTAAATCATCGATCTCTCTTCCCTTACCCATTTTTTATTTCTTTCTCTAACTCTAACTCCTTTTATCTCTTTCCTACATCCTTATCCATTTTATCTCTTTCCTGCATCCCTTATCTCAAAACACCAAAGTAGTTTAGCATAGGAGTCGATATTTCTCCGAATATTGGCACGAGGGGCATCTCTTCCCTTCGGCCTTTCAATGTTGGTCCAGGTATAGGGTGCATACACTTACCCAAATTATTTCCTAGGAATATTTGATGACCAACAATTTTGGCACGCCCGGTGGGACCAATAGTCCCCATGTTTTAAGGAAGTCTGAGTTTGGTGAATCTTTGGCTTGCCTCCATCTGGAAAAATCACCTGGCAACTCTGACTGAGCTGAAGATCTAGATTTCTTGATCGTAGGTGCCTTTTAAAGCTAAAAGAAGACACCTCGAAGGAATCAAGGTTTGGTGAGCAAACTTGACCTCACAAGCGGAGAAAATAATGTTCACCTGGTGACTCCGACTTAGTGGCAAGAACCGTGATATCTACAGGCCACTGCTATAATGGAGATGGTATGTTATCCCAGTTGGGATGATCGTGGCCCTCTGAATCTTCAAAGTTACCATGAAATTCTTGAAAGCACATTGGAGACATTGACAAAATACAATGGCACTAAGGGAATGTCCCGAGAGAACCTTGAAGATGTTGTGACTTTAGTGTTCCTCCATGACATAATCCATGAAGATATCATGATCAGACTCCTGGTTCTATCTTTGGAAGGAAGGGCACTGCAATGGTATAGATTGCTCGGGCGTAAAAGCATCTGCTCATGGGATGACTTAGCGAGAGCACTATTCAGAACATTTGATGGCTCTCAAGACCCCTTCCAGCTTTTGACGTACCTCTCCACCATCAAGAGAGCACCTTTGGAGAGCATTATAGACTTCAATGTCCGATTCTGTAGAAGTTGGAAGAGAATTCTAGGGGATATCCAACCGACGCTCGCCCAAGCCCACCTCTTATATGTTCAGGATTTTCACCCGAACATGGGCCTCCTCTTACTACGATCAGGTGAGCAAAGATTCCCTCAAATATTTGAGGAAGCAATACGAGCAGAACAACTTCTGCTCTTATCAAGAAAGTGGCAGTGGGGAGCAGCCCCATCACCCTACCCGGTAATTACTACTCCTATTTATCCAATGTAGTATTCATCATGGCAGACTCCTCATACTAAGTAGAGGCCTGAGATGTAGTCGTTTGAAGCTCAAGAGGTGGGTTTCATCCAAGTCCAACAATGGGAATATACAAGCCATGATCTAGCAATGAACAATATGGTTGCTTGCAGTTCCCATCAGAAGATGGGCCGAGGAGAAGAACAGGCTCAAGTGGTAGAGCCTGAGAACAAAGAGGGCACATTTTTTCACCCTTTTTGTATCCCAAAGGATGGCATGCAAGTACTCAGCCAGAATCCATTAAGCATGTCTCATCAAGCTGAACCTAAAGAGATCCTGGAAGATTACTCTTTACTAGAGGAACCCTATTACCACATCAGGAGGATGGAAGAACCTGTACCTAGCCCACAGTTAATAGATTCTTCGGTATTCTAGTATTGGTTATAGCCCCCACTATGACCAATACCCCAAGAGGCCCCTCATACGATGAACTTCTTCGCCACATATTTTATCAATAGTACGGGTACTTGCAGGAGCGACAACTCACTGCATTGCTCCATGTTCGCAACATGGACAACTTCGGGAAGAGGCCAACCGGACTTCAAAGATCAACTGAAGTTCAATCAGATCTGGTCCGGACATTGCAGGTTCACCGGATAAGCACTCAAAGCTAGGTTTATGGTGGCGGCATGCTGATCATGTTGCAAAATTTTATGTAAATATTGTAAATAGCCCGACTAGTAAATAAGTGCCGAGGGCGCTAAGTGTTGCTTAGGAGCTTAGGCACAAACAAAAAAAAAATGTTGTTAGTGGATAGTCAGAGAAGAGGACAATGGGAATGACTCTGTTGCCCAATGGATAAAGGCCTAGGATCTCTGCATTCAGACAAGCTAAATGCCCCGTGAGCCGCCAAGAATGTTGACAATTTTGTCACATTACACAAGAGGTAGAAAAAAATCAAAAAATTAAAATTTTGTATAGTCTTTCCTTTTGCAAAAGTATTTCTTTTTGTTGCTTCGAAAGTATTTGTAAGTGTTGCAGCAATTTTGGCTTTCAATGCCACCCCCTTGTACACAAAATGAAGAAGGAAAAGCTTCACTGCCAAACAGGCCAAAGAAGATAGCTTCATCGCAAGAAAGAAAAAGTGTCGCGATATCGTGACATGTTGCATTTTCGCTACCAAAATCAAGGAAAAAGTGCAAGAAATGAAAAGTGTTGCGATATCGTGACATGTTGCATTTTCACGACTCAAAGCAAAGAGGAAGAGCAAGAAAGGAAAAGTGTCGCGATATCGCGACATGTTGCATTTTCGCGGCCGAAAGCAAGGAGGAGAAGCAAGAAAGAAAAGTGTCACGATATCGCGACATGTTGCATTTTTACGGCCAAAAGCAAGGAGAAAGCACAAGAAGGAAAAAGTGTCGTGATATCACGACATGTTGCATTTTCACGGCCGAAAGCAAGGAGGAAGAGCAGAAGGAAAAAGTGTCGCGATATCATGACATGTTGCATTTTCACGGCCAATAGCAAGGAAAAAGCACAAGAAAGAGAAAGCGTCGCGATATCGCGACATGTTGCATTTTTGTAGCTCAAAGCGACAAGGAAGAGTAAGAGAGGAAAAGTGTTGTGATATCACGACATGTTGCATTTTCATGGTCGATAGCGAGGAAAGAAGACAAAGACATAGAAACGTCATGATTTTGTGACATGTCATGTTTTCACGATGCAAGAAGAAGAACCAAGCTAAAGGCATAGAAATGTCATGATATCATGACATGTTGCTTTTTTGGGACTCAAAAGGGGCACGCACTCCAAGTCGGGTATTTTCCCGAGATGATCAAGTCATAATTGCATTTTTACTTGCCCGATAAGCTCGCTGCTCATTTTTGGCAATTAGAAGTGAAGTATCAGTCCCTGAAGGAGAGCTTGGCAAGCATGGCAACCACTCGAGCATTGCACCCAGAAACCAAGGACACTCAGATGGCTCAATGCATGTTTTCACGGTTGACTCGGTCATAGTTTCCAGTTTTGGTAATGGATTTGAAATCTCAGTCACAAGGGCCACGAGGAGCCGACTTCTCGGATCTCAAGAGTATACTTTCCCATTCTGTGTAATAATGACTCAAAGGGTCGGGTCCTCTATAAAAACCCAAGCATTGTAATGTAAGAAATGGGGGGAACTATCTGCTAGAAAGTTGTAACTTGATGTCCTGCGATTAATACTAAAGAGCTTTGGGCTCAATTTCTCTCTTTTATGCTGCCTTTTGTGTTTGATTCTTTTGTTTTTCTTCATTTGCATACTGTGACTCTAAATCCTAAATTTGGTGTGCGATTGGGGACTGTACCCTGAAACTTGCCTGAATGATACATAAGAGAGGAAAAACGCTATATTGGTTTTCTTTTATGTTGTCTAGTGGGTTGTAGTTTCTGTTACATTCGCTTGTCCTAATCATCGTTACTATGAACCCTAAATTTTGATGAAAGGGAGAAGGAGAATCCTGGAACTCTCTCAGAGGATACATAGGAAGGTTAATGTGGTGTTTCTTTCGTTTATTCTTGGTGTTCCTTGTTGCTATTCAAGTTGTTAGTTAGTGATTGTGCTTCCTGTTCTCTCCCACCTTAAATCATCGATCTCTCTTCCCTTACCCATTTTTTATTTCTTTCTCTAACTCTAACTCCTTTTATCTCTTTCCTGCATCCTTATCCCTTTTATCTCTTTCCTGCATCCCTTAAAACACCAAAGTAGTTTAGTATAGGAGCTGGCCTTTCTTCGGATATTGGCATGAGGGGCATCTCTTCCCTTTGGCCTTTCAATGTTGGTCTAGGTCTAGGGCTCATACACTTACCCAAATTCTTTGCTAGGTAGATTTGATGACCAACAGCTCCCATTTAGAACAACTATATAGAGGAGTCTACATCTTGGTACTACCCATCTCTAGATACTTGCTTCATCTAGGTTTATCCTAGAGAAATTTCTCAAGTTGCCACAACCATATCAAATAAAATGATGTATTCCTAGGCATCTACATCTTATCCAAGGAATGATGCTCAGATGGTAAATCAATCTACCCTTTTTACTTCTATTCCTAAGTTGAGTTACAATCAACCAAATCAAATCCTAGTTACATAGGATGAGGAAGAAGTGTTAGCAGTATTTCACAAAGTAGGAAATTTGACAACCAATAGGTCTTAAGTCTAATTAGACTATCTAAGAAGGTCCAAGAAGTAGATAATTGAGGAGTAGAATAAGATCAACTAGATTATATTGACTAAACCAAGTCAACAACCCCTCCACCATATTATATCCAATGCCAAACACATTGATAACTATTTCTAACATCAAAATAAGTGACTAGATGGACCCAAATGGTTAGGTTAGAGCAACCAAATGTAGCTAGAAGCCTCCAATAGTTGTACCTCCAAGAGAACAATATCCCTCAATGGTTTTTAGGAAAAATGTCCTAGGGATCCTGAGGTATTAGATACCCTAGTTAGAACCAACCAAAATATCCTATCCAACTATGAACAAGTCAATACTCACACTACTAACACATGTTGTGCAAAGGACCACAACTCTTAGGGCATTCAATGTTATGGATAACCTAAATAATTCAACTATAGTGGTGCCTATCTAGGACATCATGCATATCCCCAAATAGAAGTATCATCTAAAGAAGGCACACAAGGAAGAAGAAAAAGAGCAAAATTGACAACAAGCATTAGTCGTCCTTCAATTTTTAGCCCTAGAAGTAAGTAGATCTAAGTTGCCCCATTTTTATCTATCTCTAATATATATAAATAACCTCATTTGCAAATGCATAATAGATTTAGGTATAAGTACACCAATTATGCCAAAAGATGTAGCAAATATATTAGATCTAAAATATCAACCCATAGACAAGAGAGTGGTGCAATCGGATAACAATACAATACAAATTCTAGGACTCTTGAAGGGACTCCTACTCTCCTTGTATGATTTCTCAAGCCTAACAATTGTGCATGATATAGCAGTAGTTAACCTCCCTCCATATTTTAGCATTTTCTTGTCAAGGGATTTCACTACTAAATTAGGAGGATATTTATACTCAAATTGATCCCTTATTTTCTTAAGGGTATGATATAGGACCATAATTAAGATCCCATTGGAGCCACTCTATTTGTAGCATGTTGTGTACCTACTAGCATCTAGGCTAAATATTGATCAGATTCTAATGTTAGAGAAAGAGTGGCCCAAGTCAGATATTTTGGTTTAAAAAATGCATTCATTTACTATAGATGATCAAATGGATCAATTGGAAACCGAATTCTAGGATTCAAACCCTCCTACTATATTCAAATTTATAGGTGTGGGCTAATATTTAAGCAGAAGCAAAATATTGACCCTCTCAGGGTCATGTACAAATACATATACATATATACGTATGTATGTATACATGTATATATGTGTATATTATTGCCCCTCATGTATAATCTTGAGCCATGGACCTAGGTGTCACTTCCATATACTATTTTAATCCCATGTATCAACCCTCTCTCACTTACCGATAAGTATATTGAGAGTGGTTAGGTATATAGGGAATCCCTTGAGGTATATAGATCAGACTGGTATATCAAGGGAAGGAGATATAAGGGTATAAAAATATCTTCTCCTTTAAATATTTTATAAATAAAACTTAATAAATTTAATTCCCTTCTTCCTTCTAAGTCATGGCCCAAATATGCTACATGACCTGTAGTATTGCTCATCAACTAGCCATCAATCCTAATTATTTGGTAGATGGTCCTAAGGGCCAAGCCTCCTTTGAGAATTGCTTATTTGAAGAGGAAGAAGAGAGATCTTATTCCTTAGGTTATTTTTCTTTATCCATGATGATTTGGGAGAGTATTTTTTAATTACATTGATCACATGACTTATTTCTTACACAAGTCATAGCAACCATTTATCAAATATGGTAATGACAACGTTGTTGTCTCTGAAGAACATAAGCTTATACTGAGGGGGGTGAACAATATAAGACCACTTTTTTACTTTTCTTTCCAAATCAATATTATGCAATGTATAGATAAAAATATCAACATAAGTAATAAAAGCAATGCATAAATCACCATGCATAATAGAGACACCAATTTAACGTGGTTCACCCAAAGATGGCTACTTCCACAGAGAAAATATTTCTTATAAATTTTTCTCAAATAATCTCTTGGGAATCCTTTCCCTACAATGTTTATGGACCTCTATCCAAAGGAGATGTTGATCTCCTAAATCAAGTTCATGGATCTCTATCCATAGGAGAACTCCTCCTCTGCTTTGGCTGGTGATCCTCTAGAAGACTACTACCTCCACTACATTGGCTTGTGGATATTTCTCCATTGAAGACTCTTATCCCAACTCAGAAGACCTATCCTCACTTCCCTGGTCGATGGATCTCTATCCACTGGATACTACTATCCTCTCTACTTTGTAAACTCCAAAGCTCTATCTCAAATCTACACTAAACTCGGTCCTTCGATATAGCACAAATATTTCCTTGATATTTGTCTTTAGTCTGGCACAAATTTATCCTTAAATCTGCACCAAATTCTGCTCAAACAAGTCCATTCAAAACTTGCTTAAATTTGATCAACAAGTCCACTCATAACTTGCTTAAATATGCTCAACAAGTCTACTCATAACTTGTCCAATCTGCTCAATGAGTCCACTTAGAACTTGTCCAATCTGCTCAACAAGTCCACATAGAACTTGCCCAATCTACTCAACAAGTCTACATAGAACTTATCCAATATGCTCAACAAGTCCACACAGAACTTGTCCAAATCTGCTTAACAAGTCCACACAAAACTTGCTCAAATCTTCTCAACAAGTCCACACATAACTTGCTCAAATCTGATCAACAAGTCCACACAAAACTTGTCCAAATTTTGCTAAACAAGTCCACTCAGAACTTGTCCAAATCTACTCAACAAGTCCACTCAGAACTTTTCCAAATCTGCTCAACAAGTCCACATAGAACTTGCTCAACTCTGATCAACAAACTCACTCAGAACTTGTCCAAATCTCCTATAAAAATAAAGATAATTGTAAGAGACTCAATATGTTCTACACTCAATGCTCAATCACTCTCACAATTCAAATCATAATATAGAATGGCTTGTTTTATGGAACTTGAACAATCACTTCACACATCCACTTGACTAGGCTCAATCAACTCTACTCAACCAATAACTTAATGGAACACCCCTTTCTCACAAACCCTAGTCCAAGCATATAACCACCAACTCAAAATATTTCCAACAATGCTCAACAACAAATTTCACATAACAATGATACTCATGTTCTTTTCAAACCCTAGTTCAAGTTCTTTGCACAACTTACTTCAAAAACAATGCTTATAAAACAATCTTCACATAACAATGATACTCATGATCTTTTCAAAACCCTAACTCAAGTTCTTCACACAACCAATGGCTTCAACAACAATGCTTATCAAACAAGGTTTTAACAACAACTCTTTACTCCAGAAAAACCTTGAAGTATTAACTCAACACACTCAATAGGAAACCTTAATCAAGTCCTTTTCACTCCAAACTTATTTTCCATAAAACCAATCAATCAACTCAATTATGGAAGAATGTGCTCATACCTTTTTATTGAAGATGAAGGGATCTCATAAATTTGTCACAACCACAAACACTTCTATGCCAATCTCAAAGAGGTTAGAAGATAAATTTTTCTCATAATATAATATAAATACTCAATTACACCTTATCACTCCACCTTTAAAAAACAACCATCAAAATACATAAAATATTTATCCAATAACACCTTGTAAACTCCCAACTAAAAATAAATTCAACATCCACCAAAATAACTCAAAACCTCTTTAATAAAATTTTATAGCAAGAAGAACATTTGCATAAATCAAATCCTCTTTATTTTAAAAACCTCAATAACATAAATCACTTCTCAATAAAATAATTTTTCAAAAACCCTTTTAACTCCAAATAGCACAAATCAATTTCCAATAAAATAATTCTTCACAAACCCTTATAACTCCAAATGACCCCTTAAGAAAAACTTTAGGCAATATAAAATTTAATCAAAAATTACCTTTTCCACTAGTGGGATAAGAACCCACACTATTTGCCTTCGCAAGCACTCTAGCCATGGACCTTACCACCATGTGCGCTAGGCGTACGGTTAACACTCCACGAGCACCTCATGCTCCTTCTACTACACTTGGCACTCAAAATTAACGTGAATAAAAACTTTCCCTTGGCACTCAAGTCGAACACGTCAATTGTCCATGCAAATCGATCGTGGGGCTCCTTCCGCTCCAACACTTTCACACAAAATGATGTATCATTGGACCACTGTGTCCAATGTGGGTGCGCTTACACCTTTCATCTTCTTCCTGTGCTAATAAGACAAATAAGCTCTTTGTCTTCTTCCTCAACATTCACAATTTGCATGAATTCCTTTAGCTTGGTCGCATAAAATTAATTCGAAGAGGGATACTTTTGAATGCCTCTTGGCATCTTATTTATACATGATTTCACCTTATACCTTAGATGTCGACGATCCATTTTACTTGATGACATCGACGCATTTTGAAACCTTTTATAATTTATAAATTATTTAAAACCTAAGGAATTTAAATTTATAAATTATATTTATAAACTTTAACATTAAGGAGATTAAAGCCTTCCTTGGGTTTAAACTTAAACCTTTAATTTGTAAATTACTTTTCCATCGTGGTTCTTTTAAAATCTTAACTGCCATCTCAATATGTGAGGAGACTTTATATCCTCATAATAATTTTAATAAAACCATTTAATCTTCCACCATGATTTTACCATAAACCCTCATAAAACATTATTTTGCCAGCTTTTTCTTCAACTCTTATCATTCTTCCTGGTTCTATTGATGGTGTGCTCCATGGTATTAATAACGTCTTCATATGTTTACTTTGGCATCAATGACGACTTTTCACTTTGACATAATGATGAATTTTGGCAAAAAAATTGTTGTTTTTCCGCCTTAAGTGCCACTCCAACTGTGGCGTGGACTTGAATGTTTTGTTTGGCTCACCTCCTTTACAACAATTTTCAGCAACTTTGAAAGTCACAATTTTCAGCAACTTTGGACGACTTTTAGCAACTTTTGACAGAAATTTGACAACTTATGTTGACAACTTTCATGTAATTTCTTGATGATATACAAGACACGACAACGACGACATGAGACGACGATACCACACGACACTGGACTGACCAATAACCACGGACCGCTATGGACAAGACCGACCGAAGATGACTGACAACGAGGACATAGGTGACAGACAACAATGACACGATAAGACACAACGGACAGAAGCGACAGAAGCCAAGGACGCAAAATGAATGACACGAAACAGACACAGCAAGACACAACACGACACATAGAGGATGCAACACAAGGAGGATTGACATGACGACAATGAAAACTGACACAAGACCACTGATTAGAAAACAAGACTGACTAGGCAACTGGACAAAGGACAACAAGCGATAGCTGGACAGGACACAAACCCAACACATGGAAGACCAAACATGACAAACGAAACTCGTGGACAACCGACTAACAAACGCGATAGCGAGATACACCAACGCGACAGCGAGACACATGACAGCTAGACAATGGATAGCAAGGACATCGAAGACAAATGCGAGGAGGCGGGCGTGTGGCCAAAGCCATAAAAACACTCTGTGGCTTGTACCTTTTAAACTCTATTATGGACTCCCCACCTTCGGTGTGGGATAAATGAGATCGCACCAAAAAAAAAAATTTACCCGATGACGTCACTTTAATAAATTTAAAAAATACCTTAGCTTGTGACTTGTTTTAATGTTTAATCGAACGCGCGGATTGGTCAGCGGATGGCTTGAGGAACAAGGACGTCTATGTATGTTTTTCTTGCTCATTTTTGTGGCTCCAATCGCAGATTGAAAGGCCGTGGCCACCGCTAATCTTTTGATGACTACCAGGTAGCAACTTGGACAATAGAAAAACTCGTGCTCACTCCTTGAAAAATTTGTCACCACTGTGTTCGCTGTACAACGCGTCTGCTGCGATGGAACAAGTTCGATGAGTTGCACGGGGAATTCACCCAGATTTGGGTACTTGAATCATCTAGCAACTGGTTTAACCCGCTATCACTCGATTTTAGGAAGAAACGCTGTGAGATTCTTGATGTTGAGTTGTTTGCATGGAACCTCACTATCTTCTATTTGTTGCTAAGTGCCTGGACCTGCCGTCGGATGCCCCAGTGAGATCAGAATTGAACAATCTGATACCACTTGGAAAGATATTTCTATCCTCTCTTCACAATGTAAGCACAATTAATTCAAACTATTTTACGAACTATAATCAACAATCAATCTTGAAAATATAATGAATGAATAATTGGATTGCAAATAAAGAAATGCAGATCGCCACTTTAGGTGGGCTCACCCTCGCCATATAGGCAGTATGCGAATGTCGCAAATGAAGTTTGATAAAAGATGATTCCTAATTTAAAATAAATAATTGGACTTATATAATCAAATGAGATCTTTCATAATATAGCCGACGACTATATTATGTTTGGTATGTAACACTCTTATAAGGAGGATTCCCTTTGGATCTTTCCTAGTAGCCAAAATCTAGCCCTTTGGCCTCTAACCAAGTGGATTGACCCTTTGGGTCCTTAAACCTTAATTCATAAATCTCCAATCATGTTGACTCTGATCCTCCTCATCACTAATTCTATAGATAGTGGGGTGCAAAATACCCCATCATCCTTTGGATGTCATTCATCCTTGGATCCTTTTATGGAGATTTTATGGGTCAATGTGAGTTGTCTTGTGTCTTAAAAAGTGATCACAAGTTACACACCTAACTCAGATGTACATCCTAGTGCTCCAATTTCTCATCCTTATATTTATAATCTTCCTCATATCCCAAGCATGAATGTAGGTTTCACTAAAATAAATTGTTAGAAGAAAAAAATAAAAATGCAAGGGATGAGAAAGTGCAATATGCAAATTCAAATTTAGAAGAAATTAAAGATGCAAAGGAAGATGTGGAGGAAAATTTTAAATTATAGATGATAATAGAGGTCAATTTTTTTCTAGGTAAAGTGTCTTTATTTTCATCAACTAGTATGGAATATGCTCCTTGCAAGAGAAATAAAAATAGTATAAAGGTTATCCCTTAAACTTTAGGGTTTAAAGAGTAGCATAATAAGGGAATGAGTATGGAGGAAATTCATAGTAATTTAGGGTTTTTTGTGTAGCATAAGAAGGTAATTGTTGTGGATGAGTGTCCTTGCAATTTAGGGTTTCTAGATCAACATAAAAAAAAAATCTTTTGAGGTTATTCCTTGCACTTTGAACCCTTCAAAGCAAGATAAACCTACAAATTATAAGTCTCACTATAAGCAGTGTAAAAAAATTAAATATTTTGATGAAGATGAATTGATGGTGGGAATTTTGTGCCAAACAATAATTTTGTTGCCTGGAGAGAGCAGGAGGGTGATGAGAGAAAAGGTAGTAATCGGGAAGGTGGTGAGCAGGAGACTGGAGATGATTAAGGTTCCTAAGAGCTCCTTTTTCCTTCTAGTCTATGGGACTCATCTTTTGCAAGTGCTATTGTGAACCCCTATAATGTTGTGAGCTCCCTGATGGATCCTTGGAGTTCCTATCTTTCCTATCTTTCCTCTTGGAGATCCTAGGGGTACATAGGGGCTCTTTTTTCCTTCTAGTCCAAGGGCCTCATCTTTCACAAGTGCTATTGCAAACCCCTATAATGTTCTGAGCTCCTCAATGGTTACTTTTAACCTACTTTTGATTGGGAGATCTTTGAGTATTCCAATAAAAAATTTAAATATTGGTATGGATGAAGGTGCTTGGCACTTGGTTAGCAAGTTCTTGGGATCTAGGCTAGATATCGATTCTATTAGGAATTGGGCCTTCATTAAATGATCTTCCAAAAGATAAATGGATATTGTAGCCCTCCCTAGAGGTTTCTTTCTTATTAATCTTGTTGATAAGGAAGACATGTTGTGTAGCCTTGGAGGGGTCCTTGGTTCTTTGAAAAAATGTATTTTTATCTGCAAGTGGGGTCCTGACTTCAACCCTAACTCTCAAAAAAATATCCTTTACACCTCTCTAGGTTAGACTTCCTAGACTAGACTTCCTAGGCTCCCCTTTCAATTCTAGCATATGGATATTTTAGAGATATTTCTAATATTTTGGGTGATTTAGTCATGTTTGATGCTACAACCAAGGCCAAATCTAGAATGATTTACACAAAGATATGTGTCATTATGTATTTGGATTTTGACCTTCCTAATTCAATCGATCTCATATTGAATCTTGGAACTAGGACCCAGGCGATTGAATATGAAAATAGACCAACATTTTTTTCTAGTTGTAAAATGATTAGACATAGGGTTGATCGGTGTCCAAGTTGTAAACCTCAACCCACAAAAGTATGGTTGAAAAATAAAGTAGTGAGTTCCCATTTGGTGCAACAAAATTGTTCTAATACTCTACTAGCCCTTGGATATTAGTTGGATCTAGACATATCTTATTTTGAAGAAGTTTCAACTACGAAGGCAATTGAGGCATTGGTTGACCCTGGTATTTAGGTATTCCCTAAGGATCCTTTTTTGAACCCCCATCTATGAATACCCTTTTGGGAAACTCCTTTGAATGTCTAATTGAGACCTCAGACTCTTTGTTTGAGGAGAAAACTTCTTATGTGACTCTCTCAATCCTCGCAAGGGTTGCAATTGTCCCTTTAAGCCTCAGTTCTGAGCTAAATTCAAAGCATTTTCTAGGCCATTCTTTGTCTGATCCCTTAGTTTCCAATCCTTTAGTGATGGACCTTTCTCCCCCAATCTTGCATTTGAAAACTATTTCAAAGAAACTGCTATATTATCCTTTGAAATGAATGAATTTTATAGGTCTAAATCCTAGCCCTCACTCAATAACTCTAATGAGAGAGAGTTTTGATGTAGATGTTGAGCAAAAAGTGTGAAAAACTTTCTCTAAATTCACAAAGAAAATGTTTATTGAGTTTTATATAGCTAATGGTTCCCAAGTAGTTTTAACTATGAAAAGAAGCAATGATCTTGAAATTCTACAAACTCTCAGGACTAAAACATCACTCCTCTCAAGTGTAGGAAAGAAACTCATCCCCATAAACCATAAATGAATATAGTCTCATGGAATGTGAGGGGCCTAAATGACCATGCAAAACAAAGACTCTTAGCTTCAATTCATAAATACTTATCCCCATAGATTTTACTCCTCTAGGAAACCAAATTGAATGCAAATAACTTAGCTAGAGCTAAAACTAATATCTAGAAAGAGGTACATTTTGTAGTGAGCCATGCCTTTGGAACTTCTAAAGAAATTTTGTGTCTTTGGGATCCAGTAAAAATAGATGGTTTCTTGATATCCTCATCTAGAAAAATTATCAACATTCTATTCTCTTGTAAATATTATAATAAAAGGTGGATTCTATCCAGCATTTATGCTCCTAATTCAATGGTTGAGAGGAGTTCCTTCTGGTAGATTCTATGTCAAATGAGAGAAAATTTCAAGAATAAAAATTGGATAATAGCAAGACATTTCAATTCTCCTTTATACCCCTCAAATAAAAAAGGAGGAAATTCATATATTTCTAAAGAAATGGAGGATTTTTCCTCTTTTGTTAACCTTCATGAGCTCATGGACCTAGAACCGAGAGGCAACAAATTCACCTAGAGCAACAGAAGAGCAAAAAACTAGCTAATTCAAATCAGGTTGGATAGATTTTTTGCCTCCAAGGATTTCTTGGATATTTTGGGATCTGTAACTTTAAATTCTCACCCCAAATTTGGCTTAGACTATAACCCATTACTTCTTGAGGTCTCCCTTAATTGAAAAATTTTAGAAGATATTTTAGGTTCGAATCCATGTGGAACCACCATAAGGATTTGAAATTGAACAACCTTGACTAGTGGTCCAAAAAAAATGTAGGTCCCTTAATTCCTAGCTAGCTAAAAAACTTAGACATGTCAAAGCCAATTTGAAAGTTTGAAATAGGTTATTTTTTGGACACTTGTTCTCAAAGAAAAAGGACCTAAAAAAATATCTGAAAGAGACTAAATTAGCCCTAGAGTCAGGCTCTCCTCAGGAGGACTTAAAAAAAAAAAGAGATGGTTGTTGGTTGAGTTCCATAATACTTTGGTAGAAGAAGATATATTTTGGATGAAAATATCAAGAGCTTTATGGTTAAAATATGGAGATTGAAACACAAAATTCTTCCATGTGATCACTCTAAAACATAGAAGCTTCAACAAATTCAAATAAATTTTGAAAGCAGATGGGTCCATAATGGATGATCCTAGGTAAATTAGAGATGAAGTGGTGTATTTTTTGAATATATTTTAGGTTCCAATTCTCAAGGAGATGATCAAGTAGAGAGGATATTTCTAGCCAAAATTCCCCCTCTAATTTCCATTGAGATGAATTCTAGGCTCACCATGCCCTTCGAGGAGGATGAGATTAAGAGTGTTGTATTTTCTATGGCTAGGAAGAAAACCCCAAGTCTAGATGGATTCTTGATCATTTTATTTTATAAGTTTTGGCATCTAGTAGGAACTAAAGTGATTGAAGGTATATGCGAAGTACAAATAACCTACCACATCCTAAAGGATGTTAACTCTACCTTCCTAGTCCTTATCCCTAAAATTACTGCATCTAAGGACTTTAAGGACTTTAGACCAATAAAATTCTATAACACCATCTATAAAATCCTTTCAAAGGTTATGGATAATAGATTCAAAATTGTCCTGACTATTATTATTGATTCCAGCCAAGGGGGTTTTGTCCCTGGGAGACAAATTCTAGATGGTATTATAAAAGTTCATGATCTAATCCATTCAGTGGATAAGAATGGAAAATCATGGATGTTCTTTAAGTTTCACATGAGCAAAGCTTATGATAGAGTATCTTGGGATTTCCTTGAAAAGGGCATGCGTGGTTTTTGTTTCCATCATAGTTGGATCTCTCTAAGGAATGTTTTCTTCTCCCATATTTTTGATGATAGTTAATGGTGAGGTCTTTGGGTATTTTATGAGTGCTAGAGGTCTCTAACACAGTGATCCTATTTCCCCTTGCCTATTTATTATATTTTCTAAAGACTTAAGTAGATCGCTTAAAGTGGTTGCAACTCTTAATATCATTGAAGGCATAAAACCTGCCTCTTCCCTTAACCCAATCACCCATAATTAGTTTGCAAATGATACTCTTTTCTCAACCAACTCTTTTATCCCTCAGGTGATTGAAATCAAATAAATTTTGTTGTCTTATGAAAGAGTTACAGTCCAAAAGATTAATTCTTAAAGAGACATCTCTTCTTTCTCAATACCCCTCTTGTGAGACAAAGATCTATAGCTTGTATCATAAGTTGCACTATAGTGAGTTTTTCCTCAACCTAGTTAGGTTTACCTCTCTTTAATAGAAGACTTAAGAAATAATTTTGGAACCCTATCCTAGATAGAATCTAGAAGAAATTGGTAGGTTGGAAGGGAGCCCTGCTCATTCAGGAAGGTAAAGCATAGTTGGTCAAATATTCCCTCCAAAATTTCTCAATCTTCTTATTATCCTTCTTCAAGATCTCGTCCAAGATTACCTAAAAGATAGAACGGTTTTAAAAAAAATTCTCTAGTATGGGTTTGAGGAAAAGAAAATATTTCATCTTATCTCTTGGGATCAAGCTTGTTATAAAAAATAAGTGGGTGGCCTTGGCCTAAGGAAAATAAAGCATTTGAACAAAGCTCAGATAGCTAAAGGGGGTTGGAAACTCATCAATAAAGAAAATAATGGCTAGGCCCAAATCCTCAATGCTAATTTCCTAAATATGGTTCTACTTTTTGGAATAGTTTGGTCAATTCTAAAAATCTAATTCAAAAAGGCATCAAATGGAGATTGGGTAATGGGGCCAAAATTAGATTTTAGGATGATCCTTGGCTAGATGAAAGACCTCTTAGTCAATACCTCCTCTTGCTAGTTTGAATTTTAGATTATCATTGTTCTTTGGCCTAAGGATAGCAAATTTTATAGAAGAGGTTGGAGGTAGGAAGAGATGGAAAGACATTAACATCATTGATCTTCTTTAGGAGGAGGAAATATTAAGAGTTGTGACTCTTAAGCTGAAATCCCAAGTGATAAGGAATTTTATTTGTGAGGATGATCTAGTTTGGAAATAGGAGAGTAAAATTTGCATACTACCTTATGGAGGAAGAGATCCAAATCTAATTTCCTTGTAAGCAAATATGGTCCAAGGAGATTACCCCAAAAATCAAAATTTTATTTTGGTTAGCACTACAAAACAAATTTCTTACTTTGGAAAATCTAAAAAAAAAAAAGATGGTTTTTTGAACTATTGCTACTTGAGTGAGGAAAATGGGGAGAGCACTAAACACCTTTTCTTGTCCTGCCCATTCTCTCTTTAATTTTTCAATTTCCTGCTTAGAGCTCTTGGTGTTTATTGGGTCAATCCAAAAAAATTAAATGATCAGTTTGGGTAATGGAGCCCACATTTATATAGTAAAATATGCATAAACCTTTGGAAATTTTTCTTACCTCACTTCATGTGGGGAGTCCAGAAAGAGAGAAACAATAGGACCTTTAAAAATATTTCTAGGGATAGTACCTCAATTGGAATTAGGATCCCTTTAAAAATATTTCTAGGGATAGTACCTCAAATGGAATTAGGATCCTGGAAGCCCTATCTAAGAATATCTCATTCCTTTCTCTATCAAAAACTAGAGACTTCCCTAATGAATATTTGCTTGTAGATAGATTGGGTTTGTCCAAAGGAGACCTTTTGGTTAACCAGCAAGGATCAGGTAGAATGCAGATCAAATGGACCCCCCTAGTATGGACAAAGTTGAATTTTGATGGCGCTTCAAAAGGGAATCTAGGAATTTCAAGAGTTGGAAGAGTTGTAAGGAACAACAGTGTTGAAATAATCCTAACCTTCACCATCAACCTTGGTTTCTATACTAGTCATTATGCAAAGACCAGAGCTCTTTACCAAGGCTTAACTATGTTTTAGAACTCTAGAGTGTGAGAAGGTAATCATTGAAGGAGACTCCTTAAACATTATCAATTATATTCTTGACATCTCTACTCCTAGATGGCATATTAACAATTTAATGGTTGAATCAAGAAGAAATCTCAGGGGATTTGAAAGTTTCTAATGTAAGCATATTCTTAGAGAAGGAAATATATGGACTCTCTAGATAATTTAGGTGTTCAACAAGATAGTTTAACCATATAGAAAAAAAAAATTCAAGAAACCTTACTCTTGTTGTAATGAAATATAATGGTGTGTCAAATGAAGCTTTACCTCCATAATAACCATTGGATCTCTTAAGAACTTCTTTTATAGAAGAAGATGCTTCTTTTTGCTAGATTACTATCTCTACTTAGCACAAGTGTGTCAAACCTTAATGCAACTGGTTATACTTATAGAACTATTTGAAAGGTATGTTTAATCATAAAAAAAAGATTGTTTGGAATTAATTTTTTTTTGGTGAGGAAAGGCCCAACACACCCTAGAGGCTCATGGGGAAGTCCACCTACCAACTCAGTAGCTTTGGTGTTTTGTTAAAGGACCTAGGGGGTGTATTCAATTGGACTATGAGTTGGATGTGGCATGGGGAAATTGATTTTGGTGTGTATTTGAAGGTTGCACCGCTCCTCCTATGGCTATGGAAGCACTGTAGCCTCTTCCTAACCATGGAGCTATATCTTTGACTTAGGTTCTAGGTCAGAACCACTTGAAATAGTATCACAAGTATTTTGGACCTCTATCCCATGCACTCGGTCATGTATAGTCATGATAGACCAGACAATTTAACTCTCCATATTCGTTGGCTTTCCCTATCATGATTATCGAGGATTTTAGTAGATTTTGGAGTCTTTCCCTTACTGTCCCAATTTTATCCCTTTGTTTCCAATTTTAATGCCCTTGGGAAGTGGTGGCAAGTCCCTAGAAGGTCAAAGGTCATCCTTGAGCATGTGAATAACTTTTTGGAATGGCCTTACGATCCTAATAATCCTAACTTGCCTTGTAATTATTATTTGTTCATCCTCACTAATTTCCTAGTGTAGAACAATTTCCATATTGATTCTCATTGGAAAATAAATATATATAATAGACTCTACCCTAATTCATGGATGTGGCTAAATTTTTTTGGATAGTGAGGATGTTTAGGATGCAGATCCATCATTGGTCAGGGAAGCTTATAGGAGATCTTAAACTTTTGATTTATGGATGGTGTGGGATTGACTTTCTATTATTATGTAAGCTGTTGTTACTCGAATCCTGAATCATCTAAATATTTTGAAAAGTATGGTTGGCAAGTTGAAGGGTGTGGATTTGAGTACCTTGATTATGGATGATGAAGTGATACATATCCTCGAGAAAGAGGAACTCTTGGACTTTTTAAATAAGTTTAATGGGATTGACACTTTTGTCCATACAAATTGTGTTCACTTGGGACGAAGAGAGATTAGGGCAAAAAGGTTGGACTTTACCATCTCAATTCCCCTCATAATTGAGGTTATGGGTTTCCCATTGGTAGGTTAAAGTTTCTACAAGGATAATCACTCCCTAACCAAAGAGTTGAGGTAATTCAAAGGTAAATGTGAGTACCCAATGAAGTGCCAAAATGGTTATCTCTGGTAGTCCTTAAAGGTTCTTCAGGATAGGGTGGTATTGGTCGTGATGCAATACTTTACCTTGGAAAAGGAAGATACCATCTTTCATAGCTTCCACCTTGCCTTATTGAATCAACTGTGCTAGAAAATAATGATAAATATTTTGGTGTTTCTCTTTAAATCATTGGAAAAAAATTGTATCATAGGTGCAAGTTGGTGACTATTCTGATCCTCTACATCAAGGGTTTGTGAAAGTGTTGTTCGAACATGTGTCTATTCATGGTAATAATGTGGCTTTGATTAATCAGGGCTTGATTAGAAATCAACCTGAGGTGGTTTCCAAAGGTAAGTCATCGTACAAGTCTAATAGTAAGGAGCATAACACTCCTACCCCAACCTCCTTGGAGCACTCATCTAACAGAAAGACTCCTCTAAGGAGAAAAATACTAAGTTGGTGATTAATCTAGTGGAAGATATTGAGATCATAAAACCCCTTAAAGAAGCAAAGGAGGCTACTAGGTAATAAAAGTATCTAAGGTCCAATATAATTAAGGATGAGCATCCCATTCAAGATATTTTTGCTTCTAAAATATTGAAGGATTCAACTCCTCTCATTCATAAAAGTCCAAGGGAGAATTTTGCTTCCTTGATGGGCAAAGAGAATGAGCATCTTAGAGCTCAAGACCCCCTCTAAATTTCCTAAAATGCAAGGAATACTATGGGGAATCTCCTCAGATCCTTGAGCAAGTTGATGAAAGCAACATAAATGTATGTGGAGCAAGTAACATGGATGATGAGGTATTTAAATAATGACAATGATGTTGAAGACCTAGAGATATTTGAAGTCAAAGTTGAATGATTGCCCATTTTGACTTGTTTATACCTACTTTTCCTTTTGTAATATACATTTGTGGCTAATAAGCTAGTCCTCCTTGTTAGTCTCTTTTAGACCATTTATTGGTTCTATTTTTGGGTTGCTTTGTAGGTTTGTTTGGTATGTGTGGGCTTCCACTTAAATCCTGGTTTGTACATATTTAAAAGGTTCATGGATCCTTTCAAAACCCCTTATTTTCCATATAATAAAAAAAGTGATGGTGGGAATGAAAAATAGAAAATACCCAAGAAGCAAAAACAAAGAGAAAAATAAACTTAGAGGGATATTGACGTGGGAAAACAAAAGCAATATCACGAGTGTTAACAAGAAATAGGGCTAAACCCACAAATAAAAAGTGATGATGAAAATGATATCTTGGAATATTAGGGGTATGAATAAGACCCTTAAAAAGAGGTATTAGAGAATTGATAGGTTGTTATAGACAACATATTTATAAATATAGAAACTAGAAATTAAATATTTTAATCATTCATGGTGTTGATTTTCATCTTGGAAAATTTTATATTTTAGAAGGTAATATTATGAGTGATATTTTATCTCTTAATAAAAATAATATCAAGAAGTTGGTTATGGAAATGTAGCAGTCTGGGGAAGATGACAAATATTTTTAATAGAAAAGGCAAATAAAGAATACCTTTGATAAAAAGGCAAGTTGAATATGGGTTAATTAACCTAATAGCAATGTAATTATTTTAATGGAATGCCCCCATTAGAAGCCATGCCTAGCTCATTATATATATATATATATATATATATATATATATATATATATATATATATATATATATATATATATATATATATATATATATATTCCATTCAATTAAAATATATCTTAATCCTTTGCAATGGTAGTCTTAATCCCTATAAGAGATACCCTAGCTTGTTCACTTCTTTACTTGAAATTCCATGTGATTTTCACTAGGTAAGGATAATTATATGCTAATTATTTTAAAATCAACATCTTCATTAGCTTTATTTAAATTTCCTTTAAAAGAACCCTCAAAAATAATTTTTATGAACCCAACTTCCAAAAAATTGTATTTTACCATTATAAAACTTAGATTCTTTGTATTAACTACATAATCACAAAGGGTCCTTTTATGTATAATTCAAATCATGTATCCAAGAGGATAACGTCTCATTTTTTACAATTGATACTTCCCATGATGAGCAATATACCTATAAACATTTTGCAATAGAGGCAAAAATGTTATTCCAAATTTGCATGACTCTAAGAGTTGTTTTTTAATTATATTATTTCTTTTTCTACATATTCAAAAAAATAATGATAGGACCAATCCTCCATGTAATGCATAATACTTTAGATCTTAAACAACCAATACAAATTTTTATTAAATCTTCTAATTTATATGTGTTGATTTCTAAAAATGTATGCTTATACTTGCACCCACACACAACATCAACATGGGAATCTTCCTCTCATGTGGGACTGTGTGAGAGGAAAAAACCTTTGAAGAGATTCTACTCTCATAAACTAAAACAAAACAAAAAACTAACTAACTTGCTAAAAAAACTTGCATGGATAAGGGATAGAGGAAAATAAAAAAACACAACAATAATAAAATAGATAGAAAATAAAAAGAAAAAAGAGGTGATTGCACCCAAAAAAAATGGTTGGTTGATTCACCGAAAATGCATGAGAAACACAATGGGGAACATAAAATAAATGCCACAACAACTGTAGGAGGTAAGGTTGGTGTGAACCCATGAAATTCTCCCAAATAAAATATACACAAATGCAGACACTTCTATATTAAATCTACCCACACAATGCAACACACATGAAAGCAAAATAGATGCCACAACAACTGCAGGAGGTAAGGTTGGTGCAAACTCATGAAATTCTTCTAAGCTAAATATACACAAAAGTAGTCATTTTTGTATTAAATCCATGGTGTTACAAAGCTCGCCAAAATATGGTGATGAATCAACCCACTAGGGCCAAAATCTCGAGCCCAAAAAATCCCCAGCCAAAAGTTTGAGAAAAAAGCTCGAGGACCAACAAGGAGCATGTAGTAAAATTATATAGAGCATGCATGACTTACAATTTAAATTTAAAAATGGTAGATGGAGACAATTAAACTTACATGTAGATTCTACCAGTATCTGACCACCTAGCCATGCAAACTAAATGTTTAGCAATCTTAAAGCCTTCGAACAATCCACGTACAACCAACACTACACTTTACATTACAAATCCTCTTTAAGACAGTTGGCATTGCATCAACTTGTTGACACTACCATGCTGCCAAATCCTATTTTCCATACAAATTAATAAATACAGTAAGACTGCATACTTGCCTACCTACTTGCTGAATTTTACATATCTTCTTTGTCGTCTGTCTATATTTGTAAGATTTTACATGTCAAAGAATATGGATAGCTCACAAAAGGAGAATATTTAAACAATAATTTTAAATAAAATTTGTGGGATATTTATATATTTTTTTTAATATAGTCTTCGACATCAAAAACTATGAAGGTCTTTGATCCCTTAATCATATGGAGCTAGGGTTTAGCATAGTAATGGCAAGAGTATGGGCTGATTGAGATGGATTGGATGAATGTTGTGATGGCATCAGGCCCATCACAGAGTGTGCATGCTAGTGATATTTTTCATCTAAAAATTATTGGAAGGAAAAAAAATTCCCAATGTATGTCGAAAATCATTTGTTAAAGAACAATGGATGTTTGGAACGATGTCAAGCCAGGTCGGTTATAGTGGTTCAACCAGACTCAATGGGAAAATATGTGGAGTATTTAACAAAGCATGCACTTATTGGAAAATTTATGGGTATCCAGATTTCTCTTCCCTTTGTGGAGGCTTGGGTTAGTAAGACTTGGAACCCTGGCGGATGTGGAGGTGATGTTGAGTGCGAATAGATATTTTATGGTGGTTTTATCTTGTCTTGTGGATTGTAATAAAGCATTTGAAGGGGTTCCCTATTTTTGTAACCAAGCTGGACTCTTTTTTAAACCTTGGCATGTGGGTTTCAACTCATCAAAGTAGTAGTCGTCGTAGGTTCCAGTGTCGATTTAGCTCCCGTGGCTCCCATTAAAATTCAAGATAAATGACATCTTGCATATGATTGCCCTTCTTCTTGGGAATTCGGTTGGACCATCACAACAAGCGATGGAGAAAAAGGTAATTTCTATTGCTCGTATCTATGTCAAAATTGATTTAAACAATCCTATTCTAGATTTTGTTGAAATATAGTTTGGATCGTCTACATGGGTTCAATAACTTGACTATGAAGCTATTCCATTTCATTTTTGAATCTGTCATGAATATGACCACCTACAAAGAAAATATCCAAAGTTTATCTCACCCATGGCTTGAGATCTCGGGCCCTCTCGATTTGCACAAAATTTGGATAAAGAAAAAACCTCGATAAAGGAAGGGGATCGAGATAAGGAAGGTTTTGTTCTTGTAAAACCCCAAAACAAAGGAAGAAAGATAAAAAGAGCCCTTAAGGATAGCTAGCCAAATGCTCTGCTCAACCATTTTGAGATACTAGATGATCTTGATCAATGCATGGAGTTACCTAAAACATCGCTAAATGATGTAGTTATAACAGGGCTGAATCAGATGTCTCTTCTTGAGGTGGAATCTAAGAAATCAGATCAAGTGGGTTTAAATAAAGAACATATGGCTTTGGCTTCGATTACAGGTGATATGGTTGGCTCTAGCCCTGGAAGGAAAACTATTTTGGAAAGTGGCATAGATATAGTTGTGTTTTCTCCTCCTCAAGCACTGATGTAGTCATCCTTGGACTGCAAAACTCCTATAGTGTTGGGATTGCAGCAAAAAATAATTAAAAAATGTGCTTCAAATAAAAATATGAAGGTGGGTCAAAAGAAAGACCAAGATAAAATTAATTTAATGGAGGATACTTTGGTGGAGTTAGGCTTGGTGAGAACATTGGACTCCCATTTTTCTAACCCCCAAAAATGATTATCCTCTCATGGAATGTAAGGGGGTTGAACAACATCCCCAAACAAAAATTTATTTGTGATTTGATTTATGTACATTCTGTGGATGTGGTGTTTATTCAAGAGACAAAATTAGCTATTTATAGTATGTTTAATATTGCTCCTAAGTTGTGGAGAAGGGGTCAATGCCAGTGTATTGGTGCATGTGGATATGTTGGTGGTATTGCTTGTTTATGGGATCTGGTTAAGATCTCTCCTCTTACTTGTATTTCCAACAGATGTTCTATTTCAATGATCGGACATGATAATGAATCTGGTGAAACCATACTACTTAAAAATGTGTATGCTCATGTTAATTGCAATGGTAAAGTAAATTTGTGGGAGCATATTGTCTTTGTGAGAAGTCTGGATCCCCTGTACCCATGGATTTTGTTTGGAGATTTCAATTCTATCACTTGTATAGAGGAGAAACATGATGGATTTTATCATCTCGAGCCTTTTTCTTCTGTCTTCAATGCTCATATTCGAGCCCTAAACTTGGTTGATATCAAGCTGGATAATGGGATATTTACCTGATACAATAAAATATGTGGGGAATAGTCCATATCAAAGAGACTGGATAGGTTTTTGATCTCTAGTTTTTGGATTGGTAATAATATAAGCTCTAGTTCTATGATTCTGGAGGGTAGGGGATTTGATCATTAGACTATCAAAATCTCTGCTCTTGAGTTTGGGCTAAAGAATAATCCTTATTTTAAGTTTCAACTTATGTGGCTTCGGGATCCTAAGATTCATGATTTCATGCGAGGCTAGTGGACCAATGACAAACCTTATCATGGCACTGCTATGTATTCCTTTATGAAGCGACTATAATTTTTTAAGCATAGATTGAAGAGGTGGAATAGTCTAAATTTTGGGAACCTTTCCTTCACTAAGTTGTTAGCTCTGAAGAAGGTGGAAGAAGCTTCAAGGAATATTAGAGATCATAGACTCACGGAGGAGCTTCTCTTTGAGGAATCTGAGGTTGCAAAAGAACTTGTTGAATGGGAGCTGAGGGAAGAAATTTTTTAGAAATAAAAATCTTGAGTGGATTGGCTTTAGGAAGGGGATAGAAACACGACCTTTTTTAACTTAGTTAAGGCTCACCATAATGGTAACTTGATTTCCTCTCTTATGATTTCTCAGGGTGCCCTTATCTCTTCTTTCAAGGAGATTTCAGAAGAGACTAAGAGGTATCTTTCCCCTCTCTTCAATGAGGACTCCCTCTTAGATGATGAGGATGAAAAGCTTATTCTAAAATGTATTCCCTCGATTGCTTTTAGAGATATGAATGAGCATTTGATGGTCACAATTTCCCTTGAGGAGTTGGAAAATATTGTATTCAACATGAAAAAAGGGAAAGCCCTTGGCGCAGATGGATTCTTGATTGAGTTTTATCAGGATTTTTGGGATTTAATAAAATTTGATCTTCTAGAGGTGGTCCATGAGTACCAAAAGAACAATCAGATGCTAAGGGCCCTAAATGCTACCTTTGTGGTGTTTATTCCTAAAAAATATGGAGCAAATTCTCTAGATATGTTCAAGCCTATTGCTCTTTGCAATGTTGTGTATAAAATAACTATAAAATTATTGCTGAGAGGTTGAAGATATGGTTGAGCAAAATCATCTCTGAGGGGTAAGGTGGGTTTGTTGTTGGCTGGAAAATCTTGGATGGGGTTGTTATTGCTATGAAAGCTATTCACTCGATGGAAACTTCTAAGGAGAAATCTATGTTCATTAAGTTGGACATGACCAAAGCCTATGACCAGGTCAAATGGTCCTTTCTTCATAAATTTCTTGCTACTTTTAGCTTTGAGGAGGAATGGATTAGATGGGTGATGAGTTGTGTTTCTTCTTCCTCGTTCTTTGTTCTTTTTTATAATGATTCATCAAAGTTGTTTAAGGCCTCGATGGAATTGATGAAAGGATATCCTCTATCCCCTTATTTTTTTATCATTATGCAGAATGGTTGGGAAGACTCATCAAATCTCAAGTTATACATGGTCTCATTTAGGGTTGGAAGTGGGATAGCAGTTCGTCACCTCTTTCCCACATTCAATTTATTAATGATATAGATTTGTTGGAAGTTGCCACTATCAGGGAAGCTGGAAACATTAGATGATCTCTTGACATTTATCTAGGTGCTCTTGGGTAGTTTAATAATGAGGACAAGTCTTTTATTTTCTTCTTCAATACCCCTCCTCTTATTCAAGCCAGGATTGCTAGAATTATAAGATTCCAGGTTGGGACTCCCCCATTCATTTATCTTGGTATTTTGATTTCATCTTATCCTCTACCTAGATCTTCTTGGTATTTTATGCTTGATAATTTTAGATGGAAGGTGAATCACTGGACTATCATATGGCTCTCCTTTGCAGGTAAAGTGTTGCTTTTAAAATTTGTTGTTCAAGCTTTACCCATTTATAGGTGTTTTGTGCAAACAGCTCCCTCTTATTTTATCAAGAACATGGATGCTTTGTCAAGACAGTTTTTTGTGGTCTAGAAAACTTTCTCAATCTAAATAGAGTTTTGTTAGGTGGGATTTTGTTTATATACCAGTTCAAGAAGAAGGTCTTGGGTTGCAACAGGCGACTCTTTATGGATAGGCTTTGGCTACAAAACTATACTGGAGATAGTGTACTTCTCAAGATCATATTTGGACTAAATATTATCTTGTAACTACTTGAGAGGTATTTATGAGGCTGAGATCCTTAGTGTCAGCTTGGTTGGGAAAGGTTCAATTATTTGGTACACTTTGAAAAGAGGAGCTAATTTAATTAAGTAGGGTTTGTTCTGGATTTGAAATTAGAGTTTAGATGCTCTTTTCTGGGAGGATTCTTGGGTGGCCACCCTCCTATCTTGACTCAATATCCCAAGTTATGTTCCCTAAGTGTTTATTTCTTGGAAGCGGGTTGGTCTCATTGGAGGAATTTAAAAGAATCTAGACTTTTGGTAATCTGGAGATGTACAAGTGGAAAGATCTACAGGAATGGCCCTAGGGGGATTGTCCGAGGATAGAGATGTGCTTGCTCGTATTCTTACGAGGAGACCCTGCTCTTCATTAAGGGATAAAGATATTTTATCTTGGAACCCTGATCTCAAGGGAACCTACATTGTAGCCTATGGTTATCAAGTTCTTGATATGCAAAAGTTCGAAAGCCTCCCTGTCACATTTTGGAAAAAGGTGTGGAACAAATTTGGTTGGTCTAAATGTAACTTCTTTCTCTGGTTGGTCGCTCATAATAAATGCCTCACTTGGTATAACGTGAGGAAAAGGGGATTTCAAGGTCCCTCTTTTTTTGTCCTTTGTGGTAATAATGAGGATGACTCTTCTCATTTATTTTTCCAATGCTCCCTTGCCAAATACATTTGGCACCATTGGTGGAGTGCATGGAACCATACTTGTTTTCATGTCCTCTCCCTGGTGGAGTTTTAAAGCAGTCTGGGTAGACCTCCAACCAAAGCTCATTTCCTCTAGGTGGCTTGAAATTTGGGTCCTTCTTGCATCATCTGGTATATTTGGCTCAAACAAAACCATTGCATCTTTTAGGTTAGACATTTGGTTTTTCAACAGATCTAACAAAGGATCTTGTGTATGAATTAGGAAACTATCCATATAAAATGTGATGTGGATCCTCTTTTGGACTTTAGGTATGATAAGGTACGATAGGACCTTGGTATCTTTAGGTTTGGTGCAAACTCTTCTCACCCTAGTAGGGTTCCCCAGCTCAGTAATAAATTTTAGAGAGATGGTAGGTGGAGGCCACCCCCTAAAGGAGTTTTAAAAATTAATACTGATGGGTCATCCAAGGGTAATCCTGGATATGTTGGAATTGGTGATGTTGGGAGAGATTCTACTGGTATGGTCAGGTTTTTCTTTTCCATTTATAAAGGTGTTCACTCCAAAAAATTTATGGAAGCTCTTGTGATTCTTGAGGCCTTGCAAAGGGGGTTTTCTCTTGGCTGGCGCAAGAGCATCTGCGAGTTCAACTCTCAAATTTTGTTTAATATTTTAAACAGTAAAAGGTTGGAGGATGTTAATTGGAAGTTGGCCTCTATGGCCATTCAAATTTTCAAAATTAGTGAAAAGTTTGAATTTATCTCCTTTGTGTACATACCAAGGGAATGGAATGGAGTTGCTAATTATTTGGTTAAAAGGGCTTTTGAGATTTTGGGTCCTTGGATTATGGATAACTGGGAGAGTCTCCTGGTTGGGGACTCTTAGCACCCCCGGGAGTTGATCCATAAGGATGTCTATACTTAATGTGGTTTGTTCTTGTTATTTTATTTGGGTTTTGACCTATTTAGCGGTTTTAGCCTATTTTTTGTTTATTTGAGTCCTAGTTGGGGGCTTCATTATACTCTCTAATACTATATTTTTATAAATAAATTTTTACCCCTTTATTTAAAAAAAACTATGAAGATCTTCAGTCAAAAATTATTTGTGTGCTCAAACTAGGAAGTAGGCACTGTTGACTCAGAAGTTGGTTCCTAAAATTGGGAGATAGGCACCACTAACTGGGAGATAGGTGCCTAAAACTAGGATATAGGTGATTGAATCTAGGAGATAGGTACCTGAATCTAGGGATAGACACCTAAATCTGGAAGATAGACACCATTTGATGGGAGATAGGCACCACCAAATAGGATATAGGTACCTCAAACTAAGACATAGGTACCATCTGATGAGAGATAGGTACCACCAACCGTGTACCAACCAACTCTTTCAAGCTACCAAAAATTGATAGGCCTGCCAGCACTTGCTACCTAAAACTCCTCACTAGCTATCAGCATGAACTTGTCCACCATGTACTGCTAGATTTTTTAATTGGTGCAACCATTAATAAATTTGAGCAAGAGGCTCAAAATTGTTAACATTTTGGTGACTCATAAGGGGCACATGCTTGCAATGTGAAAAGAACCCATAAGACCAAGTGGTCTTAGCATCCATTGGGCACAAAGTCGTTAATATATTCAAAACCAAAAACCCATACCTAGTAGATTTTCCAGATACCCATAAAACTAAAACACACGACAGTAAAGACCTTCCAAAAAAAGTGAAAGAATAGAAAATAAGGTAGATCTAGATTAGTTCTTTCAGTAGGGTCACTAGGTGATTTTAAAAATATGCTTCAACAAGCAGATAATAGTTAAAACAAACACCAAATACTGACTTATTTAAAATATAACAAGATCTATGTAGATATTTTAATAAAATTATAGATCTGTCCCACCTGGGTACCAAATCTATTGATGTTTCAAAATGTATGCTTACACTTGCACCCATGCACAACATTAACATGAGAATATTCCTCTCGTGTGGAATTGCATGAGAGGTGAAAACCTCTAGAGAGTTGACTCTCATAAACTAAAACTAAAAAACTAAACTAACTTGCTAAAAAAACTTGTGGGGGAAAAGGGAGAGAGGAAAATAAAAAAAAATATAGCAACAACAAAACAGAGGAAAAATAAAAAGAAAAATATGTGATTACACAAAAAAAATGGTTTGTTGATTCACCAAAAATGCATGAGAAACATGATGGGAAATGTAAACTAGATGCCACAACAACTGCAGGAGGTAAGGTTGGTGTGAACCCATGAAATTCTCCCAAAATAAATATACAAAGATGCAGCCATTTCTATATTAAATTTGCCCATGCAATGCAACATACATGAAAGCAAAACATATGCCACAACAACTACAGGAGGTAAGGTTGGTGCGAACTCAAGAAATTATCCCAAGCTAAATATACAAAAGCAGTCATTTTTGTATTAAATCCATGGTTTTAAAAATCTCACCAAAATATCGAGGTGAATTAGCCCACCAGGGCCAAAATCCCAAGGACCAAAAGCTCCAAGATCGAAAGCCAAGATTACAAGGAGCATGCGACAAAATTATATAGATAATGCATGACTTACAATTTAAATTTAAAAATAGCATATGGCAAAAATTAAAATTACGTATAGATTCTTCTAGTATCTAACCACCTAGCCACACAAACTGAATATTTTTCCCTCAATGCCAACAATATTAACGCCTTAGAACAACCCGCGTACAACCAACACTGCACTTTACATTACAAATCCTTTTTAAGAAAGGTGGAATTGCACCAACTTGCTAACACTGCCATGCTACCAGAGCCCATTTTCCATGTGGATTAAATAACACAGCAAGACTGCATACTTACCTACATACTTGCCAGTTTTTATATATCTTCTTTGTCGTCTATCTAGATTCGTAAGATTTTACATGTTAGAGAATTTAGATAGCTCACAAAAGAAGAAGATTTAAACAATAATTTTAAATAAAAGCACATAGGTGCGAAACACATTTACGGAGCATTTCAAGTTTTTGCAATCGTGCTTGTAAAGTTTTTTATGTGTATGTCATTATGTTAAAATTTCTTTTTGGATAAAAAACTTTTTTTGTGCTAAGTTTCTCTCCTTTCATATACCAGTGTACTGCTATGATTTTTCTTTTCATTTCTTTACCTTAAAAAAGTCCTGGTATGTTCAAATCGGGAAGTAGGCACATAAATACAATAGATAGTATTTGAATATAGGATATAGGCATCGCTAACTGGGAATAGGTACCTAAAACTAGGAGATAGATGCCTAAATATGGGAGATAGGCACCTGATTCTGGGAGATAGGCATCGTTGACTGGGATATAGGCGCATGAAACTAGGAGATAGGTGCTTGAATCTGAGAAATAGGTACCTGAATCTTGAAGATAGATGCCAAAATCTAGGAGATAGGAGCCATATGATGAGATATATGCAGCACCAAATGCGATATAGGCACCTCAAACTAAGATATAGGCACCATCTTATGGGAGATAGGCACCACCAAACGTGTACTAACCAACTTTTCCAAGCTACCAAAAATTGATAGGCCTACCAACACTTGTTTCTTAAAAATCCTTGCTAGTTTTTAGCATAAACTTGTCCACCACATACCACTAGATTTTTTAGTTGGTGCAATCGTTAATGAATTTGAGTGGGAGGTTCAAAATTAATTAATACTTTGGTGACTCACAGGGGATACATGCTTACAATGTTAAAATAACCTAGAAGACCAGGTGGCCTTAGCATCCATTGGGTATAAATTCATTAATATCTTCATAATCGAAAACCCATACCCAACAGATTTTTTAGATACCCACAAAACTAAAACACATGACAACAAAGACCTTCCAAAAAAAGTGAAAGAACAAACAATAAGGCAGATCTAGATTAGTTCTTTCAACGGAGTTGCTAGGTAATTTTAAAAACATGGTTTAACAAGAAGATAACAGTCAAAACAAACACCAAATATTGATTGATATAATACATAACAAGATCTATGCAAATATTTTTGTAAAATTGTAGATGTGTCCCATTGGGTATTAATGAATTTTGATCCTCCTGCTCAAATTCATTAATGGTTACAACAATTAAAAAATTTGGCGGTATATGATGGACAAGTTAATGTTGACCATTGGCAAGGAGTTTTATTCAGCAAGTGTTGGCAGACCTATCAATCTTTGGTAGCTTGGAAGAGTTGGTCGGTACACATTTGGTGGCACCTATATTCCATCAGATGGCACCTATCTCCTATTTTGAGGTGCCTATCTCTCGTTTGGTGGTGCCTATCTCCCAAATTCAGGTGCCTATCTTATAGTTTCAAGTGCCTATCTCCTAGTTTCAAGTGCCCATATCCCAATCAGTGGTGCTTATCTCCCAGATTCAGGTGCATGTCTCCCATTTTCAAGTGCCTACTTCTCGGTTTGAGCACACAAAGACTCTTTGATCAAAGACCCTAACAGTTTTCGATGTCGAAGACTATTTTAAAAATATATAAATATCCTGTGGCAATTATTTAAAATCATTGTTTAAATCTTCTCCTTTTGTGAGCTATCTAGATTCTCTGAGATGTAAAATATTATGAAACTGGACAGACAATAGAGAAGATATGTAAAATCTGACAAGTACATAGGCAAGTATGCAGTCTTGTTGTGTTAATTAATCCACATGGAAAATGGGCTCTAGAAGCATGGCAATATTAACAAGTTGGTGCAACACCGTCTTAAAGAGGATTTGTAATGTAAAGTGCAGTGTTGGTTGTACGTGGATTTTTTGAAGGCTTTAAGATTGCTAGCATAGAGGTAAGAACATTCAATTTGTATGGTTGGGTGGTTAGAGACTGGTAGAATCTACATGTAATTTTAATTGTTGCCATCTACCATTTTTTAATTAAATTTGTAAGTCATGCATTCTCTATATAATTTTATTGCATGCTCCTTGTAATCTTAGCTTTTGGTCCTCGGGCATTTTGCTCAGGCTTTTGGCTAAGGCCTTTTTGGGCTCAATATTTTGGCCTTGGAGGGCTGATTCATCATCATATTTTGGCAAGATTTGTAACACCGTGAATTTATTATGAAAACAACTACCTCTATGTATATTTAGTTTGGGATAATTTCATGAGTTCACACCAACCTTACCTCCTGCAGTTGTTGTAGCATCTATTTTGCTTTCATGCGTGTTACACTGTTTGGGCACATTTAATATAGAAATGGTTGCATTTGTGTATATTTAGTTTAGGATAATTTCATAGGTTCACACCAACCTTACCTACTACAATTTTTGTGGCATCTGTTTTACATTCCCCATTGTGTTTCTCATACATTTTCGATGAATCAACCAACCATTTTTTTTAGCGCAATCACCTCTTTTTTCTTTTATTTTTCATCTATTTTGTTGTTGCTGTTTTTTTTTATTTTCCTCTCCTTTTCCCCCACAAGTTTTTTTATCAAGTTAGTTTAGTTTTTTTATTTTAGTATATGAGAGTCGGCTCTCTCCAAAGGATTTTTTCTCTCACGTAGTCCCACATGAGAGGAATATTTCTATGTTGATGTTGTGCGCACGTGCAAGTGTAAGCATACATTTTTAGACATCAACAATATGGATCTACCCAATATATGTTATTGAAGTAGCCCCAAATGATGTAAGTAAATGGACAATAAAGAAGTAGATGATCTAATGTTTTTAGATCCTCATTACATAAAACACATCTAAAAGGTCCATGATATCCTATTTATTATAGACTATCATCTCTAATAGTTTTACTTTGGATTGATAAACAAATTAAAGTTGAGGCCTTAGGGAGGGACTCAAATGTCCAAACATTTTTCCAAGGGAAATTCTTGGAAATAGGAAATTTTGATTGTTTTAAAGCCTATATCTAAATTTGATCAAGTATCCACCATATTTTGATAGATTTCAAACAAACTTATCACTTCCCTTAAAAATGATCAAATAAAACTCTTTAAACATATTTTTAAGCTTATTTATTATTTACTTGAGGTCCTTTACCTCAACTAAAATATAAATAAAATTAAAATATCTAGAATCATTTCTCATATTAATACAAATTTTGGCCTATGAATCTCTACAAACCAAATAGGCCCAAGCTAATGGTTTTATTTTTGAAACAAAAATAAGAGGATAAGGCTTCAACCAAGCATTAGATAAAAAAATTAATAAAATAATTCTCAGTAACTAGTAAGCTAAAATATTTCTTGATCAATTTCAAACCATTTAGTATGAATCTCCTTGTTGTCAAAATCCTAGGTAGGGTTCATGTCCATAATAACCACATAGCATTCCAAAAATCTATATATTTTTCAAACAACATTTTTTACCTAACACCTTTGATCTTGGAATAATCCCAAACTAATATTTGCCCTTATGTCAAACTCATAAGTTTGTAATTTTGCAAGCCTAACCATCTAATTTTAGTTTCTATGCAAACCTTATCCCATACAATAAGGAAACCTAAAATATCCTTGCATCCTTCTCAAAGAAAATCTCTTTGAGTTTTGTCAAATTTGGATGCTATACTTGCTAACAATGTTAAAAATAACAACATACATATAGAGATATGGGCAACAATTATGCTTACTTGAATTATGCTTACTTGATACAATTGGATACCTAAATAATATATCTTCTTATTATGAATCTATCTAATATTTTTTAAATGAATTTAACCCCAGCTCTCTTGTTTGGGCATGTAAATTTTCCATTTTGGGGGATTATGTCCTGAATTTTCTGCTCAATCATAATTTGCATAACCAGGTCCTTAGAAAGGTTTTTTGAGGGAATACCTCATTTATTCTCCCATTGGGCTAAAGTCACATTTAGGTCCCCTAATATGATTAAATTTTGGGGTCTTTCCTAATGAATCCAATGTTGAAGACTTTTTCAAGCCTCTTGTTTTAAGACTATGTTATTTGGTCCATAGAAATTGACTATGGTCCAAGTCTATGCTTATAGAGAGGAGAAAGAAGCTACCATCCAATTTGAAAGTCTTGTTTTTTTAACACATATCAGGGCTTATGGATATCATGCGAGGAGAAGCCCCCAAGGAACCTGATGAATTTGTTGCTTCTCAATCTAAGGATATCCATATGCTTTTCCATTCTATTCTTGTTGACTACTTTGTTAATTTAATTTATTTAATGCAAATAGCCATTGGCTTCTATTGGGTTACTAATTGAATTAGGTAGTTTTCCTTCAGGATACTACCCAATCCTCTTTCATTCTATGATAAAACCTTCATTTCTTAAGTGGCTTCTTAACCTTAATGAAGTCTAAGGTTGTTTATAATTTCTTTTGAGTCTCTATATTTGCTTGTTCTATTCTTAACTCTTGATTATATTTCCTCCATCTACTATAATATTTGGTGGTTGTGGTACCTCCTAGAATCATTGCTACTGCTAATTGAGTCTCTTTTATTTCTTCAATCTCCTCTTATTGAACTTTGGTAGCCTGAGTTTCCTCCACTTCATTTTTTGATTCGGTATTTGATGGATCTTCCCCTATTTTAGATGATCCTAGATGTTTTTCTTCCTCAATTTATGATAAATTATTTTGTCTTTTTGGTTGTGGTTGAGGCCTCCTTCTTCTACTTCTATATCTTCTTTGTTGTTTTCTTCTTACTAGTTGGAAGTCTTGATCTTCCTCCTTTGTCTTTTGTTGTACCTTAGTGGGGTAGTTTCTTGAGAAATGACCATATTTATGACAAGTAATACATTTTAAAAAAATGTGCTCATAATCTAGTGGCTAGGTATGGATCCAGCCCAAGACTTTGATACCTATTTTTTTAGGAATCCTTTTTTCATATTGACTTGAACACACAACCTAGCACAAGTTGCATTATTGGCCTTTGAAGGAGCCTAGTATATAAATGTGTCAATAGAGATACCTATTGTCTCAAGAGTTGGTTTATTCCATAAATGTAGGTATAAAAATAGAAATTTTACCTAAATTGAGACTTATTATGGTTCTTCCACTTGTGGTTCAAAACTAATTGACCAAGAGTTTATGAAGAGAGGGCTTGATCCAAGGAAACATGGCCCTCCTTGAAATATTGCATCTCCTTCCTCTATGGAGGAAATAACTATTAAATATCCTCTCCTTACCAACATGAATTCATATGAAGATATTTTAAATCCCCAAGAAGAGATGATCCATATTTAAATGGATGTTGGGCTAGGCTAAATACCCATAAACTTGCAAGAAAGAGCTCTCTTACTTAAGGTGAGGATCAGACTTTGAATATAGTCTGGAGGGATCTCCACCACTATAGCATCATCCAAATTAGGAAAAAGGAGCCTTTATTACTTGGTTGGGATTGTTGTGGCTTCCTCGTCTTCAAAGCTTTGGTCATATTTTCCAGTTTTGATTGGTCGAACAAACGAGGTTGTGAAAATAAGAAAAATGAGCCATGGTCAACATTCTTGAGTATGGAGGTAGTTATAATTGTAATATATTAGAAGGATATTTGGGGAGGGAGGTATCTTCCTCACTACTATCACCATGAGAGGGCTTCAAAAGTTATCAAAACCCTAATGTAAGCCAAAAAAGAAAATCCTCATCAAAATCTAAGATATTTTATTTCTTAGCTCACATTTCTCTGTTAAATTCATGGATAGACCATGAAAGCAAAAACAAAAGTAGAGGAAACTAGTAAAGAAAGAACTAGAAGATCTTAGAATAAATAACTACAAAAAAATTCAAATAGTCATAATGCCTATAAAATCTAGGCAAGCAAAGGATAATGCGTCGAGTGGTATGAACCCTCATCCAAAAACTAGGTTCAAGCATCAATGATGGACAATAGAATTAAAGTTGGCATTGTTAAAACTCCCATGAAAAATATATACTCTTCAATATATTCTCGAAAATCATAGTATCAAAGCACTATATGAAATTATGTCACAGAACACCATCCTAAATGCTTTCATCATCTTTGGGAGTGAATCTATTTTATTTTCTCTTCTTCAATTAATTCTTGGCTATGGAAATTTATGTATGAGAGGATGAGCTTAGTCATCAAATGACCGATCCACATGTTGGCACCATCCATATTACATCATGATACATAGTGATATTACAAGTTAGCTATTATGCTTGTGTTTCTTGGCAAGATTCAAATCTAGGCCTCCTTCTTGAAAGTTAAGGAATTTAATTGGTTGAGTTAATGTCATTTGATAATCTTATACAATACTTATATTGGCTTGCACCAAGTTTTTCTCCTCCATTTTTTTTATACCTTAATTAGAGGAATAGAAACTCAAAAAGACTAATTGAGAAAGAATCAGTATTTTTTTTTTTTTGGAATGTAGTCTCCTCACCAAAAGATGTTCTAAGCAATTCATTAATTGAGTATACAGATTTATCTCAAACTTGAGATATCAAACATTAAAAGTTATGAAAATTGATATGATTACTCTTAAACTATAGTCCACAAGATAAGTAATAAGACTATTTTTCATGCCTCTTGTAATTTTTTTAAATTTATATGGATTGAAATGATCCCTATCTGTATTATATCTTGACCACATAGTGGTATTATAAGATCTTGGCAATTATACATGTATTTCTTGGCAAGATTCAAATCAAGGTATTTTCCTTAATAGTTAAGAAATTTAACTGGCTGATCTCATGCCATTTGATACAAATATTAATATTCACTCATGGGATTTGAACCTTGGCCATTGGTGTCAAAATATTAACTCCTAACCACTTGTTCCAAATCCCATGGACCATGCCTCGTATAGAATTAGTTGTGCCATGGAAAAGGGTGTAATTGCCTTCCATATTTTTTTCTATGTTTATAAATAACCCTTGTTTTTCCCTAAAAACCCATACAATATTCCCATATTTTCTTTGAATAAAAATTATGTCAACAAGTGGTCATTTTCCTCCTCTTCCTTCCTGCATAATAAACATAGGGATGAACCTCCTTATTTTATGGTATTATCAAAGGTTAAACATTGTCCATGAATAATTGACTATGAGCGTTTACTTTTGGCCATACTTTAGCTTTCAATATTTCCCCTAGAATTTTTTATTATCAAAGGTCAATTTTCCAATCAAAAACTCCTTAACAAGTATTACTTGGATCCTTTCAAACCCCATCCAAATTGTCACTTATTGAAGTTGTTAAAACACCTTTGTTGAAAAATCTTGACCAAGTCATTTGTTGATTCTAATGTTTCTCTTGATGGTCATATTCTAGGTATTTTCACTGTCTAAGTAGTTTTATCAATATCCAGGATGTGCTTGCAATTTACCACATACACCCACTCAATGTCTTTAAAAGAATTGTTATATCTTTAAGGAAATATTTCTAAAATTGAAGGGAAAAAATCCATGAGTCATCCTAAATGAGGTCTCTATCTCCATTAGTGACAATCAAAACAAGTCTATTTTCATTTTTGCATATTTGAATTTTAAACAATCTTATATGTCTATTATTTTCCCTTTAAATTGAACCAAAAATAGCATATGGCATAACTACTCTCAACTATTTGAAATTTATTACTATTTCACATAAGTTATTTATATTACAACACTAACACTAATATAACTTTATTTTTAGATATTTTTTATTTAGAATACCCTTGCTAAAATTAAATCCTCCTAGATATTTGGGTTAGAAAACTTAATCTCGAACTCTATTTTATCTTTTCTAAGATTCATACCCAAAGAAATTGTCTTGTCCATTACCTAAAAATGTTAGAGTTGTAAGAGTACCATATAAATCTTAATTATGCCTACAAAATACATCAATCCCATAAATTAGACTTTTCCATATGAATTATACCTACAAAGTATGTAGACCCCATAATTAAGATTTTACCATAGGAATTATGCCTACAAAAAACAACTAATTAAGATCCATCCAATTATCTTACTCCTGGATTAATCTAGGATTTTTTTCGACTCCATCCTTGGGATTTTGACTAAAAGAGGACACACATAGTTATTTAGTAGGTCACATTTCTAACACTTGAGAATTTTCATTATTCACTCTTGAATTCTTCTCTTTGATAAAAGCCTGTTAGATTTCTTTTCAATAATTTGTTGATTAGAGGCATTGAAGTAAATATCGAAGTCTCTTTTAAAATTGTAGTTTCTATAATTTTGGCCTCTGTTAATAAGGTAGTACCATATATATACTATAGATAAGTTTTCCTATTTACTCTTATTATAGTTTTCATTCCTTCAAGTAAAATTGAACTCTAATTTCATTTAGGAGTTTGTCAAGTCCTTCAGCCAAAATGATAAAATATATGGAGATAGAGGATCACCTTGTTTATGCCCTATAGAAGCTAGGAAATGGTGAGATGTGAATCCATTAATAAGTATTAAAAATGAGGGGAGCTTCACACCACTAAAATTCAATTAGTCCTTTCTTTGGAACCCAAAAAAATCATTCTATTTTAAAGAAAGCTCAATCCACATGTAATAGTCTTTACTCATATAAGATTTGATAAGCTTACTATTTTACTCAAAAGTTGATATTGAATGTATGCCCTCATTTTATTTTAATTATTTTTAAGGATTGATATGTATCCCATCCATAGTACATCATGATCACATAGTGGTATTTGAATAATTTAGAAATTATGCATGTATCACTTGGCAGGATTCAAACCTAGGTCTCCTCCTTGAAAGTTGGGGAATATAATTAGTTGAGATAATGCAACTTGATGTATGCTCTCACTTGTTATCACAATTCCATACAATATGTATCTTACTTCCACAAATACCCCTTGCTTTGTGATTATAACTTTATGAAGATAATCCTTTTGTAATTGTCCTATAAATCACATTACACAAGAATAAGTGTAAATTAATGCAATTCTACTCTATGATATTTAGGGACACAAAGGTGGAACTATGAGGTTTCAACAATTTTTTATTACATCTAGATTTCTCAACCACCTCTAGTAAATATTCCTTCACAACACCCAAAAATTAGAAGATTTCAATTGAAAATACATCTGGATTTGGGGATTTCTTTTCTTCATATGTAAACACTATTATTGTATTCATATTGTTGTGTCTATCCACTAAGAATAAAACGGTGCATTGAATATCTATAAATTCTATCTATATATTAAAATTTGGGTGGCTACTAATGGGGGACACTCCCATAAAAAAAAAACATTGCATTACTGTCAGGTTAGTTATACCATATCTAAATTGTCCTTTTATCAAAGATATTCCTCATTACCTTTCTATCAAAAATCTTCATTTTTCTCAAAATATTGTGTTCCCACAAAAAACTCCTTGACATCATTTTCATTAAGATAAAATCTCAGTCAAACCAGTTGTCTTCAAAAATTTGAATTTTGATAAATTAAGACCAACAACGTGATTGGATAAATTTTATGTTACTTGATTTCCTTCTTTATAAAGCATGTTAACATTTCCAAGATATTATCTTCAAAAGTAGTTGTTGGAAATCATAAATAATGTTCTTTTTATCCAATCCCTGCATCCATTTTTCTATAGTAAAAATAATTTTTGAATCCCCCTCAATTTAAATATATTTCAATTATTTTTCAATGGTAATTTTGAACCCTATAAGAAGTGCCCTGACCTATGCATGGTTGTTAGTTGAAGTTCCATATATTTTCGATAAATGAAGATAATATTTTATTCATTATTTCAAAAAACACCACACATCATATTTTCTTGAATTTCCTTTAGAAACACCATAAAAAATTATTTTGATAAATTTAACTTATGGACATTTCCATTTTAACATAGATCAAACTAGATCCTTTCTGTTAACTCCACTATTATAGATGACCCTTTTATTTATATTCAAATCTTATAGCCAAGAGGCTATGGCTGTTTTTACTAAAGTTGAAAATTCTCATGATGAGTACCCTATTTAGAAGCATTTTGCAAGAAAGGTAATAATATAATTCCAAATTTGGACATGCTTTTGAGATTTGTTTTAAAAATAATAATTATTCCTTTCAAACAATGAACTCCAACAAATAATGATAGCACCAATGCTCCATAGAATGCATAATGCCTTATTTTTTAAAATTAACCTAATATTTCATCAACTCTTTTATTATTGATGAAGCTACCCAACATATTCTCATATTTTAAAAAACAATCCCAGCTGGTTAAGCAAAGGGACAACGAAAAAGTAAATAATATGATGTTTTTATATTCTTCTTATACAAGGTAAACTTGAAAGTTCCATGGTATCCTCTTCTTTGTAGCCTCTCACCTGGAAGAATTTTATTTTGGGTTATTGACCAAAGAAATATTGAGGCCTTAGCAATGATATTGAGTGACTAAAAGTTCTCCTTAGGAAAATGTTGTCCTCTTCTACTATCGTGGCCACCATATGTGGAGATCAAATGATTAGGACAATCACACCTCACATAGAGTGACACAACAAGGCAACTCTAAGATCATAGAATGTGTCTCAATCAGTTTGCCTTCAAGGTTTTTTATAGGCCAACTCCTTTTAAGATATGATCTTTCTACTCTATCCTAATCTAACTAGCTTCATGGGGAAAAGGGAAAAAATACAAAATACAAAAAACAACACAAAATAAAATCCTAAACTAACTAGGGATGATGCACCAATATCATAAGATTCTCCTACACAATGGTAGGATAAATGAACACATAAGTGTAATGTGTCGATAGTTCAAAGGTGAACACTTCATCCTCTCAACACGTACAGTTAAGCATAGATTGCATATATAAGAAATGGGACAGAGATGAGATAGTCATAGCCTCTTATACATGCACATAATCATATATACACAAAAAAACATGAAATAAAAAGCCCAATAGTCATGGCTTCCTATATATGAGTATAAAAGTTACAAGTCATTCCATAAGTGGGGGCTTGAAAGCTTACCTACAAGACCACTCAAGATTTAGGTCCAGATTATAATACAAGAGAAAATTAAGAGAAAGTTATACAACTAGTCAATCCTTTACAATGCTAAACTTCTACTATTTATAGATTACAAAAGATAGCTTTTTTCTCTCAAATTGAGATTTCGGGTCCTTGGATTATGGATAACTAGGAGAGTCTCCTGGTTGGGGACTCTTAGCACCCCCGGGAGTTGATCCATAAGGATGTCTAGACTTAATGTGGTTTTTTCTTGTTATTTTATTTGGGTTTTGACCTATTTAGTGGTTTTAGCCTATTTTTTGTTTATTTGAGTCCTAGTTGGGGGCTTCATTATACTCTCTAATACTATATTTTTATAAATAAATTTTTACCCTCCCAAGAAGAATACAATATTGTAAATTTTTACCCTTCATTATAAACCACATTCGGTGATCTTCTTGCGCTCCCAAGAAGAATACAATCTTGTAATCTCCAAAACTCGGCTCCTCTGCCACCACCGTAACTGTAACCTTCACCCCTTTTTATCCTAACTGACAATTGCCATCGAGTCAACCGCGAAAACACGCATTGATGAGCCATCTGAACATCTCTGACCTCTGGGCACAGCAGTCGAGTGGCCACCATGCTCAGCAAACTTATCGGGCAAGAAATCCTGTATTGATGAGGCATTTGACCGCCTTGGGAAACACCATCTAGGAACACGTGCCTTTTTGGGTCATGAACCAACAGTATGTCATGATATCGCGACATTTTTCTTCCTTGCTGCCTTTTCTCTCCTTTGGGTTGCGATATTGTGACATGTCGCGATATCGCGACATTTTCCTCCTCGCTGCATTTTCTCTTCGTCGGGTCGCGATATCGCGACATGTCGCGATATCGCGACATTTTCCTCCTCACTGCCTTTTCTCTTCATCGGGTCACGATATCGCGACATTTTCCTCCTCACTGCATTTCCTCTTCATCGGGTCGCGATATCACGACATTTTCTTTCTGGCTCTTCTTTCTTTCTTTTGGTCACGAAATCACGACATGTCGCGATATCGCGACATCTGCCTTCTGCTTCCTTCTCGCATTTTCGGGTCGCAAAATCGTGACGTGTCGTGATATCATGACATCTTTGCCCTCTGCTCTCTCTTCGCTTCTTGGGTCATGAAATTGTGACATGTCGCGATATCGTGACAGCTTTGCCTTCTGCTCTCGCTCTCTACTTCGGGTCGTGAAATCATGACGTGTCACGATATCGCGACATCTTTGCCCTCTGCTCTCTCTTCGCTTCTTGGGTCACGAAATCGTGACATGTCGCGATATCGCGATAGCTTTACCTTCTGCTCTCACTCTCTACTTCAGGTCGCAAAATCGTGACAGTTTTCTTCCTTGCTTCATTTTATGCTCCTTCGGTCGTGATTTCGTGACATATCGCGAAATCGTGACATTTTCTTCTCTGACCCTTTCTATTCCCTTTCGATCGCGATTTCGCGACATGTCATGAAATCGTGACATTTTTCTCCTCTCGCCTTTCCTGTGTTCTTTCGGTCGTGAAATCGTGACACGTCATGATTTCGTGACATTTTTCTTTGGATGCCCTCTCTCTCCTGATTCGGTCACGATTTCGTGACATGTCGCGAAATCGTGACAATTTCTGTGGATGCCTTCTTTCTCCTGCTTCGGTCGCGATTTCATGACATGTCACGAAATCACGACATTTTTCACTCCTGTGCCTTGCTTCGTCATTTTGTCGAGATAATGCGACATGTCATGATATCGCGACACTTTTCCTCCCTTGCGTCTTCTTTCGTCTTCTAGTCACGATTTCACAACATGTCGCGATATCGCGACATTTTTGCTCCACGTATTCTCTCTCCTTCCTGAGCCATGAAAACGTGACATGTCGCGATATCGCGACACTTTTCTCTGTCACGATATCGTGACATCGAGGCAAACACTTAAAAAAAAATTGTTGATGCAAGATTGCTCTGCTGCCATCGGATGCTCCTGCATCAGACAACCGGGGTGGATTGAGAAGTGACCTTCACTTCTGTACTGTTCTGTCACCTTATCACAACTTGCAAAATCTTCAACCTCTTCAACCTCCACCCTCATTGTTGTTAGCAACCTCTTTTCATCCATCCCCTTCAACAAATAGATTCTAGCACTGCTACATACCCTTTCGCTCGCCTCCTTCAAGGGCTTCAGCTTATGGCGCACTCCATTCTTCGTCATTGAATAAGTGTTGACGTGACCATCATGCATTGCACACCGATCAAACTGCCATGGCCTTCCCAACAACAAATGGGAAGCATCCATAGGCAGGATGTCACACAGGACCTCATCACAGTAATTCCCAATATTAAATTTGACCAAGGACTATTCACTGACCAATGTCCTATGGTCCTTCCGCAACCACGCAATCCGATATGGATGCGGGTGTCTCCTCCTCTCTAGCTATAACTTAGTAACCATTTCTTCAGAGACCAAGTTATCAGTACTACCATTATCTATAATCACATTACAGACCTTACCCGAACTCTTACACCTTGTGCGAAATAGGATTCTCCTTTGGTCTGATCCTTTCTCCTCATTCAACAAGGTTCTTCTTGTGAACATCACTTCTCCTCTCTCTACCTCCTTAGAATGTTCTGATTCATCTCTTTCATCTGCTATAGCAGCTCTGGCAGGACCCTCAGGTCTCTTATTCATCCTTTCTCGATGTTGTGGACACTCATATGATCGATGTCCTTCTTCCCCACAAAGGAAATAGGTTCCACGAAATCCTCCTCTTCCATATCTACCTCTTCCTCTTTGGTAGCCATTGTTCTGATTATGGGATCTATAATCATTATCTCCCTTCTGATCCTGGCTGCTGCTAGCTTCTTCTTTCTTCTCATCTTGTCCTCCATCTATTCTTCCACCAGTTCTTCCACCATGACCCCTTCCTCTTTGCTTGTTCTCAAACCTTCTATTCAGCTTCTCTTCAACCCTTAGGGCAAACTGGTAAGCATCCTCTATGGTGGTCATCCTGACCAGGCTTAACTCTTCTTGAATACTTACTTGTAACCCATTAATATAATGGGCTACCTTCTCCTTGTTGGCCTTTGAATGGCCTGTTCTGATTACAATCTTGTAAAACTCCTCTGTGTATTCTTTAACAGACTTGTTGGCTTGCTTCAAACCTTGCATTTTCTTTAGCAGATCCATATCATAGTCAGTTGGGATGAACTGCCTCTTCAATTTCTTTAGCATTCTATCCCACCTGGTTATTCTCTCCTTTCCTCTTCTATTTATTTCTAGTTGTACTCCCTTCCACCATATGTTGGCATGACCCTTTAGCTTGGTCTTAGCAAACCTGACCCTATCAGGATCTTCAATCTCTTCATACTCAAAGTATTCTTCCAAATCATTGATCCAGTCAATCAACTCCTCTAGATCAATATTTTCAGAATACGTAGAAACCTCCATCTTCGATCTCTTTCTAATCTGAGAGATGGCTTTGTATAACCTGGCTTGTGCAGGATCTATAGCCTCTTCTTCTTCCTCAAACTGGTCCTCTTCTTCATCAACTTCATCTTCACTTCCTTCTTCTCCTATGGGTTCAGCCCTCTACGCAGCTCCTCTTGCAGGGCCTGAACTTGCCTCTGCAGAGCCCTGAAATCTTCTGCTGGCACCATATTTCTCCCACCACCATGGTTTCTTCGTGGAGGCATTCTGCTTCACTCTCTTCTCACAACCCTTCCATAGATCCTGGTGTAAGCTACCTCACTTTTGACGATCTACTCACACACTTAGGAACTCCTGCTCTGATACCACTTGATAGGGGGGGCGAATTTCAAAATCCAATCTTCTATTTTCTTTATCAAAAATCAATTTACAACACTAGCCCGTAGGCATAGTTTTCTTTACAACACTAGCCCACAGGCGTAGTCTTCTTTACAACACTAGCCCGCAGGCGTAGTTTCCTTTTCCTGATGCAAGCTACCTCACATTCGGTGATCTGCCTACGCTCCTAGGAAGAATACAATCTTGTAATCCCCAAAACTTGACTCCTCCACCACCACCATGATTGTAACCTTCACCCCTTTTTATCCTAACTGGAAACTGCCACCGAGTCAACCGTAAAAACATGCATTGATGAGCCATCTGAACATCTCTGACCTCTAGGCACAGCAGTCGAATGGCCCCCATGCTCAGCAAAATTATCGGGCAAGAAATCATGTATTGATGAGGCATTTGACCGCCTCGGGAAACACCGTTTGAGAATGCATGCCTTTTTGGGTCGTGAACCAGTAGTATGTGACATTTTTCTTCCTCGTTGCCTTTTATCTCCTTCAGGTCATGATATTGTGACATTTCGCGATATCGCGACATTTTCCTCCTCGCTGCATTTTCTCTTTGTTGGGTCGCGATATCGCAACATGTCACGATATCACGACATTTTCCTCCTCACTGCCTTTTCTCTTCGTTGGGTCACGATATCATGACATGTCATGATATCATGACATTTTCCTCCTCGCTGCCTTTCCTCTTCGTCGGGTCGCGATATCGTGACATGTCACGATATCGCGACATTTTCTTTTCGGCTCTTCTTTCTTTCTTTTGGTCATGAAATTGCGACATGTCACGATATCGCAACATCTGCCTTCTACTTCCTTCTTGCATTTTCGGGTCATGAAATCATGACGTGTCGTGATATCGCGACATCTTTGCCCTCTACTCTCTCTTCGCTTCTTGGGTCACAAAATCGTGATTTTTTGCGATATCGCGACAGCTTTGCCTTCTGCTCTCGCTCTCTGCTTCAGGTCGCGAAATCGTGACGTGTCATGATATCGCAACATCTTTGCCCTCTGCTCTCTCTTCACTTCTTGGGTCATGAAATTGTGACATGTCGCGATATCGTGACAGCTTTACCTTCTGCTCTCGCTCTCTGCTTTGGGTCACGAAATCATGACATGTCGCGATATCATGATAGTTTTCTTCCTTGCTTCCTTTTCTGCTCCTTCGGTCGCGATTTCGTGACATGTCACGAAATCACGATATTTTCTTCTCTGACCCTTCCTATTCCCTTTCGGTCATGATTTCGTGACATTTTTCTTCGGACGCCCTCTCTCTCCTGATTTGATCGTGATTTCATCATGATATGTCGTGAAATCGTGTCAATTTTTACGGATGCCTTCTTTCTCCTGCTTCGATCGTGATTTAGCGACACGTCGTGAAATCATGACATTTTTCACTCCTGTGCCTTGCTTCGTCATTTTGTTGCAATAATGTGACATGTCGTGATATTGTGACACTTTTCCTCCCTTGCGCCTTCTTTCGTCTTCTGGTCGTGATTTCACGACATGTCGCGATATCACGACATTTTTGCTGTGTCTTCTCTCTCCTTCCTGAGCCACAAAAATGCGACATGTCGCGATATCGCGACACTTTTCTCTATCGCGACATCGAGGCAAACACCTAAAAAACAAAATTGTTGATGCAAGATTGCTCTGCTGCCACCGAATGCTCCTGCATCAACATCCTTGGGATCTAGAAATCTGAGTACAAAATTCATTTTATAAATACTTTTATTATATTTGGGACTACTATTATAAGTGTCATGTTTTTATCTTCAACAAACCACCCACTTCTATTTTATTGTTGAGTTGAAGTGGTATTAGTAGGTAATTCTTAACTTCCTTTAGTAATGGCACATTAGTTCATTTCATCTACCCTTTTGGGAGCTTTTGCACTAGCACCGATATCTTACATCTATATCTTATTTTTATTCCTTGTTGAATACCTCTATATTGTGCCCTACTTTCTACAACACTTATGCTCTTTTCCTATATTATTTTTATCTTATGGGGCATTGTGAGTCATTTATATTTTTAAAATAGAATTTCATAAAAAAAATTATTCATTTTTCCACGTCAAACTTTTCATAAACTTTTGAGGCTAGACCTTTATCAAAAGTTTTTATGGAAGGCTTCTTCCTTATTGTCAAACATTTTTGGTTGGTTTGACTCTCAAAACTTTTGGTTTTTTTAGCTATCAAAATCCTTTCCTCCTTACGGCCTTAGAACTTTTCATCTATCTTCTCCTTTGAAGCTTTCAAAATTTTTGATCTTCGGACATTTCGCCCTTCTTGCATATTTAGAAAATTTTTACCACTTCCTACCTCTTAGGATTCTTGGGCCACTTAGGGCATCGAAACTTTTGCTTTCCTTTCTTGGTAAAATTTTTTATAAAATGACACCCACCTTTGATTGGAATATTTTTATTGCATCATAATGATGTCTCTTTCCTTGCTTTCATCCAACTTACCTCTATTATATTATTCTTTCAAAATCCATCTAAGGAAAAAACCTCTACATACAATGAAAAAATCACTAAAATTCTAGCAATTGACAGGGGTCTTCTTGCTTGCTAAAGGAGAATTTAGAATTTTTGCCTTCATCCTTGGATGTAGAATCAAAATTTAACCTAAAAAAATATAGAAAATAGGCAAAGAAAGAATACCAAAATTTTATGGGGCTAGCAGCTTATTTAGCGCTTGTTTGATATCTTCCCACTCTTCATATGAAGGGCAATGGATCTGTCCAAAGTGTTTGTAGACTGCTTATATCTCAAATTGGTCATCATGAGAGAAATTCCTTATTTGATTTGCAACCTCATGCATGTAAATATTTTATTTTGCCAATAGTCCAATTTCCCAAGCCACATCATTTGTCGGAGGAGGGTCTAACCATTTTTCAAAATGGAAAAGATCTTCCTTCCATTACTTTATTAGCTATAGATATTCTTGCTTTGAATAGATCCTGGATTCGATCTAAGTAGAGGGAAGTCCTTTTTGCACCAAAAAATTAATATGACTTTTGAGCCTTCCAATGGTATAAAACAAGGCATTTAGTTGGACTATGCATTGTTGCATCACTTGCTCCTTTTGGACGAGATTGATCACTTACTGTACCATCACTTTTCTATCTTGGATTTAAATGGATATCAACTTAGAGTCTGATACCATGGCCATTCTTGCCTTGTAATTTCTAGCCTTATCTAATTTTGTGGAGATTTCAATGATGTTATGATCCATTTCATGGATCACTTGAAGACTATAATCAACGGTTGTATCAATGAATTTGAATGTTTGGAATAACCCCAATGTAGTGTTAGCAATTTTATCCTAGCAAGCATCATTGACTTCCTTGATGAGGCTCCTAATTCCTTGGAATTATTCTTCCTCACTCTTTTGCTTTATCTCTTCCAACCACTTCAGTAGACTCCCATTCTCTTGATTGAATTAAGCTTCTTGACTGACAAGTTTCTCTGTGAGGTATTTGACTTGCTCCTCCTTTTCCCTCAAAGGGATTTTGAAGACTACTCTTTTAGGCATTGGGTAAGCATATTTATTTTTCCTTGGAGTGATTTGACTTCACTTTTAAGTTACTCAAATTGTTATTTGTATATTTTAGCTCCATTTCCTTCTTCACCAATATTTAGGCTATTGATTCACATTCAAAAGTAACCACATTTTTAGCTTCTCATGCAAATTGAAACTTATCTTGAGGTCAGGAATTCTCTATTTATACTATGTTAACTCCTGTTGAATCATTTAGAACTTATATAGCATGCTTGGGGCCATTGCAATCACCTATGAATCTTCCTACTACCTTTATGGTGACAAAAAATGCAATCGATGATTTAAACAAGGTGACTACTAATGGAGGGAATGGAGTAGCAAGGGTTGGCAAGATTGGGAAAGTAGAAGATGGATAAATTATTGCTTTCTAAGAGGGGATGGTCACAAGAATAGTTGGAGATACCTCAGCCAATTTGGCTACAACACTGGGAATTTGGGCCAATGGGACTAAAAAAACTACTAGACTCATGATTCAACTATATGGGTGGATGAAAGGGGAGGGAAGGGAGCTTCTCTGACTATTGACTCAGTATTAGGAATGTGCTTTCTCCTTTTATTTGCTTTAGTGGGACTGACTACCTACTCTACCTTTCACTTTTATTTCTTTTGGACTTCTTGGTGTGGGGTCTCCTATCTAAGGACATGTTATACTAGGGATGGTGTCTCTAAAGTTCCTCTAGGGATATTAGTGGTGAGACTTACTTTGTAGCTCCAGGTGTGACTTCCTTGGCCCTTTCTACAATTTTTTCATTTTCTTATATTTTGGAACATTTTTATTCTTCTCTCTTCACTCCATTACTTAGATCTTATACTTTTAGCATTTGGATGCTCTTCATTGTAGTACTTGTTGAATTTCCAATTTGTAGGTAGTGTACTAGGCTCTTTTTCTTTTCTCCAATTAATTGTCACATTCTCCACCAAGCTTCAATCTTGGGCATTTTCTAGTGCCTCTTCCTTAGAGCATCTTTCTTCTTGTTGTTGATTTTTCTCTATGGGTTTACTACACCCTTTATCTCATATAAATATTTATATGATCTAAGCTTAGGTAGAGGTTTCACAAGCATGCTTAGAAAGCAAGCACCCGTTTTATATTTTGGATTCTTCACAGCTTCTACATCGGTCTTGACTTCTTGTTTGAATTTTGGACCTTTGATACTCTTGATATATGTAGCAAATTTTCCCTAAGGGTCATAATTCTTACTACCCTCTAACTTTTTAAACTTATCATCTACAATGGAGGCGATTTTTATTCTTTGTAGAATCAAGCCCCCCAAGCTAATTGAGGGCTTATAATAGGATGTTTTGGCCTTCCCACTCCATATCTATTATCAATAAAGTCTAGTTCTTGAACACTTCTAAAGCTATAACTTTTTCTAGGATAAATTTAGGGAGAAGGTATAAAAGTTGAATCCATGCATCTTGATAATGTGCCTTAGCAAAAAAACAATCTCTAGAAATTAATCCCTATAGGAATGAGCAATAGTTCTTTGAGAGTCATTCACGCTGAGAACCTTTTATCAATGTAATGGATAGAACAAAAAAATGCTCGATAAAATAATAATAAGAATTTTTTATCAAGGTCCTTTTCTATGAATATGCTGACAACACTTATCCTTTTTTGTCTCTGCATTTTGATTAGACCAAAAAATTCTCTGGGATGTTGGAACAAAATCAAATGTGTTAAAAATGATGAATTCATGAACACAAAAGTGACTAAAAAATTACTAAACCTTTCATGTATCTATTCAATAATGAGCTCAACAAATTCTAGCATTATTCACTCATCCCTAAGTGTGCTCTTCATTTTGTGTAGAACACCCAATTAGGTGGAGAACACGTTTTTGTCATGCTCCATCCCTAATAGAAAAGCCAACATAATGATGGCATCCCTTGTGCTTTCACCAAAACATGTTGAGAGTTAGTGAATATTTCAACGATGGATCATCTAGTATTAGGTCCTTGCATTTAGTGCATAGGAATTGCATTTTGACTTTATATGGGAGTCCATTAAAAATTTGTGCCATTTCTTCTATATTGATGTAAAATTCCCCCACTGGAAGGAGCAATATTTTCCAGATGATATGTCTAGTAATACTTATCTTGAACTACACATCTAGGGATTTGATTTCTCTAGTGTTTGTCTCATAAAAATCTACACATGTTTAAACCAACTTAAATTGGTGATGTACTTTCAACATTAGGTATTGTGCTAGGTAATCGCTCTATATCTTTGACCCTAAACTTATATTTTGGGTTACTTTGAACCTCTAGATTACACCTTCCTTCTTACTCTTTGTTATTTTGAAATTTTTGTGTCTAAACAAATGTAGTTGAATCCTTCAATATTATGGTGTTGGAGGTGTAAGTTAGCACAGGTACCTTCGAAGCCTCTAATTATGGGGGTGCCTTTGGATTGGAGCCACTAGCACTAGAAGCCATTGTATGGTTGGTCATATTCTTCTTCTCCATCTTGTTTATCACTTGCTTTAACTTTGTAACTCTACAACTATGTTCTTTTGTGCTCTAAAAATTCTCAATGCTCCAGACTTGGCAAGGACAGAGTTATAGTGGGAAAGAATCATTTATAGAAGGTTTCCTTTTGGCCTTGCACATTTTCTACCTTTATTAACATTTCATGCATTTATGATCCCATCATTGTTAGGTTCTTATAAAATTATTTCCACCTTATATAATCAATTTATGTTCCTTTTTAAGCCCTCTTCAAGAGATCTTTGCACATCCTAATGTTGATCCATCCTTTGCTCATCATTGCTTGAGATTATTGCATTAATTATTTTGTTTAAATTGAGGCTAAGGTGGAATTTATCTCGTCATTTGATACATTCATCAGTGAATGAAAACATTAATGCTACCTTACAAGGTCACATAGAGGGACACAATTGCTCTCTTATTGGTCATTCATGATTGGCACAAGCCACTCTATATTTAAAAATATTTTATTGACTAGTTTTATTGGATAGTCTGCACTCAATGGCTCCATTGTTTATCATTTTCTAGCATCCTCCAACATTGCACTATCCATTCATTGCCTTGGAGATCAGCGATTGGTATTCTCTATTTGATATTTTTTATAGTTGATGCAATATTTTTTATTGGAATTTTATTCCCATCCTATTGATTATTAATTTTGAATTACATTATTCTCTTTAGTAGAGCCTTCATTATGGCATGAAAATAGTCAAGATTTTTGTCAAAAGTATTTTAAATAGTGTGATTTGTTGGTGTAGTTTGATTATTTCTTAAGGCTTTAATATTGCACAAGGAAAATACAAAAAACAAAATTCTTGTATATATATTTGTGCATGACCCTGATTGGGTCGAGATCATGATTTTGCTTTAGCTTCAAACCATACCTCTAAATCTATATATTTTAGGAGGATCAAGATGCCAAATTTTAGTTGCACATTGGTCCATATGATCATCCAAGATAAAGGAATGATTTCATACACCAAGACTTTTGACTTAGACCATTCTTCCTCTAATATAAAAATTTGATCAACTTTTAACCCAAATGTTGGTAAAAGTTCGATGTGATGCAGATAGAATGGTTCAGATGGAATTTTCATTCTAGTCTCATATCAAGTCCTCAAGACCATGAGGTATCAATATATGTACAAATATCCTCAAACTGTAGTATTCTCTCAATAAGCATGCCAAAAGTTGTAGGTAAATCAATTATTTTTATATCTTGCATCATGGACAAGCTCAAATAGGCATATAATGTGAATGAAAGATCTTCTAGCTCCTCTAAGATTTATATTGCACTACCATCTGGTTGTACAACCTTCATGTTTATGGATCAATAATTTAGACTCAAGGCATTCACCACTCCTTTCAGTATGAATGAAGTTCTTGCCCTAGAATATGCCATAAAGTTATGGATGAACTTATCTTTGTAGATTAGGGACAAATAGAAGGGGATGGGCTTAAGCCTGCTTACTCTTGGAGTAGATATTTACAAGATTATAGGTATCTTCTATTGTAATTGCTCTCTTTGCTCCAATGTCTTCTTCAATTTTTTACTTTGCATAGGAATTGATGAGATATCATAGATAACCATAGCCACAATAGACTTCTTAGATGGTCGACCATGTTAAATGGCTCGAGGGGGTGTACATTTGAGTAACACGTGTTGGTAGTGAGAACTTACACTTGACTAAAGAATCTTGGTTGGTTCCAACTGAGGGGTTTGTTGCTTTGGGACTTCTTGGATGTTCTATTTGATACCCATCAAAGGTTCTAGTATTCTTGGTTTTGGGGGCATAGTTGATGGAGGCTTTTAACTGGTATTGATTAGTCTACCTTGATTTTCTAGGGCCACCTAGTTTCTTTTTTTTTGCTCTTACACTACCTATTTTTTATCCCTTTTTATACAATATTATCAAACTTGTAGCCAGTTGGTTGCTAGGTTGATCACTCCATCAAATACCACATATTCCTCCTCCTCCTCGTCCCATGTTACTAGGATCTGCTTTGAATGTGAACCATTAGGTCCAAGGAGAGATGAAATAGGGGAGATTTGGATTTCTCCTTGTGCCTAAACTTTTTAATAAGAGGTGGACACCTGGGCAAACATCATTTTATTAAATGTTGCTACAAATGGTTGGGGACTTTTTCTGAGATAGAGTTGGGTCGGGTAAGCATTTGTAGGTGTGTAGTACCAAGAAGTAGAGTTCATATAATTATTCTAGATGGGAGGTATATCCCTAGTGGAATTATGATGTATTTATTGAATATTAGTTGGTGTCAACATCAATTGATAGTTGTGTCTCCATGCCTAGTTAGTATCCCTATTGGCCTAAAATTAGGTTCTAGGATGGGCATTATAAGGAATTATATTGCCCTAGTTGCCTTGCTAGAAGGGGATATTGGGTTATTCTAATATTGAAACCTCTAAGCATTTATTTCCTCCTCATAGACAACATCTCATTGATAACTATCTTGAGTACGCTTTTCATGGATTCAATCTCGAAGTTGTCTAAAGCAAGGAACACCAAAGAAGGTAGGTGAGCAGTTCCTATAGGTGAGACTAAGGTTGGTTGAAAAGTTATCAGTTGGATGATTGGAGGGATCTTATATGAATATTGCACATGGGGATACAAAGGCATGGGAGGTGGAGGAGCCAACATTCCAATTTGAATCAGGTCATTTTTGGCCATGATGGCTATCCCATAGGCATATAATAGACAATTACCTCCCTTGGCCTTTATCATCATGGAAATTTTAGAATGAAGGCCTTTATATAGTAAATAAATGTCATACCTAGAAGTAGATAAATCTCTTTAGGTATTTTGTGCCATGTCTTATGAAATCAAACGTTGAAATTATTCATAATCTCCATTGGTGCTCTTTTTATGGTTGATAATTGCTCCAAGAGAGATATTACATTTACCTTCTCTTTGAATCCTTCCATGAATAGGGTAGAAAGTTGATACCAATTAGTGAATGAGTATGGGAGAAGAGAGATATACCATTATCTATCCTTACCTCTGAGTGAAGCCACCAATAATCTCATAGTCATGTTTTGCTCTATCACATTATGTCATGCACATAGGTTGGTCATATTTTATAGATGCTCTAGTGGAGTTATCAAATCTTCCTTGGTGTAGTATGGGAGAGATTTTAGAGTGGATGTTGGAATATCATCCCATGCAATAGATGGTATGGGAGGTCTTATGGGACATCTATTGTTCCATATATAAAATCTTCTAGGTTGCGGAGGAGCCATATTTTGGCCTCGACCTCTTCTTCTGATAAGGCCAGAAAATTACCTCATTCATAGACCATTTTTGGATATTTGATAAACTATTTGATAAACCTTATGTTATGTTTTGATGTTGATTATGGTGATAGAATGAATTATGTATTAGTACTTACAAGTTTTAAATGTTGAAGAGCATATATTCTGTTTTGACTATTTTTTTGTATTTTTTGACCTGTTTCAGCTAAATTCTCTAAGCAAATTAGAATTTATTTGAATTTGTAATAATAGGTGTTGATATGCATTTAGTTCTAAAATCATTCCATTTGCTTTCCCTACCGTCTAATAATTTCAAATGACCAAAAATATGCCAAAACCTATTCAAATTAATTTGACTGTGCAGGAAACAAAATCTAACCATATAAATTCTAGCCAGCTATGCATGAATAGCATGGCATGGAATTGGTCAAGTCCAGCAGCACTAACTATGGAATACGTCTTATGGGAACAAAGGGAGACTTTTTCGTTGGTTAAAACCACTTTTTTACGTAGTTGATGCATGAATAAGTGCCAAAACTGTTACACTGCCTGATATTCTGGAGCAGCTCCAAAATGAGCGGAGTAGGAACAGTTCTGGTCAAAATCACCCACAAAACAGTTCAAAATGTGGCAACTGGTGAGATAAAGTTAATTTCAGCTATATGAGGGGTTGTCTTACCTTTTCCAATGCATTTCTTCCAAATGAATGCAGCCTAGCAAAGAAAATGGACAAGCTGTAGTAGAACAGTTTTTTGCATTCTAGGAAGACAGTTCTGAAAACAGTTATAAAATTCCTCAAAAGAAACAACAGACCATATCAGCATTGTAATAGAATAATATAAATAACTTAGATCCTCTTCTATTGATCATATAGAAGGATATAGGTGTAATGGAATTTCAAAATAGATAAGTTTTCTTTGTAATTATAGCAGAGTAGTATTTTGCAGGCTTTTCCCTACACTACTGTAATGCTACTACAAAATCAATAAAGGTGCAATTTCTCCATTATGATGGCATTCTAAGTGAATGTGTAAGGTTTAGATAGTTTAGAATAGGTACTTTTCATCTTCTTCTAATTCAAGGAGCAAGGGCCACTTCCAGGCCCAGGAGAAGGGACAGCATAAACAGGTTTTCTGCCTATTTCTTGTTGTCCCATATTAGTAGGAACTAGACAGTTTTTTTATTAGGGCATTTCTTGTTCATTTATTTCTTGCATGTTACTAGTTGTGTTAGATCTCATGTGATGATTATAGGAGTGTGTTCATGTCAACTGACCACTTAGCATAGATTCTTGCATTCCACAACAATTTTTGATATTCCCTGTTTCCCACAGTAGTCTCAGATCTTGGCATTTCCAATTTGCATTAGAGAAGTTCTTGATGTTCCAGCTTTGCAACATTTCATTACTATCTTTTGAATTATGTTACTATAATTAGGTTTTCCTTTATGCAAAGTGTAATTTTTAATTCTGCAAGTTTCATTTTTGTTATTTCTAGTTCTGCAACACTTCATTTATGTTATTCTGCAAATTTAGATAGTTTTCTTTTTCTACAAAGTTTCAATTCCTGCAATTTCATTTTCGTAAGAGTAAATAGGGGTCAATTTCAATTTATAGGATTTAGAGGTGACATCAAACCCCCAAACACAAACTGCTTCACCAATAAATCCATCTCCTGAATGAACTAATCCTTAAACTGCTTACCTTTCCTATCGTATACAACCATTGGACACCGCCTTAGATTGACAAGTATAATAATTAAATGATGAATAATTGACGACACTCATCATTTTTGGCATCATTGTTGGGGATAACTTTAGGTGTTGTTAATAAAATCATCATATTCCAAGAACTGTCCTGTTACAGGTAATAGTTCTTGAAAATAGAATTCTAGTTCATTTAGTGGATGAGCATGGATGAATAGGCCAAGAGACGAAAGAGGAAGGTTTATCAGAATTGGCTCTTTTCCACCAAGACGTTCTTCATGATCAGGTGAATATCTTCCTGTCTATGAACTTCCTGAAATACTTAAAAGAGAATCATCTTCTTCATCAACTAAAATTTTAGGATCTTTGCAAGAAGAGCTCTTAAAGGTACTTGCTTCTAGACATACCCATAGGGTTGATCTATCTGAACCAGTTGAACAAGTCAAAACTGAGGAAGCACCTATAGCAGAACAAGGGGAACGTGATAGGGAAATTGCTGGTCATGATGCTGACAATCCTGTTAGAACTTTTGAATACCCTATTCATCTAAATCTTACTCAGAATGCTCCTATGAAAACAATTTCACCCTTAGTATTACCAATCCTTAGGGGAATTGTTTTTGAAGATCCTGATCAGTTCCTGTTTGAATTCAAAGTTTTATTTTAGACTTATGACTATGTAAATGACAACCAAAAACTGAAGTTATTTCCCTATACACTCAAATATGCAGTCTTACAATGGTTTATGAGCCTTGAACCAAATTCAAACCGCACTTGGGATCAAATGGAAACTGCATTTTTGGATAAGTATCAAGAGTATTGTAGAGTTGGAAATAGGAAGGATGAGTTATTTTGGATTAGACAAGAAGAGGATGAAAACTTAGAGGATTATCTTGATAGATTTACCTTTATTCAAAAGAGATGTGGTCCTGTGGAAACTGACTTATTAAAAACTATATTTCTAAGAGGTTTGTAGGATGATTCCATAAAAGTATTGGATTTAATGGGAAAAGGAGATATAAACCAGCTTGAGATTAATGATATTATAGAATTATGAAAAAATTATTCTCGCACCAGGCAAAGAAGAAGGAAGCAGAATCCTGGTAATACTGATAAAAGATTTGATGGAAGAAATGGCTAACAAGAAAACTGATATTCTTGTACAATTAAATTTTGCATTAGGGGAAAGGAATTCAAAAGCCAATTCTTCACCATCCCTGGCTATCTATTGTCCTAGATGCATAAACAAGCATGCCCTACATGATTGTCCTTTGGATAGAACCTCTATCTCAACAATTTGTGGCATATGTTCAAAATAGCATAAAACTGATAGGTGTCATATGTTGCCTCACTTGAAAACTATTTTAGAAACTCAAATTGAAAAACTTAATGTCATTGGGCAGAGGCCAGGTGGCAACTTGTCACAATACCAAAATACCCCTCGTTTTCCTACAGGTTGGGGATAAAATCCTTGAAATATACCTTGGGGATATTCAGAACCACCTTCACAACCATGGAATCAATCTTGGGCATCTTCCCAAGATTGGTCACATCCTCCCTAGAATCCTATTAATCCACCTTGGACATAGAATCAACAATATGGGTAAATATGGGGCCACAATACCCATCATATCAAGGGCAGCAAAGGTATTAAGGGCAAACTCTAAACTTGTTTCCAGCTCCTAATAAAAACTTTCAAGGAAGAATACAACCTCAACAAGCACAACCAGTTAAGCAACCCCCACTTCCAGCTCAACCTATTGCTAACCCAAATAATACCAGATAAGCAGCCCTTGTTTATGGAGCTCAGTTTGAAGACATTGTTGTAGTTCATGTACTTGATTGTAGTAATATCCAGTTACATTTAGGGAAAGTTTTACCTGACCCTGCCCCACCCACCATTGAATAAATTGATGGAAATCAAGAGTCTCCACATTTAGAACTAGTGCAAACAAAAGAAAAAGAGGAGAACCCAAAAAAAATACAAGGACAAAAGAAACCTTCTTCAGAAGTAGTGCCATACCCTGAAAGGTTTGATCATACTGTCACTACTCCTGAATCAAAATTGGTTATAGAACTTAAAAATATGTCTATCTCCCTCCCTTTGTTGCAAGCAATAAAGGATGTGCCCTTAATCAAGAAAACCATTCAGGAGTTATGTATTAAGAAATATGGTAGAAAGAAGAAAGCCTTTCCTAAAACTGTGCAAGTAGAAGGGAAGTTGGCTGACCTGCTATCTGGAAAACTAGTGCCTCCCAAATATAGTGATCTAGGAAGTCCAGTAGTCACAATTACTATTGGGTTAGTTCAAATTCCAAATGTACTAATTGACCTTGGAACTGCAATCAATGTGATGACTAAAGAAACAATGCAACAACTGCAGCTCAATAATCTGTCCTACCACTACAGTTTTGGAAATGACAGATAGATCAGTAGCCAAGCCATAAGGAATCCTAGAAGATATTGCCATTGAAGTGTCTTCTTGGGAGTATCCTATAGATTTATTGGTCTTGCAACCTAGAAATTCATCTAATGGTTACCCCATCATTCTAGGACGACCTTGGCTTGCTACTGTAGCTACTTTTATAGACTACAGATCAGGAGAAATTACTATTTCAAATGACATTGACCTTAAGAAAATTTCCTTGTATCCACCAGCCCAACCTTCAACCAAATTTTTTGGACAAATATGGTATCCTGAGTCTGATGAAGAACAAGAAACTATTGCCACTTTTTCCATAGTAATAGTGAAGGAACTCATTGAGGAAATTAAGTCACCAGAAACAGAAATTTTTGAAGATGAGACTATCCTAGTTGAAACATTACAAGAGGAAGGACTTAAAGATGATCAAATCATTGTTCATCGCTTGTGGAAAGATGAAGAAAATATAGCAAAATATATGCCACCTATTCCCATACAAGCAATATCTTTCACACTACCACATAGATGGCACCAACATCTTCTTACTTCTTTCACATGTCCTACGCAGGGAATGATTCCATCCGATATCACTTATGAAATAGAATTCAGAGTATTTCATACTCTGTATCCATATCATTGTCCATTAAATTCTTTAATAAACAGATATGAAGTTGTCAATTCTATTTATCCAGGGATTAAACAAATTGAAATACAGCCTGGGAAATTTCTAAATATTAATAGTTGGTTAACTAATGAACAGGAAGCCAAATTGTTTATTGTCCTATAAAAACATGTTCAAGCTTTTACTTGGAATTATAAGGACATGATTGGCATTCACCCTGATGTGTGTACACATAGGATATACACTGAAGATGTCAAACCAATTAGACAACCTCAAAGGTGTCTGAATCCTGCTCTGAAAGATATTGTTAAAGAAGAAATTGAAAAACTTTTAGATGTAGGATTCATTTACCCAATTTTAGACAGTAAGTGGGTTTCTCCATTGGTCATTGTTCCAAATAAAAATGGGAAAATGAGAGTGTGTATGGATTATAGATAACTAAATAAGGTTACACATAAGGACCATTTTCCATTACCATTTATAGACCAAGTGTTATACACCCTTGCTAGCAAGATATTTTTTTGTTTTCTTGATGGTTTCAGCGGATATAATCAGATGCAAATTGCACATGAAGACCAAGAGAAAACTACTTTCACATGTCCTTGGGGAACCTTTTCTTATAGGGTTCTGCATTTTGGTTTATGTAATGCTCCAGCAAAATTTCAAAGAGCTATTTTGGCCATATTCTCTTATTTGACAAATGAAAGTGTATAAATTTACATGGATGATTTCATAGTATTTGGAGATAGTTTTAAGTATACCTTAGAAAAGCTTGAAAAAGTTTTAATACATTGTGAAACATACCATTTGTCTCTTAATATTGAGAAATACTTCTTAATGATGGAGGAAGGGATTGTCCTTGGTCATCATATTTCCTCTTATGGGATCAAGGTTGATCCTGAAAATGTGGAAGTCATAAAAAATCTTCCTCTTCCAAAAACTCAAACTGATGTAAGAAGTTTCTTAGGACATATTGGTTTTTACTACATATTTATTGCCAATTTTAGTACCATAGCCAATCCAATGTTTGCATTACTAATGAAATATTTTGAATTTACTTGGTCTACTGAGTGTCAAAAGTCTTTTGAAGAATTGAAATAAAAATTAACAACTCCCCCTGTATTGAGAGGACCTAATTGGGAACTGCCCTTCCATATTCAAACTAATGCATACAATACTGCTATTGGAGCTACATTAGGACAAATTGACAATGGGGAGCATTATGTCATTTATTACATTAGCAAAAACTTGACAGGAGCTGAAAAGAACTACACTACTATTGAGAAGGAATTCTTAGTTGTAGTATATACTATCAATAATTTTTGACACTATATCATAGGATATCAGGTATTCATTCATACAGATCGTGCTACCATAAAATACTTGATGAATAAACATTTTGTTAGCGCAAGAATTATTCACTGGTTAATATTGTTGCAGGAATTTGATATCACCATAGTTAATAAACCAGGAAAAGCCAATGTGGTGGTAGATTTTCTGTCAAGGTTGCCAAATGCAAATACAGGAAAGTTGGTAGAAGATACATTCCTAGATGAAAAATTGTTTGCTATTTTTGTACAATCTCCATGGTTTGTAGATATAGCTAATTACTTGGCTACAAGAAATATTCCTCTTCACTTTACTCCTAACCAAAAGAAATAGTTAATCAATCAAAGTTCTTCTTTCAAATAGATAGGAGGCTTATTGTTTAAATGCAGTCCTAACCATGTTTTACGCAGGTGTATCTACAAGGAGGAATTATATGATATCCTACGAGCATGTCATGATGACTCGTCAAGAGGAAATTATTCAGTAAAGAGCACCATTAGAAATATTTTGGGTACTGGTTACTACTATCCATCTTTACATAAAGATGTGAAGAGGTATGTCAGACATTGTGATGCATGCCAAAGGATGGGAAAACCTACCTTCACTAGTGAAATGTCATTACAACCTCAAATAGGAACATAACCATTTGAGAGGTGGGGGCTAGATTTTGTAGGTCCCATTGACCCTCCTTTCCAAGGGAAAGTACATATCTTGGTATGTACTGATTATGTAACCAAATGGGTAGAAGCCCATGCTTTTAAGCATGCTCAAGAAGACAAAGTTGTTGATTTCTTGTATTCACAGATTTTCCTACGTTTTGAGGTCCCATAATCCATCACCTCAGATCAGGGATCCCAGTTTACTTCAAGAGTTATTGAAGCTTTCACTCAACTATATCAAATCAAGCACAGGAAATTCTCACCTTATCATCCACAAGACAATGGATAGGTTGAAGTGACTAATAGGGATATAGAGAGAATATTAACCAAAACCATAGCAACTCATAGGAGGAATTGGTTGGACAAACTACCTGAAGCAATTTGGGCTTACAACACTACTTGGAAATCCACCACTGGCTTTACCTCATATGAATCAGTTTATGGTAAAAAGCCTCTTTTTCCTATTGAATTTGAGTTACTGACTCTTCAAACTGCTTTGGATATAGATATTGATTTGTCATAGACATAAATGGACTGAATTCTATAGCTCAATGCATTGGATGAGCTACGAATGGATGCATTGCACCAGACTGAAATGATCTAGGTACAACAAAAATTATGGCACGATAGTCACATTCAACAATGAAAATTTCAACAAGGCGATTGGGCTTTGTTTTTTATTCTCGTTATGAAGACTATCCTAGAAAGTTGTAGACTAAGTGGCTTAGGCCATATCAAATTGAGGAAGTGTTTGAAAATGGAGTTGTTCACCTTTCACCCATTGATGATTCATGACAAAAGTTGGTGGTTAATGGACATCGTCTTCGGACATACCATAAAACACTAACTAAAGAGGAGTTTCTGAAGCAAGTGGAAAACTTGGATGTACATATGTTGGAAGAAAACACTTATTCCACATCGGACTCAGTAGAGTAACATAAAATAATTTACGCATACTCTCAAGAATGACCAGGCTCACATTAGCGACATGACAATCTAGGTAACACCAAAAATCTTGAGCCACGTTACGAAATTGCCTCTACAAGGGTTACAGATTTTAAAACTGGTAAAAATGCCCTAGGTGAAATAGTTAATTAGTTTAAAGAAGAAAGGGATAAACCAATTGAGTTTTTAATGAACAATAATGTTTGCAAAGGGGTTAAAAGGACCAGTTTACAACACCCTTGGGATAGTGTAGCAGTTTGGGTAATTATATTTCTAACCTATGATGGGCAATTTGCCATCTTATCTGGACACTATATCAGAATTTTAAACCATTTAAGGCATGGTGGTTCAAACCCTGAAGTCAGAGTAAATCTCCCCTTGTATTTATACCAGGAATTACAAAATATGGCTAAATGGTACCAAGCAGGAAGAGGGACTCCTAAACATCATGGGCTTATTAAACTCATCTGTAGACATCATTTTAGGGGAAACACTAGAAGTTTTGATAGATTTTTCTCTGCATGAAATGAATTAGAAGTTGAAAGCTTTGAATCTAAAGAAGAGGTAGAGGTTGAAGAACATGAATCTGAAGAAGAAGTAGAAATTGAAAGTTTTGAACATGAAATTGAAACTGAATCATCTGAAAAAGAAATCCCCTCCTCACTACAAGGGCCTCCATCCTCTAGGACTAGGAAGAAAAGGGAGAAACAGTCTAAGTCTGGTCCTGTAGGAAAAAGAAGGAAAGTTACATTTTTTGAAAATGTAACTATTTTTCCAACACAAACCACTGAGCAACCTGAGAGTTCAAGCAGGGAAGAGCAAATGGAGAAGCAAACACCTAAAACTGAATTTGCTCCAAAAATGTCAATTTTTTTTTCAAAAACCTCTAAAAATCTCAAACCCAAACAATCCACTGTTGGTCTGCGAAGGTCCTCTAGACTTTGGAAACATGATATAATAGATGAGGTAGTGGACTTAGAGACAATATCATTATCCTAGCAAGAGGGTGAGTAGCAAGCAAAAGATATTGATACCTTTGTTGAGTGTATATTGCATGAGGAAGTGTTTGTGTATGAGAGTGTAGAGATCAGTACAGAAGAAGTTGCAGAGGTAGGCACAACAATTACAGATCCAGCAATGCCTATCTCACTTTTTGATTATTCTAATTTTGATTTTGAAGACAAATTCATAACAAAGGAAGGAAAGAAAGATATACAGGAACAATTGTGTACTGCTAGAAGTGTCATTAAGACACAAATGGGTTGGATTGAGCAACATTAAGCCTCTATCAAAGAAAAAGATAAGCTTATTGTTGATTTGCAGGAGGAAGTAAATGCATTAAAGGCTCATTTGTCAAATCTGGAGCAACAACCTACAAAATCTAAATCTAAAGATGAGTTGGACAGAATTTTGTTAGAATTGGTATAAGATCATAGGGATGTAGCCCTACTTGAAGAAGAATCACCCATCCGAGGAGTGGAAATAGAAGAAACAACAACACAAATCTTCCAACAGAATATCAGTATGATAGATTCAGAGGCTTCTACAAAACATTCTGGAAATTTACAACAACAAAAAACATAAACATCACAGGTAGAAGTGGATACATAAGATGCCAATGAATGAGAACAGGTCCAAGAACATTCCCCTCAGGTTTCTATTGAATTAACTATAGCTAATTCACCTCCAATTGAAACAGTAGAAATTGGAGTGCAAATAGATCTACCTCTTATGGACATAGTAGGAAATTGGAATACAGGTAGATCTACCTCCAAAAGTGCAACAGATAGCCAAACACCCACAAACAGTTACACTCACAAAATATAATGAGGATTTAGCACATTGGATGCTACAGTGTCAACAGATGGAGGTACAAATTTTAGTCTTAAAACCTTTGAAGCGAAATATAGAAGCCTAAACTGCATATATAACTGAGTTACACGAACAAATATAGGATATGTGCCAAATTGCAAAGTACTTAGTTTAGTGCATAACGTCTGCAAGGTTTTATACTTTGATCCTAAAAGAAAAATACCTTTGCTAACAGTTAATGAGGATTATTTCCAAACTTCCTTACAAAATGGACACTGCTGAGGAATTTGTAGAAACATATCTGCATAGTCCAGAGGATCAAAGGAATCTACTTTGTGAATTATTTTTGCATAACTTCTTCTTACCTAAAAATGGAACCTTCTTGCCACACATCTTTACAGGATATATCCAATTGAGAGCCTTCATATCTCTAGTACAAAATCAAATTCATTAGGAGGAGAAAAAGTCAAGAAAGAAAATGGAGTTGAAAGTTGAGTTACTAATAAGAAGGACCCATACTAATTATAGGGAATCCATAAACCAACATTTCACTATAATGATGGAACAAAAATTAGAGAAGTATATAAGAGCAATCTTACTGATTATATCAGGAGTTTTTAGGTCTTTTTTAACCAGTATTTTGGTAATGCTCTATCAGCTTGTAAGAGCAAGTGGGGAGAATTACCAATATCACTTCAGAAAAGGGAACCTATCTCACCCAAAAATTTTTTGTGGTCCATAATAAGAGTAGAAGGTATAGTGCAGGTCATCCACAAACTGCAAGATCATTGGGCAGGTTCGAGGTATAGGCTGCCAAATGTCATAACCCCTATTCCATATTTCTATGATAATGATCCCCAATCAGATGAGCAGTTCCAGGAGTGGCTCAAGAAAATACAGGCAATCAAAGGATATTATAAGGTTCCAAGGTCGAAACTAAGTTATGAAGAATGAAATCTGGAAATAGATCTTTGTGTTGTTGTGGCTTCACATAATGTATGAGGACATGCATTATAATAGGTTGGGGGAAATGATGAGGCCAGAAAATTACCTCATTCATAGACCATTTTTGGATATTTGATAAACTTATGTTATGTTTTGATGCTAATTATGGTGATAGAATGCATTATGTATTAATACTTACATGTTTTAAATGTTGAAGAGCATATATTTTGTTTTGACTATTTTTTGTATTTTTTGACCTGTTTCAGTTGAATTCTCTAAGCAAATTAGAATTTATTTGAAGTTGTAATAATAGGTGTTGATATGCATTTAGTTTTAAATCATTCCATTTGCTTTCCCTACTGTCTAATCATTTCAAATGACCAAAAAGGTGTCAATACCTGTTCAAAGTAATCTAAATGTGCAGGAAATAGAATCTGACCATACAAATTCTAGCCAGTTATGCATGAATAGAATGGCATGGAATTGGTCAATTCTAGCATGCACCAACCATGGAATAGGTCTTATGGGAACAAAATGATACTATTTAGTCGGTCAAAACTACTTTTTTTCATAGTTGATGCATGAATAAGCGCCAGAACTGTTACACTGCATGATATTTCGAAGCAGCTCCAGAATGAGCAGAGCAGGAACAGTTCTGGTCAAAATCACCCACAAAATAATCAAAAAGGTGGAAACTGGTGAGATAAAGTTAATTGCAGCTATATGAGGGGTTGTTTTACCTTTTCCAATGCATTTCTTCCAACGGATGCAGTCCAGCAAAGGAAATGGACAAGTTGTAGTATAACAGTTTCATGCATTCTAGGAAGACAGTTCTAAAAATAGTTGTAAAATCCCTCAAAAGCAACAACAGACCATATCAACATTGTAATAGAATAATATAAATAACTTAGCTCCCATTCGGTTGAGCATATAGAATGATATAGGTGTAGTGGAATTTCATAATAGATAAGTTTTCTTTGTAATTATAGTAGAGTAGTATTTTGCAGGTTTTTTCCTGCACTACTGTAATGCTGCTATAGAATCAATAAAGGTGTAATTTCTCCATTATGAAGACATTCTAAGTGAATGTGTAAGGTTTAGATAGTTTATAATAGGTACTTTTCACCTTCTTCTGGTTCAGGGAGCAAGGGCCACTTCCAAGCCCAGGAGAAGGGACAACATAAATAGGTTTTCTGCCTATTTCTTGCTGCAACTGATTAGCAGGAACTAAACAATTTTTTTATTAGGGCATTTCTTGTTCATTTATTTATTGCATGTTACTAGTTGTGTTAGATCTCATGTGATTATTATAGGAGTTTTTTTATGTCAGCTGACCACTTAGCATAGATTCTTGCATTCCACAACAATTTTTGATATTCCCTGTTTCCCACAGTATTCTCAGATCTTGGCATTTCCAATTTGCATTAGAGAAGTTCTTGATGTTCCAGCTTTGCAACATTTGATTACTATATTTTGAATTATGTTACTGTAATTAGGTTTTCCTTTATGCAAAGAGTGATTTTCAATTCTGCAAGTTTCATTTATGTTATTTCCAGTTCTGCAACACTCCATTTCTATCATTTTGCAAATTTATATAGTTTTCTTTTTCTACAAAGTTTCAATTCCTGCAATTTCATTTTTGTAAAAGTAAATAGGGGTCAATTTTAGTTTATAGGATTTGGAGGTGACATCAAACCTCCAAACACTAACTACTTCACCAATAAAGCCATCTCCTGAATGAACTAATCCTTAAACTGCTTACATTTCCTATCGTATACAACCATTGGACATCACCTTGGATTGACAAGTATAATGATTAAATGATAAATAATTGACAACACTCATCATATTCTTCTTAGAATGGTGTTGAGTAGAGGTACTAGTGTATGCACATATGGATTAGCATGTTGAGTAGAGGTAATAGCACATGTGTGTATGGATGAGCATCCACAAAGGATTTGGTTATGTGTCTTTCAATCATAAAATTTTGGATCCTTTGCTATGAGAAGAGTTGCCAAGTGAATACTATATTTGATCTTCAAGTTGGTAGATTGAGATCTTCACCATAATCTTAGTCTAATGTCCTTTTGAGCAATTTCTTTTGGGAATTTATCTTGAGCAAAGTCGTCAGGTGAGATTTTTAGATGCTGCAACAAGGAGATAGGTAGGGACCCTCACAAGAGTGTGAGCCTATAGGTTCTCTTGATTACGAGGCCAATTAAATTGAATTAATTGGGTCCCATTGAGCATGACATTAAATTGTTGTTCTCTCCAATTGTCATGCCACCATGCAAAGACTAAATTATCAGGACAAACATACCTCATGTAGAGTGACACAATAGGGCAAATATAAGAGCATGGAATGTAGCTTGATCAAACTGCTTCTAGGTTTTTTTACAAGGCCAACTCCTTTTAATATATGATCTTTAGTATTTTTTCTACTTTATCCTAATCTAACTAGCTTCATGGGGGAAAAGAAGAAAAAACCATAGAAAACAACAAAAAATGAAATCCTAAGCTAATTAGGGGTAATGTGCCAAGATCATAGTATTATCCTACACAATAGTAAGATAAATGAATGCATGAGTGTAATGCATCAACATCTAAAAGGTGAATACTTCCTCCTGTTAGCATGCACAATTAATCATAGATTGCACATACAAAAAATAAGATAAATATCAGATGTCCATGACCTCTTATACATACACATAATCATATATACATCCAAGAAATAAGATAGAAAAAGCTCAGTATTCATAGCTTCCATTATATATATATATATATATGAGCATGAAAGTTATAATTAATGTAAGGATTGGGGGCTCGAAAGCTTACCTACAAGACCATACAATATTTGGGTCCAAACTATAATACAAGATAAAATGAAGGGAAAGTTATACAATTGGTTGATATTTTATAATGCTAAAATTTCTACTACTCATAGATTACAAAAGGTAGCTTTCCCTCCAAAATTGATGTAATTTGTTTTAACTATGCTTCTTTACTACTTTCTTGATTGTGTTATTGTAGTCCTTCGAGGTCTTTGAATATAATATTCATTAATTCTCATGTGTTGGATGCTCAACTACTACTAACACCCCCAAATAACATCCTTAGGATCGATAAACTTGAGTATAACATTCCTTCTATACTTACTTTTATCATATTTGGGACTATTGTCATTGTAGGCATCGTGCATTTATCTTCAATAAACCATCCACTTATCTTGGATTGTTGAGTTGAAGTGACGTTGATAAATAATCCTTAACTTCATTTAGTAATGGCATATTAGTTCAACTCATCTACCCTTTTGGGAGCTTGTGCACTAACACTAATATCTTACATCCAAATATGATTCTTCCTCCTTTTTGGTCGCCTCTATGTTGTGTCCTACTCTCTAGAGAACTTATGCTCTTTCCCCAACTTTCTCTTATCTTCTAGGGCGATGTAAGCATATAATGTTTTAAAATAGAAGGTCACCATTTTTTTAATGGGTTATATAGGATTGAAATGAGCCCCACATGTATTACATCATCACCACATAGTGGTATTACAACAAAGCCTGGATATAATGCATATATCGTTTGGCAAGATTTGAACGTGGATCTCCTCCTTGAAATGTTTAGGAATCTAACTAGTTGAGCTAATGCCACTTGATAGGTCATCAAAACTTTTATTCATATCCATGCATTAAACTTTTTATAAACTTTCAAAGTTGGACCTTTATCGAAAGTTTTTGCAAAAGGATTATTCCTTATTGTTGGACCTTTTTGGTTGGTCTGACACTCAAAACTTTTGGTTTCTTTGGCTATCAGAAGCCTTTCATACTTGTGGACTCAGAACTTCTCATATTTATTATCTTTCAAAAATCTTATTTTATTTTTTATCTTCAAATATTTCATCCTTCTTGTGCCTTTCAAAACTTTTTGTCACTTCTCGCCTCTTGAGATTCTTGGGCCATGTAGGTCATCAAAAATTTTATAAATTGGCACCTGCCTTTGATCAATACTTTTATACCCACATCGATCCAATGTCTCTTTCCTCACTTTCTACCAGAAGGGGGAGGATAATGTGGTGATCAATGCTCTATCTTGCAAACGTGAAGATATTGTTATTGTCAATGTTATCTATAGTCCTCTTCCACAATAGATTTCCTAGCTTTAGGACGACTAGATTTCTAGCCCAAAGATTGATCAAACCATTCAAGAAGTAGATTTTCGTTACCTTCTTCTCATATGTTGATGGGGTTCTTGACAAGAGGGATCTCATTTATCTTTCTTCATCCTTGGTTGGTAAGACTAGTGTCCTACAAGAATTGGATTCCTTTCCTTTGGCTGGACATTCTAGATTCTTAAAAACTTTCTAGTAGGTGAAGCAATCCTTTTTTAAAAAGATTAAAAATAGATGTCAAGACCTTTATGGTTTAATGTGAGGCATAATAGTGCAATAAGGAAAAAATTATCAAATCTCTTGCCTTGTTGCAACCCTCACCTATTCATGACTGCTAGTGGGAGCACATTTCTACATATTTTATTAAGGGCCTTCCCAAATCAAAGGGAAAATTGGTGATCTTTTTGGTAGTGCATAGGCTTTCCAAGTTTGTAACTACAACATTCCTACTAAGACAATAAGGTTACTAAGGTATTCTATAACTCTATTTATAAATTTCATGATATGCCCAAGTCCATTGTTAGTGATTGTGACCCAATCTTCACTAGCAATTTATAGAAGGGATTACTCCCTCTTAATGGTACTTGGTTGAATATGTTCTCTTCTTATAACCCTTAGTCAAATGGATAAACGAATATGGTAAAAAAATGTTTGGGTACTTACCTTTGTTGTTATGCCTAAGATAAGCAGTATTATTGGGTTCATTGGATCTCTTTAGCTGAAAGGTAATAAAACACTTCTTACCATTCTTCCCTCAAAATGCCTCCATTTGAGGCCTTCAAATGTCATAAACCTCTATCACTGGGAAACTATGTTCCAAGATCCTCCAAGATGGATTAGATGGATTTTTTATTGAGTTGTGTTATAGCTTCTTAAAGATAATTTGACCCAAGCTCAAAACCATAAAAAAGTAGTAATAGGATCTATGTTGTTCTAAATTGTTATTTACTATGGAGGATATGGTCTTTTTGCACCTCCATATGTATAAGCAATTATCCTTGAACACCAAGTCCAATCAAAAGTTGTCTCTTTCATTTTATAGCCCCTACAAGGTGGTTTTTCATATTGGTAACATATCAATTATAGCTTCCACCATCTTCCGACTTCCATCCTATCTTTCATGTTTTTTTGTCTCAAATAAATTATTAGCTAGAAGGTGTAGTCCTAGGAAAATATTTTAGTACTTGATGAAGAAGTTTGAATCACTCACTAACTATAGTCCAAATTTCATCTTCTATGATCTCATCAAATTCAGGAATTCCTCATCAAGTGGTATGATCTTTCAAAAGAAGATGCAACATGAAAGCCTAAGAGCATTTTCTAGTCTTTTCCAGCTTTGAGGATAAATCTTTATGATGAGGGGGCCATGTAATAGCTCCAATATAGTCATATTTTCTATATTTATAATTATTAGCTTGAACCCTATGTTAAGGTAGTTGACCCTTGAGCATTAGGGTTAGGTAAATGTTAATTTAGTCTATAAATATGAAAAGTTATGTTGTAGTTGGAATTATCCTTTATATTAGAGTCTTAGCTACCTTTTTTGTGTATATGATACTTTTCCTTGTCCAAGTGACTAAAAGACTTGACCCTCTCTAACTGGCTAGGATTTTCATTTATTTAGAATTTGGAATTTGATTGCTTATTTTTATGATACTAAATTTTTGAAAGTTGCTTCATTACACCTTTAAACCTTGCATCATCCTACCATAATATAATGATTGAAAGGAAATCAAGGTCTTGAAGCCACATAGACTGCATCATAATGGATTTGGATAAATATTATTGATAGGGATTAATGTTGACATATTTATATTTTTGTATTATCCGCATATGATAATGTTATCAACTGGATAAGGTCTCAACCTTATCCAGTTGATAACATTATCATATGCGGATAATACAAAAATATAAATATGTCAACATTAATCCCTATCAATTATTGAGTAGATCACATATCAAGACAATAGGTTTATGATATGATCTTTCTAGTAATAAAATGTCTAAATAGATTGCATACACTATAACAACCATGTATTGGATAACAAAAATATAAAAAATATATTTGCTACACAACTTTGCACAATGTGATTATTATCCCACATATACTTAAATATCAAAGGAATAACATCACAAAGGTCATTTCAATTGACAAAAGAAGCAAAAACCTTCATTGATTTATATTGTGTAGGAGTACCACCCTTCATTTTTGAAGAATATTGTACTACATTGAAGTCCCCCAAGAATCCATAAATCATAATTATAAACCATTATTAAACATAAAATAAATGAATAAGGTCTTTCCAACATATTTCATGAGGAGTAACTATAGTTGGAGCATACACATTTATAACCCTAACTTTAATATTTTTCTCTTTTCTACAAAAGACCAACAACCCAAATACTTTTTTCTTCCATCAATTTTCTACCCCACTTGTTTTTATCCCATATAGTTGCAATGCCTTGTAAATCCCCTATAGCATAAATTGTTAAACAATCTCTCATACTCTAAATATTTTTTAATGTATCCTTCATTCCTCACTATTTGTTTTTATTTCTTGTATTAATATAAATTTAGTACTATAACAACCTATTAATTCCCCAATAACTCCTTTTGCAAGGTCTTACTTTTATTCTTATTTATGGGGCTTAGCCCCACTTCTTGTTAGCACTTGTGATATTTGTTACTAGTTTTTTTAAATTATATCCATTTGAGTTTATTTTTCTCTTGTTTCTTGCTTTAAGTGTCTTCCTCTTATTTTTCCATTCCCACCAACACTTTTGTCCTCATCAATCTCTTTGATTTTTCTAGACTTTTCATATCAAATATTATACTACCTTGAAGAATTTGAAGGACAAGGAATAGCCTCAAAAAATATTTCTTCCTTATATTTCCCATGAAAAACTAAAGTGTAAAAACCATCCTTCATAGTACTTATTTTATTTTTCTTTTTATTTATTTTTAATTAGTTAGATAATATTGAGACGACCCTGATAGTTGCAAGCTTATTTGTAGTGGTAAGGAATTTGGCCTCTCTTTGAGAGGTCCAAGGTTTAAACCCCACTCAGTATGAGTGGACCAAGATCCCTCATAAAAACCTGTGTAAACTCATTGAAAAAAATATTGATACGAGCCTTGCCTATATTACATTGAGAATACCACATAGTGATATAACCTTAACATTTTTGGTAATTATACATGTATTGCTTGGAAATATTTAAACTTCTTTCCCCTCCTTGAAAGTTGAGGTATTTAGTCATATTATTTGATAAAATATTAAGGCTCATCCATATGATTGGTACCTTGGTTGATAGTTTGTATCTCCTTTCCTACCACTTGTCTCAAACCCTTGGGCAAAATATTAAGGTTAAGCCATAATATTTTAAACTTGGTTTAGGGTGTGAAATGCTTTACTGCCCTCCAATTGCTCTAAACCCATGGACCATAGTACTCACTTTCTTATGTTGCCTTAAAAACCTTTAATTTTTATGGATATACTTCATATATCTTCTATTATATTGCTTTTCAAACCCTAGAATTAAAGGAACCTAGTAAATATATTATATTGTTATTAGTCCCCACCAATGGTAGTAGACTATTGCATCTATTTACTTGAAAATTCAATTAACATTCTTGTTGGGACACCTTAGTGGTATGTCAATGGACATCTAGGTTACCCAAGTTCAAATCACTGGGAGGGAGACCTCGTTGTTCCCTCAGGGAGTGTGGCCCCCAATTGTGCCACCTGTTGTAGTTCACATTACTTCAACAACAACAAAAAACAATTAACAATGATCAAAACTACTAATCAAATAACTCTAAGCTTACTACAGTGATAATATCTTTGGCCTCTCTTTGGGAGGTTCAAGGTTCAAACCCCACTCAGTATGAAGGGACTAGGACCCCTCATAAAAACCTGTGTAAACTCATTGAAAAAAAATTATCAATCAAATAATTTGTTTCTTCAATAAATTATATAATTATTTGAAAGGTTGTCTTCCACTTCTAAAAATTTGGTCTACAATAAGATCCTTTTGAATGACATATGTTACCATAAGTTTCGTAAATAGAGTGATATGTGGATTTATCTTAATTAGAAGCTAATTAAAACTTCTTGAATTCATGCAAAGTGGAGATGGAGATGGAGTGGTAGTCATTTGTGTTTAGGATTATTCACTTGTTTTATTTATTTCCTTCTATTATTTTATAACCATTTTAGAGGATAGAACATATTTTTTGTGTTATCCTTCCTGTCTTGCAAATAAATATTTCTTTCATAACATTCTAATCCATGCCTACTTGTAGGCCTAACCATTTTTCTTTTTCTTTTCTCATGTTGATAACTTGATTTAGGATTAAGGTAAATATCATCTTGAGAAAAGTGGTGAATGTGAGTGTGATTTACAGCAAGGGTATCACTTAATGACATATCATTTAACAAGAACAATATATCACTACATTACTTTAAGTCACTTAATAGAGAGGATGTGGAATGAAAAAGAGAAGTTTATTGTTGTTTTGTAGACTTTAAAAAGTCCTTTGCCATAGTACCTAAGGGTAAATTATGGAAAAGAATGAAATAAAATGGTATACCAACCAACTATAGAGCAATTGTACACAAAATTTATGAGTAGGTGGTGGCAAAAATCAGAACTCCAAAAGGACTATCAAAGTGTTTTAGGAATGATATCAAGGTGAAACAAGGTTTTCTATTGTTGGCTACTTTATTTGGCTTTTATATTGATAAATTGGAGGAATGACTAGAAAGTATGGAAGGATAGGGACTACAATTGGCTCATTATATACTGAAACTTCTTCTTTATATCAATGGATCTCATCTTGATTGACAAGACACTTAATCGTTTAAAAGGTCATCTAAAAGCTTTAGATATTTTTTGTAAATAAGTTGGGTTGGGATGTGGGTAAACACTTGCAAGACTAAGACTAAAATTATGGTCTGCTTTATTCAAAGAGAGCAAAAGCATCCATATATTTTAGGAAATTCTTTAGAGGTAATAATAGAATACAAATACCTTGGGTTAAATTTTCAAAGCAAACTCAATTAGAAAATATCCAGGATGAAACAAATACAAGTATTATGGAAGACACTCTACTCATTGCTAAATAGGAACATAAAAGCAAAGTTATGGGATTGAACAACCATTAGGGTCCTTTTTGGATTATTAGTTTTTGTAGTGGTGCTATATGGGTGTGGGGTGTGGGCTACCAGTACATCAAATTTTAAATGGAGCCAACTAAAAAGAATTAAAAAATGAATTATTACAAATAATTTTAGAATTAAAGCATTGGTCCCATATGAGATTTTACTTGTTGAAACAAGGACATTTTCACTAGAAGCATAAGCTATTATTAGGCTATTGGGTCACCTAAGGAAAATTGAAAGAATAGAACATAGTAAGTTGCCAAAAAAGGTAATCAAAGAAACACTAAATGGAAATTAAGACACATGGATAAAACAAAACAACAAATGGATGGAAAATTGGAGCATTAAATTTTATGAGGTCTAAAACTCCAACAATGAAAGTAAACAATATTGAGATAAAAGTTCAAACTTATCATATAGACTATTTTTTTTTGAAGAGATAGTGGAATCGACAACATTCTTTGTTATATGCACAGTTCAAATCTGGAAAGTTACCACTGTATCCCCCACCTCACCTTGGTAAGAGTTTTACTCCGTATATACTAAACTTTTAAGAACGAAAAAATAGATATACATTAGTCCCCAAGGGCTAGGTGGATTTGTAAGACTTTGGGCACTTACCAAGAGGAGACCTAGGTTCAAACCTTGGGGGTACGCCCAATAAGGGCAAAGGTAGTAGTATGACCTAAGTCCATTGAGTGAGCGTCAGCTTGACGATGGTGGTACCAACCTTGAGCCACTAGGGTCTCCCTCACTTTGGGCCAAGTTTACTGAGGAAAGGTAGGGGTTATAGAGGCAACTTCAATTATTTGACCTGTGTTCAAAGGTAGAAACCTTGGGGAGAATGTCTATCCCTCTTTCCCAGTTGTTAAAGATGAAAGGATGTTACCGATTCCCATGATAAATAAATAAAAATTTATATACATCAACAAGTTCAATCCAAATTGTGAACACAACCAAAATAAGTATATAAATGCAAAGATCAAATAGAAGGAAAAATACTTATAACCCAATTAAAATCAATTCACACCATCTCAGATGTGAGAGATGGACAATTCCTTAACAAGCATGGTCAAAACGAATATGTGTCTTTTGCACAATGGAAATCAAAAAATATTTTTTTTATGGAATGTGAAGCCTACAAGGACATCATGATTGCATATGAGAACACAAAAAAATAAATCTCACAAATGAAACTTTTGTAGATTTGAAAATAGAAAAAAAAAATTCTCATCAAAACCAACTAAAAAAAACTCACTCTAAAAGATCGTAAGAAGATGGAATGTGAAGCCTACAAGGACATCATGATTGCATATGAGAACACTTTAAAATTAAACTCACAAATGAATATTTTTGAAGATTTGAGAATAAAAATAAATAAAAAAAATTCTCATCAAAACCAACAAAAAAAAATACACTCTAAAAGATGGTAAGAAGATTTTGATTTTTTTTTTTCTTTGTTGAATAAATTATTATTTTCTTGGATGTTGTTAAACTTTGGAACTCTAAGGAAGTCCAAGGTTTGAATTAAATAAACAGTAAGGTTGTACACCATATCCCAATGAATTAAATAAAGAGTAAGGTTGTACACCATATCCCATCTTGTATTAAAATAAAGCTTTTAGTTCGATAGATTATTTTGGTCTTGTGGATGTAATAAAAATATTTATTTTCATTCAAAATAAAAATTTCCACAATGGATGTTGAAATTTATAAAAATATATATAATTAAATTTATTATTTTTAGTCTTAGGGAACAATACAACAATTCGAGTTTTGGTTCTTCTTCGAGAGGTCCAAGGTTCAAACCAAGGTGTGGGCAAATGTGTGAGGGGATGTGTGTATGGTTGTGTGTTTGGCCCCTATTGATAAGCTCAACTCTCACCCTTATGAGAGGTCATGGTTGGAATGGGGATTTCTCACACTAACCTAATAAAAAATATTATTATTAGTTCCAAGGGGAACAGTGCAATGGTTCGTGCTTTGGCTCTTCTTTGAGAGGTCTAAAGTTCAAACCACAGCATGGGTGAGTGGGTGAGGGGGCGGGTATGTGTGTTCGATTGTACATAACAATCACAAAAACAAATATTATTATTTTAAATTTATTAATTTTTTTTTTTTTGGTGAACACACTCACACATCCCCATCATGGTTTGAACTTGGGTCTCCTCGAATCCATACCACTCCAATATTCCAAAAAGACTTAATTTAAATTTTTAGGATGGCATTCACCATAATCGCTATATTCCCACTTAACCCCCAAGGGCTAGGTGGATTGGTAAGTGTAACTTTGGCTAGGCACTTACCAATAAGAGACCCAGATTCAAACCTTGGAGGAAGCATGTTGCAAAGGTAGTAGTCTGATCCAAATCTTCTAAGTGCGCACCAGACTAATGACAACGGTACAAATCTCGAACACCCGGTGGTCCATTTCATGTCGGTTTATAAAACAATGAGGTGGAATAGGTTTTGTGGATGCAAGGTTTGAACCCTGCACTTGCCAACTACTAAAAATAATGTAGTTGTAACCAACTCTCCTATCAAACAAAAAAATGTTTTCACTTATATTTGATAAATGCTTGTTTAATATTAACATATTATTGGATAAATAACTATAAATTTGATATCTAATGTACATATTATTAAAATAGAATCTTCACTTACAATATTCTTATAATTATTAAAATAAAGTTCTCTTGGAAGTGTAAGAGTAATTTACTACTAAAACAAACCTTAAGGGAAGTCTGTTGCAAAGATAGTAGTCTGACCCAAATCCTCTGACTGCACGCCAAGTTGACGAAGGCGGTATGAACCTGAGCACTGGTGGTTCATTTCACATCGGGCTATAAAACAACAAGGTGGAATAGGTTTGGTGGTTCATTTCACATTTATAAAACAACGAACTATAAAACAACGAGGTGGAATAGGTTTGGTGGTTCATTTCACAATGGGCTATAAAACAACGATGTGGAATAGGTTTGGTGAATGCAGCCACTGTGTGGTTTGAACCCTACGCTTGAAAACTACTAAAAAATAGTGTGGTTGTAACCAACTCTCTTAAAAAAAATTACTACTAAAAAAACCATAAAAATTATGCATATAAAATAATTTAACATGTATACATATGGAATATGTTTGGTGGTTCATTTCACATCGGACTATAAAACAACTGGTTATAAAACAATGAGCTGGAATAGGTTTGATGATTATTTCACTGGACTATAAAACAACAGTTTATAAAACAATGAGGTGGAATAGGTTTGATGGTTATTTCACATTCGACTATAAAACAACGAGGTGGAATGTGGATGCAGGCACTTTATCGTTTGAACTCTATGCTTGACAGCTACTACAAAATAGTGTGGTTGTAACCAACTCTCTTAAAAAAAATTACTACTAAAAAACCCATAAAAATTATGCATATAAAATAATTTAACATGCATACATATATAATAGTGAGAGATTAATCAAGAGGAAAAATATTTGAAAGATTGATGGATAAAAATTATAATGATAATTTTTTTCTTTTAATTCCTTTAGTGTGAGAAACCCCTGTGACCAACTCATAGGGCTAAGAGCAATCTCCTGTCAATAATGACCCCTCGTAAAGTCGAGAGCTATGCTTATAAATATATATATATATATATATATATATATATATATATATATATATATATATATATATATATATATATATATATATAAACAATAAATTTAGTGGTCATGTAAATGTAAAATTCAATTTATATAGCTAATATTGTATATTTCAATGTCATGGCAATTCAAAATGTTGTTATATATTGTTTTAGTTAGTGTGAAATGTTTAAGTATAAACATTTTTAGACCATTCATGACCCCTTACAAAATAGAGAGTTTAGTTTATTAATAGAAGATTAATACACAACTACATACCGTAATCCAAAATACTGCAATGGAGACTAAATAATATGATCTTATATTAGGATTTGCTCTGGTTTCACTACGGATGCTAGAGCCGAATAGCTTTTTCCTTAGGGTTTTCAAACCGCATCGATTGTGCGAGACGTACTTGTTCAGGCGGTGCACCGCCTTTCTTTTATAATGCATGCAGCTCATTTTCCAGCTCCACATTTTGGTGGAGTTGCGGCTGAGAACGATGGCTCCGTGCAAAGGACCGAGGAAACTGGTTTCGAAGGTTTACCACGAGGTAATGATCTTGTCCCTGATGTTGACATTCCTCTTCCAAATTTTAATGAAGCTTGTGAATGGCTTGAAGGACACACCCTTGTTGGGTATTTCTTGGGCCGTATCCCTTCGGATTCTATAATCCATGGTTGGGTTCAGCACTATTGGGTTGCTTATGGCATAGAAGTCGAGCAAATTCAGAATTTGACTCGTGGGTTTTTCTTGTTTCACTTTTCTACGGTTGATACTGTTAAGCAAGTGTTCAACCACGGTCCGTGGTATGTTCGTAATTCCCTGTTGGTATTTCAACCTTGGTCTAGGGATTTTTCTGTTGATAAAGATGCTCCTTTGTTAATTCTTGTGTGGGTTGAGCTCCCCGGTTTGCCTGTGCCTTGTTGGCGTTTTTTGAAAGAAATTGTTGAGCCTTTGGGCCAGTTTGTTTGTGTTGAGCAGCCTCGCTTCTTTGGTGTCCGACCCAATAAGCGGGTCTGTGTCAAACTTGACCTCCGCAATGAGCTGAAAGACCATCTGGTCCTGCGTATAGGTAATTTTACCTACTGTCAAAAGTTGGTTTACATAAACTTGTCGGATTCTTGCTACCGTTGCCAGTCCAGAGACCATAAGATTAGAGATTGTCCGCTCATGGAGGGTCGGTTTACTGCTCGAGGTCCCAATGCTCCTTCTCCCCCGTCAACCCAGCATGCACCACCCTCAGGTGGTCAGGGTAATGGTAACTCTGATGGCCCTTGGATTAGTGTTGGCAAAAAGAACCGTCAAGGATGGCAAGGTGACAGGCCGATTGGGAACGGTTTCGTTCCCCCATTGCATGCAACCTCCTCTGCTGCAACGCAACATGTGTCTTCTGTTGGTGGGTCTCAACGTGCTGCTGATAAGCAACCATTACTTTCTCTTTCCTCTCGAGGTGAATCTACTCGTAGTGGTGTAGAACAGAGTTACAAAGATGCTTTGGCCCGACCCTGTCGGTCTCGCAGTCCTGGAGGACATGTTGTTGGTGTTCGCCATGCTAAGCGCTCTTCTACTGTGTTTGCAAGTAATGCTCCTGGTCGTTTCTCAGACAACCCATATGATCCGCTGATGGGTCTAGGAGATGATGAGGAACTCGAGGATGATATTGATGATGAGCTTGAGGGTGATATGCACCTTGACACTGCTCAATGATTTTTCTATCCTGGAATGTCAGAGGGCTGACGGACTCAATCCGTAAATATCAAGTCCATAGAGAGTTTGAGCAGATGTCTCAGGAATATGACAAGATAGACTTTCTTTGTTTACAAGAAGTCAAAATCTCAGATTTCAATTTGTAGTGTGCATGTTCTTTTATTTGGCCGAATAGCGTCATTTTTGCCACGAAACATTCTCTAGGAAAAGGTGGTGCAGTTATTTTGGTTCCTCCAAAGTGGCAGTCTTGTTTTGTGTCTTGGGGTGTGGATCCCTCAAACCAAGCGGTCTGGGCCCTTTTTGATCTTGATGGGCAGCCATTTGGGATTGTAAATATTTATGCTTCTAATAATGGCTCTGATAGGTGTGCCTTGTGGCGGTGGTTAGCCTTGTCTCTTCCCTAGGCCTTTTGGATTTTTTACGGGGACTTCAACATGATTGAAAAAGCTTCAGATAAGGTTGGTGGTCTTCCTTCAAAGTGGTGTTCTGGGGAACGAGAAGCTTGGTTTTTTATGAGGAAACAACACCGTTTGGTGGATCCCAATGGTCGTTTTTCTTTTGCTGATTTTCCCCACCACCTGTGGTTTACTTGGTCTAATTTTCAAAAAGGGGATGACAAAATTTTGAAATGTCTTGACAGAGCTATGCTTTCAGAGCATTCAGGTTTTACCTTTCATAATGTTGCTCGTTCTGCTCCGCCTATGTTAGCTATTCCAGGAACGACAGTTTCTGACCATGCACCCATTCTTTTCAATGTTGCTTGCTCCCCTCATCCTTCGCGCAACTTTCGTTCACCTTTTTGCCTCAATGTTTCTTTTCTGCATCACCCTGCAACTGTTGCTCATATTCATAGAATTTGGAACCTCATACCTCGGCCCTCAGGAGTGGTAGGTTGGATTGAGTGGTGGAATGAGGCAATTGCTCGTACCACCTTCACACTGAGAGCCTTAGGAGTCAAATTAGCTCAAATTAGGAAACATTCTTCCAAAGTTCTCAGGGCTGAGTTTGTTACATCCACCCTCAGGTTAGAAGCCAATCCTTTGAGCCCGTCCTTACAACAGGAGGTTGCTGCCATCAGGCATGAGATCCGCAAAGCCAAAGTTTATGAAGCCAAAGGGGCTCAGATTCGTGCCCGACTTCATTGGCTTAAAATTGGTGATCAAGTCACCAAGGAGTTTTTTCAAAGGCTTCGGCCTCAGAAGTCTGTGTCTCAATTTAAAGCCATTATGGATGCTGACAATCGTATCACTGAGCCTCAGGCTATTTCTCAAGTCTTTGTTAAACATTATCAGAATGTTTTTGCTTCCCAAGCCCTTATGCCTGAGCGACAGGCTGCTATTGATGAGTGTTGTGCAGTGGTTCCTAATAAGCTTTCTGATACTCAAAAGGCCACCTGTGATTGTCCTCTTACTCTCAAAGATTTAGAAGAAGCTCTTGCTTGCATGGCTAATGAAAAAGCTCCTAGTTTAGATGGCTTCCCTTGTGAGTTTTATAAAGGTCTATGGGATCTGGTCGGGCCTGACCTTCTCTGTGTCTATCAAGAAGCTTTAGCTATAGGTTCTCTTGGTTCTTTGATAAATAAAGGCAATATTAAGTTCATTCCTAAGCCTGGGGATCCAGAGCTTCTCACCAATTGGCGGCCAATTACTTTGCTTAATGTGAGTTATAAGATTATTGCCAAGGCTCTTGCTCTTAAGCTTCGACCTCTACTTCCCTTGATTGTCCATCCTGAGCAAACTGGTTTTATTCATAATAGATATATTCTGGATAATGTAATTGCAGTGTGGGAAGGCATGGAGTGGGCTAGAGCCTCTAAGCAAAATGCCTTGTTTATCAAAATAGACTTTGAAAAAGCCTATGACCGAATAGAATGGAATTTTATTCTTGTGATGCTCAAAGCTCTTGGCTTTGGCCCAACTTTTCTGAATTCTGTTGCTATGCTTTTCAATCATGCTTCTGCAGTGCTTACGTTAGATGGGGTTTAGTCTGAGACTATTGATTTGTTTAGATCAGTCAGGCAGGGTTGTCCGTTGGCTCCCTCATTGTACATTTTAGTTGTCGACGCTTTTGGTTATCTTCTTGCTAACCGAGCTTCTCAAGGTCTTGTCAAAGGCATAGCCCTTCCAGGGAATCAAGGGCAGTTAATTAATGGGCATTTTGTCGATGACTCTTTTCTTACTTTGGCAGAAGAGGAACAATCTGTGAGCCAGGCTCTTTTGTGTTTGGATCTCTTTTGTCAAGCTTCTGGCTCTAGCATACAGTGGAGGAAAACTTCTTATTTTAGACAGTCCCCGAAAGAGCTTCCTAGTTGGTTAGTTAATTTTTAGTGGCATTGGATTCAACCAGGTGAGATGTTTAAATTCTTAGGCATCCCCTTTGCTTTTCAAAGCTCTCCTGCCCAGTTATGGCAGTATGTCCTTCAGAAGGTTGAGAAAAAGCTCTCCTATTGGGTCACTAAGAAGCTTTCGCTTGCTGGCAAGTTTCAAATCTGTTCTAAGGTTTTAGCTTCAACCCATGTCTACTACTCTTCATGTTGGGTGCCTTCTCAGTCTTGTTATAAGAAACTTGAAAAGCTTCTCAGAGATTTTCTCTAGGCTAGCTCTAAGGAGAAGCGAGGTTTTCATCGGGTGGCCTGGGAATTTTGTTGTCTTCCTAAGACTTCTGGGGGTCTTGGTTTGTTTGATTGCCAACGACAAGGGTTTGCTCTAAGTGCAAAATGGATTATTCGAGCTTGTAAAGGTTCAGAGGCTTGGAAAATCCTTATTCGTCATATTATTTCTCAAGGTCTACCTTATGGAAAAAATAGTGGAAAGGTATGAACTTACCTTCTCTCATTCTTGCTCCTGTGCCTGTTAAAGTGTCTGGCTCGTTTGTTGTTAAGAGCATTTGGAAAGCTTGGGAAGTTGTCAAACCTTGGCTCCAATGGAAATGCTTGGCAAAGGGCCGAGGCACTCCTCTTGCCTCGCTCTGTGTGTGGTGGTCTCCTGTTATTCAATTTCAGTCACAACCGTTAGCTAACATTCAGTGGATTCATGCTTCTCGATTTTTTAGAAAAGGGATTTCATCCCTCTCTAATTTTTTTAGTCTCTCTTTGCGGGATTGGATCCCTTGGGATGTTTTCAAGAGGACTTTTGCCCTTAAGCAGTCAGATAAGAGCACTTATGATACAGTGGTTAATTGTACGCCTTTCTCTCTTTGGCCCAAGATGGGGCAATTGGCTCAGAGACCTTGGTGGTCTGAATGGCATTGGTTCAAAAGCACTCCTTTTTTTAATTACAGAACTAAGAATGGCTATAGTTGGCTTTCACCAAATTTGTCTATGGTTCCCAAGCTCAATGATCGCTGGGATTTGTTCTCTTCCAGAGCTAAATGGCGGGATCATTTTTGAATGCTTTGGGCCAGCTATGTGGAACCCAAACAAGCATGTTTTGCTTGGAGCTTGTTGTATCATGGTCTTCCTCTTGGTCATCGGCTTACCCATTTGGGCATTGTTCATCCCACTTGTGCTTTTTGTGGGGAGGAGGAATCAGTTATGCATGTTTTTTGGCACTGTGTTAAAGCTCGACAAGCATGGACATGGATTGAGTCCTTTTTCAGTCCTTTTCTTCAAAGGCCTTTACAGTGGTTCCATAACCTGCTTGGTGATAAGCCCATTTTTTTAGAGCCTCTTGTTGCAGTTTGGAATTTGTTTCGACTCAAAATCCTTTTCCATCTCTGGAAATGCAGGAATGATATTGTATTTAATGATAAGCCCCAGTCTTCTGATTTTACTATTGTTGATAAGCTTTCTATCTTTTATGATGTGTGGCTTCAGATTAATGCGCAGGCGAGAAAGGTGCAGATAGAACTCAACCATTTGCAGGAGCTCATTGATCATTGGGGGAATGCCCCCTGTTCGATGAGTCATGAACCACCTGAGCATGATGCTCGTCCGAGGTCTCGCTCCCGTCTGCATCGTCGTCCCCCTCCTCAGAGGCGAGACCGGGCGTCGGAGGGACCGCATGCATGGACTCCCACTCGTCGCTCAGGCGGATGGAGCTCTTCCCGCCATGGTGGTGGCTGGGGTGATCGCCTGACTTCTTCTCGACAGGGTGATGTTTGGACCAATGGAGTAGTTGGAGGAAATGATGGCTGGAATGATACTGGCATTGGCCTTACAGTTAATGCAGAAGGTATGGCCGATGATCAGCCAACCAAGTGGCCTCCAGACATCCCCCGGAATGTGTGGCGCCATAATGAGGATCCTGATAATTCGGGCGATGCAACTCCTCCCACTTCGTAACGCCTTGAGGTGTTAATGCTTGGTGGTTTTGGGTTTTAATGCATAATTATGAAACTGTTGATCTTGGTGCTCCCGCCTTTGGCGGTATGATGTTTTAGACTATGTTTATTTTTTGGCTTTCGGTTTTCGGACGGTTTCGTAGCTGCGGTGGCAGCCTCTTTTGTGGACAAGTGGCACTTGTTTGGTTGTCTTTTTGCAAGCGTTGAACGCTCGGGGTGTGATTCGTCCACCTAACCCTCTTTTTGTATGATATGTTTATACTTTAATACAAAGTTTACATTTCATTCAAAAAACAATTTGCAATATATACATTTCAATAAGTCTAATTATTATGAAAAAATTCAATAATATAATGCTTATTTTTTCTTTTCATTGATTTTTTTATATAGTTTTAGTTGTTTAATAATTTTGTTTGAAAGACAAGTTTTTAATTTTTTCGTTAAAATTTCTTTCAAAACTAATAACAACTAATATTTTAACTAATGGTTTTAGTTTGTTTAAACTTCTTTTACGTTGTAATATAATTGAAAGTCTACCAAGTGAGTAAAGATTGAAATTTTTAACTCAGGCTTCTTTGATTGCACCTATACCTTGTATGTTAAATAAATATGTAAAGTGTTAGTCTTTGTTAAAATATTCAATATATAGAATCTCTACACTTAATGATACCAAAAGGAAGGGGTGATCGAGATGGCGGGAGCTGGAGCAGGAACGGGAGCGGGAGCGGGAGCGGGACTGGGAACAGGTTCAGATGCTGGCGCAAGTTCCAGGGCGGGCGCTGGATCGGGATCGGGGTCGGGCACGTCGGGGCCCGGACCCGGGCCCGCAAGGCCCTCGGCGGGCCCAGAGGAGGGCTCAGAGGCTGAGCAGAATGGTGGCCAGGGTGGGGACGACATCTTGGGCCCAGGACCTCTTCCCTGCCTCGATGCAAGCGCAGGCCTAGGGAAAAAGCCTCCAGATCCTGGGCAGGGTTCTGCCCCGGGCGGGCCCAAACCCTCCTATCAACAGATCCTGGCTGGCACCAGGGCCCAGCCTCGGGCCCTGGGTTTAGGGCTTTCCCTCGAGGGCACCCACATTTCTATTCAAGAGGAGGTCTACTCCTCCTTTGTCGTTGGATCCTCTGCCTCCCTGGTTGGGAAGTTCCTGGGAGGGCGACCGGACATGGAGACCGTCCGCAGATGGGCGGCTTCCAAATGGAAAGTTTTTGGACATATTCAGCTGGTGGCCCTTACCAAGGGATTCTTCATCATCAAATTAAATAACAACGATGACGCTAAAAATATCCTGTCGGGCGGGCCCTGGTTTCTGGGATGCAAAAGCCTCTTCCTCAGGCGATATGGAGCTGACTTCCACCCTAGCACCCAAAGTATCAACTTTACCCTGGTCTGGGTTCGGCTCCCTGAGCTTCCCTTCCACTTGTGGCACGAAGATGTCCTAAGGCTTATTGCCCAGTCAATCGAGGAGCTGGTGGCCTTCGACCCCGCTACCAAGGCAGGCTCCCGAATGGTCCATGCCAGATTTTGCGTCAATGCAAATCTAGAATCCGAACTCCCCTCTTCTGTGACCATCTCCTCTGGGTCCTTCTTTTGGCGCCAAACTCTGATCTACGAAAACAAACCTGCCTTCTGCCCTCTCTACTGCACTCAGGGACACCTCCCCCATCAATGCCCTATATCCAAGAAGGTTGATGGCCCTCTCCCCAAACTCCCTTCCCGACCAGATCGGGCTCCCTCCCGAGGGCCCCCTCGTGATGGCCACAGATCCCAGGCTTGGACCACCAAGGAGGCTCCCCCTTCTATCCCAAAGGAATCCCAAGCGGGCCTTGGCCCGAAGGATGGTCTTTCCCAGGTTTCCCCTTCCCCTGCACCCTTCCCTGGGTCTTCTTTCGGGGCCCCGATCCCAGGTTTTCCCCCCTCGCCCGATGCGAATCCCTCCCTACAGGCCCCTGTTTGTGCCCCCTCCCAGCCCTGTGAGCCACCCGGGCTCTCTTCCCCATCGGCTCCCACCTTCCCGTCTTCCTCTGTCAGGGTTTCCTCCTCCCCCCACCCCCGCTATCCCCCCTCGACCCCCTCTCGCCCCTCTCGGTGGTCCCTGCTGGCCTCCCCCCATCAGAATGCAGCTTCGAGAGGTCTGACGAAGAGGTTGAGGGCAGTTCTCCGTCTGGGCCCGATGAAATCAGCCCCAAGATGACCCGAAGTAGGACTTTCACCACAGACTTTGGTAGCAAACTCAAGAGAGGTCGGCCCACCCTGGGCGACCAGCGAGCGAGGATCACTGAAGATGACATAGCCAATGGCTCCCAGGCAACCCTCTCTGACGTTGCCGTGAGCCTCTCCAAAATAGATGCCCTTCGACCCAAACCCCCCGCTCAGCTCGGGAAGGGGGGCAAGCGACCCCACAAGGGTGTCAAATGAAGCTCATCACCTGGAATGTTAGGGGGCTCAATGGTGCCCCCAAGAAAAGGATCCTCAGCCAACTCCGCAAGGATCACCGCCCATCCTTCCTCCTCCTCCAGGAGACCAAAATAGATGAAGCAGCTGCCCAGAGGGTCGCCCAAGCTACTTGGCGCAACTGCGAGTCCCTGTCTACCCCTACGGCTGGCACAACCGGGGGCCTACTGTGCATGTGGGATCCCCGGTCTTACGAGGGGAGGCTCATATCATCTTCTCCCAGAATAATCAACATTCTGGTCCATTGTGTGAAGTCAAGGCGTTCGTGGATCCTGTCTAACGTCTACGCTCCTAACAACCCGGTTGAGAAAGCTGCCTTATGGAAGGAAATCAGCTCGATGAGAGAAGCCTTTGCCCCCCTTCCCTGGATCCTGGTAGGGGACTTCAACAGTCCCCTTTTCCTTTCTGACAAAAGTGGGGGCTCAGCGGCTCCGGGAAAAAGCATGGAGGACTTTGGAGCCTTCACCGACCTCAACGAGCTCATGGACGTCAGCCTGAAAGGAGCCAGGTTCACCTGGTCAAACAGAAGAGCGAGAGCAAGCCATATCCAGGTCAGGTTGGACAGAGTGTTCCTATCTAAGGAAGCCATTCCCCTGTTTGCTGATGCAACCTTGTTGGCCCTCCCTAAAATTGGGTCTGACCACAGCCCCCTCCTCCTCGAAACCGACCATCGCTCCTCCCTCAAGCGACCCTTCCGGTTCGAGTCCATGTGGCTGCATCATCCCAATTTCAGGGCCCAGGTTGGCTGCTGGTGGGCTCCCCCAGTCCCTGGGCGCCCCGCTGAGCAAGTCTACCACAAACTGAGATGCCTCAAAGAGCAACTCAAGGTATGGAACAGAGAGGTGTTTGGTGACATCTTCGAAAATAAAGCAGCAGTTAAGAAAAAACTCGAAGACCTCGAGCTCAGGTTCCAGGCGGGCTCCCAAGACCCGGGGATCAGGGAAGAGGAACGCTTAGCCCTCAGCGAGTACCATAACATCCTGGCCAGGGAAGAAACATTTTGGAGACAGAAGTCGAGAGCCCTATGGCTCCAAGATGGCGATGCTAATACTAAGTTCTTCCACACGTCGACTCTCAAAAATAGGGGCTCTAACAGAATTGTCGAGTTGGTGAGCAGTGATGACAGAATTATCAAGGACGAAGAGGACATTCGGACTGAAGCCACCAACTTCTTCCAGGAGCTCCTTGGCGACAGTCCTCCCATGTCCCCAGAAGCGGCAGACTCCCTGCTGGAACATATTCCAACTTCAGTTTTGGCCATGGCAAACGAGATGCTCCTGCAGCCCCTGTCTGACTCTAAAATCCATGCTGCCATGTTTTCCATGAAGGCCGAGGCGGCCCCGGGCCCGGATGGGTTTCCCCCCATTTCTTCCAATCCTTTTGGGACATCGTTGGTCAAGAAGTGTGCGCAGCCATCCGGGACCTCCAGACTGCCAGCTCCATCCCCAGAGGTATAAACTCCACCTTCATTGCCCTGATCCCTAAGTCTCAGGCAACCAGATCCCTCTCTGATTTTTGCCCCATCAGCCTGTGCAATGTCTTATACAAAATCTTGACCAAATCCATGGCCTCCCGCCTCAAGGATATCCTTCCCCTGATCATTGCCCCCTACCAGGGGAGCTCGGTCAAAGGCAGACTGATCACAGACGGAGTTATCATCATGCATGAGGCCATTCACTCGGCCTTCCTTTCCAAAAAGGCCTCCTTTCTGCTCAAGCTGGACATGAACAAGGCCTTCGACAGAGTTGACTGGGAGTTCCTTTCCAAGGTCCTTCTCAAGTTCGGGTTCCACCCCTCCTGGGTCAGGCTCATCAGCAACTGTGTGTCCTCCCCTTGGTTCTCTATCCTCATCAACGGATCCCCCATCGGGTTCTTCCCCAGTTCCAGAGGCCTTCGCCAAGGTGACCCCCTATCCCCGATCCTCTTCATCATCCTGGTCGAGGCCCTGGGATGAACCATCTCGAGTGTTGTTTCCCATGGACTCATTTTGGGCATCAGGCCTGCGTCGGGCCTACCCCCTGTGTCCCATCAGCAGTTCATGGATGATACCATCCTCGCCACTTCAGCTTCGATCCCTCAAGCCAAGGCCCTCAAGCACATCTTGACCCTGTACGAGGAGGCGGTCGGGCAAAAAATTAACCTCCGAAAAAGCAAAATCTTCTTCATCCACACCCCCTGGCTAGGCAAATCAGAATTGGGCGGATTCTGGGTTGTACCCCTGATTCCCTTCCCTCCTCTTACCTCGGGCTTCCCCTGTTTACAGGTGCATCCTCCAAGGCCCTATGGAGCGGGATGATGGATCGGATCCAGAGGAAGCTGGCCCCCTGGAAAGGCCACCTCCTCTCTCAGGCTGGCAGAGCCACCCTCCTATCGGCGGTCCTTCAAAGCATTTCGATATATTTCATGTCGGTCTTCAGAATCCCGGCCTCCATTGCAGCTCACATCGAACAAATCCAGAAATGCTTTCTATGGTCGGGCAACGAAGATAAGAAGAGGATTCCCCTGGTTTCCTGGCCCCTGGTCTGCCACCCCAAAGGCGAGGGAGGGATCGGGCTCAGGCGGGTGACCCTCATGAACAAGGCCCTCTTGTCCAAGCACGCCTGGAAGGTGTTCACCAATGCCCCTGACGAGTGGGTCAGTATCGTGCTCAGGAAATACTGCCACCTCCACCCCTTCCTCAGTGAGTCCCAGCCCAGAGATGGATCAGCCTTCTGGAAATCCTTGATTTCCACCAAAGACATCATTCGAAAAGGGACCAGATGGATCCTCGGGGACGGAACCAAGATCGACTTCTGGGAAGACAGGTGGATCCAAGATGAGGCCCTGACTGCTGACAATGATCTCCTCATCCTCAAATCGGGCCTGGTGGACAGAGGGCCCAAAGTGTCGGCCTATCTCTCCCAGAACCAGGGACGGGTAACTTGGAAACCCATCCTGAATCCCAGGCACCCGATCCAAGCTTCCAGGCTCCAGCGCCTCCTTAAGGTGACAGTTATCCCGTCTTTCGGAGGGAACGACAGATGTGTTTGGCACGACACTCCCAGTGGCATATTTTCTGTTAAATCTGCCTACAACCTCCAAAGAGTCCCTGACGAGGCCCCATTCCCAGCCCATCAGGTGTGGGCCAAGAAGTTGATCCCCAAAATCAGCCACTTCGTCTGGGCGGCCATCCAAAACAAGATCCTGACCATCGAGAACCTGATCAGGAGGGGCTTCCAGATCCCGAACAGATGCTTCCTTTGTTGTGCTGCCTGGGAGTCCACTAATCACCTCTTTCTCAGATGCCCCTTCTCTTCTGAAGTCCTGGGCCTCATCCTTTCCCAATTTTCTATTCAGTGGGTGGCCCCCAATTCCATCTCTGACCTCCTGTCTCAGTGGCCCAACCCCTTCGCCCACCCCTTCATCCACTTCCTCTGGGGCTCCTACCTTCCTCACTTGCTTTGGCAACTCTGGCTTGAGCGCAACAGCAGAGCCTTCTCCTCCCCGGCCCGCTCCCCCTAGTGGGTAGCGACCAAGGCGGTTACCTTCGCCCTTGAGAACTCCCGCTCCATCCCTTTGACCGAGGCGCCCCGACGGCTGGGCGAGTCCACCCTCCTATCCTCCCTTGGAGTCCAGCTTCCCCCTCGGTCCCCCCCTGCCCCCTCCCATCGTTCTATGATAAGGTGGACTGCCCCCTCCCGGATGGGTCAAACTTAACTTTGACGGAGCTTCTAAAGGAAATCTCGGGCCCTCTGGAGCGGGCGGGGTCATCCGTGACAGTCACGGGGCCCTGATCCTGGCGTACGCCGCTCCGCTTGGCATTCAGACCAACAACTTCGTCGAAGCAACAACTCTCCTCAGTGGGCTGACCGCCCTCAAGGAGTCATCCTCAAAAGTCATCATCGAGGGTGATTCCCAAGTCATAATCAAAGCCGCCCGTAGCCCGGGAAATAGCTCTTGGCGCATTCACAACTCCATTCGGGAAGTTCTCACCATCCTCCAAGGACTCCCTTACCACGCCTTTCGGCATGTGTACAGAGAAGGCAATAGGGCAGCCGATTTCATGGCCAACCAAGCCACCACAGCAGAAGATTTCACTACCTGGACCACGAACTTCCCTGAAGCTCTGGTCCAAATAGTATCTCAAGACAATTCTAGCATCGATGAGGGCCCAGGCGCTTAGCCCGCCCCGAGTCGGGGCCCCGAAGATGCGCTGTCATGCCCCCTAGTGGTCAGGGGACTCTCCCCCTGCTCCGTCATGACGATTGGCCCCTACGCCCCTCTCGCTCGAGAGCTGGGCAATCCGATCAAGCTCTCCCACATGGTGCCAAGTGTCAGTGGCCTCGTCAGACTGTCGGATCATCCCGTTCTGGATAAACGTAGCCCCGTTGGCAATCTTGGCAAGTCCAAGTCGAAGCGCGTGGCTTCCCACTCTGACCTTCCCGCCTTGGATGCCGCGCCATCGGATTCCCATGTCGAGTCAGCTCGCTCGTGGCTCTATCCCGTGAGGTCTCCCCAAGCTACTCCCCCGCTCAGATTGCGCCATCTGGAGCGCAGGCATTGGCCCCCTCCCCTGCCCCACGTGGCAGCCGACAACCATGCCCCCTTAGCTCCTCCCAGCTCGTGTCACCCCCCGCCCCAAGCGCTCCTTCCCGACGTCGGTGGCCCTTCCCCTCCTCTGTGCCCCCTGCAAGTTTTTAAACCTATCACACGTAGAGCTCTCTCGCATTCTTGTCTGCTTCCCCCTCCCCTTGTCCCCGCGTCTCTGGTCAGGTCGCCCCTGGTTTCCCTACCCCTGGACTGCCAGTTCATTGCCCATGGCTGCCAAGGCCTTCTTCCTCGAGCCCTCCACTCTTGATCTGAGCGAGTCTGCCAGGCTATTTTCCAATGCCAAGAAATACACCCCTTTCTTCAGCAAATTTGTAGGGGCCGACGAAGATATTACTCAAGGATTTCTGGACACCTGGAATGACGGAGAGGTCAAAGTGAAGGGGCTTCACTTCAAAGTGACCAAAGAGTTTCTGACGGAGGTGACAGGTCTGCATCATGAGGAGAAAGGCAGATTCATCCGATGGGACAAGCACAATTGGGAGGAGGAGCTATCCCGCTTCCTAGAGCAGTAGTGGGACAAGGCCAACCTCTTTCGCGCTGACCTCCCACCCCCTTCGACGAGGCCATCGTCCCTGTGATGCAATACATCACCTACGATGACCCGGACCAACGGCTTTACAGCTTCCACCTCAGCTTCTACAACCACCTTCGTGGAGCCACGCTGGTAAGCACCCCCCGGTTTCTCCTTTACTCCCTGAGCCTCACCATCGATCGGGCTCGCAGGAACCATTCTCGGCCCTCCCACCAAGGGCTCATGGTTGTCCTGTATAGGCACGCCCTAGCTAACCAGTCGCAGCTTCACTGCATACCTCCCCTGTCCTTTGTTCCCCCCTGAAGCGGCTGGCTCCCCCGGTGCTTCCCCTGCAGCGTCCAAATCCAAGGAGACCCCCTCCCCCGAAGCCTCCCCTTCCCCAAAATGGTGCAGACCCACCCGAAAGTGCAGAACCCCGACTCAGGGCCCAGGCGGGGCCCCGACTCCTGGCGCAAGCTCAATCCGCAAAGGCCCGGCCCCAGGCAGCAGCAGGGCTACTGGCAGCTCCAAGAAGGCCAAGGTGGAGGCCCCGGAGGCCACCGAAGTCAGCTCTGACTCCGGCAGCAAGATGCAGAACTTGGCGACCAGAGCCCTCCTTGACATTACGATTGGCTCCCTGACCGCTTCTGCCAAAGCGGCTTCCTCAACGGCCAATGCCCTGGCCGAACTCCATCGCAGGTTGGGCGATGGCCCTGACAGGGAGAGGAGCTGATCTGTCAGGTCGGGCCCCATCCAGGCCAGGCCCGGTTGCAGGGCTACCCGGAGCGGCGACGAGCAGTTTTTTGTGTTATTGGCTTTGTTGTTTTGCGGTTTTTTCATGTTTTGGTGGCCTCAGGCCAAATTTTGTTTTGTTGGTTTCATAGTTGGTCTGTCTTTTTGTAGGCACCAGGGCCCTGGGCCCCGGTTTGTTGCCCATGGGCGCAGCCCCGGTTTTTAATCACAAATTCAGCCACGGCTACCTATGTAACTAAGGTTTTGGGATCCTTCAAAAAAAACCCGTTGTAAATACATTGTTACTTATAAAAAAAAAAAAAAAAATATAATATATATATATATATATATATATATATATAAGATGTTTTTAAGAAAAAAATACCCTAATCCTTTGTGAAGATAAATTTCAAGCAAACCACCTCGAAGATGAAGAAGGGTTTTTTGATAGCGAGCAAAAAGGGAGGTAGAGGCGAGCGAACATGCGGTGATCGAGTCATTGGTGAGTGGAAAATAGAGGGACGGGAGTAAAAGCAAAAACTCGAGGGGTGACGTGTCGATGAATGGGAAGCAAAGAGGAAGGAATAAAAACTTTGGAACCGACTCACGATCACGAGACGAATCCAATCCCCACCAAGCAAAGGATGAACTAGCAAACAAAACAAATCCAAACGCGAGAGGAGATGGGAAAGGAGGGCGCATAGGCAAAGACCCACCAGATAAAAATGAAATACATGGCAAGAAGACCAACCAATCTTCCTTCATAGAAATGCTTTAAGGAAAACCTAAACCTAGGTCATTGACAAAAAACGTCTTCATAACCCAAAGTTGTAATGTCCTATGTCCAGAGCCAGTTATGATAAAATACGCTAACCGAGACTTATTTTCCCTGGTAGGGAAATTTGTTGGAGGGAGATCGAACATGGACTCACTTCAACATTAGGTAACAATCAAGTGGAAATCCAGATGGTACCTAGAGCTTTCAGCCATGTCCAGAGGGTTCTTCATGGTCCACCTCAACACACAGGAAGACGTTGACCGTATTTTATCAAGAGGCCCTTAGATTTTTGGGAGGAGAAGTATCTTCCTCTGAAAGTGGGGAGAAGACTTCAATCCAGAGTCACAGAGCATAAATTACGCTCCCATTTGGATGCGGCTCCTGAACTTGCCATCACACTTCTACGAAGATGTCCTCCAAGTGATAGCCTGAGCAATAGGGGAATTAGTAGCCATTGACCCAACAACCCGTGCATGGACTCACCTGACGCAAGCACGCATATGCGTCAATGTCAACTTGGAAACACATCTCCCTATCCAGGTTAACCTAATTTACAAAACTTATAGGTGAAGCCAGCTGTTGGAGTATGAAAACAAACCCGCTTTTTGCTTTGAATGCCAACTAAAAGGGCACCTTTCATCTTAGTGCCTAAATCATAAAAACTTGTAAATAGAGTCGTAAATTGTTGCCCGTCTAGTCTAGGGGGGAAATCAGAAGACGAAGGCTAACAGGATAGATTCAGAACCATAAAGGCAAGAAAAAAGTGTTACCCTCTCCAAGTGATGATAAGCAAAATGCAAGTAATCTTTTCACCATCTCAAACAAATTTGATTTACTTAGCAATTATGGTCGCAATGGTAAATTACAATTTGAGGAAATCCCCTGTGAAGAAACCCCTAATCCAAACCCCATCATTCAATCGAACGCTATTGATGCCATCCCTTAGAAACCCCCCTCCCATACCCACCTCGTTGCCCTTCCCCAACTCTCGAAAATGGTCATGATTCCTCGAATCCCCCTCCAGACCCCCATCCCCCCATTCCCCCACCATCGTCTCCCCACCAACAAGAATGGGACACCCCGCTCCCTATCCATAACCCTCGAATTCGAGGCTGACAGTGACGATTCTTCCCAAGAGTCCTTGGAACCATGGAGCCCAAAAAAGACCCAAAGTTTCAGAAAGACCGAGGTTGATGTGGGAGGCGACAGAAAGAAGGGATGGCCCTTGAGGATAGTTCTGAGAAACAGAGATGCAACTAGAGATATAGCCAATAGCACCCAAAAAACTCTGTTCTAGGACCTAGGGTTAAAAAAAAGGAAGAAACTAAGAGATCCAAAACCCTTGCACAACAAGGCAAAGGGGGCAGAAAACCCTCCAAAGGTTCCAAATGAAAGTCCTCTCCTGGAATGCGAGAGGGCTAAATGGGAGGTGGGCTCTTTCCTCTCCAGTGCCATTAGTGAAATCTAAGAGATCCTTATTGCGCTCAAGGTCCTTCTCACCCCTGATCAGAATAATGTTGCTAAGGAGGAAGGTCAAGCGAAATCCCAGTAGAAGTGGAAAGGTGACAACAACCAGTTGGACTGCCTTTGTTTGTAATGGCTTCAGTTTGGTTATGTTTTTGTTGTTTCTTTTTATGGCTTGTCTAGTCTGTAGGGTGATGGGCTCCCAGACTATAATTTTTAGAATATGTCAATTGTGTACTATTGGCATTGACTATGCCCAATGTAACAGGGTTGGGACCCTTCAACCCATATAGTCAATAATTTTTTTTACCAAAAATAATATATATATATATATATATTTGATTAATGGTGAAAAACAAGGTTTCGAAAGGTCTTAGAACTTTTTACATTAGAGGAGGCAAAGAAAGATAAGGCTAATTTAGCATAGGACAACCTCCAAGGCTAAAAGAAACAAAAATTAAATGAAAACAACCATCCAAAAGCAAAGACCAGCCCATCACTCAACAGGACATAAAGGAGAACATCAAGATGCAGATAATAAAACTCCAAACTCAAAGAGCAAGGATGAAGGCAAAACACCAAGCATATTCCTTGAGAATGGTAACCACAAGGGAGCAAAAGGGCCAACCCCCAAAAAACACCCCCCAAAGAGAGGATCACTAGAACACAACTGAGATCTCATCCAAGCAAAAAGACAATAAAAATACCTACTAGATAGGTAGGCCCAATGTTTCAGTAACTGCGAAGGAAAATTATCTTCCCAAATTATGAACTGGTCACTATCCACCCCCAAATTGGCCATAACATTAGTAGCCTGGTTACTTTCCCTATAAATATGCTCAATTTTAACTTCTAACATACCTTCTAGAATCTTTGATGTGTTCTTAATAATATTCAGGATAAAACAATTATCAGTCTTTCCAACCTACAATCCCGAATGATGTTCAAGGAGTCACCTTGAATGAGAAGTCTTTTGAAGCCCCTCTCAAAAACCTGGTGAACACTCGAGAAAAGAGCCTTAGCTTCAGCTAGGTGGTTGGTTTGAATACCATAATCTTCAACGTAAGCCCAAATGACCTCACCATTATCATTTCTGATGACACCCCCTCCACCAGCCCTTCCGGGATTACCTTTGGCAACCCCATCAAAGTTTAGAATAACCCATCCTTTAGCTGGTTTATGCCATCTAGTAGCCAATCTTTTTTGAATAGTGGATACAAAAACATAATTCTCTAGATTCAATATTTCAACTAACAAAAACCTCTTTCTCCACAACTTCCTCCCTACCATTTCCAACATCAAATGCAGTCAGCTTATTCTCAATAGCAGCTTTAATCCTTTTAAAGATAAAGGATTCATCCCTAGTAATATCCAACTAATATATTTTTGAGTTCTTAATAAAAAAATGTAAGTTTTATTTTTTATGTTGGGCGTGAGTCAACCTGCTATATTCCATTAAAAAAATTTATAATATGATATGTTTTAAAAAAAATCATTTTAATAATAATTTAGTTTTAAAAAAGTCTTGGGCACAACACAATGGTTTGGGGTTTGGTTCTTTATTAGAAGGTTCAAACCGTAGTATGTGTGTAGTTGTGTGTTAATCTCTTATTGATAAGTGTAGCTCTTGTGTGTGTGTGGGGTTGTGTGTTAATCCCCTATTTATAAGTGTAGCTCTTAGCCTTATGAGAGGTCATGGCTGGGAGGGGACTACTCAGCCCTATGCATTGGTCGTAGATGTTTATCACACCACCAAAATCCAAAAAAAAAAATTCTAAAAATGTTACTGTTTATTATTTTAATCTAGAGGGGAATCAGTAACATCATTGGATGTTGTTATTTTAAACCTTAGCCCATTTTAATTTGCTGGGTTAGAAAAATTCAACAAGGACCCAATCTTCTAAGGCATCAAACTAGGGTAGGCAATCAATAAACACTCGACCACTATAATCAAAGGTACATCATGATTTCCAAGGGAATGGAATGGGGTTGCTGATTACCTGGCCAAAATGGCTTATGAGCTATTGGATACTCAGAGTATTGATAACTGGGAGAGTCTCCCGTCTAGGGATTCTCAACACCTACGGGAGTTGATCCATAAGGATGTTCAAACTTAATGTGGTTTGTTTTTTTTGGTTTTCTTTGGGAGTTGACCTTGTCTGGGGATTTAGCCTGTCTTGTTGCTTATTTGAGTCCTGGGTGGGGGCTCAGCTGTACTTTGTAATACAGACTTTTTATTAATAAATTTTTACCCCTTTATTTAAAAAAAAAAAAAAGGTACATCGTGATTTGAACTTTGAACCTCTCCAAAGAAACACTTGGTCATTACTATTTGGCTTGTCCTCTTCTGGGTACACCATGGTCTCTAAAGAGAGGTCAAAGTCCTAACCACTACATTGTCCTTGTTGGACAAGGGATAAAATTAAATTGAGTTTACACAGGTTTTTATGAAAGGTCTTGATCCTCTTGTACCAAGATTTAAACCTTGGGTCTCCTAGATGAAAACCCAATAACTTACAGTCTCCTAGATGAAAACCCAACAACTTACCACTATGATATCCCTCATATTGAGTGAGGTTTGAACCTTGAACCTCTTAAAGAGAAGCCAAATCCCTTACCAAGCTTGCAACTTATTTTACATTTAAACTTTTTTTATATATACAAAGGAGAGTTTGTTGCATCCACAATATTTTTTGTATCTGTCAAGTGTAGGATTAAAACCATAAGGGATGCCCCAAAAAATCTTATACAACCTCATTATTTTATAACATGAGGTGAAGAGGAAGCATTGATCACTCGGAATTCGTATTGTTGTTGTCGGTTTGGCACACACTTAGAGGATTCGAAGCATACTGCTACCTTTGCAAACAAGCATACCCCCAAGGTTTGAACCTAGATCTCTTTTGGGTAAGTTTCTGGCTAGACAAACAATTACCAATCCACCTTGCTCTGAGGGGCTAAAATGATTTGGGTAGTGTGACAAACCCTATGACCAACACATAGGGTTGAGTAGTCTCCTCTCAACCATGACCCCTTGTAAAGTCAAGAGTTACACTTGTCAATAGAAAATTAACACACAACCAAACACTGTGGCTTAAACCTTGGACCTCTTAAAGAAGATCCAAACCCTAAACCGTTGGGCTATCCCATCGTGATAAAACTTTACATTTAAACTCCAGAATAGAGTGAATGGAATGTTTTTAATGCCCATAGGAGCAAAAATAAACTATTTAAGGAAACTTAAAAAAAATTACTGTTGTCTGTTTTTTTTGTTGGATAATAAGGGATTTTACTCAGGTCCCCATCCTTGACAAATTACATCTCTCTTCCTTAGATCTTGAGAGTTTTGTCTATTTTAAATATGATTCAATTAATTATTATCATGATTGCATATTGCTAGTAATACTTATAATACTTTTTATGTTCTTATTTTTTATTTTTTTAATAAGTTATATACGATTAAAATGGGTTTCACCTTTATATCATGGTTATATTATCAAAAATTAAATCTAAATATCTTTTAAAAAACATAAAATTATAACTAATTAAATTTATTTTATTTTTCAGATCAGCTTACAGAAGATCTGAGAAACCAGGAGAGGGAGTTGTTAGCCGAATACCACAGGGTGCTAGAATTTGAAGAAACCTTCAGGAGGTAGAAATCTAGACTAATTTGGTTGAAGAAGGGTGACATAAATACAAAGTTCTTCCATGTCTCTACTCTTCGCCACAAGAGTACTAACAAAATTAAGGAGATCAAGATGGTCAATGGATCTAACACCAAAGATATGGAAGACATAAGGAGGGAAGTGACCGAGTTCTTTAAATCATTGCTAGAAGATGTAAATCCTACTATTGAAGAAGAGGACTCTCTATTGGCGGCCATTCCACCCCTTGTCACTAAGAATCTTAATGGATTCTTACTCAGCCCTTTTACAAAGGAGGAAATTAGGAAGGTGGTTTTTGACATGGATGGTAACAGCTCCCCAGGAAGATATGGAAGACATAAGGAGGGAAGCAACTGAGTTCTTTAAATCGTTGCTAGAAGATGTAAATCCTACTATTGAAGAAGAGGACTCTCTATTGGCGGCCATTCCACCCCTTGTCACTAAGAATCTTAATGGATTCTTACTCAGCCCTTTTACAAAGGAGGAAATCAGGAAGGCGGTTTTTGACATGGATGGTAATAGCTCCCCAGGACCGGATGGCTTCCCTACTGCTTTCTTTCAGAAGTTTTGGGATATCCTAGGCGATGATGCAATGGAAGCTATAATTGAGGCTCAAAAGGACATGGAAATCCTAGAAGGAGTTAATGCTACATTTTTAGTCCTCATCCCTAAACTAGTGGGAGCAATGGAATTTTTCAGTTTTTGCCCTATCATTTTATGTAACACTCTGATGAAGATTCTCACGAAAACAATCGCCAATAGGCTGAAGGTTATCCTGCCATTCATCATTGATATGAACCAAGGAGGTTTTGTGAAAGGGCGACAAATACTGGATGGTATCATCATCATTCATGAGGTTATTCATTCAATTGTGGCTAGTAAGATAGCAGGTATGTTACTAAATCTAGACATGAATAAAGCCTACGATCAGGTCTCATGGCATTTCCTCACCAAGATTTTGGGTAGTTTGGTTTTGATCCCCAGTGGATTAAGTTGATTTTTAGTTGTATCTCTACCACAAGATTTTTTGTCATGGTGAATGGGTCACCCTCTGGTTACTTTAAGAGTGAAAGGGGGTTGCGACAAAGAGATTATTTGTCTTTATACTTGTTTATTATTTTAGCGGAAGCATTGGGTTCGAACATTTCAGAAGTTGTGGCAGAAGGTCGATTGGGAGGTTTCAAACCACAACATCAGAGCTAGTGTCTCACCAACAATTCATGGATGATACAATCATTGTGTCCAAAGCCTCGGTGTCTCAGGATAGGAAGCTGAATATAATTCTAACCAAGTATGAGACAGAAGCTGGACAATACATAAACTATAAGAAGAGTAGCATTTATTTCTTTAACACGCCTGGTGGGAGGGAGGAAATAATAGCTAACCTCTTTGGATGTGGAAATGATCTTTTATCGATGACTTATCTAAGCATGCCTATGTTCGAAGAAAGAATGAAGGCTACATTGTGGAACTCAGTCATTGGCAAGATCTCCAAAAAGTTAGCAGGGTGAAAGGGCAGCCTTCTCAGCTCCACAGGGAAAGCCTTACTAGTTAAAACTACTTTATAGAGCATTCCAATCTACTACATGTCTCTATTTAGAATGCCTGCAAAGGTTCGAGCTACACTGGAGCAAATTCAACGTAACTTCTTGTGATCAGGTTCGGAGGAGAGAAAGAGAATTCCATTGGTAGCATGGAATCAGGTGTGTGCAAGTAAAGATCAAGGAGGCCTGGGGCTGAAGAGAATGAAAGAAATTGACAAAAAAGTCTGGAGATTTGTCAATAATGATCAATTAGGGTGGGTAAAACTTCTTAAGGCAAAATATATCAGAAATAATCAGGACTTCCTGAAAGCTGATAATTTCCCTAGAGGATCCTATTTCTGGAATTGTTTGCTCGAATGTCATGAGGCAGTGAGGAAAGGCATCATATGGAGAATTGATAATGGAAGACAAGTGGACTTTTTGCAAGATCCATGGTTAGAAGAAGCCCCTCTGTAAGATAACTTAGACCTTTGGGTCCTCCAACACAAAATTTCAGAGGAAATGGGAGGAAAATTAGGGAATTTTCTTGCCGTGGCACAAGAAACTTCCTCTTGGAAGAAAATTACAGTTCAAAATCCTTCAGAGCAAGAGAAGGTGACCTTGACCAAACTAAATGATGTTTTAAGGGTGTTCCTGATCATTCTAGGGGGAGGAAGAGACAAGATGATTTGGGGCAAAACTACAAGTGGGATTTATTCAGTAAAAATTGCCTATAAACTAATCCACTCAGGATTTAATGGCTAGACTTCAACTTCTATTATTTGGTTAAATAATTTAACCCCAAAAATAGCTTTCTTCTTTTGGCTGGTAGTTCAAAATAAGATTTTGACAACAAATAATCTATAGAGGAGAGGTTTCCAATTCATCAATCGATGTATCCTGTGTGAGAAAGTGACAAAATTTGTAAGTCATATCTTTCTAACTTGTAAATTTTCTTGTGCAGTCTTCCAAATGATTTTGTCCAAATTTCATATAGATTGGGTCCGCCCAAATAGCATGTCTGACTTTCGCATACAATGGGCTTCCCCCTTCTGGGCGAAACTTTTGACTTGGATTTGGAAGCTCAGTTTACCCCATTTTTTTATGGGGGATATGGAATGAGATAAATAAGAGAGTATTTAAAGGATGGAAGAAATATCCCAGGTTATGTGGTAATAAAATAATCAAAGCTCTAAAAGAAAACTGAAAAATATTTTACTTCAAAAATGAGACCCTATCTCCTAGGGAAAGGAGGATTTTGTGGAACTGGGGAGAGAAACCTCTAGACCTAGTCATTACAACTAATCCACGAGATGGTGTCAGGTGGATACCCCCCTACAAAACTGGGTTAAGTTCAATTTTGACGGGGCAACCAAAGGAAATCCGGGGGCTGCAGGAGCAGGAGGAGTTCTGAGAAATGAGGAAGGAAAAGTGGTCCTTACCTTTGTAGAGCCTTTGGGAACTCAAACAAATCATTTTGCAGAAGCCCGAGCCTGCATGCAGACAATGAGAATTTCCAGACTAGAGGATTATAAGGAAGTAATATTTGAAGGGGATTCACTTAATATAATCAAGGCAATTAAGGAGGATAAAGACCCCAGTTGGACCATCTCAGAGCTTATCCTAGAAGCAAATATTCATAAATCCCATTTGTTTAGTGCCCAAATCCAACACGCCTTCAAAGAAGGAAACCAGACTGTGGATATAATGGCAAATATTGCAGTTTCTGTTGGGGAGATGCAAATTTGGAAGGATATCTTCCCTCAAGAATTACTAGTGTTGGCTTCTAAAGAAGATCTAAGATCAAACCTATTAGAGCAACAAGAGATCATAGTGGTTGATGATGAGTAATCCGACAGATGGAATTAGGTAGAGGGACAAAAAACAACCCATTTGTTGGGGTTTAGGAAGTGACAAGTGTACGGTTCAACAACCTAGTGTTATGTTTAGTAAGTGCTAGGTGTTGTCTGGTTTTTGTTTTATCCTGAATAGTCCAGCGACAAGTATAGGACTGCAAAATATAAGTATGGCTTAATGTGGGTCTTGGGAAGATCCATTTTGTATTTTGATTGTACGGGCTTGGAGATAGAACCAACCCATTTTGACTATGTAAAAGATTTGTGGACCTTATAACCACCTTTACCTAATACCAAAAAAAAATTAATATTATTTCAATAAATTTAGATAGGTTTTTATGAGGGGTCCTAATCCCCTCATACTAAGGTTTGAACCTTGGACCTCTCAAAGAGAGGCCAAAGCCCTTACCACTGCAGTAAGCTTGCAACTATAATCATATATATATATATATATATATATATATATATATATATATATATATATATATATATATATATATATATATATATATATATATATATATAACTTGATAATAAGGTGTTGTACTTGTGTCCCCCACCCTTGACAAATTACACCTCCCTTCTTTAGAGTTCGAGAGTTTACAAATAGATACAATTCTCATCTCAATTGAGATGTTATAGGTAGAAACCTACATCATTTTACATAAAATGTCTGAATTATTGATTTTCATTTTCTGGATCTTTTCAAATTTTTGTATGAATACAATTACTCCAGAATTTAGCATCTTTCTTTCTTGACATTTTCCTCTCACAACCATCATAATGCCAAAACTTCACCTCTACTATCTATGCCTTGCATCTTAGTAGAGTAATATTTCCAAAACATTGCACTATCATAGTCCGTTTTACCAAATATAAATTGCTAGTTTCCTTCCTCGCTGAAGTCATAGCCCTTCATTGCTCTTCCCATCATTCGAACCCTAGTTGACAAATATTTGCAATTTCATTTTTCGCAACTTGAAAAATCATCATTGCATTTATTTTAATTGGTTGACTTCACAGGGTCGTATCTCCCTTAATATTGCTTAGATTTTTGCATATGACCACTCATTTTAAAGCTATTCAAATTCTGCACAAGTTGGTCCAAGAATCAGTTGAATCAAATAACTCTTCATGAAGATATGAATCCTAAAATATGAGACATTTTTAAGGGAAAAAATCCTAATCCTTCACACTTTACAATTTTCGTTTTTCGTGACTTGAAAAATCATCAATGCTCTTATTTCGAATGGTTGACTTCATAGGGTCGTATCTCCCTCAATATTACTTGGATTTTTGCACATGACCACTTATTTTAAAGCTATTTGAATTTTGCACAAGTTGATCCTAGAATCAACTGAATTGGATAACTCTTCGTGAAGATATGACTCCTAAAAGATGAAACATTTTTTAAGAAAAAACACTAATTCTTTGCACTTTACAAGCTTGTTTTTACCATTATAAGCAACCTTCCACGTTCCTTTAGCCTTCCTAGCCTTCCACTCAACATCCCAACCTTTTTTTGCAGCTCCTTAAGCCGACCTAGCCTTCCACGCTTCTTCAGCCTTTCACATTCTTTCAGTATTATCAACCTTTCACATTCCTTCAGCCATCCCAACCTTCCACCCAACATCCCAACCTTTTGTTGTAGCTCCTTCAGCCAATCCAACCTTCCACACTTCTTTAGCCTTGACACTCCAAAGATCAACTCATCATTCACCCTTCTATGCTCCTTCAACCTCTAACCTTTCACGCTCCTTGAGCCTCCAACCTTTTACACTCCTTCAACCTTCATATTTGTTGATTGTTAAAGCACCAAACCATTTGCCATCCCCTTAGGGGCAACCCCCATGGGTAGCTCCTAATTATTTAAATTTTTAATATTATTAAATATTTTTTAATAATTAAAATATATAAAATAGACTAAATAATATATAATAAGTTGTGCGGCTTCTATTGGGCCACTCTTATTATAAAAACAAAACATTACATTACTCATTAAATTAAATATTTATAAAGCTAATTAAACTATTTCTAACTTATCTTTGTATGAAAAATATTTTTCATTTGGCTCTCTTATCGTTGAGCTTCTCCATCTTCCTCAATGTTAAGTCTCCATAATCAATTCCTCGAATGTGCCACTCTTATTATAAAAACAAAACATTACATTACTCATTAAATTAAATCTTTAAAAAGCTAATTAAACTATTTCTAACTTATCTTTCTATGAAAAATATTTTTCATTTGGCTCTCTTATCGTTGAGCTTCTCCATCTTCCTCAATGTTAAGTCTCCATAATCAACTCCTCGAATGTGTAAAATACTTGCTACCGAGTTTCCATATCTATAAATATATAAATGTAAGTTTGAGTTTACATAGGTTTTTATGAGGGGTTTTGGTCTCCTTGTATCGAGATTTGAACTTGGGTCTCCTAGATGAAAACCCAAGGACTTACCACTACAATATCCCCTGGTCTGAGACTAAATACTATATAATATATAATGTTGGTTATATTTAATAATATATATTTTACATTGCATATATTAATAATTTTACTATATAAAATATGAATAAATCTTAGATTTTAATGTATATTATATTTTTTTAGCTAAAAAACAAGGGGATGTAGCTGGGTCCCTCACCCCTCGACAAATCACAACTCTCTCCTTTAGAGCTTGAAAGTTTACAAACATATTCAATTCTCTTTAGATACCTCCATCATTTTTTATAAAAAAATCGAATTCGTGGTTTTCATTTTATAAATCTCCAATTTTATGTGTGAATACAAATATTTCAGCATCATTTTTTTTTACATTTTCCTCCAGTAGCCTTCACAATACCAAAGCTTCATCTCTATTATCTATACGTTGCATCTTACTAGAGTAATATTTCCAAAACTTCGTGCTATCATAATCTACCTTACTAGATTTGGATTGCTAGTTTCTTTCGAAATAAGTGCAACCACAAGAATTGTAATAATTAGTTTATATGAAACCGTGGCGTGGGTGAGTGTGTGAGGGGTGGGTGTGTGGTGGCTTTGTGTTAAATTCCCTATTGATAAGTATAGCTCTCGACTTTACGAGGGGTCATGGTTGGGAGGAGATTGTTGTAGCCCTGTATTTCGGTCATAGGGGTTTCTCACAATAACCAAATAAAAAAATAATAATTAGTTTATATGAAAACACATTAATACTATAAAATAAAACAAATATCACCAATGAAAAATATAAAAGTAAATATTAATCTTTTTTTCATTGAATTTATACAGGTTTTCAGGGTTTTCATGAGGGGTCTCGATCAGTGGGGTTTGAACCTTGGACCTTTCAAAGAAAGGTCAAAGTCCTTACCACTACTTCTTAATCATTAATTTATTAAGACAATCAACATTAACTACTTTCTCTAACCATGAAAAAAAGAATTTAATTCACAATCCTCAATTAAAACCCCTCTATTACCTAGAATAATTGCACATTTGTTTCCTTTCCTTAACATATGTGTAAACCTAATTTCTTCAAACTATGTAACTTCATGTATATTCCATGAAGGGTTTGCGTTCTTGAAAATTGTATTTATCACTATTAATATTAATGAGTCCGATTCCTGAAGCCTTTGCTTTCCTGAAAATTGCATTTATTACTATTAATGAATCAGATTCTATCTTATACTTCGTTCCATTTTATTTATATATTTTTGCACATTTGTTTCCTTTCCTTAACATATGTGTAAACCTAATTTCTTCAAACCATGAAACTTCATGTATATTCCATGAAGCGTTTGCGTTCTTGAAAATTGTATTTATCACTATTAATATTAATGAGTCCGAATTCCTGAAGCCTTTGCTTTCCTAAAAATTGCATTTATTACTATTAATGAATCAGATTCTATCTTATACTTCGTTCCATTTTATTTATATATTTTTAACCATTTTAAAGTTGTTCAAGCTTTAACTACATTATTTGTTTTAAAATCATTTTTAAAAGTGTAAAAAAAAACAAGAAAAAATCTAGCCCCTATTATTTCTAATTATTCCTCCTCTTAAATTTCATTTAAATGCTTCGTCAAATTCAATTTGACCAACTCCACTTCTAGTGGTTTACACTTCATATTCTTTGTCTTCTTTTTGTTTCTCCTACCACTTCTAGTGGTTTACACTTTATATTCTTTGTCTTCTTTTTGTTTCTTCTACAACTCCACATCTAGTGGTTTACACTTTATATTCTTTGTCTTCTTTTTGTTTCTCCTATACTCAATATTCCATTTGATAACTTGACTTCATCTATCAAGGCTCACTACTTCAAGATTAGGGATAGGGGGAGTTGATAGGGTTGGTTTAGACTCCTATGTGATTAAACAAATTTTCCTTTTCATTTTCTCTAAACTAAACAGCTTTTCTTTCCCTTAAAATAAATTTCTATTTTTTCTAGCAATCCAATTCAAAGTATTGTATCGTTTGATATAATCCCAAATTTTCTATAAAACCTTTAAAATGCTCATTACTTCAACCATTTTTCAATTTTATCATTCATCATCTACTACTATTTTTTAAATAATTTATAATCATCATGGTTGTTGGACAATAGACCTTCCACTAAATTATCACACTCTAGATAAAAACTTACTTCAATCATTCTTCAGTCTTATCATTCATCATTTACTACTATTTTTTAAATAATTTGTAATCATCATTATTTAACTTTTGACTTCTTTAATTTTATCATTCATCATCTACTATTATTTTTTAAATAATTTGTAATTACCATTGTCTGGACCATATACCACCACTAAATTGTCACACTCTCGATTTAAAAAAAAAAAAACATGGAGACTTTGCCCCATAGAAAAAGAGGCCTCCTAGTAGATCTGCACATATTGGAGTTATGCATCTTACCATTATGGAGACGTTAGAATATTAAATAAAAGCTTATCATTTAAATACCGTACAATAAAATTGTAGGACATATTTTATATAATTTTATAAAAACTTTATTCAATATTTAATAATATTTTATTTAACGGTAATTTAAATTTATTTTGATTCGAGGACATTAAGAAGTTAAGAACAATTCTCCCTTTTCTTTTCTTTTAAATTTAATTAAAATTATATATATTTATAGCCGATAGATGACCGTATATGAGAAAAAGTATTGATGCAAGCCAAACTACAAAGAAAAGTATTGATGCAAGCCAAACTACAAAGAAGAAAACCGGGTGGTGAAGACCGACCGACCGGCCGACGCCAAAATTTTTGATACTGGCAGACCGTGAAGCGTTAAATGGAGGTACAGCTAAAAGCCCCTTGACAAGTTGAACAAATTTCTTTTCCATACATCTGTCACTCGTCCTTTAATCAATGTCTAAATCTATATTTTAATGGGGGACTTACACTTTCCTTTCCCTTAGAAAATGGGAGCACTCTAGCTTACCTCTCGCTTCTCCTTCAAAATCGCAATTTCGATTGCAATTAACGGAGCAGCTGCTGCCCTTGCTCTGCCCCTGCCCCAGATCTAGTTGAAGAAGAAGAGCGGAAGCAAAAACAAAACAAGTTACTTACCTCAGGAAGCGCGATATTCCGATCTGTCCATCGATAAAGAAGAGGAGGAGGAGGAAGTGGGATGGCTCGAAGACCAGATGATGAGTATGATTATCTGTTCAAGGTGGTTTTAATAGGAGACTCCGGGGTGGGGAAGTCCAATCTGCTGTCAAGATTTACGCGTAACGAATTCTGCTTGGAATCCAAATCAACAATAGGTGTCGAGTTCGCAACGCGTACCGTTCAGGTAAATCTCATCTTCTCTTCCCTTGACTTCCACTTTGTTCTTATTATTGCTTTACTTACTATACTACCCAACTGGCTACTTGCTATCCATTTCATTTTAACCTGGGTTTACTCCAGCTACGGTCCATTGCCGATCAGGATTGGTGATTTACTTTTAATTTAGATTCATTGACTTGATCTGTGGTCTTTACACTTTTCGGAGTTAGAGAAGCAAAGGGATGTAAGGAGGATCTCCGCATATCTGACTGCTGTGGGCAAAACTGTTGGCGGGTCCAGCTGAATCTTCTGTGTTTAGCTGGATTTTGTGTTTCTTGCTTTATTAAACTCAATCTCTGCACAAAAGTTCCCATTTGTTTGAAGTTCTTTGGTATATAGTTTTGTGTTGAATGCAACACAAGGAGAATTCACCTATTCAGCTCAATCATGCTTTATTGAGCTCAATCCAAGAAGCTTGGACGTTAATTTAAGTGGAAGGCCCCGTATCATTTAAAGTTGGGGGGGGGGGCATGCTTGTAAAGGTGGAAAATCTGATTTTCTGCTAAACAAATCTGAGTAGCATACGGCGGTATCTTGGATTTTGGACTGGTTTTGGTAGCCTGCATCTATGACTTCTGTTTTCAGTGACTTTCGCTCATATCTTGTTATGGGGAAACGGGATCTAAGTAGCACATACCTTATATCTTCTTGAGTGTGATTTTCCGTGACATGCACCCGTATCTTGTTTGTTTTTACTTGTATTTCTGTGCGATCCACCCCTGTTTGTTATTCTGAATTTAATGTCAGTCTCACATCTTTCTACACTGAAATATATCTCCTTAATGCCAATCCCTATTTTTTTATGTTTAACTATGTCTCTTTAATGACTACTAATCTCCTGGTATTGTGAGCTCGATCAGATGACTAATCTACAAGCCACACCTGCTAATCTCGAATCAGTCACATAGAATGCACCACGCATACTGATCCATTCTAGTTATTTGCCAGTCTTTCACCTAATCATCATAGTCTCAGTATGCATTGTATTCCTGGTAACAATTCAATAGACAGCCCACCCATATCTTACTACCATTCACCTGCATCATATTTTGTTGACTCAATCTGAGCAGCATCGCCCACTTTTTTTATTTTTATGTTAACTTAGTTGTAATACCTAGAATATCTCAAGAGATGAGACATTGAGAATCATACCATTCTATTGTCATTGACGTGTTCACCTCGAACCTATTTTCTGAAACTTAATGCTGATCATTTTCTAATGATTTATAAACCTGCATCTTAGTATCATAGAATATCACAATTCTTTTGATGTTAATATTACTATCATCTGTCCACATAAACTGTCAATTTCTTTAAGATTTACCCATGCTTTGGAAATATATGTATTTTCAAATAGTTATAATATAGCCACAAGCATGGCATTAGCCATTCACATACAGTCACATCCAACAAAGTAAGTCCAATCCATATTTTTGAAAAGTCAAAACAAAATTTTTGCATGTCAACTGATATTTTGTTTTGCTGAGCTCAGTCTGAAGTATTGTACAGCAGACTAACCAGTTGCATCCCCATTTCAGGATTTACTGATTTTTGATCTGTATGACAGGGCATTCTTTCTTAATTAATTTCTCTAGAGTTATAATATTCTATAGACATGCTACAAAGGGCAATAGCAAAGCAGAAAGCAGATAGAAAACATTTCCCATTATAATGAATTTTTGGAATAATGTAAAGAATGATGGTGCATCAAGTTACCTGAATCCCACTGATATTTAATTCAGAATCCCTGACATATACCTGCATTGCTACAAACCTACAGGTAAATGTTATACTGCAATAGTATAATGATTAGATTGGTTGTAGTTAGTTAGCTTTGCAGTGAGTTATTCGGAATCTAGATGGCTACTGTTGACTTATAGTTATAAACTAGGCATAAATAAATTCTGTTGTTAAATGAACAACATACTGTTACCCTTCTGTACTGCAGCAGCTTTGCACTTTTTCCACGTGGCTGCTTTTAATATGTTATTCCTAATCTAGTGCAGACGCAATAGGTAATATTTTAGTGGATTTCTTTGATACAGATGAAAGAAATGGAAGTGTCATCTACAGAATCTTGAAATTGAGTCCAATTTCCGTTCATCATGGCATAACTGAAATTAAAGTCAATGTTGTAATGTAATCTTTAGGCAGTTATGCTTTGGCTGCTTTACCACATACTTAGAAGTTTTGTTTGTTTGCATTTATTGTTAGACTTGCCTGGTTCTTGCTAATCTGTGTGGCATTCTCAGTTCTGCAGGTCTGTTTGCCCCTTCCTAAACAATGCCTAAGATACTTATCTATTTTTTACAAGGACCGTGTTAATGATCCAGATTGTCTTGTACCTCTTACTTGAATTGTGTTCTAGGATAAAACACAACTTCTCAGAATTTCATCATTTTTTTCCACAACTTGTCATGGAAATGCTATATGAAATATGGTATCAAATGTGTGTAAAAAGCATGGAACTACAGTATGTCTTTGAGGAACTTTACTTTTTGTGGACCCTTGTGGCCTTTAGGGGACCTGATAATGATGTTGTAGCAGCTAGATCCCTTGTGTAGCCTATAGTGTAAGCAGGTTAAAATCCGTTTGATCTTTTTGCCAGCTGTCCACAATTATCAGTAGATCCCTGTCTTATGGAGGTAGATTTGAAGAGGTTAACTTTCAAGAAAACCCAATTATGCCTATTCAATTCAAGCTGATCACGTTGAGCTTAAATACCTCAAGCACGATGTATCACAAGGACTTACATACAGGTCTACACCATGTTATGGCACTGAAAAGGTATATACTTCCAAGAAGCCTATAGATAATTTGAAATCAAAGATCATCTAGGAATCTGTTATAGCATCATCAAGGACTTAATTATTATACCATAACTTATCAATGTGACATCAATGGGATATTATTCAATATGAAGGAGGAAAGTTTGTATAGCCAAATTCCTGAAGAGAATGTGAGAATAAAAATAATCTATGTCAAAGTATATTTTGCAAGCTTTCCAATAAATATATTCCATGCATATACTCAAATGATGCAAAGACATTTTTTTGAGTATTTAACTATTTGACTTTGCTGATTGGACTTGCCTGCTGATGTCATCCAACTTGTCAGCTCTCCCAGTAATAATTAATACTTTGAAAACTGTATAAAAGTGAATTAATCTTCCTTGCATAATGTCACACTTGAAGGCATTTAAGAGGACAATAGCAAAAAGAGTTTCTTTTTCTTTTCTGTTTTGACTTGTGTCTGTTTTCATTGGCAAGTAGTACTGTAAATGAGCAAGGTAAAGTGGCTGCCTTTTTATTCCTGTTTGACTACTGACATCCGTAAATTTACTTTGACTTTATAAATACTTAGCCTATCATTGAGCGCTGTTGACTGAAATAAATTATAAATGCATTGTTGACTGGAATGAGTAATGATTTGATTGGAATATATCTGCAACAATGTTCTTTGAAGATATTTAATGCTTTTGACCGGTGCTCAAGGTAGGTAATTGTAGATAATGCTGTTATTTACTGACTCTGTTACTCTGTTATCATTAAATGTGGCTGTACTAAATTGCTTTTATATTCAGCTGTTTTTGCAAGCTGTGTCTTGAGCTTTATTTGACTTTGTTACTTAGCAAAGCTCTGTATTAAGCTATGTTGTGGATTAGATTTTGAATTGAGCCATTACTTAGTCCTTTGTTGCCAAGCCTTGTTTATGCCATATGGCTGTTATTCAATTTTTATTTATTTATTTTAATTTAGTTTTATTTTAATAAATAAATTTTATTTTTAAAATTTGGTTAAGCTCTGTGTTGAGCCAGTATCAAGTCCTTTGAGGCTATGTTTTGTTTTGAGCTGTTATTTAGTGCTAAGCTTTGTAGTGAGCGGTTATTTGATTATGTAGGGCTAAGCTTGATATTGCTCCACACTGTATCCTTCAGAGCTAAGCTTCTGATATGACCCTGCAGTAAAATAATGACATGCGAATATGCAAACTGATACACAAAGGAGAGAAAATAACCACTCAAATTTATGCTGTACACTCTTCATTAGTGAGGTATGGATAAATATACAAAGATGAGGTTGAGTAATTTCCAACTGCACATGAGGTGGGGCCAATCATAGATGCCTCAATCAATAACTTACATGCATTTAGTGACCCGCACATGTGGAAGGACACTTCATTCAGTGTAACTTAGATAATCCAGACATTCAAACTAAGGCTTTCATTTTCTAGTCCAAGTGTACAGGTTGGAATTCACAATGTGGAGATAGTTGTAAGGATGAAGACCATTATAAATATCATCATTTCCTCCCTGCTATTTGGAACTTATCCTCAATTTTACATTAGATGAGGAAATTTCTCTATAGGAGCTCACTCGGAGAATTTCTTGGCTTGTATTGGCAAAGTGCCTTTGTGGCTAACCAAGTAGGTATTGGTTTGCTTCTTGTGATTGTTGTGAGTCCAAACATTGAGCATCCCTCAAGGATTGTTGAAAACCTGGAATTGGACTTTTAGGATGAGTAATGGTAACTTCATGCTGACAACATTATGAATGCAAAGTTGAGCTAGGAAATCCAATCAGAAAGCACTAGGCTCCACTGCTTGGAGAATTTTACAAGGCCTATATCTGATGGGCTTGAACTTGTGATATTGTTTTTTGTGAAATGTTTGCTTATCCAAGTAAAGTCATCCAATCATCAACATGGGAAGAATGAGATACTTGATTTGCTGAAGAATATCTTCAAAAGAATTATTAAAAATTAGAATAAATATAAATAAAATAAAAAGAAAACAAGACCCTCACAGATACAATTTCCTTGGCCATGGTCCAAAAATTGGCCTCATCAAAACCCAATCAACTATCTCCAAGTCCATACCAACCCTAGGCTTTCTTGAATATTCTAAATTGCTTCATTCATCACTAACAAATATTCTCTTCAAATTTGAGTTTTGTATCCAGTAAGGATTGCAAATGATAAGTCTCACAAGCTCCTTTCCTTCGTTGTAAATGTAATTACAAATACTCTTTGCTTTGTCCATAATCGAGGTCTTCTAATCAAGCTTCCCAAGGTCCCCAAGTATAAGATCAAGGCAATGGGGGCTGCACATGGAGTTCAAAAAATGGTGGGGTACTTTTGTATAAGTAGTTTCCCTGCGGTGACATAATTTGCAGCATTATCTGTGATGTTTTGGACACCCACCTTTAATATAACCTCCTCCAAAAAACTGCATAGGTATTCAGCCTTTTTATCTTTCCAGATGTATCAACTGATTTAAAAAAAAATGTGCCTTCTAAAGAAGAGACCAGGAAATTTAGCAACGTTCTATTTTTTCCATCAGTCCATCCATTGGACATAATGATGCAGCCCTTTTCCATTTCTCACATTGCTGGCCATTCAAGTTTTTGACATCATTGACCTTCTGTTGCAGTATGATGTCTCAAAGGTTATAAATTGGTGGGGATTTGAATCCCAGACCAACCACAGTCAAGGCATCTGCCAATGATGACCAATAAGGAGACCTAAATGAGTAACATAGAAAAAATAAAAAGATTGTAAGACTAACATGAATTCTAAAAAATAGAAACAATACAAAAAGACAAAAATTCAAATAAATACATTCTTACCTTGCCACAAATAGAATGTTAGAGAAAAACCAGAAGTTCCCTATTGCATTTATAGCTGCTTCATGCTTGTCCTTGTTCCATGCAGTACCCTCTAGCGAGGGTTGAGATCCTAGAGTGGAATTAGGGACAAAATATGAAACCAACCCAGAAGGTGGATTATTCTTGTCTTGTTTCCTGGGGGCAATAGTAGGAGAAGATGAAGGGTATGGAGGAGGAGTTTTCATAGACCCATGAATAGAAGAATTGAAAGAACAGGCCATTGCTTGTTTCTTCCTTCTTGTTTTATCTTCGTTCTTAATCAGAGGTTTCATATACAGATTCATTTCTCGCTTTGACTCTGGAAGAACAGCTTAGCACTCCCTCACATTATGTCCCGTTTTTCGTGCAAGATGGTATATCATGCAATTTATTCCTCCCCATACCACTTTCTTCCAGAAGTTGCAAATAAGCTGGTTTTATGTTGTGGTCATATTGCAATAATGCCATGTATGGTCCTTTTCCCCAGTGTGTCTGTCATCCTAGAGTAAAAAGGAAGGGGGAAAAGATTTCAAAGTTAGAAAATTTGCTGTATAAAAAAGGAAGGGGGAAGAAGGGGTGATCTATTCTTCTCTTACCCTTTTCTGAAACAAAGGAGAGAAAAGAGAGAAAAAAAAAGGAGAAAAAGAAATCTTATTTCAAGATTCAAACCTTAGCTCCAATCCTCTGTGAATTTGGTGGATCCTCTTCCAAACCCTTTCCTTGGCTGCACTTCCTCCAAAAGACAGCTGCAAACGATGGATACTCCAAACCCTTTGCTAGCCGTTGTATCAGCTGAGCTTTAAGCCTTAAACTGTGAGAGAGAGTGAAAAGTGAGTGAATGACAGTAAAAGTGCATAGGTTAGGAATGTTTTTTGTTTTTATGTTTTCATGTTTTAAATTTCTATCTTTTTTTATTTTTATTTTTATTTTTGTTTTTTAGATTTTGGGGGGACCCAGCCGCTCCTGACTTGCCAAGGCAGGGGTCGGGACTCACGAGTCTCAGTCAATGGAACTGGAACTGCTACCCAGGAGTGACCCGGCTCGCTGACTCACAACGAGTTTAGATACTATGGTTTGAGGAGCTGGTTGGGTCAGAAGTGCTTTCATGTGACATGCAACAAAATGATTGTTCTTCTTCTTTTGCTGCTTGGCTTCCCCCATTAGGGCAAGCTGGTAAGCATGCTTTATTGAATTAATGATGAAGAAATCAAGAAGAGAAATCAATCCAGATACGTATTTGATTCGATGGACATAACCACAATCAACTTGGTAGAAAGTTGGTTGAACTCCATGATATACCAGTAGTCAGATTTTTGAAAAAAATGGAGCCAAAATGTCAAACTTATTTTTCTAGGCTTTTGAGACGAGGATGAGAAGACAATATTGGCCATCCTAAGGATGTCTTGGATGCCTAGACGCCATCCTTAGGACTGATGACTACAATATTGGGATGTCCACAAGATGTCATGGAGACAGTAGGACATCCCTGCATTCTGCATGATGCCTAACCCCTTTGGTCAAAATTTAAATATAACATAAGAATTGCAAAACCTTGAAGCTGTGGATTGGTAGGATTTTTGGATGCAAATGGAGCTAGGGTGCTCTAAATCTAGAAGATAGCCATGTAAGTCATTTTCTATTAGATCCAGGAGCTAAACTTTTAGTGTTGCAGTGGATGATTGTAGAGGAATATTACTTTAAATTGACTGGGAATGTTTATTGCAATGAATTTAAGTTCCAAAGGTTTAATCAGACTAATGAAAGATTTTTTCAGATAAGATGCATACAGCAGAAATGTCTGACAGTAGAGGAGAACTCTATGGGAGATTAAGTCGATTATTGCATCAAAGCCACATCATTCTTCTGAAGCACACAAATGAATAAGGAAGACGTTGGATTGTATAGCTTCTAGATTGTCTGGTGAACTCCCAAGAAGGATAAAGTCACTGGCACCAAGACTTCTAGATTGTTTGCTCATTGCTAGTAAACAAGAAAGCCCGTATGGTGTAGTATGATCTATTTATCATTTTATTACTGTCACAAGATAGTGCCTTCTTAGCATGCATGCATATTTATCATCCCCATGCAGTCCTACTTTTGTCCCCAAATATGGGGCTAAACCCTAGCTGTCCAAGATGCTTGACCCATCACATCACACTATCTTTGTCCTGAAACTTTGTGGAACATGGGTGAAATCATGCCCTAAGAGTTGTTTTGAAGGCTTCCAAAACCTGGATGTGAAATAGTCACCCTCAATCATCCATATGGACCTTGGCTACCATGAATTTTTTGTGCCTTTCTGAGCTGTTACCGAGTCTTGAAATACACCTCCAGATCACTAATCTAGGAATCTATTTATCCCCATTGATTGTGCCATTGAAATGAGGAATGGATATGTTGGTGTCCAAATTTAAGGTAATTGGTCGATCGGAATGGTCATAGAGGGTGAACTAGGGGACAGTTGTCCTATGAGTTGTTGGAACATATTTGACTTTGATCTATGATTTTTGGTTGAAATTAGTTCTGTTGCTGTCATTAAGTATCTAACTTTTGGGTCAGAAATTGAATCGAGGAGTTTTGGGTGATGCTTGGGGAGGCCTGCCTGAGCTAAGCCATGATGATATTTTCTTTGGGAAGAATAAGATAATAAAGGAAAAAATGCAGTCCAGTAAAGGGTAGAAATAGATGAGGCCCCTTAAATAAGTAACCTGAAGGAAAGAAATTGAAATGAATTTCTTGCATATGTTTGATCTGCTTTGAGCAGCAAGCATTGGCCACAAGGTGTTGTTGCTGGAGACTTTGGAGTGAACAACCATTCAGAGGGTGCAATAGAATGTGTGCAGGAAATTTGCCCGGTTGATAAGATCAACAGAAGATGAATATGCAGGAAAGAAACTAGCAGCTTGGCCAAAAGTTTAGTAAAGTTTCTGTTACTATATGGAGTAGCAAATTTAGAAACAACAAACAACGAGGCAGGTTGACATCAAAGCGGAAATAAGAGGGAGGACAATATGCCACAGCCAAGCACAACTCAAGGCTGAGAAAAATGGTAATGATGATGGATCAGGAATGACCTAGGAGGTATTTGGATTAGATCTCAATGGGCTTTGATAAAAAAAATATATTACCCTGCAGTAAATGACAGCAGAATGCACAAACAAAATGCAAAGGAGAGAAGACAGCAGCCAAAACTGGTGCTGTACACTCTTCATTAGTGAGTTATAAATAGATTTACAAAGTTGAGGTTGAGTCATTACAAACTGCCCTTGAAATGTGCATGCATGGACACCTCAATAATCTGACATACATGTGGTTAGTGATCTGTTCATCTGCAAGGAAATTTCATTCCGTCTATGTGACATGAACTGTTATGTGTCTCTATAATTTCTACTCTCTTAATCCATCCATTTTTTAATAAGACACTCATTATATCCTCATGTTAACAGACCTTATTGTTAAAAAAAGGAAAAAAAGGAAGAGAGAGCAATACTGGCAGGTTGAACATCAGAAAAGTTGTGTTTCTTTTCCAGCTCTCCGGAAGCATCAGAAAAGTTGTGTTTCTTTTCCAGCTATCCGGAAGCATCAGAAAAGTCTTCAATTCTATTGTACAGAAGCTTTTTGCTCCACTTTTGAAGGTTTTTTCCCTTTGTCCTGGAGTTCATTTTACATATAAAACAGATTGCTCCACTTTGAAGGCAATATTCATCCACATAGCCTTCTATGAACACCTTGTCTTTTCATTTCTAGTTGTCAATCTATAACCCTCACATTTATTGGTATTGTCCACTAAGTATTGGATAACTACATTTTTCTATTGGATGTCTTCTGTACTCATTTGGAGCAGATGTGTGCGACTTTTTCATATTATCAACAGTTGCAGCTTCAAGATCCGTCATATTATCAACAATTAAAGCATCAACATCATGTAAAGACATGTTATTAGATTTTATTTTATTTGACTTCTTTACATTGGAGTGCAATGCTTTGTGTGGTGGGAGGAATGATGAATACCTTAATAAATTAAGATAATTATGTAAATAATGGCACCATTAGTGTTACTTTATATAATAGCTTTGAGATAATTACCCATTGTTAGCTTTGGAATTATCCCTGATGATCCTTAAGATTATCACCTATTTTTAGCTTTGGGAGTATTATAAATGATACTTGTGATTATGTGAATTTGTAATTGTAAATATTTCTATTATGATTACTGCAAGGTAGATGTTCTAAAATCTTCTCATTCCTTGTGTCTATTTGGTCTTTTTTATGCTTATATCAGTTGGTGGTATATAGCATATATTAATTCTTCCTCTTATACTCTTTCAAAATAGTGTTACAAGATTGCTGAAATTGAATTCATAAGGTCAATCATATATAAATTTTCAATGTTAGAATTTTCCTATGTTCTTCAAATACATGTCCATAGGCCCTAAGGTGCAAGTCTTGCTGTACTTGGTGTTTGAAGTACTTGAGGACAGGTACTAAATGCCCTTCCTTTTCAAGGCCATGGTCCAGCTGCATCTAAGAACACTCAAAGATTTGAGGATCATCCATGAGACTATATCAACTTGGGATCCATCCTTTACATTTCAAGGTGTCCTCAGGACATTGAGGGGACAATGAAACATCCCCATGGCAACCTAGGCACTCTTGGGCATCCTAGACAAAATCTTGCTTGTCAAGCCAAAAAGAAGAAGAAGAAGATGAAGAAGAAGAAGAAGAAAAAGAAAGGGTAGAGGGTCTCCCACTATGTTAAAGAAGCATGGGCCAATTAGAACTGAACCTATAACCTCTTAGCAAGTGCCCTACGTTAAGTAGAGATCTATAATCCCTAGGTATTGAACCATGACCCCCTTGCTAACGACACATTGCTTACCACTCAAGCTACCACTTTGGGACACCCCTCAGCTCATGCTCAAAAATACATATTGTTAAATATATGTTTTGTGGGTGTGTGTGTGTGAGTGTGTGAACCCCTTGCCGTCTTGCTGCTATCCCCCCCAAAATTGTGCCAAATCCTAGCTGTTTTTGAAACTCATCTTGCTGTACTATGCTCTCCCCATTCCAAAACCTTCATGGAGCATAGAGTTTTTTCTTTGCCGATTTTTCCCGGAAATTTTTGATATGCATGAAAAAAGCTTTTTTTTTTTTCAATGAAAAATTGCATTTTCTTCGGTTTTTTCAATGAAAAAATGCCGATTTTGTCCCCGATTTTTTGCCGATTCCTGATTTTTCCCGATTCTTTTCCATGCCGATTCTGATACGATTCTGATTTTCTCAACTATGTATAGAATTATTGCAATGCTAATAATAACTTCTTCTTTTCTATCTATAGAATTTTTATTGTCACTTTTGCATACATTTTTCTATTTTCTAGTTGCCTTTCTATCTTTAGACTTTGTTTTTCTTATTTTCCCAAACTCTATCTTTAGAATTGCTTTTCTTGCTTTTCTACATTAAGCATTACATTTTCCAACAGGGATGGGGGAACGAGTAATCATAGGTATTGAGTGTAGAGAACGCATGCGTGTAACATAGTTATAAATTGAAAATGGTCCAAATGGAGTACCTATTTAAAATCTCCAGACTTGGACATTAGGGGAGTACAATTCTGCTCTAGTTTTTTGAAGGAAACCAGAATCCCTTCCTTTGGATGGCTATTGTTCCAAAACCATTTTAATGGCAGTATCATTGAGGATTTGGTTTTCAGGCATCTCTCACCTTTTAGGGATATATTTGGATGACAGAAATGTTTTGGGGATTCCAATGCATAACCTGTGTCATCACAATTTAAAATGGATTCAGTAGTGACATTTTTATTTATACCGTGTATAATTCTATTTCATCATGATTTAGCAGTAACTGAATTGAGAGATACAATAGCTAACATTGTTGGTATTTAAAATTTAACTCTGCATTGCCTTTTTCTTTGTGCCATCCCTTAAAATATTAGTTAACGAACATAGCTGAGGTTTAAAAGAGTATTGGAACGTTGAGTAAAATTAATGGGTACAAGTTCTCCTATGATAAAAAGAATATTTGTGTAAATCTAGAATCTGCCCTGCTTTTTTAATTTTGTTTGGCCCTTAACTCCTATAACTAATGCCTGGCTCCTCATGAAAAAGGGCATCAGGAAATGTCTGGCATTTTGGGGTGGTCAGGAGACATTTTGTGTTTGTTCCATTCCACTTAAAATGCTGATGACACAGGGTATGCATCCTAGATCATTGTATGCATCGGGAAACAATAAGACCTTTGAGCAGCAGACAACCCGAAATAATGTTTTTGGCACTAGTAGAATGTTTATTTTCAGCAGATGCTGGTCGGAAATGTTAAATTTTGAATAATTAACATTAATTTATAATACAATTTTAGTTTTCAACTTTCAAAACTGGCTAGGGAGCCCCTCTGTACTGCACCTAATTTTGAACTGCCTTCATGCTTATGGAGACTACGGCTTCTTCATAGTTTTTTGGGCAGCATCTTGAGACGTAGGGTCTAAAGGATTAAGACATTTGCATGGAGATGCTTGTTGAGTCTCATATGTTCTCTAAGGATTATTTAGAGAATCTGACAGACATTTTTTTTGTTAGATTCCTTCTTTTCAGGGAAATGATTGGATGGTGGTTTATAGGCCTTAATTCTGAATTGATTAACATAATGAAGTAATGTTAACTTCACAGCTCATGAGCAATATTTTGAATTGGTTTTACAAAATCTGTGAAATGAAATTAAGAGGCATTGGTTGGACAAAAATTAATTAGGGAATTTGTAAGTGACAAAACTGTATAATGTCATCAACTTAGTGTGTGTGTGTGTGTATAATGCAAAATTGCAGTTTTTCTGAATTAAATATTTGGAAACAATGTTAGAATAAACAAGCTTAATGAACAATGAAGATTGGGCCTGGCTGAGGATGAGCTGCAGGCTTGAGTCTCAGATTGAACAATCCAGGGCCAGGTAAAGGAATTGATTTTGAATGAAGCTGGTACAGGAAGATGTGTCAGGATTGATGATTATTGGTGCTATACCAACTCACTGACAACATGATACTATCAAGTGGAATTCTTTGTTTATAATGTGCAAAAATACAGGCATGATATGACTGCTGAAACAAGTAAATAAACAGACCCATCACTTCTATGCAATGTGTGAAAGCACTATTGCAATACATCCAGTGCTTCACTAATGTCCATGGAAACCCAATGGTGGTATATACAAATAGATTTTATGCAGCAGGATTCATGTTGTGACATGGTGATTGAACTGACAAAGGATGAGGCAGTGACAGTTGAAGGGAATCAAGGACTCATGTCCATGAATATTAATTTAGAAGTTACTTTATTGTGGTGTATGAACATTATGCTTGCTTCAACTGGGACTCTGTAATGTATTGTAGGATTTAGCCTCCTTCGATCACCATGCAATAACTAGGTGTTTGACCACTGAAGATTACCCTTGCCATTTAAATATCACCAAACCCTGTTTCGTGAGAGAATGTTAAACAAAAATGCAAATTAATATGCTTTATGTTGTCCCCAAATGTAGAAGTAGAAGTATGAACAAGGTACACAAGAAGACATTGGATATATCTTGGGCAAGAAAAGTTTACATACAACCAAGAATGCAACAAATATACACTGAAAATAAAGTAGATATTGGTTTCATGTAACAGAGAAGAAATAAGATAGAAAGCAAGGGGTTAGATGCAGCCAACTCTGATCAATTTTTTGATTGTAAACAAAAACAATATAAGAGATGAAGTTCTTGTAGAACAAGTACAGGAACTGCTAGAATTGATTAAATGAAATGACGCACCAAATTTGATCTGATTATTGAATTTGATAAGAAACTTGGATGAGTCAGAGATTAGTGGAATATGCAATAAATTGAGGCATGTTGGACATTCTAAATCCACGATCATAGCTTTTGACCCCAATCTTCAACTTGGAAAAGTTGGGTGTAATGCACCTTGAGTAATTTTATGCTTAAAGTAAATGTTCTGACGATAAAATATGGAGGTAAAAATGAGGCATCACTTTGGCTAAATTTCATGTCTTCTTCGAGCTGGCAAACATACTTTTGAACTATTTGATTTGGAGATAGTAAAATGTTTTGTAAATTCGTCATATTGATTATGAGGTGAACTCCAGGAATCGCTATTAAAGGATGCTTGAACTTAGAAAATAACTTTATTTTTTGTTTTAGTGCCTTGCCTTTGTGGGGAGGAAGCATCTTGGCTTTAGATGTTATGGTTGAGGGTTTCTATTGTGTCAAAGGCCCTAGGACTTGTACTTGGCTTCCACCAATGTCAATATTGTAAAATATTCCTTGAGGCATAACAATATAGGAGTCTCAGCCCAGGCGTACAGGCAAACTATGGAAATATGCTAGTATCTGGCGATCTCCTTTCGCTAGGGTTTAAATCTTCATCCAGAGTAGAATCGATCAAAACAAAGGGAGGTGAAAGAAGACAATGAACCCTCTAAAGCCTTCATTATAAGGATTTTTGGGCTTTAGATAATTATGGTGAAGCCCATCCAACAAATGAATATTCAGGATTACTTCCTGTGTGCTGGATCATTATGATCTGACTACGCAGGGAATGTTGATGTTGAGTTTTCCTAATCCATCTGATCCATTTCAGATGAAGATCTATTTGGCTAACAATTACAAAACTATGAAACAAGAATGATTTGGTTTAACATACCAGTTAAGTGATAGAAGTCATTAACCTCTCAGAACATGGATGCACTTGAAAAGCCTCATTTGTAGACAACTCAAAGAATCCTTTTCAGAGATGATGTTGAAGATAAAAATATCAAGATGTAGAAAAAACGAGGCTTCTATGATAACTACTGAAGTTTTTATTTCAATATATGGGGTTGAAACTGATCCCACCCATATTGGTTTAACATACAAGTTAATGATAGAAATCATTTAATCATTAACCTCTCAGTAAATGGAGGCACGTGAAAAGCCTTATTTGTAGACACCTCAAAGTATCCTTTCAGAGATGATGTTGAAGATGAAAAGTCAATATGTCGAAAAAGGAGGCTCCGAAGTTTCTTATTCCAGTTGGTTATATGGCGTTGAAACGGTCCCACCCATATCACATTGTGACCAAATTACTGCAGTATTTCCACAAAGCACATTATTGTTGTATTACATTGAACTGTATTACCGCAGGCCGCCTTATTGTGGGAGTGTCCATCACAATGCAAGGATTTGACCTCAGGTTGTGCTCATACAATTACATCCCATTTACCACTGCTCCATAATGCCTTGGACATCAACTACTGAAGTTATTCTACAGTGGATCTTAATGTTTTGAATTATGTGTATTTGCAATTTCCTTCATTGATAGGCAAAATCCTTCCAACATAGCAAGCATATATCTATGGTCCATAAAGTTTCTAGAATGGGTACGGCATGAGACATTGGGAAGCATATCTAGGGTGGCCTTGGGACAGCGGGATGTGTTTTTGGGAAATGGGATGTGTCTCTGAGAGGGCTTCCGAAACCTGAAACACATACCTATGGATCATATATTCTTTTTTAATTGGTTATATGAGATTGAAATGGGCTTCACTCGTATTATGTCATAACCATATTACTGTAGTATTTCAGCAAAACACATAGTGGTATTACAATTGGTAATTAAACAATTATTGCTTAACAAGATTTGAACCTGAGTCTCCACATTGGGAGCCCGCTTTTTGATTGCTAACAAATAATGCATGGAAAGATAATATCTTTAGTTTTTCCCTACAAGACAACGTGGATTAGTTGCATTTGCACACTGGAATTATTTAAAATGATTCATTAAAAGCTTTCATGATGAAGTTGGATGCTTCAAAAACATCAGTGGATGGCCTGGAAAATGATTAATGTCTCTAATGATCTCATATTTGAACAATTTGACAGGTCCAACTCAGCCAACCATCTCATCAGGAAGAAGTCAATCAATATTCGAAAATGAACTGGAGAGAGTACTTCAAATACATTTTGAATATAACGAGACAATTCATCTATCCTCTCTACAAGCGTTGCTGAAAACTCAATAAAGGGTAAAAGGGTAAAGTAGTTTTTAATGCCCATGAGACCATAGGCCATTTGAGATGACACTTGTTTTACTCAATATATGGTTATCTAACCATACTCTAGTTACTTAAGCATGGTGTACAACCCTAACTCATACAGGATTCAAACCTTGAAGCTCAATTGAAAGTTCCATAGTCTCCACTGTTAAGCTACTCAGTTTGTACATTTAGTTGAAGCAAATCATGGAAAACAATGGTCCAAATTATTGCAATAACAGACCTTTCATTATAGAGATATTATAAGGCTTTACTTCTGACCTCATGGGTTGACAAAGAAATAGAGGCTAAAAATTTAATCTAGAGAACGTGTTTAATGGCTAGCTCAAAGCTACAAGTATCATCCTAGTTAGGTGTCTTTTAAAAATGTTTGTAGATTTGAGATAGAAAGTTTAGAATTTATGACCAAGAAAAAGAAGATTGCCGTAATGATTTATTGTTTGATGGAAGTCGAGTGCAATAAAATCACCAGAACTGCAAGCATAACAGAACTGAATTCAGGGCATATGTATTGCAAGGTAGGTTGCTTGCCCTGGTAGAAAGGTGGGGAAGCATAGGTTTTGTAAGTGTATGTTGATATAATAGCCAATTTTTTAGAAGTCCTTATAATAAGTTATATTAATGTGAAAATATCTTATTGGAAGCATGGAAGTTGTACCCCAAGAAGAAATATACAGAGAACAGATAAAACTCTATCAGACCATGATAGGCCACTTGTTGAATGATTAAAATAAGAAATTCAATATCGAATCCAACGTTCTGGTATAATCATCATTGAAGAGATACCATGATTAGAATATGAAGTTTCAAATCAAAAGATCAAACCATACTGAAGATTTGGAACAATTACCATGTAGAGATGACGCATTTGGTGATCGGAAGATTTTGACAGCCACAAATACATGATCAACATATTCATAACATCAACTTTGATTGTGGAGCGTCCTGAATGGTCAACTATGGTTAAGTATACAAATTCAACAATCTATTAAAACATTTTAGCTGTCATGGAGTTATGCCAATGAAATTTGTAATTAACAGAGCATTTAACATACAGCACTTAAGCTAGTAAATGTTCATCACCTCTCTAGTTGTAGATTCAAGGGGAATGTAAATGATTGGTTGGATAAGAGTTGAGAACCTTGATATTCCCAGATTTGGGCTTTTGGCATTGCTGTGAGGTCACAAGAGTAGCAATACCAGTTTTAGGAATCTAAAGTCTACTTCTTTAAAAAGGGTTTAACAGGTGGGCATTGTAGTAAAAACCTGGAACACAATGTTCAATGAATATCATTTATATAATGAGTGTACATCTTACGATACTTCTTGAACTTGGGCTTAGACAAAATTGTCAAGGTTCAATTTAACATGAGCTTTGTTGAAGTGTTGAAACCCAAAGAGAAAGAAATTTCAAATGAGCATATATGAGGTAAAGCATAGTGTTAAGAGTCCATACTCTTCTCGAGTTTGTGAGCTGGGTGACATTGGCCAATTCATTTTGACACTTGTCTAGTCTCTTTCTGTAAAATCTACTATATTCTGTTTTATTTACAGAGTTTATTGTTGAGCCCTAGTCCAGGTTAAAGAAAACAAGCTTGCCGAGTCCCAGTCTTGACAAGCTAAAATAAAAATATTCTTTTGTTCCCATAAGGGGATATCATTTCCCAAATTTGTGTACTGGCTAGGCAGTGACCTAAAAAATTTCCTTAGCCTTTTACCTTCATTTTGATCCCATTAGGTGGATTCAAGGATATATGAAACTTTCTACCTAGAAGGTGGTACAGTAGAGCCATTATGGATTTAATAGAGTCATCTGGGTTTATGCAGTAGGAATTTCAGATGAGATGTTCGGAAAGATGCATGGAAAATCACGCTGATTTCAAGAGGCAATTGGGCTTAAGAACTTTGCAGGTTGCCAAATGCTACCAATTAAGAAGTAATGAAGGCAGTAAATATCACAAATCCAAGAATTAAGTGCTCAGAAACGTTCATTTCTATTGTCTTCATGTGCCATGCTGGAGCATCTATCATTTCTCCATTTCTTTGACCTGCCAAAATAAATGAAATTCAAAAAAATGGAATTGACCTTTGTTTCTGGAGGATGAGAATCCCAAAGAAATTAGTACCAACTATAATTATCACTGGGCTTTTGCTTGTTTCAATATTAATTGGATTAAGCTCAAAACTTGAAGACCTTCACATTAAAGCTAGAGGGCAAAGTTTAGGGATTTTTTGGATGACAAGATGAAGAAAAAAATATTTATAAGGTCAGGAAGATTTTGGAAATGGGACTTTATAAATTCAGAGTTTAAGAAGTTCTATGGAGCATATTTTAAAACAATACTGTTATTAGAAAGAATTAGGTATTACTCTCCTTATAGTTTCAAGCTATATTTTCATTATGAAGCAGCATAAAATGAACTAGTAAGATAACATTCTTATGGACAGATGCAGGTTGAGATTCTGAGTTTGCAAAGTAGGAGTTCTTGTGATCCATTGAAGCTATCTAAGAACAACAAACTTTACTGAAGACAAACATTTCAACCACTGGGAGGATTGGATGGAAAGGAAAAGTTTTAGTGCCTTTCTAATCTGATACAGCCCCCGATTATGTGTTCAATTTGATTGATGCTTTAAGGACATACTGATGCAATCCCCTGTGCTCTTTTTAAAGGAAAAGAAGGGAAAATCTCATGTGATACTTTTCTCTGACACATTGCAAGTAAATTCATATGATCTTTGAGGAGATATTGATATATTACCTGGAAAAATGTAGTATATTTCTACTGACATGCTCAAGGCATACCATAGAACAGCTGACATGCTCAAGGCATACCATAGAACAGCTTTGTGTCTTCACATGTCCATAGGTAACAGGTACATGTAAATGCCTGCTGGGTACCATATTTGTCTGATAGGATGTCTTCTATTGCCCTTCATATCCAACCTTGTAAGGCTACTGTGTATAATTTACTTTCCAAACTTTTTATTTTTATTTTATAAATGTCTTGAAACATTATCAAGATTATGATTACTAACAAAATAAGCCATCTTTATATGTTATTGTTTGTGTAGATCAGAGTAGCCATACTTATAAAAAATGAAAAATCAGAGGGTTAAAATAGGATAAGTACATTCAATTAAAAAGTACTGAATTTTTGTTATATTCAGATTTGTTTTTGTAAAAAGTATTTACAAGTTAAATAATTACATAGCCCCTGGTATCCAAAAAATGTTAATTTTATTTACAAAGCCCACAAAAATGGAAAAAAATGGTCATTTTCCCCAATTTGAATGTCTTTGCACATTTTGTAGGAGAGACGCTGATTTATGAACAACGCTGCAGTAACTTACAGGTTTGAGAATGCAATTATCTGGCAGACAAACATATACAGGAAGAGACATTTTACATGCATTTATATGATATTGTTTGCACATTGATGACAAATCATATTTTCTTTCATGTTACTTCTTTACTTCTTTGAAGGAAGATCTGCAAGTTATAAGCCATTGTTCATCCCCTATTCTTGGTGTTGCTATGCTGTTGCAAGTCGATTAGCAAGCTGTTTAAATAACTTGGAAAGTGGGCACCTTGCTATGGTCCCCAATCTCGGTTTTTGGTAAAGGACCCATATCCATAAGGTTATGTGTTCAACTTTATTGCTTGAGTTGAATTTTGTTTGTGACATGCATGTGTCTACTAATTCATGGCCCTTCTTGTATGAATGGTTACATGATATAGGATGGAGATCAGACATATTACCTCGTATGGTATTCCACCACTGATCAGAGTTGGTGCTTTTTTGAGCTTGTCTATTTCTTTATTTTCCTTTGACTGCTGGTTCTCATATGGTATTCCATCACTGATCAAAGTTGGTGCTTGGAACCTGTTGAGCTCTTGTCTATTTCTTTCTTTTCTCTTGACTGCTGGTTCTCTTACCTCTTCATGGTTACGTGCAACATGTCAAGGTTTACCCAGATCTGGGCCCATCCCTTGAGGATGTGATCAGATGTGGTATAGTTTTACTTTAGTGAAATTTATTCTATTCTATAGTTTAGTTTATTAATATTTTCTTTGTACCTACAGCGCTTTGTAACAGCTGTTATACATAGAGTCCCATGGACCTACTTTGGTCATTTGTGGACGTTAATAGAATTATCTTATCGTATTATTTTACAGTTTGGTATCCTTACAACCACTCAAAAAATGGGTGAAATTTGTCTATTTGTCTGAAGTATGAAATGTGATTTATTTATATTTTATAATATGCTGATATGTTGCACAAAGTATTGCAAAACTATCATATTCTTGCTTTTGGATATTAATGTAATTATTTATTTATTTTATGTCAGTTCATTTAATCAAAATTGTTATATAATTGATGCTAGGTTGAAGGGAAGACAATAAAAGCTCAAATATGGGATACTGCAGGCCAGGAGCGATACAGAGCAATTACAAGTGCTTATTATCGAGGAGCTGTTGGGGCTTTGCTAGTTTATGATATCACTAAGCCTACAACTTTTGATAATGTTGGAAGATGGCTGAAGGAGCTTAGAGACCATGCAGATTCTAACATAGTGATCATGCTAGTAGGTAACAAATCAGACCTGAAGCACCTAAGAGGTGTGGCAACAGAAGATGCCCAGAGCTTTGCTGAAAGGGAGGGTTTATCATTCCTAGAGACATCAGCACTTGAAGCCACTAATGTTGAGAAGGCTTTTCAAACAATTCTGGCAGAGATACACAGGATAATCAGCAAAAAAGCTCTTGCTTCAGAGGAGGCAGCAGGAACTGGTATCAAAGAAGGAAAAACCATTGTTGTTGCAGAATCTGATAATAATTCAAAGAAGGGTTGTTGTTCATAACAACATTATGACAAATCCTTGAAATATGGTGTTATAGATCAATTGCATTTTTTGAGGCATTTGTCAGATCTTGCCAATGATTACTTATAACTATAATTTGGTCATTGACGGTAACTTGTGGTTGCCACTTTTCTTTGAGTATTCTGTTTCTGTAAGCTATTATTTGTTTGTTGAGTTATGACACCTGTATTTATTTAAAGTAGAAAATATTTTTACAATCTGTTATGTTGTTTGACACCATTGATTGTATCTGTACCATCATCTCTTATGGGTTGTTCTAAGCTACTAAAGTCATACCACTTTTGTGGAGTTTTTGAACTGATCAATGAGCAGGAACCGGCATGCAATGCTTTTTAGGACATTTACTGTTTTCTTTGCATGAAACAAGTTTTCTGTTATGTTGTTTGACACCATTGATTGTATCTGTACCATCATCTCTTATGGGTTGTTCTAAGCTACTAAAGTCATACCACTTTTGTGGAGTTTTTGAACTGATCAATGAGCAGGAACCGGCATGCAATGCTTTTTAGGACATTTACTGTTTTCTTTGCATGAAACAAGTGAAGTTGTATTTTGTATGTTGTGATTTCACTGTGCAGTTCAATATATTGTTTTTTGGTTTATATTTACACTAGTCCAACATGCATATGTCCCATCTCATTTTTCCATAGTGGCTTGGACTGCATATCCTACTTATTTTTGTCTAGGAGCATGCTTATGGATTTATTTTAATATCATGAGGGTCACACTGATTTTTAGTGCTTAGTGCACGTCTCTTATACATACATTTCCATATTAACAATTGCATATTTTTTAGTGGCATTGGAGTTTGCTTGAGCCTTTGGAGTTTGTGTGTGTGTTTTATTGTTGGATTGTATTATTTCTTGAACTGTTCTTAAGGTTACGTATTCAGTAAAGTAAGATTATAAAAAACAATTTCAGTTGGGTATCTGGCCACTATTTATTCATAAGTTTTTGCCTGCTAATAATTTTCTGTCCAGATATACGACATCTAGATGGTTACTATACGGTGCCATAGCATTGAATATGGACGATTCTTTTCCACATATTTTTGACATGGTATTTGTTTATTATGCCCTCATTCTTTGGGTTTAGTTGTGCTATGTTAACTCATAATAATTGGTCGTACTCATTGAAAAGGGGCTGTAGATCTTATTTAGACACACTCTTGCATTGTACTTGTATTTGCATTGGCATTAATTTGCCTCGATTGCCTTAGATCTAAGAATGCATATTCTTCTCCCGTTAATGCTTTGGCTCACTTGATTAGGATGCCTAGACTTTAGAAAAGATTAAATATTGAGCATTACTGGATTTGACTTTACATCTGTGGGGTCTGTTGTCATATCCGGGAGGTTCCATGTGTTGATGCTTCCTATCAATGCTCATGATTTCTATCCTCTTCATACTTGGTTGTAGTTGATGACTTTGATCATCTCTATATTGGTGATGAATGACATGGGATTGTTGTTGCTTCTTTCATTGGGAATTTATGCTTCTATTAATGCTCATGATTTCTATCCTCTTAAAACTTGGTGATGAAGAGACTCGGGATTGTTGCTTCATTCATTAATAATTTTGGGTTTGTTCAAACCCAGGGATGGGTAAACCTTTGCAATATGCATTCTCCTGAAAAAGAAAAACTATAGTTTAACATCTTCAAATGCTCAAATTAAATAATTTAGGATTTAAAGCAAGCCTTTGCAACTAAAAAAGGACCAGTGAAAATGTTGGAGTTGTCCGCTTAGAGTATAAAGTACTAACAAAAAGAAAATGTGTGCCGGCACATTCACCCCATATGTTCATGTGCCTCGATAATGTCTGCTTGGAAATTGGCTCTCTTTGTTATAACAACAAAACTATTTATTCTGGATATCAATGTGTTTGTTGTATTATAATAAATGTCTTATCATATAGAAAATGAAAGCTTTTCAATCTTAACATTATGAAAGCTTAAAACATTGACTAGCAATGTAGAGATATCAGATAATATATGAATATCTTTTAATTGTAATATTGTACTGCTCTATGGTCATAATGTAATTTTCTGTGGGGACCATTTCAATATTTGAAAAAGTAGGAGTTCTCGAAGTAAGAATTCAAATATTATATTATGAGGATTAAAATACTAAAATATATAAAATAATCATTAGTAACTTTGTTTTTTTTTGTTTGGTGATGGAATTTGATGTTTTATGATTAGTCATTATATATTTTTTGTTAATTCAAAGGGGTTTCTATTTGGGCCTGCTCATAAAGACAAAAACAAAACAAAAGATGTACATTAATGATGCTCATTGTAGAAATACAAAGAAAAGAAAAAAGGGGATAAGTATTTATATCCCTTTATTCTAAAATGTTTAAATGCAATAGAACAAAGCAAGACAAATGTTTAATATATTAATGACAATATAAAAACATTAAATTATTAGGTCGATAGTGAAAACATGTCCTAATAACGTCAAGAACTGGTGACGTCTTGAAATTGGTTCTATCACCACACTCGATAATTTCATATCATTGCATAAATAGATTTATACGATGTTCAAGTCCATTCCATGTTAGAAATTTTATTTACTACTTTATTATCTTTGCAATGTGTATGAAAGAGGACTTAATTCTTAGTCTATGCTTGAGGCTCAAATATTCTTCCATGAGATTATTAAGTTTTAAGATAACAAAGTTTTCATTTGGTAGACTTGAATCATGATTTTTGAGCCCCCTTCAAGAATTGATTTCTCGATACTTTGCTTAATGGTCACTCTCAAGCTTATAATTAAATTAAGTGCCTTTTCCCAATTTAAAGTGGATGAAGGCAAATATCATATGCACAAAGCAATTGACCTACACTATATCTAGAAATATATAGTGCCCTCCCATCAAAATTAAATTTCATTCCCTAGTTGGTGAGGGTTAGCGCCTTCATATCCATTTTTCATCTTTTCCGTTATCAAGGGTTGACAGATAATAATATTGATTTGGTATTGTAAAACACAAAATCATAAACAAAAGGTGAATTTGTCTAGTATTACTAGCTTTTGAAAGGTTATGAAGGAAATAAGAAAATATGTTGCATAAGCATAAAGGTAATTCTTCACCAAGCATTTTTGAAAGTTGCCTATTGAATATGGAATCCTTTATCTTTCAATTGGAAAAAGATGGAAACCTTTACAATTCCATATGACCATCATAGTCAATTATCCATAAAACAAATATCCATTAACTACAATTAGATAATTTAAAAATAACGTGATCTTTAAGCATTTATTTGAAAGCTATTTATGTCTAGATGTTAGGGATTACATATAGAGACTTAGTGGAATTTAGATATCAACAATTTATTCCTTCAATGGAAAGGCAATATTTTCCTTCGATTTATAGAATATATCCATAGACAATATAGGAATAGAGATGAAGAGACATATCTAGTTGTGGTCTAATTTGTAGTCAATGAGGATATTGTTGTGTTGAATTGCGAAATGTGTAACTTCTAATGTGCCCACAATTCCATTCAAAAAATTGAAAGAGAGACAATGCCCCTCTTGTCCTTCAGATTTAGGCCACTTCACTATCTTGCTAAAATCTAACTAATCAGTGTAAAAATTAATTGCGAAAATTAAAATGCATGAAAGTAAAATTTGCAGTTTAGGGTGCGAGAGACTAAAACTAATTACGGTCATAACCTTTGCAAGTAGAGTGTGTGATCAATCAACACATAAGAACATCGAACAATGGAATCCCAAGCATATGAAATGGAATAAAGAAGGAATAACAAGAGAACAAAACGGTAGTGCCACAATCATCATTCATTCCACAATCCAAGACGGTAGTGCTGCTAACGAAAAGCAAAAAGTCTCATAAATTTCTCATTAATCCAAAAGGAAATAACAATTACAATGTGGGGATTAAAAAGTGTAGCTTTGATTTTCTCAAGGCTATAGAATGTTTACAATGGAGCCTGACTCCTATTTATACCAACAATTCATCCTTGAGTTAGTGACAAATTCTTACTTCCTAGTAAAAGTATAGATTTGGAGGAATCTTTAGCAAAATGATGCACCCCCAAATGTTACATGCCTCTAAATACACCCCTGAACTACTTAGAAGGCTTCCAAAATACTTAGTGGTGCTACTACATGCCAAAACGTTGCTTTCCAAAAATATTATTTTGGATTTGTGCACTTCCTTTTACGCTTTTACGTGCCCATGAGTGATTTGCTCTAGGAATGGAGCAAATTGGTCTTGTTTAGGAGCACTTCGCTCCATTCTACTAGCACTTTGTTCCTCGGGAGCCAACTACACCATCTTGAACAAATCACTCTTTTGGTCAACATCTTGTAAGATTGAGTTTTTGGAGGCCTTGATTGGTCGATAAAAAATGTTTTGCTCATCTTCAAAATAGGTGAAATCCCAAGGTAGTAACCTGTTACTACATGGCATAATGTCACATTTCTTGGACCCTTTAAGTTGTTTTTAAGGTGGAATGTTAAGACATGTAAACTTACTTTTTGGGTCCTCTAACATATTTTACATTATTTTTATATACTGATTGTATTCTGCCATTGAAATATGATTCTATTATATTGTAATATGTGATTGAAATTGTATAATGCCATTGAGATATTTTATTATTATGCCATTGAGACCAACTTGTTTATATATTGTCACCTTAAGCCTATATAAAGTAATATCATTTAATCATTATAATGATTTACAAGGATCTGCAAGCAAGAGAATTGGGGATGAGAGATATGAATGTGGAATTAATCCCTTGAGGGATGGACCAAGAGGATTGGAGCTCTCTGATGGCTTCACACACATCCCACCCGATGATATCCCAAAAATCTTGGTAGAAGCAGGGGGAAACCCATCCGACCCAGGGGCTTTATCTGGTTGCATGGAAAAGAGGGCTCCTTTGATCTCATCATGGGAGAAAGGGCTGATAAGCATGGAGTTAGCCAACTGGGGGACAGAGGGGGGATGTTGGCCAAAAGGTCAGACTTGGCTTGGTCATCACACTCAAGAGGACTGTCGAGAAGAGTTTGGAAGTAAGAGATCAATTCAGACCTGATCTCAAAGATGTCCTTGGTGTTGGACCCATCACTGCGGGTGATCTCATGGATTTTGTTTGAGCCTCTATGCCTCATGGTGGACGCATGGAAGAAGCTAGTGTTGGAGTCACTATATTTGATCAGAGGGCTATGGAATTTTATCTCCAAAAAGTTTCCTCCCTAGCTAAAATGTTGTGGTACTCGACAAGGAGGTTCCTTTCTTCATCCCTAGTGGAACTGCTTTGGTCTCCAGCTTTCCTGTGATGGTCTACTTACTAGCAAAGATGTTGCCAAACACCTCCTTATTCCACACCTTTAGTTTCTCTAAAACTAGCTTGAGATTTTGGAAAACTTGGAAGGTAGGGGACCCCGAGACAGGCTGCTGCCACCAGAGGGTGACGGGTTCTGAGGTCCTGGTGATGGAGCCACATTGATTTGAAGCGAAAATGGGTCTTGAAGGATGGAGGTTTTATTGCTTCCAGGAGGAGAGGACTGTGATCCGAGCCAATATTGGGGAGGGCAAGGAGGGATACATCCCCAAATATCGGGATAACCTCTTGGGATATGAGGAACCTATCAAGATTTACCTGAATAAACCCACTTCCTATTCTTCTGTTGCTCCAAGTGAACTTAGATCCTTTGAGTTGAACATCAATGAGCTCATTGAGATTCACGAAGTCCCTAAAATCCTCCATGCTTCTGTTTGTGATGTTGAGTCCCCATTTTTTTGAAGGGTACAAAGGACTGTTGAAGTCTCCACCGATGATCCAAGGGATGGTGCTGAAAGTGCTCCTCATTTGACTGATGGTGTTCCATAATGCTGCTCTTTCAAGGAGGAAATTTGGGGCATATACATTGGACAAGATCCAGGAGGATTTATTGGTCTTAAAATGAAAAAGGACGTTGATGATTCTGTTGGAGGACGACAGAAGCTTCCCTTCGACTTGAAGAGGATCCCACAAGCACATGAGCCCTCCCGAGGATCCTTGGGTGGGGCTGATGAGGACATCACCTGATTTGGTCGACCTGAGGGAGAAGACATCATCATTTTTGGTTTCTTGGTGAATGAGGATGATGAGATTGCATTATTTCCTAAGATTAGTAGCAAGGTGTTGTTTGGCTGCTCCATTTAGACCTCTCACATTCCATGAGAGGATCTTCATTTAGAACTTTTTTGGGATTTTTTGCCTCCCTTCATCTATTGAAGGGGAGGTTTGTTTCCTCTTTGGTCATCTTTCTACATGTTTGAGCTCTCAGAGAAGAGGGTTGATTGGGTCCCATTAGCTATATCTTATGTTGTCTCTTTATTCCGCTACTTAGTGATGGATGGTCTCCCATTTTTTTTTTTGCCAAAGTCGATGGAGTATTTTTTGGGCTAAACCTCCCATACTGGAAGTGGATTGACATAGGGCTTCCCACCTCTTCGACAACAAGGATATGAAATGGCTCAGATCTATTCGGGGATGGGGAAGGGGAGGACTGGGATGGGTTTCTATGAACTGTAGCCAGATAATTGTCAAAAACCAGACTTGAAGTAACAATGGGAGGGAGGGAAGGTACCTGGTATTGATTGGTCTCATCGCCAGAATTGGATTTCTTTTGCTTTGATTTTAGAGGGGGATTCCTACCCTTGCGATGGGGCCAGTATTTCATCACTCCCTTGAGGTACCATGGCTGGAGGTTCCTAGCGGTGGGCCTCATGGCCACTCCTTAGTGTAGGAGGGTTTCGGAGTTGCTCCTTCGGAGGACATGGTATGTGGTTTGCACCTTTTGTAGGATCTTTAGAAACTTGGGACTAAGATTTTAAGGTGGGACACTGATTCCTTAGGTGTCCTTGGGAATGGTAATGCATGCAAAAAGCAGGTTTATTCTTGTACTCCAAAGGTTGATGCCTTATGAGAGAGGATCCATGAAAGAGGTTGACATAGGTGGGGAGCTCTGTGTCCAGATTGGAATTTATGCAAATGCGGGTATGGACCATCCGAGATCAAAATTTGGTGGATGGATCGACTGCTATTAGATCATCGATGGTTCTGGAAATCCCTTTAAGCACATCCTCATGCTAGAATTGGAAGGGAAGGTTTGGCAACCTAATCTAGATTGGGGCAATGTTGATGTTTTGGGTTTCAAGATCGAAATCTTCAGCCCATTTGTGGAGGAAGAGGCTCCTTCTGCCTAGGAACCAAGGTCCCCCAAAAAGAATATTTCAAAAATACTCCTGGTTGTTTAGTCTGATGGCGAAAAAACCCTTGGATAGGGCTATGATGTCCATGTTCTTGCTAGTTCTCCATTTAGAATATGCCCATTTCCTGATGGTCTCCATATCAGGGTGGCCTCTGATGAACTTGCCTACCAAAGTAAGTCGCTCCATATCTAGGTAGCTAGACATTAGACTTTTAGGGATCACCAGGTCCGAGCTGTTGGGGATTAGCTCTTGGGATGGAGGTTTGGAGTGGGGGCCATGGTTGACCACTTGGGCATAAGAACCTGTCGAGGATTTTTTCGGGAAGGGACCATTCTTGATGATAAGACCATCTGCTAGTTCCCCTTTATCAGGGGGTTCCTACTGGGATTCCATCAATTGGATCCTTACCTGCTTCACCAGTGACAGATCCTATCTTGGATCCTCTGCCCTCTAGACTGTCATGGTTGCGCATGCCTGCTTCCTTCACCATTGTCCTGCTTTATCGATATCCTTCTAAATCAAAATTTTATTCAATATAAAATTAAATATTTTTAACCGTATATATCCAAATAAATAAATCAAATGAAATTTTAAATAATCTCCTTATTACTCCTAGGGCAATCCTCCAAGGGAGGTCCCAGGTTCAAATCTCCACCCTACCAAAAATCTGAATTGGGTATCCAAAATCCAATTGATAATGTCTGAAGTGCGAGCGGTCGGGTGCAACTCCCGGGTGAATTTGACGGTGTAGAACCCCCTGTTCGCGGTCTCTCAGACCAAGGCGGCCCCGTAAAGGGTTTTTCACTTAAAAAAAAAAAAAAAAGGTTCTCAATATTGAAATTATTTTTTACCCAAAAAATAAACCTTACCTTATTTTTAGCTTCATGCTTAAATTCGTCAAGGCACTTCAATCATGTTAGGGCATTTCAATCATGTTAGGGCACTTCATTCATGTCAAAAAACTTTAGTTATGCTAGGTTGAATAATTACTCCAAACTCTAGGTAAATAATGTTCATTCATGAAGGTTTCTCATGCAAAAATTGCTCCAGAATATGCTCTTCACCTTTGTAGATAAATCTGAGGAGACTTCTCTTTAGGCACTTTCAATATTGTTCTCAAGCAACTTCTCAGTATCTGGCGTTTGTTATTCCACCTCCTCGATGCTTCAACACCCTCTAATTTCAACTAAGATTTGAATATGACACTCACTATTCTCTTGGTTGCACTTTGGCTCACACTCAAGAACTTATCCTTCTATTCTACTAGTTCCACCTGAACTCACACTCAAGCACTTATCCTTCTATTATATTGATTCTACCTCGACTTTGCCTTCAAAGATTACTAGCACTATTCTTCGAATATAGTTTCTTCATAGTAATTTTACCTCCAACAATTATCAAGGTATATTCTACCCAAAATATTTTAGTGCTCTATTTCCTTTGCCTATGTTCTTCTCATGTGGATTTTTCTTCTCAATTTATATTCTCCTCTTGCGGCTTCTTCTCCATAATATATTAGAAAGCAACATTCACTATCTTTTTCAAATATTTGTTTCTTATTTTTTTATTCTTCAATGTTCTTTTTGCTTGTAAATTCACACCAGAGTCCACATTCGATGCTAGCTTTTTAACTTGCAACTTTTCTTCAACAATCTTCAAATTTACACCAAAACTTTTGATGCTAGTTTTTTGTTACCTATGGCTCTACCAAGATTAATAGTGTGGGTTTGATACCACTATTGGATTTTTATCTAGATTTAATCATCAGTCTCGATATCCTAAATCTTAAACAAACTAAATATTATAGTATTCAATATCTCTGATTAATATCAATGAACATAACATTCATAAAATAACAATAATAATATAACACAATGAACAAACTCATTGTATTATTGATGAATCAAATATACAAGATTTATTGTATTACAAATGTTCAATATTTATTGAATACAATACATGGAGCTTTGTCTTCATAATATAGCCTTTGAAGATGACTTTTCAATACTTGACTATTGCTCTCCTCACATATCCAAGAGATACATTCTTTCCTCTTCCACATAGAAGACAAACCTCTTATATATATTGACTTTACATCTGGGCACATACATGTGAATCTTAACTTGTGTACTTGACACCTACATATGACTCTTGAATTACTTATATGACACATTATGCACTCTTATATATTACACACTTGCACACTTTATTACATGACACTTGGACTCATCCTACACATTGACACATACTTTAGGGGAAATATAAATCACACAACCTAAACTAATAACTCACATTTTAATCTAATATTTACAAATGGTACCATGGTTCTGATTTAGCACAGTACCAAATTATGTAATATTCTCCAACAAGGCTTTTGACTCTATAGGTTTCTTTATTCCCTGCTCTTAGGGTTCTATGCCTTTTTCCTTATATTCAAATTTGCATAAGATTTACTTAGGTACTAGGTAAATATTTAAAAGATAGCAAGAAGCATACTTTTATTCTATCAGAAAAGGATTATTCCCACAATTTTTTTCTTTGTTTTTCATTTTGATAGAAACAAAGGTACAAATTTCAATATTTATCATCGTTCCCATCCTAGAAGGCAGTCCTTATGTTCAAGGTGATGGGGGTAGTCTAGCTAAGTCTAAGACCAAAATTTTAGGTTCAGTATTGAGGTTTATTTGGTTGATGTCTTATAACTCAGACTTTTCTTTACCTTTTAAAGAAGAATGGGCACTTGTTCCAACTTCTTGGTTTTCTTTAGTTTCCTTAGGTGGAACAAACTGTATAGAATTGTTGGTGATGGGGCAAGAAGTGTTTAAGAAGGGGCACAAGCAAGCCTTTGGATTCTTAGCTTGGATGATTTGGCAAAAAGTGAAAGGGTCCTTGTCACCCTCAATGCTATATAGTTTTCCTTGATACTCATAATTTACACTTTGATGATATGTTGAACGGATTACTTGCATAGCATGAATCCAAGGCCACCCTATAAGGAGATTATAGTTTAGGTGATAGGGCAACACATGAAACAATGTTTTTAAGATGCAAGAAAATACTTTACTTGATAGGATTATAGATCCTGTAGCTTCCCACTCTTCATTATCATAAGCTTTTATGACAATGTCTATTTTTTCTAAGTATTTTCTTTCAAGTCGTATCCTTTGGATAAACTTAAGATTACAATCATTAATGGTTGATCCATTATCAATTAGAATCCTTTTGCTACATTGTTTGTTGATGTGGCAAGTAATATATAAAGGTAACTCACCTATTATTGAGGGAGGGGGAAGATCATACTTAAATAAGGATATTATGGCATGGTTCATTGTAAGTGACCCCACCATGTTAGTAAGATTCATGGGGCTAATATCTTTGTGGATAATTTTTTCACTTAGGAGTTTGAAAAAACTCTCTATGACTTGAAGATATTTTCAAAGCTCAAGTATAGAGATATTAATAGGATTTCCTCCAACTACTATTAGAGGTTTTAGATCTTTTTACCTTTATCCTAAGGCTTTAGGACTAAAGGTGGACCTTTAGGGGTTGATGCACACTTAGGATTCAAGACGAAAGGGGGGTTAGATGGTCCCAAAGGTTGAATTTTATCCTTAGCTTGTTGCCTAGTTACGACACTAATTTGGATCATCCCCGCTAGATTATGATTGGATGGGGGCACATTCCTATAAGATGATGTTAGCAACATTTTGCCCATGCTTGGGCAAGGGGTCTTGGAATATCCCTAAGTATTTGTTGGAGGAATTTTCTTGCTCAAAGCTTCCTACTACAAGGTTACCTTCATCAATACGGTCTTGTATTAGGTTTTTAAGAGTTCTACATTTATTTGTGTGGTGTCCACTTATACAATGGTAACCACATTGTTCATCTACGTTAAACCAAGGAAGCTTTTCTCTTTCAAGATCATGTTTTCTCAAAGGTGGAAAATGTATCATATTTGCTTTCAAGAGTTATGTTAGGATAGATGATAAAGTCTGGTTTATCCTAGTGAATTTTATTAGGGGTTTTTCTTAGGTTTTATTCAAGATAAGTTTTTTTAGGGAAGCGACAATACCCACAAGACCTATTTTTATATTATTAATGGGGTGGGAGTTAGTGACTTAGCTTAGAAGGAAACATGGCGTAGCAATACTCTATTAAAAAAAAATGTGCTAGTTTCTAATTCACCAGATCGTATTACACGACAAGTGAAGAGCATACTACTAGTGCTGGAGTATTTTTGGTTCACTAGATCGCGTTACACGGCAAGTGAAGAGCATAATAACCACAAAAAAATGTATTTTTAATGGGGTTTTTAGATAAAAATAAAAATAATGAGTTAGGAAGGAACAAAAATGCTGAAATTTTTTTTATTCCGAAAAATAGAATTATACAACTAAAAAACTCTGAACGCGTTTCGACCTTTTGGGTCTCATCAGCGGAGTTAGAAGAATATTTAGAGGTAATATTTCCCACCACATGATTATTTTAATATTGATATTTAGAGTTAGAAGAATATGGGTTTTTATCTTTCTTCTTGGTTTTTTATTCTCCCCCTACATTGAAAGGTAATTTCCATTTTCTTGAAGAGATCTATCACATCATTAAAGGATATGACACGGGTCATATCTAGGGGATATGAAATATGTTATTGGAGGTTGTGTGTAAAAATATGCAAAATATATCTAAGTGGTGGGGAAAAGGGAAGTTTCCTAACCAATGCCCTCCATCAGGATAAAAATTCATTAAGAGACTCATTTTTGCCTTGTTTCAATTGATACAAGTCATCAACTATACACTTTTATACAATATAAGCGATTAAATATTGTATAAACATCTCTACCAATTCAAAAAAAAATTAACTGAATGGTGAGGATAGAACCATTATAAAGCCTCACCACCAAGACCAATAGAAAAAAAAATTAACTCTCCATCATGAGCAATGTCATGACATGCAACTCTAAAGATTCGAAGGTGCCTTATTGGGTCACCCTCTCCTCTATACATCCAAAAATTAGGTAGCACAAAGCCCAGGGGATAGGGTTTTATTAATAAGGTAGGATCTTCAAGTTCATTACAACAATATTTATAAGCAATTTTTTTAGTTGTGCCTCCTTGTGAGAAGCGAAACACATTTTATTAATTTGATGAAGTATAAATACAAACAATAGTGCCAGGATTAGCCTAGAGGTTGTGGAACCACCCGAGACAAATATAGGCGGAGTTGTAACAAATAACAACTAGCCTAATATTAATCAATCTCAATATAAGATTGTTACGATTGAATTAATTAACAAATGAAATATTGAAATATATTCTAACATCCCCCTTATTACAATATTTCAGGAAACATGTAACTACTAGCTATACTAGCATCCCCCCATTATTTTGAAATACATAGAGAATTGTGAAACAATTCAAATTTGACACGTGCAAGTGCCTTAGTGAATATGTCTGCAACTTGAGCATTGGTGGAGATGTGTTGAAGCTGAATGTGGTGCCTTGGTACTTTGTCTCGAATAAAGTGACATTGTGTATCAATGTGCTTGGTTCATTCATGATGCACTAGATTATTAACAAGGTTCAAAACACCCATGTTATCGCAGAACAAGTGTATTGGAGATTTTTATGGAAGACCCATACTTGTCAAGATGTGACGCAACCATATCACTTTGCACACAACTTCACGTGCGAAACGATATTCTGCCTCTATTGATGAGATAGCAACCACCTGTTTCTTCTTGCTGTGCTAAGAGATAGGACCAGATCCAAGATGAAAAAAATATCTTGAAGTTGATTTACGATCATCAAATGATCCGGTATAGTTGGAGTCCATGTATCCATGTAAGAAGAATTTGTTGTTCTTCTTATATTCTAGGCCATATTCCATTGTGCCACGAACATAATGAAGAACTCACTTTGCTGCTTTCCAGTGTGTAGTCTTAGGTTCTTGTATGAACCTCGAAAGATAATTGACAACAAATATGATATCTGGCCTAGTGTTGGTCAGATATATAAGACTCCCAATCAGCTGATGATAGAGAGTAGCATGTACCTGAGGTGATTTGTCATATCGCGATAACTGAAGACCTGTTTCCATTGGTGTTGCCATCGGATTGTAGTCAGTCATGCGATATTTTTCTAGTAGTGTCTTGGCATATTTTTTCTAGGATACTTTGATGTAGTGCTCCCTTTGGTTCACTTATAGGCCAAGACAATAATGGAGAAGTTCGAGATCTGTCATTTCAAAAGATTCACTCAAATCCTATTTGACAGAAGAGATCATTGTTTTTGAACTCCCTGTTATGAGTAGATCATCAACATAGAGTACAAGCAACACTATTTCAGAGTCTTACTTCTTAAAATAGAGGTTTGCATCCGACGGACATCTCTTAAATCCATGTTGCAGTAGGTGATTATCCATTTTTATGTACCAAGCCCGAGGGGCATGTTTCAAACCATATAAGGATTTGACCAATTTGCAAACTTTTTGTTGTTGGCCTTCCACTTCAAATCCTTCTAGTTGAGTCATGTAGACTTCCTCTTGGAGATCACCATTTAGAAAGACACTCTTGACATCTATTTGGTGCACTTTCCACCCATACTGTGCTGCCATAGCACAAAGAACTTGAATGGTTGTCATCCGAGCAGTAGGTGCAAAAGTTTCCTCATAGTCAATGCCTTCTCTTTGAGCATAGCCCTTTCCAACAAGTCGGGCCTTATGCTTATCTATTGTCCCATATACCTTATACTTGACTTTATACACCCATTTGTAGCCTATGGGCTTCTTTTTGTATGGTAGATTGACAAGCTTCCAAGTTTTGTTTTTCATCAGAGACTTATACTCAGCATCCATAGCAGCCTTCCACTAAGGTTCACCAAGAGCATCTCGTACTGATGCAGGTTCAAGTTCGTCTATTAAGGACATAAACACACTGTCATCATCAATATCCGTATCTTATGTATCTCTCTCTAGATCTACAGAAAGTTCCTCAAAATACTGACACAGATCATCAACCCCAATAATCTTTGTTGCAACTTTCTCTTGTCGAGCCATGCTGCGAGTACGAGGCCTATCCAATGTTAAATTTGGTGGAGTGGATAGCTTAGAGTCTCTAATCGTACTTGTATACCACTTTGGATTCTTCTTCTGTGGAGATGAAGAAGATGAAGAAGGACCTCCAACCTTGGATGAAGGAGACTTCTCAACCTTAGTTTCCACAAGGTCTAGGTATAAATATGATGTATTTTTTGATGTGAAAGCCTCATCAAAAACTACATCTCTACTTATGTGTATCTTCTTGGTTAAGGTATAAATCAATAGATAACCCTTGGAGTGCTCATCATACCCAAGAAGAATGCACTTTAGTGTCTTCTCATCTAGCTTCTTCCTCTTTTCTTTTGGTATGTGCATGAATGCTTTACAACCAAAAATGCGTAGATGAGAGATGGAGGGTTTTCTGCCATTCCATGCTTCCTATGGAGTCATTCCTTTTAGGGCCTTAGTGGGTACCCTATTCAATAGATATACTGCTATGGTGATTGCTTCTGCCCAATATTGTTGCCCAATTCTAGCTCCTATGAGCATGCAATGAACCATTTCCATGATGGAACGGTTCCTCCTTTCAGCAACACCATTTTGCTGAGGAGTATAAGCAGTAGTCAACTGTCGTGTGATCCCATTTTTAGTCAAGAACTCAAAAAATTATTTAGAGGTGAACTCCCCCCATCGATCTGAGTGGAGGGTCTTGATAGAAGTCCCTGACTCATTTTCAATAGATTTCTTGAATTGTTGAAAAAATCCAAATGCTTCAGATTTCAGTTGAAGAAAGAATACCCACATCTTTCGTGAGTAATCATCCATGAATAACTAAAAATACCTCTTACCGCCACAACTGTTGGGACTTATAGGACCGCACAGATCGATGTGAACCAACTCTAGAGGTTTCTTTGCTCGTGTAGAGCTCCTTTCAAAAGGCACTCTATGCTACTTTCCTGCAAAGCAGTCAGAGAAAATTGGCAATGTGTTAGAAAGAGAAGGAAGACCCTTTACCATTTCATAATTACTTAACTCAAGTAAGTAATCAAAACTCATATGTCCATATCTCTTGTGCCATAGGGAAGTTTCCTCCTCTGTAGAGATAATCATGGCTACATCTGGAGAAGAGATAGTATCTAGGGCAAATAAGCCATGCTTATATGAAGCGGTTGCAATGTTCTTACCCCTCATGGTGATAGTACAACACTTCTTGCCCCCCTCAACACTAAATTTTACAACCATATTTTTTTCCAAAATTTGTGTGACTGACAACAAGTTGTTCGCCAATCCTGGAACATAGAGAACCTTCTCAATCTGCACTTGCCATCGGGAAGAGTAACGTAGACATCGTTACTTCTCCCTGAACCTTATAGGTTTTATCATCGGTAATAGTGACAGGTTTGCCCTATTTGGCCTCAAAAGACTCAAACCATGATTTCTCATCAGTCATGTGCTTACTGGCTCCATAATTGACATACCAAATAGGATCCGTCTGCTTGGATACTGTGGTAGTCATGAGCACTTTGTGTGCTCTCTCAGAATCTGTGTTAGATTCTTCAACAACATTCACTTGTTGTTGTTTGTTCTTTTGTGGTTTAATATGGCCTTTCTATTTTGATTGTTTATTCTTATGCCAATATCTGTTTGTATCATGACCTTCTTTGTCGCAGATCTTGCAATATCTCTTTTTCTGTTGAGGTTGAGTTTGTTTCCCTTTTGAATCCTTTTGAGAACTACTTCCCTTCTAAAAATTTCCCTTCTTCTTTTTTTGCCCCTTCTTGTTGGTGTATAGGGCAGTGTTAGAAGAATCATCTCGTTGTAGTTGGCGTGCCTCCTCTTCTTGAAGCATATTTACCAACTCAACATAGGTAACTTATCTTTGTGATACATGAATGGAGGTAATAAACACTCAAAGAATTTGAAAGAGCTCTCATTACCACTGAGGTAAGGAGCTTATCATCAACTGGTGCTACTAAGGAATTCAATTTTCCTTTCAACTCAGACACTCTACAAATAAAGTTTTCAACCATCTCTCCTTGTTTCATGCTTAGACTGTGTAATTGAGACTGAAGGAATAAAATGGTGGAGTCATTCTTCCCTTCATATATAGTTTTAAGGGCATCCCATGCTGCTTTACTATTTTTACAGTCAATAATATGAGGTTGAACTTCATCAGAAACAGTAAGCAAAATGAGCACCTTTGCTTTACTATCTTTCTTGTCAAAGTATTTTTGATCAGCAGTTAGAGTTGTTGCTCCAGCTGTAGATGAAGGTCTTACTGTTGTTCCAAAAACAATTTCCCAAAGATCATCCTGTTGGATGTGTCTCATTCTTTGTTGAAAAAGAATTGTACGACAGGCACTATAGCGCAAAAGACGACGGGTAGGGGGGGTCCGAGGGGGCCGGAGGCCCCCAAGGACCCCCGGCTATGGTAAAGGTGATTATGTAATAGGTGATGGCTCGGGGTGCGTAGGGGGATGCCCTCGGATATAGTGAAAGTGATAGAAGCCGGCGCCGAAATTTTCACCTACTTTTATCGCTACTTTTCACCTACTTTTATTGCTACTTTTTGAGTGACCCCCAAGATTCCCACGGTTGGTGGATGGTTAGTGGGTGTGGGTGGTTTAGCCCACGGTGTTGTATCCATGGTACCCTAATACCACTTGGTGGTTTAGTGTTGTATGAGTTTCCTTATATAATTATTGTAATGTCCCATTTTTGGGACAAGAGAGAGAGAATAATATATCAAGGAGGATAGACTCTTGTGTGTTATATGTGCATTGAATGGTGTCATTATTTCCTTAGTTATTATTTCTGCATTATTTCTAGAATATGTTTTTGTAAATTCTCTTCATTTGGTATCAGAGCCAAGTCATTAGCCATAGGGGGACACCTTTATTGCTAGGGTTTAAATCTGTTTGAAGAAGATCTAGGGTTTCTAGGAGTGAAATGAAACCTATTATGGAGTGGGATTTACGTAGAAGGAGTTTGAAGGAAAAATGTTAGGAAATCATTCAAGGATAGAGATCGAGAAATTTGACGGCAAAAGTTTTGAGCTATGGAAGTTAAAGATGGAAGATATGCTCGTGGACAGAGATCAGTGGGCTGCTATTTCAAAAACAACACAACCTACAAGTATTTCCGATGAAGATTGGGAGAAGATGAATCGAAAAGCAAGGAGTCTGATTCGACTGTGTCTTGCAGATTTGGTGCTCATAAATGTTTCGGGAGAAGCTACAGCAAAGGATCTCTGGGAGAGGTTAGGGGCTTTGTATCAATCGAAGTCCCTAGTGAACAAATTATTCCTCGTAAAGAAACTCGTATAATCTTAGGATGCATGACAGGGATTCGGTTGCAGATCATCTGAATGCATTCAATATAGTGGTAAGTCAACTAACATCTGTAGAAATTAAGTTGAGTGAGGAAGATATATGCATTACTTTGTTATGCTATTTACCAGATTCATGGGATAACTTAGTAGTAGCAATTGGTAGTACAACTTCATCCACATTGAAGTTTGAAGATATAGTGGCATCTCTATTATCTGAGGATATGAGGAGAAAAGCCATGGAGGGCACATCTAAGGAAGCCCTAATAGTGAGAGGGCATGCCAAGGAGAAGGACAAATCTAGATATGGTGATAGGTCTAAGTCTAAAGGTAGATCCAAGTCTCAGGGGAAGTTTGAGAGAAAATGCTGGAATTGTGGCAAGCCTGGTCACATGAAGAAGGATTGCAGATCAAAGAAAGCTGAGTCTGGAAAAAGGTCTGATGAATCAACTTCCACAGAGATGAATAAATCCATTGATGAAGTAGGGGATGTATATCTGGCATCCTGCTCATCATGCTCCACATGATCAGATAAAAATGATTGGTTGATTGCTATCGGTGCCTCTTTTCATATGACTCCTCATAGAGGGTGGTTCAGTGAATATGAAAGATATGATGGAGGGGAGGTACTATTGGGAGATGATTCACCACTCAGAATCATGGGTCGTGGAAGAGTGAAAATTTTGCTGCAGGATGGTAGGGTTAAGACCCTACCAGGTGTGATGCATATTTCGGGACTTGCTAGAAATTTGATTTTGGTAAGCAAAATGGCCGATGCAGTAGTGAATGTTAGTTTTGGCAAGGATTCATGCAAAATGGTTCGTGGATCAATGGTGTTGGCAAGGGGAGTTCAGATCGGAACATTGTATAAGATATTGGGAAGCACTATGACAAATGAGTGCAATAGCTCAACTGTTCCTGAGGTTGATTCTGATAAAAGCTCAACACTCTAGCATCAAAGGATGGGACATATTGGAGAAAAGGGATTGCATACCCTATACACAAAAGGTATGGTTCATGGTATCCCTAATTACTCAATGTATTTCGAGTTCTGTGAACATTGTATTTATGGTAAACATAATCGGGTTAGTTTTCCATCTGGTGCCACAAGATCTAGTGGGGTACTAGATTTGATCCACAATGATATTTTTGGTCTTGTTCCTATGCCGTCTCTTGGAAAATCACGATATTATGCTTCCTTTGTTGATGATTTTTCAAGATATGCATGGATTTACTTTCTTAAGAGCAAAGACGAAGTGTTTGAAAAATTTAAGGAATTTAAAGCAGTTGTTGAGAATCAAACTGATAAAAGGATTAAGGTGTTGAGGTCTGATAATGGAGAGGAATATTGTTCTAATATATTTGAGAAATTTTGTAAGCAATGTGGTATTGCAAGACAGAAGACTACTCCATATACACCTCAACAGAATGGAGTTGCAGAGAGGTTGAACAGATCACTGATGGAGAAGGCTAGAAGTATGCTCAGTGGTGCAGGTTTGGCATAGGAATTCTGGGCAAAAGCAGTGAGTGCAGCATGCTACTTACGAAATCGGTCACCTACATCAGCATTGCCGGATAAAACTCCATTTGAAGCTCTATTTGGTAAGAAACCATCTATTTCACATCTCAGAGTTTTTGGCTGTGATGCATACATGCATATTCCAAAGGAGAAAAGAAGTAAGCTAGATAATAAGGTCGTTAAATGTATCTTTATTGGTTATAAAGATGGTGTTAAAGGATATAAGCTTTGGAATCCAAAAACTAAAAGTACACTGTATAGTAGAGATGTGGTGTTTAGGGAGATGATCAGTGATTCCAGGAAGGTAGTTACAGAAGAGGAACCTGGAATGGTCCAATTTGATCTCATGGAAAACTATCAAACAATAGAGGATCCGGAAGAGGAGCATACAGATGAGGATATGGAAGAGGAGCATACGAGTGAGGATCTGGAAGAGGATGAAGAAGAGGTTCATACACCTGTGGTAAGGAGATCAACATGGGAAATGAGACAACCTGAAAGGTACAGTCAATCTGCTTTTCCTACTTCTTTTGTACTATCTGTTACTGATGAAGATCCTAGAACAGTTAGAGAAGCTGTTAATTTTGGAGAGGCAAACCGTTGGGAAGAGGCCATGGATGAGGAAATGATGTCCCTGAAAAATAACAGAACTTGGGATTTAGTGAAATTACCAAGTGGTAGGAAAGCAATAGGTTACAAGTGGATCTTTAAGAAGAAGCAGAATGCTGAAGGTAAAGTGGAGAAATATAAAGCTCACCTAGTTGCTAAAGGTTTTTCCTAGGTTGAAGGAATTGATTATGGTGAAGTTTTTTCTCCCGTTGCAAAGCTAACATCAATTAGATTTATGTTAGTTGTGGCTGCTGCATTTGATCTTGAAATAGAACAGATGGATGTGAAAACTGCATTCCTTCATGGATATTTGGAGGAAGAAATCTATATGAGGCATCCTGAAGGTTTCACTGTTGCAAGAAAGGAGGATCTAGTATGTAAGTTAAAGAAATCATTGTATGGACTGAAACAATCACCTAGAATGTGGTACCAAAAATTTGATACTTATGTTTTTCCATCCACCTCTAGGATTGCCTTCATTTTGTTTTTCCATGGTGTATAATTTGGACCTTTCAATAACTGATGAGCATCAGTCATTAGTTTTGCAGACATTGTGAAGGTTCCTTATAACACCAAATGGTCGCCCCTTCGATATACCTTAATTCTAGGTCATTATACCGTACAAAATACCCACCCTTACGTGAGGGAGACTATAGGTATTTTGAAAAACCAAAAAAATTATCCGCCCTTACGTGAGGGAGACTATAGGTAATTTTAATGATTATATAGTACGTGGTACTTAGGTGGTACTGAAAGGGAATCACCTTGTTGATGGCATCGACCTTAGAAAACCTTCAATCTGCATGCGTGGGGCGCAACTTCCCCTAAACACTTTGGATATTCAAACTTTCATCTAGATTTAAGCCTAAAAATGAGAGTGATTGGGGTAGTGGATGGAGTGAAACAATAGCAAAAGAAACTGGCACTTTCTGTATCTCTTTGCTGAATGTGAATTTGCAAAAAAATGGGTTTATTTTATTTTTATTTTTTTAATGCTTTATGCTTTAGAAGTAAATGCTAAAAAATGAAAGCATCCATACAACATTAAAGCATAAAAAATGACCCTAGGTTTCGGTTACCACCGAGAATGCACCTATTACAAGTTTTGCCAAGTTTCTTGTAGAAATGCTTGAAAACAAATTGCTCACTATTTTCCCTTCAATCTTTTGAGAAAAAATCACTCCCAATCCCCCCTTGATTTGTCAAAAAAAAAAAAAAACACTCCCCCCTTTAAAATTTTCTTTTATAAAGAATTTTTCAAATATTATTTTATAATGAATAGTTAAAAAAAATAACTTTTAATTTTCATAGTAAAAAAAAAATTACTCAAAAAAATAACCTTTAAAAAACTATTGAAAGAAAATTAAAGTTGCATTTAATTTAACTAAAAATTAAAGAATTAAGAAAAAAACTTAAAAAAAAAATATATTTTTGTATACCTTTGTGCAGGGGGGGCGACGGGACTCGAACCTGTGACCTGAGGGCTCCCGGAGCCCTTACCACTCGACTCACAACTAGTGAGCCAGTGGGATGATCCGGGAGTAATACTCGACGCCCTCCACCTTAAAATACATTCGAAGGCATAAAGCCTTCTGCGGCGATGCTCCCTCATCCACCACTGCTTAAGTGGAGTGCAGGTGGCGCTGCTCGGGTGGATCCACCAGCAGCTCGGGGGTGGCGCAGAGGAGGTGCTGTGGTGTCACGCGGGTGGCTGAGAGGTGGCGGGCTCACAATGAGCCAAAAAACCCAGCTAAATAACTCAACTCAAATCTCCCTGAGCTCGTTTCTCCTGTGCAATAGCATTTAGACCAATCAAAATATTTAAAAAAAATGCAGAACTAGGAAGAACAAACTAGCTCGATGTCTGCCTTTGATGCCCGATGTGTGAAGAAAATTGGTATTGGACGGTTTTGGAGGACTTGGATCAAATTTTGATCCAGCCAATGTTCTTCGATTGGCCTCTACCTTCCAAAAACACTCCTTCGAAGGCACTGTGACCACAGTTAACGAAAAATAGGAGGTGCAATACCGGTTTGACATCGTTCACAGGTGACAGAGAAGAAAATGGCATGCTGTGTTGGTTTGATTTCATTTTTTCGGAGGCTTCAATGTATTTTATCCCACATGGATGGGAAGGGAAATCTTAGAAGGGTTTATTAGACCCTTTACTCCACAATGGAGTATCTCTTCTCGGGGAGAGGCTCTCACCCGAGAGGGTCATGGGGTAGCCGCGATGTTGGCTCCCATGACATGTAGGCCCTTTCGATTGTCGACCGTGCGGTCAATATTTGCCCTTTAGATCTCCTCTTTCGACCTTTGATCCTCTTTTGACTTCGGTCAAACGCTTCACCTCTTCGACCGAATGGTCAAAAAAAAATTTCAATGAAAAAGAACGAGAAATTAAATAAAAAATTTCTCAACCTCCCTAGCCTATCCAATTCTGACTCCCAAGCTGTGCCTCCAGAGCGGCGATTCTCAACACTACTATGATATCATTTAAAAAAATTAGAGTGGCGGAGAGAGTGGTGTTTGCTCTGATACCATATGAGAAGCGGAACACATTTTATTAATTTGACGAAGTATAAATACAAACAATAGTGCCAGGATTAGCCCGGAGGTTGTGGAACCACCCGAGACAAATATAGGCGGAGTTGTAACAAATAAAAACTAGCCCAATATTAATCAATATAATAATGTAAGATTGCTACGATTGAATTAATTAACAAATGAAATATTGAAATATATTCTAACACTCCTTGGATAGAAGCTAATTGATGCTTAAACTTAGAATTTTCTTTTGCAAGTTATTCTAGTTTAGAATTTAGTTCCTAAAAACTAAGATAAGGGATTTGTGGTACCATAAATTGAGGGTAATATTATGAATTTGGACAGATTGATTCAAAAGGAACAACCATATTATTGGCTACAAAGTTGTTGGGGAGAAAAGGACTAGATGATGGAACATTAGGAATTGAAACTTATGACAATGGCAAGTTGATGAAAGGATTAGAAGTTATAAGTTTGGAAGAGTTAGGCATATTAGCAAAGATGTCCACATTTTGATCATGTGGAACACTCATAGGTTGAGATATAGGATTATTTAATATAAAAGCTTCCACATTGAGAGGAAGGGACCCTTGATTCCTAGAATATTATGGGATGCTAAGGGGTCTTACTTCTATTGTTGTGATTATAGAGAGATTAAACCTTGTTCAATAAAGTTGAGATGGATTAACATCTAGATATAAGGATCCATGTGGAGGGTCCCTTTGGGAGCTCATAGGATTCAACCTATGTTGTTTCTAAATATCCAAAAGATATTCTTCCATAGTTGAAGTAGTCAAAGGATCTTCTTTAGTCATAAGGACTCTCTACATTTTTTCTCTATTTCCTCTAAGGAAGGCGACTAAATGGTCCATAGAACTAAAAACTACATCCCCTTGTTGATTATGCATAGGATAAAAGGTACAAGAGAGAGTATTTTAATCATATCTCCCTCTTCATAGGTGATATTTTCTATTATCTTTTGCTTATTAGGAAGCTTAGGTAATGAATTGGGATTTTGTGCCATTTGGCATGCAATAATTTTGGTTATATATGGCAGTTCAACCAAGGCCAAGGGAGCCCAATAATTAATGTTTTGTTTCTAGATTACTTATAGCAAATAAGAGAAGATGTTTGATACCCTTATATCACATTTAAAAATATTCCTCCTTATGACTCCTTTCAGCTCCCCATAATATACTAGCGAAGGGGAGATAACACTCGTAGGACTGAAAATTTTATTATGTTTTGGTTATCTTAATGTATTGTGATTTAACTAATAAAAGAAATAATATGGTATTTATTAAATTTTAATAAATTTTATTTTTATTAAGGTCAGGCTTGGTCAAGAAGGTAGGATGGGGACCCAAGTGGTGTTTCACGTCAGGTTCACCAAAGATGTGGACACCAAAAAGGGGGATTCCAAGGAGGCACTAACCTTTGATAGGTAGTTTCCCTAAAATATGGACCTCCACTCAGACGGGAAGGTGCTATTGTTGCCCCACCATTTGTGCATTTCTTCGAGCTCTTATATTTGGTGAAATATAAATTTTTTAAGGGTTCACCAAGGGTAGTTTATCAATTTCCCTAAATCTAGTTTTGTGCATTGATTTTGAAAATACCTAAGTTTTATTTCTAACATGAAGTCTAAATGCAATGGATTAAAGGGAAATGCAAATGGATACAATAATGCAACAAACAAAATTCTATATGCAATTCTAATTTTTATGCTAGTTCTAATATCTAAGATATAATTTTTGTAAAAAGATGTTTCAGACAACATGCATATAAACACACTAGCTTAATGAAGATCTAGATGCAATTTCCTTTAAAATTCCTACATGAAAATAAATGAAGGAAAGGGGTGACTAAGGTCTTCATATTAGCTCTAAAAGATGATACACATAACAATGCATATTGTCAAATGGAATAGGCATAAGATAAAAATACAATCACATAAGGGCTACACTAACATGCAATTTTATTTCAATGATTTGCTAATCCTAGATAAAAAATATATAGCTTCATATTTATCTCATAATGCAAGTGCACAAGAGGAATGCAATAAAATAAATTTCATCGTATATGCAATAACTACATGCATTTTCATTTTAATTCCTAAAACAAAAAAGTAAAACTTATGCTAAGGACCTAACTAGGATTTATTTTTTCTATTTTTTCTTATTAATGCTTTTGATGCCTTAAAATAGAAATAACAAATAAAAACAATAGAAAAATAGAAGATTAAAATCAAGAACAGAGAAATACCTACCTATTCCAATGACCAAGATAAATCCATTTCTTGTAGATGAATTCGTCGCCTATAGATGAAACCATTGCTTGTGTGAAACCATTGTCTATAGATGAAACTATCGCCTATGCGAAACTGCCACCTACAACTATTCTAGATGGATAATTCATTAAGATATACAAAAAGGAAACACTTGAAATGAAAATCAAGTTTTTGGGGGCTACCAAATAGCCAAATATTTCTAACTATCTAGAAGGTATAGTTAGACCCCCAAAATGATATAAACAAAATTGGAAATGATCCTAAAATAGATGTTGTATTACCTATCATAAAACCACCTCCTAAAGATGTATTGGATGACTAGTTTACATAGTAGTTAGGAGAAAAATGATTCAAAAGTTAAGAATAGGTTTTAAAATCAGATGCAACAGTGATAGTCATGCATTTTCCACTTAAAGGTACAAAAAATGAGAAATTTGCTCTAGATAATGAATACAAAATGATAGAAGGTTGAGAATGGTCAAGTTAATGTTATATTTATAGAACCAAGCTATGTAAGGTTGATAAGAAAGATAACATACTCAAGTTGGCCTAAAATCTAAGGTGGACATCCTCAGCTAATGAATTTGTCATCTAACTTGAATACAAGCAATAAATTTTCTCTACATGGGTGAAAGGTTAAAAAAAGAAGACTCAAATAGGTGATGCAGACATAAATCCTAAGTTAAAAGAGGGTTGCAAGTATTTGGGAGGGACTAAAGTAGAAGGAGGAATGATATGACTGAATAATTAGGTGGCAAAGGGTTTTTAAATGAATCCATCACCTCTATTAGTTTCAGGTGGAAATACAATATAGATATTAGGGAATGGATGTAAGCCTATTAGTTGGGGTGGTAAGAGCTGAAGTTGTCTACCTACTAACCTATAGAAAATTCAAAATACCCTATTATATGAGTTTACATGAAAATACTTGATAATATTTTTAGGGAAAAATAAAGGGGACAATCATGTAATAAAAACAAAAGCAAATTTAATAAGTTGGAAAGAAGGGAAAATAAGAATGGAGGTAGCACTCCCTTAAAGTATTGAATCCTTACTGCCCTTCCTCCACTAGAAGTTCACCCAAAATATAAACCAAAAGAGATTTGAAGGAATCTTTGAACAAAATCCAAACAACAATTCGTTACTCCAAGTCATGCTAAAATGCTTCCCCACAAGTTCTTTTTATAAGCAAAGGTGGCCACCTATGGGGATGACGTGTTAGAATATGGCGAGTTAGATAGTGTTGATTTCTAGTTAGTTGCCTTGATTGGCAGTTAGGGGCTAATTAGATATTGATTCGAAGTTCTAAATATTTGATTGTTTGATTGAGAGTTTAGTTACTAAGTTAATAGGTCTTGATTGGTAGTTGACTAGTTTTATTGATAGCACCATAGGGGTTAAATACCAATGGCAAGTAGTTGTATATAGGGAGGGATATTGGTTGCATACCTAAAAAAAATCTATCACCTTCGAACATGCTTCTAGCATATACATTACTCGATAAATTTTAACTTTTGACTGTTGCAGATCAAACTTCAATGAGGAAGGCAAAAATTGGATAGGAAAACTTAGCTTCATGAATCCATCACCCAAGACAATGAATTTATTGCTCAACGAATTCATCTTGAGGCGACAAATTCATGCAAGGCTAGTTAAGCTCTAAATTTTGATTTGGGAATGTGGATCATGATCAATTTTATTGCTTGATGAATTGATGACAAGATTGGCTTGATTTGTGGTTTGATTTTGTGTATCTACACTAAGTTCTTAGTAAAAATAAAATTTAACAAATAAATTAAGTAGTGATATCATAGACAATGACATTGCTACTTGGGTACCAAAAATATTATTTTTGCAAATTTAGACAATAAAGCAAAATGTAGAAATTTGTAAACCACTAGAGCATAAAACCACATGTAATGAAATCGTTGTCACAAGGAGTTATTTTGTCTTTGAGATATTTGTAGGGTGACAAAACACAAAAAAATGAACAACTTTTTGCAATGAAAATGCTCCCCAATTGGTAGCAATTTTGTTATGCTTGCAACTAAGACCCTAAGGGCTACTAATAACTTTTGAATTAAAATAGAGAGATTTAAAATTAATTTTATCATAGAAAAAAGTGGTAAGAAAGCAACGACTATATCATCACTACCCAAAAGTTGTAGGAATAGTTATTTTGTTCCTACAATAAAAATAAGTGGTTAGATAGTCAATTCAAGTTAAAAGGGGCTAAGCAGGTAGCAAGCTATATCCAAAAAATATTTAGGTCCTATAAATACTTTAAAAGACTATCAAACCAAGGTAAAATCAAATTTTCATAGAACAAAAATTCTATTTAAATAAAACTAGCATTTGTCAAATCATAAGGTGAACAAAAGTAAAAAGGACAAGAGAGTTAGTATAGAAAAAATATGAACATAATTAAAAACAAAAGGGAATGAGGGAAGATATAACAAAGTGTTATCTTCTCCACCTTGATCCCTTTCTTGATATGAACTTGAATCCTTCCAAGAAACTTATGCAAGCACTATGAAGCCAAAAGAAAACAAATTGAGAGAGCAATTTGAAAATAATTTGACATAGTTTTGATGGCATAAAAGTGTTGTTTTTGAGGGCCTCCCTAAGGTCTCAATTTATGGAGCTTCTTTACCTTAGGGAGAGGAGAAGATCAATCAATGGTGAAAATATTTGAAAGGTAAGTATTTGAAATTCATATCTTTTGGACAAGGGAAGGTAGATCTCAAAAGGGCAAGCATTGGGGTTTGAAACCAATTTGGGGATGGCATAGATCCTAGGAGATATCAAACAATAAATGGCATGAGGTTCAAGATGTAGAGAATCCAATATTCAAAGTTTCTATCCTTAAAAAATAAAATTATTGCTTGACGAAATCATGAGTGCAATTTTGTAAACCAATGATATCACCATTTTAACTGTTATGGGTCAAATGGGCTACAATAGGGTCAAATCGAGCAAGAAAACTATTTTTGATAGAATCACTACCTAAGATTTTATTTTTAAAAGCAAAGAGCTAAATTTCACGTCAATATTTTTATTTGACCTCTTTAGCTGCCTAGGGTATGGTGATAATTTTGGTGTGCCAAAATTGGATGTCTATAGGATCAATATATTTAGGCTGCTCATTCACATACCTGAGCAAACCCTTGCTTTTGAGCAGAGCTTCAATCTTAATTTTCCATGTAGCATATATGAGTCACTCAATAAGGGCACATGGTGATCCATACCTTTTCTACTAAAAGTCAAAATTTGACAACCAATTGTGACTAGAACTAACACTACCAATATAGAGATCTTGAAAAGCCATATATATTTTAAATGGGCTCAAAATGCTTTTGTATGCAAAAAGCTATAACCCCCAAAATTTTAGCCCTAAAAATGTAATAATTCCCTCCAAAACCATTGAAAACATCAAAATTATTTCAATACCCATGATGAATGAGAGGTCACCATGTATCATAGCATGAGTGACTAAGAGAGTGCTTACTGTGCATTGATCGTGTAGGGTATCGACAAACCATGTTGTGCCACTTGTCATTTCTAATTTGCTTTAAATTAATGTCACTAGATTTATTGTTGAGTGTGTGAGTTACTTGTTAAGTTTGATAATATGGAATAATATGATTGGTTGATCCTGCTTTTATAGATGCCAAGTGGCATATGGAATGTCATGTTGACAATTGAATAAACAGTGGCATAAACCTAACTAGAATGCATTACATATTGCCCCAAAGTGTGTTTCATTTCAATACCTTCAAAAAATACCACATGTTGGACTACATCACCACCCTAGACTACCACCTTAGATACCATGTGTTACCTCAAGATTTATGCACCACCTACCAAGTCACCTGTATGGACCACCACACTAACTATGTGGACTACCATGTGTATCCTGAGGATGCATTGTATAGACTATCATGTGTTACCATAAGATGCATACACTTGCCAACTTAGTTGTATGGACTACCATATATTACCTCATGATTTGTGCCACCTCAATTGCATGGGATTCCACATGGAAACCACATGGCCCTAACAAATCTTCACTCTAGAGGAAAATGGGTGCCACATCATCAAGGGCAAAAGTATATTATCTACTGATGTTAGTATCAAACGAGATGCAGGGAGGTTCAAAATCAAGTCCTCCCTTAGGCAACACCTTATGATAGAGTGTACAATCCACCCTCCCAAGTGCATGGCTAGAGAGGTAAAGCAAGAAAAATAACTTATTATGTAAAAACCAGTCATTTGCCCCCTTTCCATATGCATGATGCAAGTGTACCCAATGGTGTATTTTCTCATCCAAAGTAGGGAATATTTTGTGGCATATTACCTATTTTAAATTTAAAAATTCAAATATTGAAGGAAAATAGGCAAAAATTTCAAATGTAAATTTGGAGTACCTAGAGGTGAAATAGCAAGAAACGATGAACTATGACCCCCCTTGAAATATTTCAAAGAATCCAAAAATATGATGGTTCATATTTATCTACTATGGTTTTCCTATTCAACCATTTTCTCAAACATAACCAATCAAATTGTCCTCCCATTATTATGCAAGAAAACATTATTGGACCATTTTTGTAACTTTGTCAAGTGGCTTAGAGGTCTTTGCTAATAGAATCCTTCCCATGGTTTTTTTGGCACCAAGAGTCTATTTGAAAAATTTTAGCCTATTATGTTTTTCATTCATAGTGGCCAAGTAGTATCTCCTCTCATTAGTTTTGTTATTGCTCATCAAAAGCTAGAAGGGAAAAGAAAATAAATATTTCTGAAAAATATGTAAAAGATAAATGAGATTTTCAAAAGACCTTAAAAAACTCAATATTGAAACTAGAGCATCCATCTAGTTAAATAAAATTAGTAAAACAAGATTGAGTTCCAGTGAGAGAAAAAACTAAACCCATATGTGAATACTTCTCTTGGAGTAAATTTGATGATTCTAGTGAGATCCACATGATACAAGTCCATGAGTTTTTTTTAATCAGAAACCTTTCTTCAGACTATGCCATTAGCTTCAAAAAAAATCTACAAGCCCTTACAAAATTATTATTAGGAGGAGAAATTTACTACCAACAAAAGCAATCAAATAATTAAGATTCACACCCACTCTGATACCATGTTAGATTTCATAGTAGTTTTCAAAAATGAATGGAATCAAACATTACCTGATATTTCTTGTCAAAAGAAATACAAAGTTTACAATGAATGTAGTATATGTTAGATTGTCCATAGACACCAAAATATGTCCACTCACAAGGAACCAAATTGTACGCAAATTGATAATAAAATGATTGATGTGAGGGGGTATTTATACCCAATTATATGTTACCTTTAGATCAAGGTTGTGAGACCAACCCTTAGGAGTAAAATAAAAAAAAATACCTTCTTCAAGGTTTACATGGTCCCAAAGGGAAAACATAACAAAATATCAATTGTGGCCTTAAGAGAAACTTAACCACCATATATTTCAATATATCTAGTGTCTCTTCACATGTATATATGCAACATCTATTAATGTTTCTTAGAGTATAATAGTGTTGATCCCCTGACTTCTTATTTAAGTGTTATACCCTTAAATTTGAGTTTTAACAAGGTTGGATAGATTTGCTAAAGGCTTTCCCTGACCTCTAGATTAAGTTCAGATCCCTGCATTCATCATATGAATATTTAATCTAAACTAGTTAAATCAATTGTATAGAAGAATGCATGAAAGTAAAGTATAGAATTTAAAATATGAAATTAAAATGCATAAAATAAAAAAAGTATTCATTAAGATTATAGTGTAAGAGGTGAAAGAAAATATGGATTTTATATACTAGTGAGGATAACATGTGATAAATCAGCACATGAGAAAGCTAATTGTATCTATGTCCACCCACTTATTTGATTATCAAATTAATAAATTAATTACAAGATGTGCTAGTAGGACCATACCTAATTGCCACACACTTAGCAAACTAGGAGGGTAGTGCCACTGATGCGATGCATAAGGAATTGAAAAATTCTTACAATATCATTAGTAGAAATCATAATATGGATTTCAAAGAGTGTACCTTTGGATTCTCATGGTCAAAATATTAATACAATGGGGGCCCTAGGCCCCTATTTATAATAAAAGTTTATCCCTACGTTATCTAGGGTGAGAAACAATTACTCCTAGTGAAAGTAAATATTTAGAACCAACTTTAGAAAAATGTTGTACCTTCAAATGTTGCATGCCTCTATTTATACCTCTAATAGGCTTAAAAAAACTCAAAAATGCTAAGTGCACCATAAAATGCCAAAATTATCACTTTTTATTTTTTATTGAAACCGTGTTGATTTTCACATTTGCATCCTATCTAAGTGATTCACTTGGCCTTCTCACATGGTTCACTTGCTTTTGAAAGCATTTAATTATATTATAAAGTAAATTGTCCACCTTTATAAAGAAAATCACTTGATCTAATCATCACTTATGTTGAGCTAATGGCTTCTTTGAGCCAATCGATAAATTTTGAAAGTGATTTGTTACTTCACCAAAAAGAGCAAAATTTTAATTTATTGAGGATTTTCTTTGTCATATGGCCTCCTTCTTATGTTTATTACTTATAAAATGGGTAAAATTTGATAAAGGTAGTGTCAAGGTACTATCTTTATAGCAAATTTATAAGATCTCATGATTGATTGGTGTAGAATCCCATATACTACCTCTAAATTTTGGGTGTAGAATCTATAAATTTAGGATTAACACTTGAAAAAATGGTAAAAATGATGTTTTTCCTTAGTGTTCTTGGACCCTTAGCTTGCCTTGGGTGGTAGTAGTCTCAAAAACTTCTACCACTCACTATAATCTAGCAACCACATTGTTTCAAGGTCTTCAAATTTCCCTACCAAGTCTTTAAAAGGATATTATAATAGCTCTTTGCTCTTGGTCACTAGCTCCTTTAGTTTGGCATGAATTGGTTTCAAATTTTCTCATATTTTAGAGGCATTTAATTCATTGAATTAATATTTTTATTCTTCAATCATGGCATAGGCAACATCATTATCAAGGATTTGTTTCCTATTATTGAAGATGTTTGGCATTCAAGTAGCAATTAACCCTTGAATTTTTTAATTTTATTTCTTAGACTTGGGTTTTCAAAGACACCAAGTTGTACTTTTAGTTTTGTAAGTTCCTTTGAACATATAGTATCTTTCTAATATTCTTCACCATATGTTTATAGTCTATCTCATGTTGTGCCTATGTTGGGGCCACTGATGTAAGAAGTAGTAGAACTTCTTAGTGTTCACTTCTTGTAGAAAGCTACTCTTCTACTTCTTTGATGATGCTCTTAGCTATTTCTATAATTTTTCCTATAGAGGATGTTAATGCTAGAATATATATATCCTAAGTTATTACTAGGATAAATTGTTTAGTTGAGATCAGTCAGTTAGTTATGATCCAATGGATCGGATTATATGCCTTTGCTATTTAGGCAAGGCTTCTTTCAATGAATAACATCAAGTCATTTTATTTTACAACATGGTATCAGAGCAGGCATTCCCTGCCCTATGATCCTGAGGAGCTTTTCCTCATGAGGGGATTTTCCTCATGGAAATCCCCCCCCCTTCTTTTTTTTTCCTGGAATATGCTCTCCATCCATTGATGGATCAGAAACCAAAAAGTAATTAAAAAAATCTGTAGTTGGGAGGTTATTTTTTTGTTTTTAGGGTTTGCAAAATGACTGCCATTTTTTTATGTCCAAGATCTATTTTTTTTTTAAATTTACATGGTGGAATTGGTAGCCACCACGAATTCGCATAGGTTGTCCAGCTTTTATGGCCGCCACAGTATTCTATGTTGTCCATACCAAAAGTCGCCACACATATCTTCGCATAGTCTGGCCTTATAACCACCATGCCATAACCATTTTAAACCTTTTACACCACTAAAAGCACCAAGAAATATGTCCAAGATCTATTGAAAATAATATTCAGTGATGATTTTCTGAACACAAGGTGACTTTATTGGAGAATTCTCTCATTTACGGATGTAGCATCCATGAATTTCTAGTTTGTGAAGTTGTTTATACCCACTATGGCTCCTCTGCGACCATATTCATCCATTTTGATGTTGCTGATGCGGTTATGTCTTCTTCAGTGGTTTCTGAGGAGTTCATGAATGCCCTATTATATTTTGGCTTCGAACCTATTTTTTTTCCACATCAATATGACAAATTTTTAGGCATAAAGGAGATGCCAAGGCTGTGTAAAAGCTATAATTATTTGTTGTAGATGAGATCTTCATATATAGTCTATTGGTATAGACAATATTTAGATAAAGTGATCTCTCCCATAATAGTCTATTTGTGAGATCGCAGAGTAATAATCGATTGTTTCTATTGGCGGACGATTCACATAAGAGGCATGATCTATTTTGCATAGAATGTAAAACCATACGCAAAGACAGGCTGTAGCCTTAGCCCGGGTGACCAAGGCAACGTGTAGGCCCGCAATAACACTACATATGGCCGAGTAGGGCTCGATCAGTCCACGCTGGTATAGCTCGTATGGTAGATAGGCCAATGCAGGAACAGATCGGGCCTCCATTACTAATGCCATGAACCTTGTTTAACAGTCCATGTTTTTTTTTAGACTGTGATATTTTCTATTGCTAGAGCATATGTTTTTTGCTTTAGGACTTATTTGCAGACTGTACTTGTAGTTGATTTTTTTTGGCATGTTGGACAACATATGTGTCGTTAATTCTTCTAGCTTATACGACTTTTATTTTTTATCTCTATTGATTAAAGACATTTCTAAGATCTTCTCCTTCACGCAACAAGGAAGTTATTTTACAGACCAAATCTGATTAACATGTTGCCAACGAGGCTATAATCGCTAGATTTTTACTGCATGGTGATGGCGGGTGAATTTTCTTTTTTAGGCTTCGATTCGATAACATCTTATAGTTGAAGTACGATGGCCACACCTTTATGCACCTACCGATCAACTAGAGAAAAATTTGCAGCTGTGGACTATGCGATACTAGAGGCAAATGGTGGACATTTTCTCCTCCGTGTTTGGGGAGCTCAAGAAGAAGGGGCTACTACAAGTGGAGTCGAAGGCGATGTGCATTGGCGTGTGAGTTGGGCAAGAGGTGGTACCACTCAGAGATATTGGAACCACCGAGCAATTTTTTTCTTGGTGACTGTGACATTTACTGGCAGAATATATATTTTTTCCTGATTGTTTGGCCGTAAGCGTGACATATTTGGAAGGATTCAATGCAGCCGAGAAAAAATAAAATAAAAAAGAAGCTGTAGATATATTTTTTTCTCTCGCCATGTGGACATCTTTGGCGCATGCCGCTCAAAGTAATTTGATTGTAGTCCTTCATAGAAACCCTAATATCATCATCCTCTCTCGCATGCCCTGTTCGACGTCACTACCATGCAAAAGGGAAAAATTCTTTTTTTGTGTAGATTATGTGCTCTTCGAGTTTGAGCATAAATCGACTATGTCAAGCGTGAACTCTTCGCAGCAACATGGTCAACAAAACCAATTAGGACCACATGGAGGTCCACCTTCACACGTGTAGACGAGTTTTCTCCTACCTACCGTGGTGGCATTTTATTGAATGAAATCCAAGAAAGAGAGAGCAGTGTCTCCGCGAGGCTCTTCCAAGACAACTTGAGCGGTTTGCATGGTTCGTCACGGGGTTGATGTGTAGGAAGCCATGGCAATCTCAACGCCCTCATCCATAGTCTAGGCTGGAGTATGATCTATCTCATAATAAGTGGGGCTTTTTTTTAAATGGGTGAGGTATTTTTTTAATAAGATCACTCAATTTTAAGTGGAAGTAATGGCCCACATGACTCGGGCACTCAACATTTTTAATTTTTTTTTACATAAAAAAAGGGGGGTTCACTTTATTATTTTGAATTGTAATGTGAAAAAACATAGGGGAACTTAAAAAAAAAAAGTGACCCATATATTTTCTCCTGAGAGAGAAATTTAAAAAAACCATGTCATATTTCAAAAATTCTAGAATATTCCCTTATGAGGGAAAGGAGAAGTTTTTTGTTTTTCCTGTAGATGAAGACCACTATGTCACCCGTATATAGGGGTATTTATAGTCGTTGGAAAGGTTTTTTTGATCTGAACACAATGGTGGTATCCACTTTCAATTTTGGAACTGTTTTCCATATTTTTGTGGCTTGAAGATTGGTGTATCATGGAGTGCACTCTCGGTTGAACCCAACACTCCCATTGCATTTGATTGTGATCCTAGTATCTAGTCATCTCCTCTATATCACCTAGCAGTTGCAGCGGTTGGTTACCCATGCATTTCGGTAGGATGAGGAGGTCACCATAAGGACATGTTCAAAAACTACCTGGGTGCTTAATTTTTATTCCCTTGTTTTATTGTTTATCCATAATTTTTTGGACCTTGTTATCAACCCATTGTGTTTATATAGGTGGAAACCACATACTCATGCTTGTGGAGTCATTTTGGACTACCCTTGCAATTTTTGTGGTTATTTTTCCACACTATCTTCACACTCCTTTTGTGAGACACTTTGGTTTCAAGGGGTTTTTCTTTAGTGACATTTTTTCATGGTTCACAACCTTGATCAGTGTCATAGGCACTAGTATGGGAGTGATTTCATTTAGTTCGATAACGAGGCTTCTCTACTTTTTTGAGACATCACATGGATCCTTTGCAGGCTTCTTGATGAAAGTTGTCCTAGGGGGGTTGAAGAGGACATATTCCTCTCATCCTCCTTACACATATTCCTTCTTCTTCTTTCTATTTTGGCAGGTGGTTTTCTCCCTTGTGGTTTTTCATCATCTCTCCAGCAGGTTTTTTATGGATATATTGTACATGAGTACCTTATCAGGCCTTGTTTTCGGGACTCATTTTTGTGGATATGCCACTTGTTTGGTTATGTTTTTTTTTCACTATATCCTAGTATCACTTAAGGGGGGTGTTAGTATATCCTAGTACCACTTAAGGGGGGATGTTAGAATATATATATATATATATATATATATATATATATATATATATATATATATATATATATATATATATATATATATATATATATATATATCCTAAGTTGTTACTAGGATAAGTTGTGTGGCTGAGATCAGTCAGTTAGTTATGATCCAATGGATCAGATTGTATGCCTTTGCTATTTAAGCAAGGCTTCTTTCAATGAATAAAATCAAGTCATTTCATTTTCCAAAATTTAACCTAAAGTATTCAAAGGTATCTTTATCTCGTCCTTAATCTAGTCCTACACATCCTTGGCAATCTGGATTTCTTGCACAAGTTTGGGATCTACCTCCATTTCTATAGGCTTTGAGGCTTATAAATCCTTTATTTTCTAGTATTTCTACTATAGGTTTATTATAAGTTTGCTTTGTTCCTTTGTCATATTTTGTAAAAGATTTTTAGATTTGACAAGTTATGCTTTAAGGTCCTCAACCTGCTTCTTCAATTGATCCTTTTTATTGACTTCTTTTACCTTTTTATTTTCCTATTGGAGTTGGTCCCTCTCTACCTTGACTTGTGCCAATTACACATCTATGATTCTACTCCTAAGGTGTATTACCTCAATATCAACCGCTATTCAACAATATTTTATTGTTGTGTCTAGTGTGATTTAGTTTACCAATTAGATCATTTAGTATGTATTCATTTTGTCTAGTTCTAGTTGTTACACCTAAAAATTGAGTCAGTAGGGGATGATGCTATTTTAGAGGGTGTTTGTAGGAAAAAGTGGGATATATCATACAATTATACAAATTAATACAAGATAAAAAAGTGTTAACTAGGATAGTATAACAGTAAATTAAAGTAAACAACTGAAAAATATCTCAATCCAAGCATGAATAAATTTAGAGCATTCAAGAACATCCTACCCTAATATTATCCATAAAATGCAAAATTTCAGTCCAAATATAATTCAATAAAGATAATTACTTGACACCAAGGTCATTAAGGGCCAAATTACATATTGGTAGAGCATCTCGTCCTCCTTCAAACGAGAGAGAGAGAGAGAGAGAGAGAGAGAGAGAGAGAGAGAGAGAGAGAGAGAGAGAGAGAGAGAGAGAGAAGTGCATAAAGCAATAACGATAGAGTTTGTGGGAAAATAAGGGGTTGATTTTCTCCCTTTCTAGGGTTACAAAATCATAACCATCAATCATGACCATGCATTAAAATTTTCTAAAAATAATTAGACAACCAAGATCCTAACTTAAATTTGAGGTTTTTCCATCATTGATTTTAGGATGCACACTTCGGGGGACATATTTCAAAACATCTCTTAATCATGACTCTATCCTTAATTTTGGGTTTTGTGAAAGTTAGGAGGCCAAACCATTAAGAATTATGGGAAAAAAGTGATAATTGAATGTTGAAAACCAAAATCACTAGTAAATATGCTCATTATCATCCTACCCAAGGACTAACAAAGTTAGTCCATCCTCATCCCATATATAGGAAAAATGGACTCTCCACCACCTACAAAGTTAACTGTTAGTGCTCTTTTTACAAATACATATTTATCCTTTCTAAGTACTAGGAGTGACATTAAAATATATAGCCACTCGTGAGTCATTAGGAAAAACAAGAAAAGAAAAAGAGAAATATGCTATATCCAAAGCAACTAAAATAAAAATTCTATACTATAGAATAGAAATAAAATTTTAGTGATTTTTGTTACTATTGTCTATGTAAAATTTAGATTTTTTTGAAATAAATAGCAACAAATATGTGAAAATACAACAAAAATGTGAAAGTGAAGAAAACATATATGATACTTACCTATACATACCCCTAAAAATTTTGGTTAAAAAAATTAGTTTTTACCTATCCCATGTAGCTAGGAATTAATATACCTATAAAAATGTCCAAAGCACTAAAAAATGCTAGTTGAGTTCAAAATGAACAAAAAAAAATGTATTAATGTGTTCGTAGCATATAAAAACCACTAGAAGCACCGTCCTTTTGCTATCATTGCAAAACTTGTCAAAAAAATATGTTTTTTGTTGTAAAATATTCAAAAATATAAATGTTAGAGTATATTACATTATTGGGTACATGCTAATGTACCACCTTGAGTACATAACTAGAGTTGGAGTTTACTTTAGAGTAAAGTTAAGTAGTTAATTCGAGCATGTAATAAATGCACAAGTGTTATAATGTGCAATGATGTAAATGTACATGTAGTCCACATGTACATGAGTCATAGGATAGAGTCAAAGGTAGAGTGAGGGCCAAGGAACTTATCTTCCTATATAAAGGCCTTATAGTGACTGAAATCGGGCGTAGAGAATATAGAGAGTACATAGTATAAATTGGTAAAGGAGTACAATGTAGTTCCTTTAAAAATAGTTTGTGGAGTGTTCATGTCCTCCATTATGCTTCATTGTACTATTTTTGTGACATTTCATTATTGGCATATTTTTGAGTTATTGCAAAAGTTTATCTCTTTGTTTTCTTGTATATTATAGTGCCATTACCATAGAGATATCATAGCTTGATTATATTGTATCTTATGGTTGCATTTACTATATCATATACTCATCAAAATCTAATAGTGATATCAGAGCACAAAGTAGATTGATCGGAATTAGGGAGAGCCACAAGTGAGATTGCGAGGAATCCAAAAATATTATTTACAAAATTTTTGAGATTGCATTTGGCTAGAGTCTTTCCATAGGGTTGCAGAAAAATTCGTGAAGACTAGGACTCAACATTAATTCTACTAGATTGAAAAATCAACTAGTGAATATTGATCATCTCTAAATTTAAAATTTCTTCCATTACAATCCTAATACTTTGTTGCAGGAAAAATGAGATTCAAAGAAAGTTGGGAAGCTTCCTACAAAAGAGCTAGGAAGAATATCTTCTTTAGAATCAATCCAGAACCAAAAGCAACAAATAGAAGAACAAATATTTAGAGGCATGAAGAAAATGTACCATTACTAGAGATTGCAGATCTACAGAGTGTAGAAGAAAATGCCATAGGAGCCTTGTTGCATATTCAAGTAAGAGACTCCAAAGAAGAGTCCAGGAGAATATTAGAGGTTGGTGATCTCCATTGAAGACTATAAGTAGCAGATTAAGGAGATCTAAGGAGAAGAGTCCCGATGAAGATAGGAGATTGGTGATCTTAATTGAAGATTGAAGACTTCACCTTGAATGAGTAGAATGAATCAATTTGAGAAGCTAAAGAGACCTACAAAACATCCATTGAATAACTTCTATATTTGGAAGTTTGAAGATAGAGAAGGACTAGCAAAAGTCCTATTCCTAAAATAACATATTTTAGAGATTTGAGAGGGAGATATCATTTCTAAACTTATATAGTAGAAGGATGAAGAAAAAATCTCATTGAGAAGACTATAGAAGCTGCAAGAGTGAAGATCCTAGAAGAGGTCTCAAGGAGAAATAAGGAGAAGGCTTGGAGAGCCTCATTGAAGGAGATTCAGAGAAGTCCATTAAAGGAATTCCTAGGAGAACTCATTGGATAAATTTACCACTAAGGAGAAGTTACTAATAATGGAATAACTTGGGATAATTATCTCCATCTAACAACAAGCTCAAGGGAGAACGATTTGGAAAGAAGCTTACCAAATTTTAGAGGAAATTGTTGAAGACCTTAAGACTTTAAGATTCTTGATAAGAAGACCTAGATTAAAGTTAGAATTCAACAAGGATGTTGAAGGAGAAAGGAGCTAGATATTACTACCAAACTTGAGAGGTTTGAAGATTACCTTTGAAGGCTAGAAGACCCATTCATAAAAATGAGATCTACTAGTTTCTATAGAAGAAAACATAAGGGTTCTTGAATTAAAATCTTAGCTACAATTTAGAGGAGTTCCATACCAAATTTTTGAGATTCAAGGATAGCATTTCAGTGAAGAGATTGACTACTTTGCAATCTGAAATTTTTATATTTGAAGACAACAAGAAAGCAACAACTTGGGCAACATAAATAGCTACTGAGTTTCATATTTCCAGGATACATCATAAAGGAAAGTTGAAGCCATAAAACTATTGTATCAAGTAGGAAGTTAGAGGAAGTACAAAGCTGCAAATTGGTTTTTTGAGAAGCTATTTTGGACAACAAAAAGAGCTGCAAGTTTATCCAATAAAAAACAGTAATAAATTGAATCTAATCACCTTGCAATCCTTCATCTACAAAGTTCATTAAGGTAAGCAATTGTGGTGCAAAAGGTTCATTATTTGAACTTTAGATTTTTTGTTCACTATTAAGATTCGTTAAGCACCATATTAAAGTTTAAAAGTTGCAAGGAGAAGGTTGCATATTAGAGTCTTCAAGGGAGTGCAGAAGATAGTTTATTATAAGGTTAATACCTACACATTAAAATAGGAGTTAGATATATTTTGAAAGAAAGAAAAATATCATCTTCCTATTATCTACTAGAGTGAAGAAGACATTACTACTAAGTGAAAGTTGTAGAGTTCATAAAGAGTTACTATTAGTGCACTATACTAGTTACTCTTAGAATATCATTAAGTGCATTGGTTGTTAAGTTAAGGTGAAAGACCAAAGTGCACAAATCAGCATACTATCAAAGTGTCTAGAGACACTATTGAGCACTCAAAACCTATAGTATTTTGTGGCATAGAGAAGCTACCTAACATGGTGATATACCTCCAAGGAGTGGAGAAGAAATCTACTATTTCAAATCAAGAGAAGAAGCTACAAGGGAGACTAGGAGAGTCTTGATTTTAGGTGCAACTAAGGAACCTATTACAGGTTATTATAGGTTATTTACAAAGCACCATACTTGTCTCCTATATTACATTAAGGGGAGACAAAGGTTTAAGTGTCTCAAGGATACACTACATAGCTCTTGATCACGTCTACAAGCGACCACCATTAGTGAAAGAAAAACATAGTCAAAATGCTTAAAAGAAGAGCTATTCTAGAGGGCTCAAAATCTATTGTTAGCAAGGTGAAAACACAAACTCAAGGTGCTCAAAACTAGAGCTGGCCTAAAGGGATCGATACCCTCTTCACCAAGGTGTAACAAAACACCAACTTAGTGCCTATGGTAGCATCAACCTCCAACATAAATATCCATGCAATGAGCTCAATATCTATGTTGAAATATAGCACAAGTATCTACGTAAGGAAGCTATCATCCATTACACACAATGTAAAAATAAGAGCACTAAGGACAACACATTGCAAAGCATAGAAGAGTAAGGTACAAGGTGAAACCGAAGGTGCATTACCCAAGCTACAACTTGGAAGAACCACTATTTGAGAGAAAATACCTAAATCCGCCATTGGAGCATCATAGAACCTCCATTGCAATGCCCTAGAAATTGTCATAGCTAGAGATAGCCTCATAGCATAATCGATTGCTTAAAAAGAAAGTGTTGAAGAACAAGATACCAAGGGTATTTATTGGCAAGAAATATACAAGGTATAAGAGACATTGGAGGAGCATTACATGCATGAGAGTAAAGTTCCACTTGGAACATTCAAACAAGGTGCCCATACATACATTGTAATGCTTGTGCAAGAAGGAGATATTCAGAATTGAAATAATGATTATCTTGAAGTGTTGAAAGGAATAATCATCATTGCTCATTATTCAAGGAGCACTTAAGCATTGGAGGCACCTAATATAATGTTCACCAAGATCATAACTACCACTAACCACCTGAATAACATATGCACCACTTTTCCACAACATCAAGAAGGATCAAAGGTCCTATTAAAGCATCCAAGAATGAAGAGCAGTGAATAAATAGAGTGAGAGAAATCAAGGAACGATTGCAAAGAGTAATCAAGGTACAAAGCATGTAGCAAGAGAGTGCACTGAGAAGTCAAGCAACAATAGAGAGGGGAGCGCATCCTAAGCAATATTTGAATGAAAACAAGTCAAGCAAAAATAAAGTAAAGTAAGACCGTCATAAAAGATTCCCAACATGATCATTGTCATTAACCAACAAGAAGATACAACACCCATTAAGGATATTGAAGTCCAAGCAACACCCATCGACCTCATGCTCGCAACCTTATAAAATATATTATATTATATGGTTTAATTATTTTATTTCATAAGGAGTGATAAGGGATAGTATATAAGGTTAAAGTTATTATCATTTACATTGAAGATACATGCAAACTAACCTTGGTAAACTAGAAAGCAAATAAAATTTTATATCCTTAATAGTATTTCAAATCACATTTTTTTTGCTGAAAAATAAGGGGTTGTACTCGGGTCCCCCACACTTGAAAAATTACAACTCTCTTATTTAGAGCTTGAAATTTTACAAATAGATACACTTCTCATCTCAATTTAGATGTTATAGCTAGAAACCTACATCATTTTACATAAAATGTCTAAATTTTTTATTTTTATTTTCTGGATCTTTTCAATTTTCTATATGAATACCAAAACTTCACATCTACTATCATAGTCCACTTTACCAAATTTGGATTGCTAGTTTCCTTCAGTCATCCATTTTGACTATTTTTTTTTCTATAGCATAGGTTCTTCCTCCTGTAGAGTGGCAAGATCCAAGAATACATTTTTGCACTTCAAGCTCTTGAAGTAATGTCTAGTTGTAGCATATTTTGTAGGATATTCATTTTTAGAAAATTGACCATCACCGATTGTTTCATAATTAGCTTCAAGAATACCATCTAAGATGCTAATATTTTTCATGGAACCATCCGGAAGGTCTTTAGTAATTGTTTAGCTTTCATCAATGATCTGCTTCAAATTATCCTTTTGGAGTTGAGTCTTATGTTGCTCGCATAATTCTTACTGGAAAATTGGTGCCTCTGGAAGATGAGCTTCTTTCTTTTGAACTGGGACATTTAAAATTTTTGAATCATTCACATGCAAGGCCTTCTCCACCATGGAGGAATAAAAGCATGATCATATGTTCAAGCATCTCTTCTTCATGTAGCCATATTGTTGATATTTCAAATCACATTAATTGAAATACAAGTATATTAATATTTGCAATTAATATCATAGAAGGGATAAGGTATTACTTGGAACAAATTATTACATTTGCAAACATTATAAATTTCTAAAATTCTAAATTAGGGAGATATAAGGAGTGCTAAATCAAAATTTAACTAATTGGAATTTAGAAAATTGATTCATTGGAAATTTAAAGATAGAAAAACAAAAATATTGCTTGTTTTAAAAGAGTTGGAATTTATTGCTTATACTTGTCTCATAGTCACATTATATGGACAAAAGAAATCCAACCATAGAGAACTCCATCAAATTGATAAGTGCATAGTTCAATAGGAGAAATAAGGTGAAAATAGGAGTTGATTATTATCATTCCCAAAATATTACAAAATTAACTCAAAAAGTGAACTAATAATTGCTAAGCACATTATCAATATTAGAGCATACTCTAGTCACTAGGGAGACATAAGGATTCTACAAAACCTAAGTCTTAAAAAGGTTTTTATCAAAGTAGTTCACATACTCTAATCACTAGGGTGTTATAAGGTAGCCTATAAGGAACATCATGAAAACAAACAAATTCTTCCTTCCAGAATCCTAACTACTTAGAGGTCCAAATTACTCCTCATGGAAAAACAAAGTGAGGGAAATTTTGATAGTTGAAAAGCTTTGGGAAATTGTTAAAGGAACAAAAACTAAACCAACTATAGGTGATATAGAGATTCAAAAGTTTGAAAGTGATGAAAAAGCATTAATGATAATAAAATTTGCCATTACAGATGAAATACAACCTTACATTAGTTCAGTAAGAACATCTACATAAGCTTGAAAAATCTTATCCAAAATATTTGAAGGGAAGAATAAAGCCACTATCTTAAATCTTCAAACTCAGTTACATTCATTGAAAATGAATAGTGGTGAAAGTATAGAACTATTCCTAAGGAAGGTAGCAGATATAAATGGAAAATTATTAACCTTAGGAGAAAATATTGAAGACAAGTTTCTTGTTCAAGTAACTATGAGAGCTCTTCTAGATAGCTACAAGCATTTGGTTACATCTTTACAAATCCTAAGTAAAGATACATCTTTTGATGAGTTAGTCAATATTCTTCAAGAATATGAGGTGGAAAATACAATTAAAGATGAAATGACTAACAATGCATTAGTTTCAAAAGATAATCCATAGGAAAATGCTTAATCCTTAAGATGAAAAAGACCATGGAATAACATATATTGTCATTTATGTAGGAGAAAAGGACAAAGCACTAATTATTGTAGATTAAATCCTAGAAACTATAATTAGGGAAATTAGACAAACTATGGAAGCCAACCAAATAGGGCATTCCAACCAAGGCAATATCAAACTCAAAATAATCAAAGAACTTCACAACCTGAAGAACAAGCCATAGAAGCCTTGACATAAAAAGGCCATAGAAGCCTTGAAGAAAATGCCATAGGAGCCTTGAAGGAGAAGCCAAATAAGTCGTGATACTAAAAAGGCCATAAAAGCCTTGGTAATGAAAAAGGCCACACACGCCTTGATACTGAAAAAGGCCACAAAAGCCTTGGTACTGAAAAAGGCCATAGAAGTATTGATACTAAAAAAGACCATAGAAGCCATGATCTTGAAAAAAAATATAGAGGATATCTTATTCAAAAGCAGACAAAATATTTAAGTACTAATACTTTGTTGTAGGGAAAGAAGATTCAGTGAGTTGGGAAACTTCCTATAAGAAAGTTAGGAAGGGTATCTTCTTCAAAATCAATTCAACACCTAAAGCAAAATAGAAGAGATCAAGAGAAGATCTCATTGTAAAACTTCCAGTCAAGGAAGGAGAAGAAGAATAAGGACTAGGTGAGTCATGTTCGAATCCAAAAGTAGCAAAGTTAGAGATACAGAGGTAGATATCACCACCAACACTTCCAAGAGAAAAATGTTGAAGAAAAGGTCTCAAAGAAGACCATAAAAGGTTGTAAGATCATAGACCTTGGGAAGTGTTGTGGCTACTCCACAACTAGCCCCAAAGCTTGGGTATCCACATTTAAATTTTAGTTTTTTCAGATTTATTTGGTTGTTTTGAGTAATGTGCAAGGGCCTTGACCCATTTGGTTTGCACTAGATGCTTGGTTGATAAGAGCCTCCATTGATTTGGTATAAAAGGTCTAATGTTTTGTTTGGTTTTAATAAACTATTAGCCTTTCCATGTATTGAAGGTCTTGATTAATTTTGATATTTTGAATTTAATTAAAACAATTTAAAAATGAATAAAAATTAAAAACATATATTTATTTATATATATTTTATTTAAAAAAAAAAAAAAAGTCTATATATGTGTTTATATATTATATAATATATATACATATATATTAAAATAAAAAGTGAATTATAAATAAATAAATAAATAAATATATATATATATATATAAAGACAAAATTTAAAATAAGACAAATAATGAAGTTGAATTTGAGGTGTGGTTTCTCTGCTAGGGTTTGATGAAAGACTGGCTGTGCATTTTTCATAAGGGTTTCGATGGAAAAATCTTGTCTGCTTGCATTAACACCACCTTGAGGTGGTGTTAATTCACCCTTTTTAATGGCTACCGCTCATGCAGTCGGCTCCATTTATTCTGAGTCTGCTAGAGAGCTCAATGGTACCGGGGAAGCGTCCGTGCAAGTTCATTCTGACAATGTATCACGAGGTAAAGACCCTGTCCCTGAAGCTGTTATTCCTTTGCATGAATTCCATACAACTTGTGAATGGTTTGAGAGTCATACCCTGGTGGGTTATTTTCTAGGTCGTATCCCATATGATACCCTTATTCGTTCATGGGTCCAACAAGTTTGGGGCCCATATGGAGTCAAAGTGGAGAATGTACAAAACCTTACAAAAGGGTATTTCCTTTTTCGCTTTTTAGATCCAGCTCAAGCACAGAAGGTTCTGTCTAGGGGTCCATGGACTATCCGTAATTCTCTGTTGATTTTGCAACCCTACTCTCGAAATTTCCAAGTCAGTGATCAAGCTGCACTGGAAGTCCCGATGTGGGTTGAATTCCCTGGTCTTCCTATTCCTCTTTGGGGTTTTTTGCAGAATTTAGTTGCCCCCTTAGGTAAGTTTGTTTGCCTTGAGCCAGAAATTTTTTTCTCTGCTCGACCCACTAGAAGGGTTTGTATCAAAGTTGACCTTACTAAGGATTTGCAGGAGTTTATTGATATTAAAATCGAGGACCAATCCATAAGGCAAAGAGTTGCATATATCAATTTACCCAATACCTGTTATCGGTGTCAATCTGCAGCTCACAAAATTTGAGAGTGCCCTTTGATGGAATGGAAATATAAGGTAAATCCCTCGCCCACTCCTGCGGCTCCTACTAATGGCTCGTGGGGAAACACTGAAGAATGGACTATTGTATCTAGCAAGAAATCTCGTGGTACTAAGCAACAAGAAGCTTCAATTTTTGCTGCACAACCTGCCCCTTCTCCTTCTCAAGACATGCAAGCTTCTATTGAAGTTGTTCAGAATCCTATTGATACGGCCCCTTCGGTTGTTGACATGCAACCCCCAATTCCACTAGTGTCTCAACTTCTTTGGTCGGGACCTTCTTTGGCCTTAGTGGTGGCAGATCCAAATAATTCTTCAGTGGAGGAGGGTCGGGCCTTGAAGGTCCGTTGCTCCCATAGCCCTATTCAGAATGATAAATGTCGACAACTAAATAGTGATGTTTTCCATGCGAACTCCAACTATTTTGGCTCACTTACAGGTTTGGGTGATGCCGAGGATGTCATGGAGATCATGCATCCTAACAAATACCAATGATTTTTTTATCATGGAATGTTCAAGGACTGACGGACCCGATCAAAAAAAATTTGGTCCGAAATGAGATGTCAAATGTTTCTCAAATGCATGGAAGCCTCGATATTTTATGTCTACAAGAAGTTAAGATTTTTGATTTCAATCTGCAGTGTACATGTGATTTTTTGTGGCCATGAAGTACCTCTTTTGCCACAAAGCATTCCCTAGGAAAAGGAGGAGCCGTCACTATCCTTGGGCCTCGATTACAGAAGAATGTTGTGACTTGGGGTGTTGACCCATCCAATCAAGTTGTCTGGATTTTAATCGAGTTCTATGGAAAACCGCTTGGGGTGGTTAATGTGTATGCCTCATATGTTGCTTCTGATAGATGTGAGTTGTGGAGATGGCTTGCCATGAATCTACCATTTTCCACTTGGGTTCTCTGTGGAGATTTTAATATGGTGGAGAAATATTTTGATAAGGTCAGTCATGTATCGATGCGGTGGTGTTTAGGTGAAAGAGAAGCTTGGTTTTTTATGAAAAACAAGCTTCGCATTTATGACCCTAATTCCTGCTTCTCTCCTTTTGACTTCTCGCAGGCTCTTTGGTACACCTGGTCCAATTTTCAGGCTGCTTCTTCTAGGGTTTTGGTAAGATTGGACAGAGCCATGATTTTTGAGTGTGACAACTTTTAGTTCTCCCGTATTTTGCCTTCTTCACCGTATGTGTTGACTTTGCCTGGTACTACACTGTCTGATCATTCACCTATTTTATTCTCGATGGCAATGTTAAATTTTCAACCTAGAGTTCATTCTTCACAGTTTTACCTAAATGTTTCTTTTTTGCATAGCTTTAGCATGAAAGCTCATATATGTCACATTTGGAATTTGATTCCTAGACCTGATGGTATTTCTGGAAGGATTGAATGGTGAATGCTGCCATTCAACGAACCACTAAGGTGTTGCCAACTTTGGGTGTTGAAGTTGTAAAATGACAAAAATAGGCTAAGTTTGCCTTGCAAAGTGAGCTATCCAAAGCCTGTATCAGGATTGAAGCCTCTCCTTTCAACTTTGTTGCTCAATCTCAAGTTTCTTCCATTTGGCATGAGCTAAAAAATGTTGATTGGTATGAAGCCAAGGGGGCTCAATTACATGCTCGAATGCATTGGCTCAAAGTGGGGGACAGAGTGACCAAAGAATTTTTTCAGTGCCTCAGACCTCTTGATCAACATTCTCAGTTTCGAGCCATTCAAGTTGATGGACAGAGATTTATAGATCTTTCGGACATTGTCAAAGTATTTGTTTCACATTATCAAGGTGTTTTTGCTTCTCAACCCCTTGATGATGCTAGAAGGCAAGCTCTTGTTGATTGTACCACTATTTTCCCCAACAAGCTTTCTCCTGAGCAAATGTTATTTTGTGACACTCCTCTTTCTTTGGAAGATCTAAAAACTGCCTTGTCACTTATGGCCAATGATAAGGTGCCTAGGCTTGATGGCTTCCCATGTGAATTCTATAAATAATTTTGGGATATGCTTGGTTCTAATCTCCAAAAATTTTATCTTGAAGCCCTGCAATGTGGTTCACTGGGTTCCATTATTAAAAAATGCAATGTTAAATTTATTCCTAAGTCTGGAGATCCTGAGATCATCACCAATTGGAGGCCGATCACCTTGCTTAAAGTGAGCTACAAGATTATTGCTAAAGCCCTTGCGCTTAAGCTTAAATCTATTTTGCCTTTGATTGTCAGACCTGAACAAACTGGCTTTGTTAAGGGAAGATACATTCTTGATAATGTTCTTGCTATTTGGGAAGGTATGGAGTGGGCAAGAAATTTTGAACAAGATGCTTTATTCATTAAGATAGACTTTGAGAAAGCCTATGATAATATGGAGTGGTACTTCATAACTGCCATGCTTCAGGCTCTAGGTTTTGGGCAAATATTTGTGAGCACCATTCTTATGTTATTTCAAGATGCTTCAGTTGTTCTTACCTTGAATAATAGTCAATCTCAGTCAATTTCTCTTGGTCACTCTGTGAGACAGGGGTGCCCTCTTGCTCCATCTCTTTTCATTCTTGCTACAGAGGATTTTGGCTATTTGTTGGCCCATAATATGGATCAAGGATTAATCAAGGGTATTGCTCTCCCTAATTCTGATCGTCAGTTGGTCAATGGTAATTTTGCAGATGATTCCTTATTAACACTTCAAGAAGATGAGCAATCCCTTTCCTCAGCTATTAATTGCTTAGAGGTGTTCTGTTTAGCCTCTGGTTCTTCTATACAATAGAAAAAAACATCCTATTTTCGACAATCTCAATCTCAACTGCCACACTGGTTACATCAATTCCAATGGACTTGGATTCATCCAGGTGAGGTTTAAATTTCTTGGAATTCCTTTTGCATTTCATGGTTCCTCTGCTCAATTGTGGCAGTATGTTATTGATAAAGTGGAAAAGATGCTTTCTTACTGGACTAGTAAGAAAATTTCTCTGGTAGGAAAATTTCAGATTTGTTCTAAGGTTTTAGCCACTACCCATGTCTATTATTCATCTTGTTGGGTTCCATCCAAATCTTGTTATAAAAAACTGGATAAGCTTCTGAGAGACTTCTTGTGGGCCAAAGACTCTGTCAAGCAAGGTTTTCATCGGGTAGCTTGGGAAATTTGCTGTTTGCCCAAGGATTGTGGAGGCATGGGTTTGTTTGATTGTCACCGACAAGGTCTTGCCCTTTGTGCTAAATGGATCACCTGATATTTAATTAGGGATGAATCTTGGAAAGTGCTGGTCAGGCATTGCATTTCTTCTAGTTTGCTTCAGGGGAAGAAAATTTGGAAAGGGGTGGGATTGCAATCCATTCTTACTACCCCTGTCCCTATTAAAGTTAAAGGTTCTTTTGTCATTCAGAGTATTTGGAAAGCCTGGGAGGCCTTCAAACCTTGGCTTAGTTGGAAAGGGAGTTTTTGCAAAGCAGGTGCCTCTTTGTCTTCCATGAATATTTGGTGGTCTCCTATTATCACTTGGCAAGGTTCTCCCTTAGCTTTGGTGCAGTGGGTTAGAGCGCAGAGGTTCTATAAGTGTGGTATTGCTTCCATTTTTTATTTCTTCTCCCGACATTCCAGGTGTTGGATACCCTGGGAAAGTTTTTTTCAAATTCACAATTTAAATCCTGGTGATAGAGACACTTATGAGGTGGTTATTGATAATATTCCATTTTCTATTTGGAACAAACTACATAAGCATTTTCAAAAACCCTGGTGGTCAGATTGGTGTTGGCCTGGGGAGCTTCCTATTTTGCAATATAAAGCTCATCTTGGTTACAAATGGCTCACCCCACAAGTTCCAATGTTTGATAAGCTCACTCTGAGATGGAATTTAGTCTCTCTTCCCTCCCAATGGAATAAGAGGTTTCGGATTGCTTGGGCTACTTATATTGAACCTAAACAGAGTTTTTTTCCTTGGAGTCTCTTACATCAAGGGTTACCTGTTGGCAGTAGGCTCAAGCATCTGGGTGTTCATAATATCATTTTCCCGATTTGTGGACAAGCGAAAGATTTACTGCATGTTTTTTGGTCTTGTGATTGGGCTCAGTCAGCTTGGGAGTGGCTTCTTGAAATTTTCAGACCTTTTATGCAGGAGGATTTTACTTGGGTGCATGCTATTTTGGGTGACCCTATTACTTTTTCCTTCAAGTTGGATGTTGTTTGGAATATTTTTAGAATTGGTACCTTATTTTTTCTGTGGAAGTCTTGGAATAGAGCTATTTTTTCTCAGCAAGATGTCGGACATGTCTTCTCTGTTGCTGATAAATATGATATATTCTTTGATTGCTAGTTACAAATTCAAGTACAGGTTAAAAAAGTATAGGTGGAGCTGCAGTACTTGCATACCCTCATGGATCATTGGGGGAATGCACCATGCATTATGAGTCATGTGCATCTTCCTTCCCCTTCCAGGTGGCAGTAATTTCTCGACTTCTTTCTTTTTGAATGCATATTTAATACTGTTTTGACAGTTGTTATTGGTAGTTTGTGGGTTGTTTCTGACACTCTTGTATACTCTTAACCACAATGGTTAATGTATTGGTTTATGGGGTGTGCTAATCCCACCCACCCTTTTTTGTATGATTAAACATTATTTTATTAATATAATGGCTTTTTCATCCAAAAAAAATTTAAAATAAAAAAAATATAGTTAAACAAGGCAATGCCTCTTTGCTTTTATTAATTTATGTAAACTTTATGTTTACTAAAATTTTTACTTCGTTTACTTGAAGCCTTTCTTGTTGTCTGCGCAGGTTATAGAAAGGAATCCAACGACACATTGGAGAGCTTAGACCAATAGATAAGTGACATGGATCAATGGACGAAAACCAGTCAAAGCATGCAGGTCCATCACACTGCGTTGGAATGAATGAGGGCACATGTGATGGTGATGTGGACGCCACAAACCCGAATCTAGAGAATGTTATGACCAACACTTACATAGGTGGACATGTGGACATGGATTGAACGACAAAGATAACCCAACGATGAGATGGAAACATTATTTGACTCGACAACATGACGTGAATATGAATATATAAGAGCCCAAGGCTCTCGACAAGGTGTATGAAAGCGTTGATATGGATTGACCAGGATGCTGACGTAGATGAACACATCGACATGGTGAAGACCCAAAGGGAGATAATGGGGATGCCAATCTATTCAGAGAGTAGATGAGTTGGATGTTGTGTTAGGGGTTGAAGGGCGTCGAACATTATGTGGGTGAATCAATAGCAAAAGCCATCGAGTAGGACGATGTGTTGAATGGGTGCGACATCCTAGTTTTTGACCTTCCACACTCGTATTTTGAGCTCATGATCAGAGTGAAAGAATTCTTGTGAGACGATAATGTGGTTCTATAGATCGTTGTGGCTAGCCATGTGGTAGTTGGATGTTAAGGTTTTGGCCTACGTGGATGCAACCAGGCTGAAGTTAAAAGTAGAGAGCTTCGATAGAAATGTATTGCATACCAGGAACTTCATCGAACAACTACATAGATAGACACACACAACAAACATAACCATGGTACACCAGAAGAATGAAATATATCTATTGAGGCTATGTTTAGGCCTGATAGCATTCATGGGCAGAAGTCAATTGAGGAGAGTATAAGACAAACGACGGTTACATTTCATTGTTGAGCGAGGTTTTTAAGAGAATAGTAATGTAATTCACATTATGAGGAAATGTTACAAAATGTTAAAAAGGAATATATGTTTGGTGAAGGACATTTCAAAGTAAGGTCAAGCCTTTTATATTTTATTAAAAGGAAATAAAACAACACCTTAAGATGAGTGGCTTTTAATTACATGGTATTTAAATTACAAAGGGAAGGAGATCGTTTCAAAGTTGAATGAAAAGGAAAACGAAAAGAGGCCAAAGCGTTACTTGAGAAAAGGAATGTAGGAGAAAACCGTTGGAAAGTAGAAAAGAGAACCAAAGGAGAGGAAATGAAAGGTTTTTCGGTAACTTTAAAAACACAGCGAGTGGATATAGGAAGGGCTGTTTTTTTTTTTTGGAAGACCAGAGATGTTGCTGGAAATTATTTGTAAAAGCAGAGATCTTATTTTTAATGCAAATACTTTTCAAAAATTTGGACTTTGTTAGTAAAATAGGAGGAGAAAGTGTTTTGCATGCTTGGATTTAACTTCTCATTTTTCCCTTTTTCAGGTTTTGGACTTATAGATGATGATGCATTTTAATGGTCACATCATTGAATGCTTGAAGTCTAAAATTTATTTTCTATGACCTTAGGAGCTAGCACTTGGTTTATTTTGATTGTGCAAATGCAGATTGGAATAGACTAGGTTGCATGCAAAAGTTTCTCACATCTTCGGTTTTATAGGAAAGGGTACCATAAAACTGATAAAGCTTTGCATGTTTACGTTTTTAGCATTTAAGTTTATTTCTAGATTTTATTTTATTTTTTAAACCCTTCATTGTCATAGATTTTTAAAACTTCGAGGATTAAAATAAAAATAAAAAAATTTAACATGAAAAAAATAAATACATGGGTGTGAAGAATGAGCTACAATATTTCATCCAAAACAAATTCGAACTCATTCCGAAGCCATTTTGATTTTATAAAAATTGTTGAAAATCATTGTTTTATGAGGTTTTTATAATTTCAAAATTTTATTATTTTCACATTTTGAAGGTAAATCAGATTTTTTTTTAGTTTTACATTTTTATTTGCAAGCATAAATGAACTTCCCTTTATGAAAATTGTAATTTCATTAAAGGGGGTTAATTTTTATGGTATTCCATAAGCTATCGTTTTTTAGTAATAAATTCCCCTCTTTATGAAAATTTTGATTTCATTAAAGAGAGGTAATTTATACATTACATCAAAGGTTATTGTTTCAAAGCGTTAAATTATTTCTTCTTTATGAAAATTATGATTTCATAAAAGAGGGATAATTTATGATAATATTTTTAAGGCCATTATTTTAAAGCAATATATTATTCACTTTATGAAAATTAATTTCATCAAAGAAGGATATTTTATTTATTATATCAAAGGCTACTATAGCTACAAAGTGGGTCATCCAAATTATTCCATCTTTAGGTTTAAGACAACATAAAAGGAATTCTTTCATAATTTGAAATTCGTGTTTAAAGATAGGTTCTAATCTTCTACTTCATGCTTAAAGTAGGATTTAATGCAAGGTAAAACTTGTTTAAAATTTACTTAATCAAAGAAGACAAAATCTACCTTAAAAAATTTCAAGATAAAAGGAATTAAGGCTTTACATCGTGGTCATATGAGGGCCAATTCACATTTATATTTCTTTAAGTTTCATTAAAAATCATTAATATAACATGATAAAAATCAACCAACACATGCCAATTGTTAACAATTACTTGCAATCACTAAGCTATTCCTAGCATTTAATTGATATATCTTTATTGAGATTACTAATACACATGTGCAATGATTATATAGCGGAACCTTGGAGAAGTTGTTTTGTTTAAATTCTTTGCAAGAGAGGGTTTTATAATCAAAATCCTAAGGGTGACTGTGGTTTTGCAATTGGGCAAAATTACCATTCAACATTTTGGCTCTAGAAGGAGGGCTTGAATTGGTGTTATTTTATTTATGCTAAATTGTTCATTTTTGTTTTAAATGCTTTTATTTATTCATGCAATGGATAATGTGATATTGGTGTAACTTTGAGAAGTTTTGAATTGCTAGATATTTCAAGTCCGTTTGACTAGCATCTTTGGCATCCTTTAGTACTCAACACTTTGGGAGCTAGGAGGGCTTGAATTGATTTATTTTATTACCATTTAGATGCTAGATTGTTTATGTTAATCAAAAGATTTATTCAAAGACATTGGTCTTGACTAATGATATTTTGTTGATCACTTTCATTGATTCTAACATTCTCTATTTGATGATGTGTTAATACTAACCTTTTTGCAAATTTGAGAATGTTCTTCAATGTCATGGTTTAATTGATGCATATCTTTTGGGATGATGTTAACATGATGATACATATGTTAAACATTTAAATTTTGTTAGTCATTTCATGCTTCTTTGCAAGATATTTTTATTTGACTAACAAAATTGGTACTAAAGTTATATCTCCTTGACTATTGCAAGATTTACTCCAATGATGACAGATAGTCCTTTAAACATACCAGGGCCTTCACATGAGGTGCCTATGGACCTTGTGCCTTATCTACCTCAGTTTAGGCAGGATGGAACTAGGTCAGCTGAAGTACACATTCATGCATTCAAATATCATATGAGTTGTTTGCAAATAATGCATGAAGATGTTGGATGTGAATTGTTTTCATACACATTGGATAATATTGTGCATGACTAGTTTATCAATTTTCCTACAGCTTCCATCACTTCATGGGCTCAATTAGAATTAATATTTCTTAATCATGTTGGAAATCGAGTTGACATAATAGAAGAGGAAGCTATTAAAGTATACATGGGAGCCATACCCCCGTACTTGCCATATTTTTAGGGGAAAATCTTGATGACCCATCTTTGCATAGATTCTATGAGGTCACAATAATGTTAGAACAATGGTGTGTTTCAGAAAGGGAAAAGAAGGTACAAGTTTCAAAGACAATATCTACCAATGAGGATTGTGTAGATATGGGTCCATCTCTAGAAATGCATGAGTATTCAGATAATGGAGGTGTCCTAGATCTAACTAGCTTTGAGATATGTGATAGGACATGACCTTCCATAGAATTGAATAAAGTGGTTGAAAGTGAAGTTGAAAGAGAATCAATAAATGAATTTGAAGATATAACAAAATTTCACCACTTATTTTTGAAAAACACCTTGGATGAGATTGTTGAAACTGACTGCCAAGAAAACTCACACCTTCAAAATTGTGATGAAATTGAATCATGGGTTACAAATGTGGATTATGATCTTATAAACTTGAATACAAAGAGTAGCCCACTTTTGGAAATTATCAAACCATCTAAGGAAGGTGAAGACGAATTTGATGAGAAACACGTTGATGAATTTAAAGATGTTTAAGAAGTAGTTGAACGTCACCACTTGATTTTGGAAAATGATAATGATTCTAATACCAAGGAAAAAGAAGAACAAGAATTGATAGATGAATCAAAATATCATGGCATAGATACAATAGAGTTTCATCCCATGAATTTATATGACAATTTTTATAATGGTTGGGGAAGATATGAAGAATTATCTACTTTGTACACCCCTATTGATGAGATTTCTATTGACATGCAGGATGCTAAAATTGTTATTTTGCATAAATATTTGCATGAATAGAGAAGGTTACCAAATTAGATCATGATGAATATGAATTTATTGAATATCTTGTTGAAATAGAAAGGGAATAAATGGTAAATGTTTCTTATGAATCATCTATTTTGGACGAGGAAGAGGTAAAGTCTTCTCTTATATTTTGGGATATTGAAAATTGGGATACAAATTCATATGATTGTCTTGAAGATTCAAATAAAAAAACCATGGATGGTTAACAAGGAATTAGAACCAAATGACAAAGAGGTTGATCTACTTGAAACAACTCAAGTGGTTGATCATGGTGATGTGTTATTTGACACGCACCTTGATCAACAAGATGTAATATCTAAAAAGGATGGGGATACTTTTTATTGGGTGCCTAATTTTGGTATGTTTGATGAATAGGTAATGAATGAAGATGAAAATCTACAAGATGATGAAGAAGGTAAATACCATGAGGTAAAAGAGGGAATTGTAAATCCTTACCAAGCCTTGGTAAATGAAAATCTACAAGAGGTAGAATCTAACCTTTTGTGTCCAAGCATCCAAGATTTAGGTGAATATTTGTATAATCACTCATTGGATTTAAATGATATTTATGATGAAATGCCATTGGAGGTGAATGAAGAACTTGAGTTGATTTCTACTCACACCTCTAATAAGAATGCTTTGTTGAATGAAAAAGAAGTTGATGCACTTGAATTTTTAAATCAAATTCATCAACAACTGATAATAGAATCTAGGATAAAAACTTATAATGATTCTCATTTAGTAGATATCCTAGATGCTTGTAAATTTTTGCATAATTTTGATTGGCCTACAAACATAAAAAATGATTTGGCTTTGAAAGTTCTAGAAATAGGCTCTTGTTTGCAAGATCTCATATTTGAAAAGGAGAGCCTAGTTCTAAATTGTGAATTGAGTTGTGAAATTGACATCTTAAAGAATAGACAAGAAAGAATTAAAAACCAAAATTTGTCTAATCAATTTAATGATTTGAAGATCGCCTATAGGATCATTAATGGAACTGAATCAAATTGGTGGGGTGAGAGAGGTAAGATGAAGATTTTTGTATTGTTTGGCTTAATCTTGTTTTCGTTGGATTCTTGTAAAACTTGGCATGCTTATCATGTTATATGTATTTTGAAATGTGCTAATCATGTTTGGGATCTAGGGAAGTGATAGTTCAAAATTTGCACCATCTTGTACCATATTGTACATTTGTATATAGTTTTGGTTTTCATATTTTGGTTTTGGCTTTCTATTTTCGTGCTTTGTCTTTAAATTTTATTTGAGAGTTTTATGTTTTGGGTTGTTCCCTTGTTTTGAGGTGATGTTTCGTGGCCGCTAACTTATGGTCACTTGCCCGTTTTTGTGTTTCTTTGCTTAGTAGGTTGGAATATCTAATCTCAAATCAGGTGAACTTGAGAAAAGGGGGATGAATTATTTTATGATCATGCTCAGATTTTGGGACTAAAACGGTGGAGATTAGAACAATGAAATATTTCGCTAAGCTCCACATGTAACTCACATTTTTAAAGGGTATTTCTAGAAGTCCAGAAGTATGAAGTCACCTTGGTTTGTAAATTAAGACAAAAATTCAACACACTCTATCTCTATGCTTCCTAACCCTAGTGATATATAAATTTTTGCAAAGTTATAAAAAAAAAGGAAAACGAGCATTGAAAAACTTGATCAAATTAGTCACAAATTCTAGATAAACTCTATTGGGTCTATGGACGCTTGACTGGCAGTAGGGCTCTGTATAGACATAGCTCAGTTATAAGAAAGGCTATGCAAAGTGTTAAGAAAAACACAAGGGTGAGTTAGATAAACCCTATCGGAGCTATAGACGCCTGACTGGAAGTGAGGCTCTATATGTAAAAGTTTTCTTTATGAGCTGTTCTTTATAGCCAAAATGCAAACCATATGAGAGAATCCAAAAGGTTTTTAAAGGTGCAAAATGAATCACTATTTCAAAAAATGAGCAAAATTAGATGGATTAGTTGTTGTTTATTTGAAGTTGTTTACCCCCACCTTCTTGGGACATCGTTAAATAATGGTTATTTTGTTGATATTTTGTGTTCTCATTTTAGATTGGGGTTCTTACCAAAATGCTCAAGAGTATTTTCTAATAGAGTCACCATTTGTTGTGGTTGCTCCACAACTAGCCCCAAAGCTTGGGGACCCACCTTTAAATTTTGATTTTTTGGATTTGTTTGGCTGTTTTGAGTAATGCACAAGGGCCTTGGCCCGTTTGGTTTGCAGTAGATGCTTGGTTTATTAGAGCCTCCATTGATTTTTTATAAAAGGTCTAATGTTTTGTTTAGTTTTAATAAACTTCTAGACTTTCCATGTATTGAAGGTCTTGATCGATTTTGATATTTTGAATTTATTTAAAGCAATTTAAAAATGACAATAAAAATTAAAATATTTATTTATTTATTTATATATATATATATATATATATATATATATATATATATATATATATATATTTAAGATAAAAAATATAAATTTGTTGGCATTTGAAGTTACGTAGCTATGTTAAGTGTTGTTCTAGAAGTTGTTGAGAGCATATAGGAAGTAAGTTAGAATTTTTCTATGTTAGGGTCTAGCAAATAAACATCAAATATTGTTTACGAGAATAAATGGGCTCTCACTATTCTGAAGCTATGATTTGTTATTCTTCAGCACTATATAATGTAACTTGGCCAAGCAAATATTAATATAATGAGATAGATTTCTCATTTTGGTATCAGAGCAAGGTTAAAGTGCTTGGACCCTCTGGATTGCCCATCACAACTCTTGTGAGTTCAATTCAATTAAGGTGAATATACCTATTTAAATGTGACATCCCGTGAAAACCATGAGAAAGGTTGTGAAAGGAGTATCTTTACAATTGCTGCTATAGTTTGCTGTTAAACTTGGGTTTTGCTACGATTTGCTATGTGCGCATTGCTGCAAAAGATGTTTTGATAAGATGTAGCTGACGAGGAGATATTTTTAGCCTCAAAAAAAGATAAACAATGATCTATTATATATAAAAAGCATATTTGATATGTTATGAGGAGATGCCATTGCGAGTAATCAATGACGCAATGAGATGTCGCTACCCAATCCTACTATCTGGTGTGCGTTGAAGGAGACGAATCATGAAGGTCCAGTGTTGCTGTGATTTTTATTTAAAGTAAAGACCATCATCACAAAAAACAAGTGAAGCACAGGCATAGGTGTAGTTGAAAAATCTATTTGGAGGTATTTGCAATTGTGTCATTAGATCATGAATGTTGTGGGCTATTTCAAATGTACTGAAGGCCACAAATGTAGAAGTAATATCCACGTAGACGTGCTACAGACCACGAATGTTAACATCCCAATTCATGACATTATATCATGAAGGCTTGCAAAGGCATATTATTCTAGGTATATCACGACATTTGAAGGCCATGAATGTAATTTTCACATGGAGAAAATGTCACGTCTGCACTGAGAGTTTGTTTTTGATTCGTTGAAGAGGAGACTATGCACTGAGAGAAGGATGTGAGACTGTGCATTGAGAGAAGGCTATACTAGGATAAGACTTTGACTCATACGCGCTAAGAGAATATTGTGTCATATTATGTGTATAATTTTTAATTTTCTCATGTAAATGGAAGGTGATCATCCATGATTTGTGTGACAACACAGTGATTGGTTGTATTTTGCTACAATAGATTATTTCTATTCGATTGACGTTGATCCATGTAAATCAAATGAAATATAAGATTGTGAATATTGTTTCTTATGCTCAAAGGAGACAAAAAAATGTGAAGTTTATTTCTATTGTATGTGATGTTCGTTGAAATTTTTTTGCCTGTGCATTGTTCTTGACTACATATTATTCAGAAAACAAATAAATTATGCCTACACATTGTTCTTGACTGTTGTTAGGAGAACATTGTTGCTTGTGAAGTGAAGAAGAAAACCATGAGAGGCTGGTTACACGAAGCAAAAAAATTCTATTGTTGAGTTTGGTGAATTATTCCTTTTTTTTTCTGCTACTGTTAGTTGAAAACAGAGAAAGTTTTTTTTCTCCCTTCCAAAGACTTTTTGAGTAATTAGTGAAGCAATGGCTGCCAATAATAACCTGCCTATTCCTGAGTTCAATGGGTTGGATTATGAGTATTGGTCTATCAAGATGAAGACATTACTCATAGGCAAAGGGTTATGGGACATTGTAGAAGAAGGCTACACTGAACCAGTAGATTGGACCACCTTGAGTGCAGCTGATAGAACTAATAAGAAGGATGCCCAAAAGAAGAACTCTTTTGCTCTCTACCATCTCCAAGCAGCTTTGGAGAAAAGTATCTTTCCAAGGATTGCTTCTTGTTCAATAGCCCTAGAAGCATGGGGTGCCTTGAAAGATAGCTATCAAGGGAGCAATCAAGTGAAGCAAGTGAGGCTTCAAACTTTGAAGAGAGATTTTGAGAATCTCAAAATGCAAGAAGATGAAAGAGTGGGAGATTATTGTGTGAGAGTCAAAGCAATTGTAAACAAAATGGAGACACTTGGAGAAGATATAAAAACTGAAGTGGTTGTGAAGAAAGTGTTGAGAACACTTCTTCATAAGTGGAATCATATTGCTATTATTATTGAAGAATCTAAAGATCTTTCTACTCTAACATTTGATGCACTAATTGGTTCTTTGATGTCCCATGAAGAGAGACTCCAAGGTTCTACATCATCAAGCTTTGGAGGTGATGACAAAGCATTCTCATCCAAGGAAGGTGAGACTCATGGCAATACACAAGGAAGAGGACAAAGGAGAGGACAATCTTCAAGAGGAAGAGGAAGAGGTAGATCAAGAGGTGGCTACCAAGGAAAAGGAAGAGGAAGAGGAGGTGACAAATCAAACAAGTCTTGTTATCATTGTGGCAAGCTTGGTCACTTTGCTAGAGATTGTAGACTAAAGGCTTCTCAAGAAGGGAGAAGTAATAATTATGGAAACTATGGAGAAGAGGAAGGAACTTCTTCAAATTTGTTCCTCACATATGGAAAATCAGATCAAAATCTTAATGAAACTTGGATTTTGGATATTGGTTGCTCAAATCATATGAGTGGCAAAGAAGAGTTATTTGCTACAATGGATTCCACATACAAGTCCAAGATCAAATTGGGAGATGACAAGGCACTACAAGTTGAAGGTATGGGAGCCATGGAGGTTCCAACAAAAGAAGGCACAAAGAAGGTGAACAATATCTATTACACTCCTAAACTCCAACATAATTTGCTTAGTGTTGGACAAATCATGGAAAAGAACTATAAACTTGTTTTTGAAGATGGAAAATGTGTAATTTTTGACAAAAACAATTGTAATAGAGTTGTCACAAATGTACCTATGACAAAGAATAGGTTATTTCCTCTTAAGTTTGGGGAACAAGGAGGTGCTCAACTTGCTAGTGTGGCCATAGAAAATCCAAGTGTGCTTTGGCACTTGAGATATGGTCATCTTAATTTTTTAAGCTTGAAGTTGTTGACTTCACAAGCTATGGTGTGTGGATTACCAAAAGTTGAAGAGCACAAGGAGGTGTGTGAAGGATGTGCTTTGGGAAAGCACTCAAGAACAAAGTTTCCAAGAGGTCAAGCATGGAGAGCAAGCCATCCACTACAATTGGTACATTCGGACATTTGTGGTCCAATGCATACCAAAAGCTTGGGTAACAATTCTTACTTTCTCACTTTCATTGATGATTTCTCTAGAATGTGTTGGATTTATTTTTTGAAAACTAAGGATGAAGCTTTTGAATGTTTCAAGGATTTCAAAAATAATGTAGAGAATCAAAGTGAGTATGTTGTAAAAATATTAAGGACTGATAGAGGAGGGGAGTTTTGCTCAAATGCATTTCTCAAATATTGTAAATATTGTGGGATCAAAAGGCAATTCACTACTGCCTACACCCCACAACAAAATGGTGTGGCTGAAAGGAAGAACCGCACTATTGTAGAAATGGCTAGATCAATGCTTCAAACAAAGAAACTCAATAACATGTATTGGGCTGATGTTGTTAGGACAAGTGTTTACATTTTGAATAGGAGTCCCACTTCTAGTTTAGATGGGATAACTCCATATGAGGGATGGTATGGCAAAAAGCCAAATGTAAAGCACTTCAAAGTTTTTGGTTGTCTTGCATATGCACACATTCTTGATGAGACAAGAAAGAAACTTGATCCCAAAATTCAAGCATGTATTTTCATTGGGTATTGTGAGTCTTCAAAGGCATATAGGCTCTACAATCCAAAAACACACAAAGTTGTAATCTCAAGAGATGTAATTTTTGATGAAGGGGGAGAATGGGGTCATCAAAAACTTTTTGTTGATGATGGATCTCAAGATGCAAGCTCCTCTCAAGTGCAGCCCATTAACAAGAACAACCATGGAAGTCCTCCAAGTCCACGAAAGAGTTCTACTCCAAGTACAACAAGTGCTACTCCAAGTTCTTCTCCACAAAGATCAGCAAGTTCTTCTCCAATGGAAGTAGATCCACCATCAAGAGGTAAGAGAACACTTCAGTACCATCCTTCTTTTCAAATGATGGACAAGAATTTTCAAAGAAGGTACACTAGAAGTCAAGCTAGTGAGATGAATGAAGTCTTGAAAAGACTTGAAAATTTGCACATGTATGGTGATGAAGACTCCCAAGAGCCTAAGGGAGATGTTGTAAACTATGCTTTAATGACTAGTGTAGAGCTAGAGCCATCTAGTTATGAAAAATCATGTACTCATGATGTATGGCAACAAGCCATGAAAGAGGAAATGACCTCTATAAAAAGGAATGACACATGGGAGCTAGTGGAGCTTCCTAAGGGAAAGAAATGTATTGGATGTAAATGGGTCTATAAGACCAAGTTCAATGCTGATGGGAGCATTGAAAGACACAAGGCAAGGCTAGTAGCAAAAGGGTTTACTCAAAAGTATGGGATTGACTATGAGGAAACCTTTGCTCCGGTTGCTAGACAAGAGACCATCAGACTAGTACTTTCCTTGGCTGCCCACAAAGGGTGGAACATTCAACACATGGATGTTAAGAGTGCCTTCCTTAATGGGTACTTGAAAGAAGAGGTTTTTGTGCAACAACCTCAAGGATTTGAAGAACAAGGTAAGGAGAACCTTGTCTACAAATTGAAGAAAGCATTGTATGGACTAAAGCAAGCACCAAGGGCATGGTACTCACGCATTGATGGCTACTTTCAAAACTATGGATTCACTAGGAGCAAAAGTGAACCTACTCTCTACTACATGAAACAAGGTAAAGACATCCTCATTGTGTGCTTATATGTGGATGATCTAATATTCATGGGTAGTAGTGCTAAAATGAATGAGGAGTTCAAAAACTCCATGATGAAAGAGTTTGAAATGAAGGATCTAGGTTTGATGCATTACTTCCTAGGAATGGAGGTACATCAAACAGGAAATGGGATCTTCATATGTCAACATAAATATGCTCATGACATGATAAAGAAATTTGCTATGGAGCAATGCAAGTCAGTTGCAACTCCAATAGGTCATGGGATCCAATTAAGCAAAGAAGATGGAGCACCAAAAGTTGACAAGACCACTTACAGGAGCATGGTTGGGAGTCTAATGTTCCTCACCAACACACGACCGGATATTCAATATGTTGTCTCTCTAGTATCAAGGTATATGGCTGATCCATCTGAACTTCATCTACAAGCAACTAAAATAATTTTGAGATATGTAAAGGGTACAATGGATTATGGGATCCATTACCACAAAAATGATGATGTAAAATTAGTTGGCTTTAGTGATAGTGATTGGGGAAGCAACATAGATGATAGAAAATCCACTTCAGGGAATTGTTTTAGTCTTGGGTCAGGACTAATTACTTGGAGTTCTAAAAAGCAAACTACTATTGCACTATCATCTACTGAGGCTGAGTACATAGCAATCACAAATGCTAGTGCCCAAGCCTTATGGTTGAGAAAAGTACTTGAAGAAATAGGTGAGAGACAAAGTGGTCCTACCATATTGTATTGTGACAATATGAGTGCCATACAATTGGCACATAATCCTATCCACCACAGTAGGTCAAAGCACTTCGACATGAAGTATCACTTCATTAGAGACATGGTGGAGAAAAATGTGGTTGAGCTAAAACATTGCAGCACTTTGGACAACATAGCGGACATCTTCACCAAAGGAGTTGCTAAAGCTCAGTATATAAAGCTGAGAGACTGTCTGGTCAGCCCTCTCAACTTTAAGGGGGAGAATGTTGGACTTTGAATGTGTTTCCCCTACGTAGCTATGCTAAGTTTTGTTCAAGAAGTTATTGAGAGCATATAGGAAGTAAGTTAGACTTTTATATGTTAGGGTCTAGAAAATAAACAACAGATATTTTTTATGAGAATAAATGGGATCTCATTATTTTGAAGCTATGATCTGTTATTTTTTAGCACTATATAATGTAACCTGGGCAAGAAAATATCAATATAATGAGATAGATTTCTCAAAAGTCTATATTTGTGTTTATATTTTATATAATATATATACATATATTAAAATAAAAAGTGAATTATATATATAAAGATAAAAATTAAAATTAAAAAATGTGGTTAAACAAGGCAGTGCCTCTTTGCTTTTATTAATTTATGTAAACTTTATGTTTACTAAAGTTTTTACTTCGTTTACTTAAAGCATTTCTTGTTGTCTGTGTAGGTTATTGAAAGGACTTTGATGAAACGTTGGAGAGCGTAGACCAATAGAAAAGTGACATGGATCTTTGTATGAAAACTAGTCAAAGTATGCAGGTCCACCACACTGCGTTGGAATGAACGGGGGTACATGTGATGGTGATGTGGATGCCACAGACACAGATCTATAGAATGTGATGACCAACACTTACATAGGTGGACATGTGGACGTGGCTTGAATGACAAAGACACCCTGGTGATGAGATGACAACATTATTTGATTTGACAACATGACACGAATGCAAACATATAAGAGCCTGAGGCTCTCGATAAGGTGGATAACAATATTGATACGGCTTGACTAGGATATCGATGTAGATGGACATGTCGACGTGGCAAAGACCCGAAGGGGGATAGTGGGGATGTCAATCTATTCAAAGAGCAAATGAGTTGGATGTTGTGTTAGGGGTTGAAGGGCACCGAATATTATGTGGGTGAATCAACAATAAAAGCCATCGAGTAGGGCAATGTGCTGAATAAGTGTGACATCCTAGTTTTTGACCTTTCGTACTCATCTTTCGAGCTCTTGATCTGGGTGGAAGAATTCCTGTGAGATTACGATGTGGTGGATCATTGTGGCTAGCCATGTGGTAGTTGGATGTTAATGTGTTGGCCTACATGGATGTAGCTATGTTGAAGTTGAAAGCAGAGAGCTTTGATAGAAATGTTGAATATCGAGAAATTTGTTGAACAACGACATAGATAGACACACATGGCTAACATAACCATGGTATGCCAAAAGAATGAATTATATCTATTGAGGCTATGTTTAGGCCTAATAACGTTCGTGGGTAGAAGTCAATTGGAAAGTGTATAATATAAACGATTATTACGTTTTATTATTGAGCGAGGCTTTTCAGAGAATAGTAACATAATTCACATTATGAGGAAATGTTACAAAATGTTAAAAAGGAATATATGTTTTGTGAAGGGCATTTCAAAGTAAGGTCAAATATTTTGTTTTTATTAAAAGGAAATAAAACAACACCTTAAGATGAGTGGCTTTTAATTACACAACATTTACATTACGAAGGGAATGAGACCATTTCAAAGTTGAATGAAAAGAAAAACAAAAAGAGGAAAAGCGTTGCTTGAGAAAAGGAATGTAGGAGAAAATCGTTGGAAAGTAAGTAGAAAAGAGAACCAAAGGAGAGGAAATGAAAGGTTTTTTCGGTAACTTTAAAAAACACAGTGAGTAGAGATAGGAAGGGCTATTTTTTTTTTGGAAGACCAGATATGCTACTGGAAATAATTGTTAAAAGCAAAGATCTTAATTTTAATGTTAATACTTTTCAAAAATTTGGACTTTGTTAGTAAAATAGGAGGAGAAAGTTTTTTGCATGCTTGGATTTAATTTCTCATTTTTTCTTTTTCAGGTTTTGGACTTATAGATGATGTTCGATGCATTTTAATGGTCACATCATTGAATGTTTGAAGTCTGAAATTTATTTTTTGTGTCCTTAGGAGCTAGCACTTAGTTTATTTTGATTGTGCAAATGCAGGTTGGAATAGACTAGGTTGCATGCAAAATTTTCTCACATCTTTGATTTTTAAGGACAAGGTACCATCAAACTGATAAAGCTTTGCATTTTATGTTTTCAACATTCAAGTTTATTTCCAGATTTTAATTTATTGTATAAACCCTTCATTTTCATAGATTTTTAAAACTTTGAGGATTAAAATAAAAATAAAAAAAAATTAAAATGACAAAAATAAACACATGGGTGTGAAGAATGAGCTGCAATATTACATTGGAAACAAATTTGAACTCATTCTGAAGCCATTTTGATTTTATAAAAATTGTTGAAATCATTGTTTTATGAGGTTTTTTATAATTTCAAAATTTTATTATTTTCACATTTTGAAGGCAAATCAGATTTTTTTTTTAGTTTTACATTTTTATTTGCAAGCATAAATGAACTTCCCTTTATGAAAATTGTAATTTCATTAAAGGGGGTTAATTTTTATGGCATTCCATAAGATATCATTTTTTAGCAATAAATTCACCTCTCTTTATGAAAATTTTGATTTCATTAAAGAAAGGTAATTTATATATTACATCAAAGGTTATTGTTTCAAAGCATTAAATTATTTCTTCTTTATGAAAATTATGATTTCATTAAAGAGGGATAATTTATGATAATATTTTTAAGGCCATTATTTTAAAGCAATAAATTATTCACTTTATGAAACTTATTTTCATCAAAGAAGGATAATTTATTTATTATATCAAAGGCTACTATAGCTACAAAGTGGGTCATTCAAATTATTCCATATTGAGGTTTAAAACAACATTAAATGAATTATTTCATCATTTGAAATTCATGTTTAAAGATAGGTTTTAATATTCTACTTCATGCTTAAAGTAGGATTTAATGCAAGGTAAAACTTGTTTAAAATTTACTTAATCAAAGAAGACAAAATCTACCTTAAAAAATTCAAGATAAAAGGAATTAAGGCTTTACATCCTGGTCATATGAGGGCCAATTCACATTTACATTTCTTTAAGTTTCATGAACAATCATTAGTATAGCATGATAAAATAAAACAACTAATGCCCCTTGTTAATAGTTACTTGCAATCACTAAGGTATTCCTAGCATTTAATTGATATATCTTCATTGAGATTACTAATACACGTGCAATGCTTATATAGCGGAACCTTGGAGAAGTTTTGTTTAACTTCTTTGCAAGAGAGGGTTTTCTGATCAAAATCCTAAGGGTGAGTGTGGTTTTGCAATTGGGAAAAATTACCACTCAATAGGAAGGTCTTATAGAGAATCCAAAAAAAGGCTAGAAGATCCTTACTGAAGATATTCTCAAAGGAGAACTCATAGGAAAAATCCACTACCAAGAAGAAGCCCCTAATAGTGAAGGACTTGGGACAATTATCACCATCCGACAACAAGCCCAAGAGAAGAAGAATTTGGCAATGAGTGCCAAATTCATGAAGAAGAATTTGGAAAGGAGTTCAAAATATTAGAAGATCTTTCTTAAAGTTAGAATTCTATTAGAAGACTTGAATATAGACTAATATCACCAAATATTTAAGATTTTAAGATTTTCTCTCATAGCAAGAAGGCATCGCTTCTTCAAATCTGCAGAAAAAGGAGGAAAACAAACCACCAAATCCTAGGTTCGTAAAAGAAAAGTCGAGACCATCATTTGGTGAAGAAAGAGTTGCAAGAACATACTCATAACAACAACTTGGTGATCCTAGACACCAAGATCTACATCCTCTACAGAAGCAATAAAAGAGCTACTACAAAAAAAGGTATGCAACATTTTGGTGCAAGTAGGTTCATTAATTCATTTACCTATCAGATTTGTTAGAAGCACATAGTTTTGGATTTAAGTTACAAATAGAAAATTAAATTACATTCTTCAAAAGTGCAAAAGGAAAAATTTATTTTTAAGGTTAATTTGCACATTAATCAAGATTTTATTAGATTTCAAAATTGGTTCTATCAACTACCTATTATATATATTTTGGAAAAATAAAAAGAAGACTAAGTCCTACAATATTAGTTGTAGTGAAATTGTAGAATAACTCTTAAAGATTCATTTTAGGTTATTCTTGATTAGTTGTAGTAAATTCTTAGTGCATTAATTTGAGAGTTGATCGGAGTGATAAGGTGTAATATTAGTGCTTTAAAAGTGAAAGACTTGCACTATTATACTACTCTCAAAAGAAATTAGTTTTTTGTGTTCTTGAAGGACAAAAAATCTTATTTGTATCAAGTGTCTAAAGACACCATTGAAGCATATAAATCTACAACTCATAGTGGCCAAAATTAGCCACCCAAAAAAGGTTAGAATCCTCCAAAACTTGGATAAGAACACAACTAACCAAAAATATAAATAAAATATTTAAATATTGAGACTTGGTGAGTCTCGAATCCAAAGCATTACAAGATTAAATACAAGAAAAGAAAGTGCAGAAAATTGCATAAATAAAAAGCTTCTATCTACTATTATCTAAGCTTGGATTTGTCATCAAAGTGTCCAAGAAAAAAGGGGAAGGTGTCTACTCATAAAAGACAACCTCAAAACCCTTATATTGCAAGAGAAAAATCAGCCATAAAACCAAATTTTTTGATCTGATATAAGAGTGTAAAAGAAGATGCATCAAAGGAGGTTTATGTACATTCTATAGTATATTTTATCGCACTCTCTTAATATAGTTTTTTACAGTCCAAGAGCAAATTCGAATGTGCCCCAAAAAGGCACAATATCTACAGGAAAAAGCAGCCAAGAAAGGCCAAATGTAAGCACTATTTTTCCCAAGCAATAGGAGCCACTCAAAGGGCTCATATTGGATGGCCAAAACTATAGAAGACAAGGCACATGGGAAGATCAAGCAGTGTATAATGAAAAATAGAAAACATACATAAAATCAAAATAGCACTCTTATCAAATCAAGTGGGCATAAAAGAAAAGGAGCACTCTTATCAAAGCAAGCTACAGAGCATTTCTACCATAAAGTGAAAGCTAATAGTGAAGTGAAGCATCAAGGAGTCCTCATCCAAGCACTGCCATTCGGAATCCATTCAAGGGCCACCAAAGCTTCACCAAATCTCCTCCATATCTCCACCAAAGCTCCACCATATCTCCACCACATCTCAACCATTAGCATTGCTTGGTTGGAGATATTTCATCTACGTAAAATAGCAAAGAACAAGGTGGAAAATGCATTGGAGAGTCTTCAAGTAAGTGTTGATAAAATATAAGGGCATGCAACTGCCACTTGTAATTCTATGAGATCCTCTATAATTCTCACAAAAGAACCATGTTACATTTTTTGGCATCGATAATCCATGCAGAAGGGGAGTTACGTACAACTAATAGCTTGATATACGTTACAACAAAGAAGTCTTGTAGACGTTGAAAAAGAAGTATTTCTTGAACAGTTCTCAAAGGAGAATCAAAATATCCAAATTCAAATGTGATATTTGTCACAAGCAGTGGAGTGATTTTGGCATCTCCACCAACCAGTCGAAGCTTCCAAGAGCATTTATAACTTCTATCGTGACACTTGACACTCATTCTATCACATTTTAAATATGTCTTGGACCTTGGAAAGGAAGTCTAGCAGTTTGAAAATGATACACGTAGTAGTTTGGAAGCTACTCAATAGTGCATTGATGGCACTTTAGTATATCAACGGTAGATGCTTGGCGGTAGTTCAGGTGTGATTCGACAGTGATCCAAAGCAAGATAGGTGCAACAAAAAATACTCTCGATCAACCAACATTTAAGAAGAGCATTAAAGCCACCGGTTACCTTGGGGAATTCACACTCAAGAAGGAGATTTTACTGCCATATTCATTCGGCTTCATAAAGGTACATAACCTTAATCAAATTTCTCTTCTAATTTTCTTTCATTTTAAAAAGGGATTTATAAGGTTATAAGATAATATTGATATATTAATTAAAATCAATCTTTGTTTGAAAGCAAAACTTAGGGAAATTAATATAATATTTGCAAAATATAACTTAGGAGAAATAAGGGATACTATTTGGAATTAATCCATTTAATGTTTGCAAATATTAATGTGTTATAGTTTTCCAAATTTGGGAGTGATAAGGGTTACAACATCAAACTAGTTTTTTTTGGAAATTAGAAACACTTGAACAAAATCCTAAGGGTTTCAAAAGGGGTTATTAAAATATTTTATCAAAGTTGGAAATTTATATTCTTGTCTCAAAAATTTCTCAAAAGGGACAAAAGAAATCCAACATTAAAACCTCTTAAAAAATTGAAAAGTGCTTAGCTCAATATGAATATTAAGGAGTTAAGAAGTTGATTTTTGATCTTTGCAAAATGTTTACAAAATCAACCAAAAATTGAACTATATCTTTCAAAAGCACTAAATCATACTCCAAAAACATTAGGGAGTCATAAGGGATTCTACAAAACTTGATAATAATATCCATCAAATATTTTCAAGTTGAGAAGATATAAGCTTTCTACAAAAAACCTAAAATTAGGTGTTCATACTCTCATTACTAGGGAGACATAAGAAAGCCTACAATATAAGGATTAATAAAGGTTTTATCAAATAAATCTTATATAATTCAATTAAGGAGAACATATCCTAAGACTAGGGAGCTATATAAGGATGTCTACTTCTACCAATAAGTGCTTCAGAAAGGAAAAATCCAATGCCATAAAACTTGAGATCATGAATCTACTCAAGAAATCAGAAGGAAGGATTAGATATAGCTTCAAAAGTAATCCATAGTGAAGCTTTAGAAGATAAGTTTTATACTATGGAATAATATTTTCAAACTCATCTCAATAAAGCAATTGATAATGGATAAAGTGATATTTTACTTTCCTTAGCCTTTGCAAGCATATTATACATGACACTGCTCACATATAAACACTACAAGGTAGAAAATGAAGAACAAAAAGGATTGATAGAATTAATAAAAAAGAAGTCAAAAATTAATGAATCATATCTAGAAAAGTTTTTGTAATCCTCATGCAGCATCAACACTTCCTGTTTTACTAACTCAAAATATTTTCATGATGTCTTAAATGGTTGTTCATAAACTTCTGTATAGATTAAAGATAGGAAAGAAGAATCATCTTCACAAGAAACATGTAGCAGTTTAACCTCCTGTGAGAACACAGAAACCACAATCAAAGGCAAATCCAGAGATGAAGAAGAGGAACCAGTTCAATACTACTCTAAACAAGCATATAAAGGAGGAATACAATGCAAAGTCAATCGAAAGAAGAAGCCTTAGCTCCAGTTTACTCTGCATTATATGAAGACACAGTTTACCTACTGAATATGAACATAAATAATGTAGAGGAAGAATAGAAATTTCAAGAAGAAGAAGATCCATATTAAAGACTAAAGTCTTCAATAACCAAATAATGTAATACAGGGGGTGTTATAAATAGAGTTTATTCCATAATTTGAGTTATGTAAATGTATCTTCCAAGGTACATACTTAGATTACTCTAGGGGTAAGTTATCTAGTTACTTCATGCAATGTAATAAATGCATGTGTCAATGTGCAAGTTGTACATATGCAAGTTATCCCTTGCACATCTAGATAGAGTGTTGGCCAAATAAACTATTTTACCTATATAAGGATGGCCTCATATATAGATAGATATATAAATTCATAGATACGTAGAGAGTCGAGGGACATAGTGTAGCTTAGTTTTGTGTGTAACACCATCCATTAATGATGAGTGCAATGTAGTTCAGTAGCTTTATAAAGGAGTGTTCATTTCCTCCATAGCTACATTGTAATATTTTATATCATTTCTATTTATTGCATATTTCAATCATCTTGCAAATTTACTTTCCTTTATATTATTGTGCATCTAGTGATTGCTATCTCCCAAAGATTACTTCATCAAAAGCTAATAGTTTCAATGTCCATACAATTACCCTTAATTGGAATATAGAAGACGGAATCAAAAAGGACACCTAGCTCAAAGGATTCAAGAAATTAAAGAACTGGAAGAACCAACACATGAACATGAAGTTAAAGCTCTCTCAAAGAAGATAGCATTTTATGAAGACACTAACTACTTTCTTGAACATGATACAGAAAGTAGAGAATGAGAATACAATTCTAGAACCAAGATGAAGATCCATATTGAAAACTAAAGTCTTCAATACCCAAATAATGTAATACAAGGAGGTGTTATAGTATATTATATTATTGGGTACATACTAATGTACCACCTTGGGTACATAACTAGAGTAGGATTTTACTTTAGAGTAAAGTTAAATAGTTACTTCAAACATGTAATAAATGCACAAGTGTTAGAATGTGCAATGATGCAAATGTGCATGTAGTCCACATGTACATGAGTCATAGGATAGAGTCAAAGGTAGAGCGAGGGAAAAGGAACTTATCTTCCTATATAAAGGCCTTATAGTGAGTGAAATCAAGGATAGAGAATATAGAGAGTGCATAGTATAGATTGTTAGAGGAGTACAATGTAGTTCCTTTAAAAATAGTTTGTAGAGTGTTCATGTCCTCCATTATACTACATTGTACTATTTTTGTGAGATTTAATTAATGGTATATTTATGAGTTATTGTAGAAGTTTATCTCTTTGTTTTCCTACATATTATAGTGTCATTACCATATATATAATAGCTTTCTTATCTTGCATCTTGTGGTTACATTTCCTATATTATATGCTCATCAAAAGCTAAAAACAAATTGGGGTAAAAACTTTCATTTTTTATTTTATTTTTATGCACACATTGATGACCACTATGCTTCTATATTATATAGAATTTGAGCATAAATATTGTCAATGGAAAGCATGCATGGGGATGATGTTAAAGAGTTAGGTTTTTCAACCTTTCTTCATGATTTTATTCATTTTTTTGCTAAAATGAACCAAAACTAAGAAAATGAGAAAAATAAATAATAACATAGTTAGGCTAGCTAGGAAGTACCTAGGACAACATGAAAAGTGTCGATAGGAGGGTCCCATTGTCTAGGTGATGGGTTACACACCAAGAAGCCAAAAATGTCCTTTAAGATGCCCCAAAAATATTAAAACCTAAAAAAAACCATGATCATCACTTTTTGAAAATGGAAGATCATGGTCAAATAGGGAAATTTAGGTAAACCATAAACAATTATTATCTCTATGCAAAGTGATAATCATAAAAAAAGGGTGGTAAAAAATATCACTCTATAAAATTAGGTAGTCAAAGTTAAAACAAACAATTTTGGTAAAGGGTGATGATCAGGGTTGCACATCAAAATGGGGCTATTGTGGACTTGGCAAGCCATGGGTAATCACTACCATGACTAGCAATCATAATCAAATCTAGTGGTCATGATCAAACCCTAACTTTTTTTAACCAAATGACATTTCCTAACAAGGCAGAGGTTAGGGATAGGATAGAGGGTGGCATGATAAAAAGGCTAGCATGAGTGACACAACCAAATCAAAGAGGTAAGGTGATGATTACCTCTTGAGACACCAAGATCCCTCATGGATGTAGGAGTGGTTATGATAGGGGATGAATTTCTATGTATGGTTACAACTATGTAAGGCTAGCTTAGAATACATGATTGAAATGCCCTACATCAAGCCACATAAGTCATGTTATGAATTTATGCTCTTTTAAACCATAGTGACCAAAACGTTTTTGTGGAGACATATCCTAGATGAGGTGACCAAGATGATGATCACTTGAGAGGATGTGCTTTTATTATAAGCTTGCCAATCTTATGATAAACTCTATGAATTGGTACTTTAGAAAATATTTTACTATAGATGAAAATGGGCTATTAGGAAGAGATGACTAAACCAACAATGGACCATCATTCTAGAGAGTATTAGGTCATCCAATATCACCCCATTTGCATAAAGTATAGGTATAATCCTATTTGCGTACATGTTTCCTCATAATGGTATGAGTAAGGTTTTGGTGTATCTTATTTATCCATTATATCTAGCCATGGAGGAGGGCTAGATTGGACCAAAAAGAGGGCTTTCATGAGGAAATATTTATTGTATTAGGTTATATCATGACTTGTACTACATCTAGGACCATTAGGCTCACACTATCAACCCAATATTTTTACTAAATACATGGATTTATGAACATTTTGCTATGTATTGACCCTAAGGCTTACCCTAGGATGTACAACCAAGGGAGATATAGGTGAGGTTATGGAGCCACATTACAAGGATAGCATATCCATAGGTGCTATATTTGATATTGATTATTTGGGGTTAGATCATCTAGACCCTCTACCACCACTTGCAATAGACTAGACCATGGGATTTGAGGTATATCACAAGGGTACGATTGGTGATCATCATTCAAGATCCCCAAATAGGGGTGGTAGAGGCACATAGGCCAAAGAGGGTCCTAGTGAAATCTGGGTATCCCCATATAGATAAAGATTAATTGCTCCCAAATCCATAATGTAGATACCAATAGGAGCAAGTAGCAAACAAGACAAGCGATCCACCACCAACACATGGTCACCACCATCCTAGGAGGGAGCCATAGGGAATTCCAACAACATAGTGATAGAGGGGACCTAGAGGGACCATTTTTTTTAGTCCAATTTGAAGTGTTTTAGATAACATTACATCAATGGACATTTTGAGGAGTGGGGAGGAGTCTCCAGGGGAAAGGATGAACCAATAGAGCAAGCCACACTAAAGGTGAAAAATGAGGAGATGATCAGTGAGGAGGTGACCAATTAGAAAATAATTTAAAAGACTATATACGATGAGGGATTAGAGAAGAATATGACTATAGAGGAGTTATATATCTGTAAGGTTGATATTGACACAATAGACCTTTGGTCTCCATCCCCTAAGGAGGGTGATTCTAATGATGGCCACATGACCTAGGTAAAAAGTATTTTTCTACTATAACAATTTATCACTTTATGTAGATTCTATTATAGTATAATTAGAGTTAGATTTGGATTATTTACTTGTTATTATGTATCTAAATCTTTCTTGTTTGTGATTATAAAGAGTTTGTAGGAGTGATGCAAGTTGATATACAGACTACAAAGAGTCACTCTATAAGGAGTCATCGACTTTGACAATATACCACCACCATCTCCATCATATGTTGGCCCCTCAAAGAGGCAAAATGGATTTGAATAATAGAGCATGATAACTCAACATCATTTTGACTCAAGCACTAGGTAAAAATCACATAGTTTGTCAACTCTACAAGAGAGAGTTAGAGCTACAACTTTGATCGTAAGCAACTGAGAGAAAGAAATCTTTGTAGTAGAAAGATACATAGTCTCAGGTGGATCTAGAATAGGCCCATAGATATTTGGTAGGATTGTACATGTCAGTCATCATAATACTCTCAAATTCACACCTCTTGGACCATGACACAGGCACTTGACACATAGTCAAAGGCACGTAGGGATTAATTTTGTAGTTATAGTACCTATATTTTGTACCTCAAAACTAAATTTTTCTAGATTTTTTATATTTTTAAGACATAAATAATAGTAGGAGGTAGCTAGTAAGAAATTTCCCCAAAAATCCAAAATTTTTCTTAGTTTTGGTGAAGTTACGATTTGCTTGCAAAACCTACTGATTGGCTCAAAGGAATTATTCACTCAACAAAGGTGTTAATTTGCTTATAGGAGTTATAACTCAATAAGGGTGCATAGTTTACTTGTTAACATTAATTATTTGCATACAAAAATTGGTGAATCACTTGACATTTCAAGGAAAATCTCCCAAAAAGCAACATTTTTGGCATTTTATGGCACACTAATCATGTTTGTAGCTTTATAAGCCTATTATAGGCATAGTTAGATTCAATTAAATTTGGAGGTTCAACATTTTTCTAAAGTTGTCATAAATATTTACTTTTACTAATAGTAATTATATTTTACCCCAAGTAACTTAAAGGTAAACTTTTACAATTAATAAAGGCCTAAGGCCCCTATTGTAATCATATTTTGGCCATGAGAATTAGAGCTACACTCTATGAATCCTACATTATGATTTACACTCATAAGGTTGTAAGAAAGTGGCAAGTCCTTGAAAATCCCATTAGAGGCACCATCCTCATGGTTTATCAAGTACATGGTGGTTGGGTACAACCATTCTAGCCCATTTTGTCATTCGGTTATCAATTTTATAATCAAATAAATAGGTGGATATTAATGTTATTTATATTCTTATGTGTCAATTGATTCCATTTTATTCTTGATTTGGTGTAACAATTGTATTTGCTTGAATCTCTTGCACTCTAAATTTTATGCATTTACTTGTTGCACTTTATAAATTTTTATTTTTGCATTTGATTTTGTGTGTGCATTTCATTTTTATGCAAGTTTATTAGTTTAGAATAGAGGCCCAAATAATAAAATCATGGAGCTCATATTAATTTGGAGGTTGGGGGAAGGCTATGAAAAACACAATTACCCTTGGTGAAAATTGGATTTGAGGGTACAACACTTAAATATAAATCTATCCAATTCCTCGAATCAACATAGTTTTTCCAATACCTAATGGTACAAACCCTATTTCTATGAATTTTTCTCAATATTTTAATTCAAAAATGCATTTTCCATGAATGGAATGATTGTATCATTTTGTCCTCATTGATCATCACGATCATAAAACATGGCATGGACTAAGCACTTGGGGCTATAATTCCTTACATAGAGTGACATAGTAGGGCCAATATTGAGAGTGTAAGGTTTAGCTCAATCGTGGGCCTCTAGATTTTTGACAAATTATGAATCCTTTACAAGATGTGATCTTGGGTGCACACTTCCTAATCTATCAACTTGGGGGGAAAAGGGTTAGATAAAGAAAACACAAATATAGCAAAAAAAAAAAAAGCTAACAAAGTGATGATATGCCAATGATCAAATGATATCCCCCTACATAGAAACTTTGACTACAATACATTGGCATGAACACTTCCTCTCATTGACATACACAAGCATAGATTGAAATGTGAGCACACACACAAAAAGGATATGAGTCATAGCATGAAAAGAAAAAATATTTGAAATCAAATAGACATGTAGACCTCTAGTATATATATGCAAACAAAGTATAACAAAGATTATTCTAGGAGTGAGAGTTTAGATTTCCCATAAGACCATACAAAGATCCACATACTACTATACAAAATAAAATGAAGGGAAATCTATACAACTTGTTAATCCTTTACAAAGCCTAAACTTCTGTTATCTATATATTACAACCAAGGAGAGTTTTCATCTAAAAATCATAGGTTAAATAAAAATCTCAACTACTCCTTTTTAGGGATTCTAAAAATTGAATGGAAGCACCTTTTGTTGTTACTCTTGTCAACTTAGGGATTTTTGTTGTTATAGGTACCATACCCTTATATTTAATGGATCATCTATCGCTCCTTGAGTTGTTGAACTAAAATGACCTTGGTAGGTGATCCTTACTATTTTTTACTAGTATCCCATTAATATGTCTACTTGCCCTTCTTGGGTGTTTATGAACCATTATTATTTCTTTACATCTTGACCTGACTTAAAAAATATTATCCTTTAGATGGCCTACTTATTGTAAGTTTTGTTTCTTCCTTGCATCGGGTCCTTGTAAAACCTCTAAGGTGGTACTTTATCTAGCCCTTAAAATGTCAAGGGTTTCTAATTTGGTCACGATCTGAGAACTTTTATTTAATTATTTCTTGTTGTGACTCTTAAAATTTTTTATCTATAATATTTTATTCTCCTTCTAGATTTATAGGGGCTTTTTTATGTTTTGATCTAGTGCAAGATTCATCTGAGATTGGCCTTATTGGAGTTAGATCCCTAAATTCTCCTTTGAGCTTAAATTCTCTTGCTTTCCACCAACTTTGCCTTAATTATTTCTATCCTTTTTCTTCTTTTTGGCAAAGTCAAAAATTATTTCTTTTAAGCAATGCAAATTGTAGATGATCACATTTAGTCTACTTGCATGATTACCAACTTGAAATGATCCTTATTCCTTTCCCAACTCTACTGCTTCATGATGGTATCTCCTCTAAAGGATTCATTGGTGTGAAGATGTTGAATCAAACAACCTCCTTGACTGAATTTAGGATAAGTAGATATCTCTCAAGATCCCTTGATGATTAGCTCATGTGATAATCTATCTCCTTACCACTATTCTTGATCTTCCTCAATTTTCCCTCCCTAATGAATGTATCCCATGCATGTGGTGGAGAAATGATGAATGAGGAGTAAAGGACCACAAACCCAAATAAATATGGATGATATCTAGGCCTTATACCTTACTCATAGCTAATGTTTGGGTCTAACCTCTGCCAGTGATAGAGTCATATTAGTTACCATAAAAAAGTCTAATGGAATAGTACCAATAATGGGGTTTTGTTTAGTTATCACCAAAAGGGCTATGAAAAATAGTATGGGTTGTTGAATATGAAATCAGCTCATTCATATTGCATGATATTCCTCTTTCGATGACACATTTGATGATTCTTCAACATAGGCCTTTTCATGGTTAGTAATAATCTTGGGGATCTTCATTTTACTTATGGCTTCAATTTGGTTCTAGTTGTCTTCTTTATTTGAATATATTATAGTAAGATTTCATACAAATTTGGTGTATAATAGGGGTCTTTTACTCAGAAGAAGATGAATCCAAAAAATTAGGCATTATCTATTGGGTGTAGAGTCACTAGAGTGTAGCCTTGTATCTTCAGAGAAGGATAATTTACATCACCTTTTGGATCGATAAGGGAGTTCTTAGTAGTCCTTTTATAGACTTTACTTAGGGTAGAGACAAACCATATTAATTTCATCTTCCTTAGGTCCGTGCCCCTTTTCTTTTCTCATTCTTTCTCGTAACTTGAGTCTATGTTGTTTGCCTTAAGGTAATACAATAAAAATTTGTATCTTTATTTTTAGTGTTGGATTTGAATGATGTTGATCTGCATCTCTTTCATGATTTATATTATTGTATTTATTTCAAGCTTATGTGACTTTGACACCACAACTGATTTGAAAATTCTAGTTATTTGTTGTTGATCCCAAGAGTACTTTTTATTAATGTTCAAGCTACTCACTTTTCTTGGAGAGATATCCTGCATAGAAAAATTGGCTAGCAAATAAATTATTTACTTATTTATTTTTTCTCTTTTTTTGGATATTTACATGATCCAAGAAATTTTTAGGACTTTTGTGTCTGAACGAGTTCTCAAACAATTATTATAGCTTAATATACCTTTGGGGGATATAACTCCCACACTTCAGCCACCCACCAATCTATTTGGTTGTCAGGGATAAAGGAATGCATCTCATCGATCGAAGATTTAGACATCTCTTTTTCAACATAAAAATTTGGCTTAGATATTGGCAAGTGTTCAATGTGGTGCAAGAAAAGTGGTTTTGACTAGATTCTAAATCTAGTCCCATATCGGGTTTTTAAAACTATGGTAGACTAGTCTAGATATAGATACCCCCCATCTTAGTGGTGAAATATTTGGATAGGAAAATACCAAATGGAGCTAAGAGGTCAATTATTGATATCTCCTATTTGACAATTACACTTAGACATGCATTTAGTGACAATGATAATTCCTCTACTTCTCCTAAAATTTGGACAGTGTTATCATCTAGTTGTACTACCCTCCTATTGATAGGTTGATATTTTAGCCCCAATGCATTCATAAATCCTTTAGGCATGACAAATGTACTCACCCCTAATTCTATTATATAGTTCTAAATTAATTTATCCTTATAGGTTAGATATAGATAGAAAGGGGGGTTTGGGTCAACTTGTTTTTGGGGCCAAAACTTGTAGAATTACAAGTGTTTTTTTATTCTTCTCTTTTTCTTCTTCCTTGAGGGTATTTTTAATATGTTCCTTTTGCTTGGGGATATCTAAGATATCCCAAAATAGTTTCAATACTATGGACCTTTTCAAATGATCCACCACACTAAATTATTCGAGGGGAATAGCCTTTTGAGGGACATACGAGTGAATTATGGCTTTTCTTAGATCAATTGAGTGGCTATGATTGGTTTTGGTTAGGGTTATTATTGTCTAAGGATATCTATGGTGCTTTGCTTCATGGTCATTAGATTTTTTGGAGGTATAGCTATTGGAAACCTAGATTTGATATTGACTGCTTTGGCCTACATTCTTGAGGCCTTCTAGTCACTTTTTTGGATGCTATCAAGGGGCATAGATGTGAGGAAAATATAATGGGAGACCACCATCTTGTTTGGGTTGGTTTTTTTTACTGATAAAGATGATGAGATCACTTTTTTTGCTATCTTCCATCATCCATTTCTTGAATCTCATCAAATATTCTGATTAGACCCATGTCCTATTTGACACTAGATTGCCCGCTCCATCATATACTACATAAATATCCTCATCATCCTAGGTCACTAATATTTATTCCTAGGGAGCACAACTTAACTCTAGGAGAGATAGAGTTAATGTGGGTTGAACTTCCATTTAGATATTAGCTCTTGAAAATGAAGTAGATGACTAGGAAGACATTATCTAAACTATTGCAATGGCAAGGAGCCAAGATATTTCTCTTGGGTTTATCTAGATGAAGTAGGTATCTAGGGTCGGTTGTGTCAGTAAGTAGACTCTTCTATATATTTATTCTAAATGGGAACTATTTCCCTAGCATGGTTTAGTAATTCCTACTATAGAAGGATTGGTATTGGAACTATTTGATGGTCTTGACCATGGGCTTGGTCATTTTCTTGATTAGCTTAAAACTAGGACCTAGGAAAACCATTAAGTGGATTTGTGTTGTCCTGATTCCATTATGATAAAGGAGGCCTTTTCTTATTCATATAATGGTACCTCTAGGAATTATACTCCCTTATCATGGTCAAGATCTCATTGGCAACCAACATAATCAGTTTTTACATTTATTTTTTGGGTTTTCTAAAATAGAGAGCATTGAAGCAAGTGGGACTGAAGTAACTATAGGTGAAATTGAGATTAACTAAAAGGTTGTTATCTAAACAACTAGGGGGTTCAGTAAGGAGGTTGCATACTAGGATACAATAGAATATGAGGTCTAGGTGCTAGTCTTCCAACTTGAATCAAATCATGCTCAACCTGGATAGTTATAGCATAGGCATCTAGTAGGGAGTTTTCACTTCAAGCCTTAATCATTAATGATATTTTAGAATCTAAGGATTTTATATAGTATATAATATCACACTTAGAGGAGGATAAAAATCTTTAGATGTTCTATACCATGACTTGTGGACTCTAAGGTTGAAATCATTTATTGTCTCCATGGGAGTTCTCTTGGTAGATGATAATTGTTCTAGGAGAAATACCTCATCTACCTTTTCTATTAATATTTAAATGAATAGAGTGATGATATGGTCCTAGTTAGCTATCAATCGAGGTTGGGATGCAAGATACCATTCTTAAGATCTTCCTTTAAATGAGGTTATCGATAATCTTAGAGCCATGTTTTACTCTAAATATTATGAAGCATGCATAGGCTCACCATGTGGTTCATATGATCAATAGGAGTAATCAAATATTACCCTATAAAGTAAGAGAGATATTTAAGATTAAATGTTAGTATCTCCTCCCATGTTTCATGTGGAATGGATGGTGCCAAGGGACCTCTATCATTTCAAGTAGGGAATATTTTGGGTGGTTGTGGAGTAGCCATGTTCTAGCCCCTAGCTCTTCTTCTTTGTGGAATAGTGTTGTTGTTCAAAAATCCACCCTAATAGAAATGTTTCCATGCCCCATGAACCTCAACCAACATTGAATGATTGCACGACCAAGCAGCTATGCGGATCAATCTCTAGATAAGGTCGATTCCTCATAAATCCTAGCTAACTATGAACAGGAAAAATGGATTTGAAAGAAAGGAAAAGAAGATGAAGCTATAACTTACATGGGGATGAGTGCAACTTCATAAAAAAATAAACCATATAAGAAGCACAAGTAAACCACCTAAAAAATCAACCAACCTTACTTTTATCTAGAATTTATTGAAAGCAAATTCTAGAACTACCAAGTGAAAAGCATGAAATCTAGATTGCAAAATTAGATCTTATACACTCAACTAGCTTTAACAGAAATAAACATTCAATTTTCAAACACTCAATTGCTTGATCAGAGACCAAATAGTAAACACAGTTTTATTTCTCAGATAGTAAAAATTTACATATGAGCTGTAATGGCCAAATATTCAATGCCTAAAATGACTTGCATTCTAGTATATATAGACTTTACAATAAATGCTACATTTTCAATATGGTGTGTGGTGGATGAGATGGTGTGGTTGTGCTTGTGGGGGTGACCATGCTACAAATCTCTTCTAATATTCTACAGTCTATAGTGGAAGATGATTGTTAGAAGGAGACATGTAGTACAATTTGAATCTAGACCCTTGATAAATTTTGCCTCATTTAACTAATTTTATGGATCATAAACTTATCCACTTGCTCCCAAAAGGAAATAAAAATTAAATGCACTTTCAATCCTCTTAAAGCTAACCACTTTCATGGATTCGAGACTCGACCTACTACCACCCACTAAACAGGCACCAAACCTCTTAATTGTCAACCACCCATCGTACATCCTCATAAATAGGACACTACCTTCCTTCCTATAGAGGTCCTCTGATGTGGTGTAAGTTCCATGATGGGTAAACTTTTAGGATCTTCTCATTGTTCACTATCAACCTAAAACTCTACCCGCTATGCTTCATCTTCTTTAGGTTGGGTTTTCAGGCTCCACATCACTTTTCATCTTGAGCATGATTTTGGGATCCTTCAAGGGGATGAGAGATGCCAAAACCTCTACTCAGTCCTTTATTTATGTGGGTTGTATCATATTTTTTTTGGCAGGGATTTGAGATCTAGCTAGGGCCCACTTGCATTATATTTTTTCCCTTGTTTCTTACCCGATGGGTGTCAAGGATCTTGTTCTTCCATCCATCATGCCTATGGTGGATTTTTTGGACCTACTTGGTCTCCACAAATACCCATTTCTCTGTTGGAGATAATATTTTATCAAATTTGCATGCTGGTCCAGTGGGGCTTTATGAATCACCTCATCCTTCACTCGTAGTGACCTTTTAGGATTTTATCTATGTCTTAAGTTGATCGATCCCTTCGCCCTTCTTGGTACCACCAAAAATAAGCCACCCTCATCACACTCTATCTCAACACTACTTCACTACACCTTAGAGGCTCATTGTTAGCATTCATTGCCCAATGCTCAAAGGTTTGGCTCCCAAAAACTTAATATTTCTAATATCCATCATCTTGATTATCAAAAAGGGATGAGTGGGTAAATGCGTGTAAAATTCTACCCATACTTTGTGGGAACAAGGACCCAAAAATCCATCTTTGAACAAAAAACACTTTTCAACCAAATGAAAAAGGGAAAAACAAAAAGAAGCAGCTTGAGAAGGCTGCAAGATAATAGAGGATGGTGGACGATGAGAAGCAACACCCAAACAATAGGGAAGAACACAAGGGTGAAGAGGAGAAGAAAAAAAGAAACATGAGGATGATGTAGGAAAGGAAAAATAAGAGAAATAGATAGGGAAGAAAAGAAGGAGAGGAGGTAGTCGTACAGGATTTAAAAGCACCATCAACTCAAGGAGTTAAAAGTATAATCAACTAAACAATTGTGGCCAAATAGGAAAAACAAGACAAAGTAGGAGAACAAGAGGGACACAATGTCAAGCATACCCTTAGAAAAAGATAAACATAACTACTAGATCCATGGGGTACCCTCATAGATTAGTAGATTGAATCCCTATGTTCTTGGTACATTCTTAAACATTGTATTTCCATAAATGTACTCCATTGTAGTCCAAGGCTACTTCAAGAATATATAGAATGCCAAAGAGATTGTCACAACCTCTCTTTCTCATATAATCCAACAAGAATCTACTCAACCCATTAGAATTCATCATGAAACCCTTAATTGAGCTCTCAACATCATCCTTTGGTGAATTACCAAGCTGCATATAAGGCACCTTATATATACCGATTCTCTTAGCTAACCATGACATGCACATTACTCATGAAATATTTGATTTGATGTGAATTATCTGGTAGTACATCCAAATCTCACCTTTTGGGTGCCTTTTTGACATTATGATCTCATTCCTATGTTGGGGTGATGTGTTGTCCTACTTGCATGAGCCTTGATGTACTTGTTGTTTTTATCCATTGGGCTATAGAGTCACAACACAATAAAAACAAGAAATAAACCAAGAAATAAGGAAATAAGCAGGCACAAAAATGGGAGGAAGTGCTTTTAAAAAAAAACATCACCTAGGAATCCCTTTGCATTTTTATATTTGAGTACTCTAGCGATCTAGCTAGCTAGCAGCAACTTGGTGGAATTAAAACTCCCTACAACCTCAGCTCAAGATGATGTCACCTACTATGTGTCCTTGCACATGCCACATCTTCTTATTTAATTATTGGTTATCTACACAAAATTACGGTATGCTTCATATGCCTAAGCCATAGATCCTTTTGTAACCTATCTAGTGAACCTGCCATGTTTGGACTAGATGGCATGAAACTTGAGTTGCTCTTCATGCTCACCTTGGTACTACCTACCATTGCTATTAATTGCATTATTTATCCAATCAGATCTCATGTTGGGCCTCAGAGTCCCCATACTTTAACCACCCATCATTTGTACAAACATCACTCTTATCGCCTCAATCCATGCTTGGATTTTTGACCCTTCCTAGAGCGGATACCCGCATCAAACTCTAATGGTATCAGATTGTATCATCACCCATACCTCATCCCTTTGAGTAGAAATTATTATATCATACATGATCCAATCATCAAAATTACGTCCTCTTGGATCCCCTTGGATCTAGAGACTATCAATTAGGTTACTACAGAGAACGTGAGTCGAGGATGAGTAGTACAATCTAGGCTAGAATTTTTGTGATGCCACCATCACTTTTGAAATTATTCCAGACTTACACACGAGCACTTCGGTGGGCTCCATCGTTTGCTATATGAGAGGTGAGTGTTGTTGGGGAAGCAACACTAAAGAGTTTGCTCTCCTACCATTATACTTTGGGTAGGTAGGATCAAGGTGTTATTGTGCAGTTGTTGCTCCCTAAGAGAGGTTGCCAAGCATTCATTCTCCTATGTCTCATATCTCTACAGAGAACTACAAGTAATGATTTTATCCATCATGGGGAATGCATAGGCATCTTCTTTGTATGGGTTAAGAACTTGATCTCCTCCTCATCCTCTATATTTGTATGGTAGCGCTCCTTGCTCTCAAATGAATCCCATATTTGTAGTTGGCTGCACATAGGGTTTTTATGCATGTAATTCCCAATCACTAAGCTCTTCATTTTCACCTACCGTGAGGTCTCTTTTCATGCTTTTGACCACTTCAATTAGCCATTGGATTCTCATCCTCAATTTTTGCTGCATTTGTTGCATATTCCTCTGGGGATAGGAAGGGAAATTACCTAGCATAGCTTGACATTGATCGATCATAAATCCTATAGAAAATAGGCTATGAAGTGAGGATGAAAATGGTAGAAGAGGTTGGAAAACCTCCAGGGGGAAATTTTCCCTACTTATATTAATATGCTTTCAGCTCAAAATACCTCCTTGAATATTTATGAGAACCTATTTTCTCCTAAATGCTTAATGAGAAGACTTATGTTAGGATTAAAATCTTGAACATAGTATAGATACGCTTGGGCATGGGGTGGTCGATATTCAGGGGGAATCCTTTGTCAAGTCCCATTGAATTATATATTGAAGTGTGAAATGCTCTCATAAGAGGTACTTTTGATAAATGAGAACAAGTTGAGAAATGAGAAGGTATCTCCCAAGCTTTCAAATGTGTTAATGATGACTTATTCTAGATTGACCCATGTATGTATGCTTCCATGCTCCAAATATTTGTACCATAGCAATGCTCTTCCCTTGAGAGACATAGTAAGGAGTCTAAGCATGACACCCTTAGAACCAATGTTTTGTATGATAGCCAAGGAGGCTACATATTGACAATATTCATATGCAGCACCTTTTGTACCATTGTAGCTTGATAAAGTCTTCAAAGTTACCTTGGGGATGCTATGAAAATTTGAGATATTTAGGGGGCTTGCATCATTCCAGCTAGGATATAATTGCTAAAATATTTTGGCTATGGTCCCTTAAATTTTTTAAGTTCCTCATTTGGATTGAAGTTTCCAGATAAGCATAATTTCTCTTCTAGTGAGGTCAAGGTTACTCATCAAACCTTGAGTCCTCCAGGAAAGTAAGCTTTAAGAACAATATAAAAGAACAATTGATCATGGGCTTCGACTAATCCTAAGTAGAGTTTCCAGATGAATTTAGGGATAAATATCACAAAATATAGTATCACTAGGCTCTGTTCAAAAAATTTGGTCGGACCTTAGCATCCCACTAGGTGTGCCAAAAACTATTGCGAGACCTTAGGGTCCCATAGGGCATGCCAAAAATTGTTGGTCAAAAATTTGACCTAATTGAAAGGTTTGTGTACCCTGCAAACCTCAACCAACATTGAATGATCGCATGCCCATGTGGTTGCATGGATTAATCTTCAGAGAAGTCTAGTTCCTCATAAATCCTAGCTAACTATGAATGAGGAAAAGAGAGCTAAAAGAAAGGGAAGGAAGTTGAAGCTAGAACTTACATGGGGATGGATTCAGTAGCATCAAAATATATGCAAAGAAAACATAAACCATATAAGAAACACAAGTGAACCACCTAATAGATCAACCAACCTTACTATTATCTAGCATTTATCATGCTTGAATTAAAAGTAAATTCCAAAACTATTGAGTGAAAAGCATGAAATTCATATTGTAAAATTAGAGTTTATCCACTCAGCTAGATTTAACAAAAATAAAAATTCATGTTCAAACACTCAAGATCTTGAACGGAGACCAAAAAGTAAACACACTTGTATTTCTTAGATAGTAAAATATTTACATATGAGTTGTAATGACCAAAGAGTCGATGCCTAAAATGACTTGCATTCTAGTACATATAGAATATATAATAACTATTACATTCAATATGATGGGTGGTGGATGAGACAGTGTGGTTGTGCCAATAGAGGTGGCCATGCTGCAAATATCTTCTAATATTCTATAGTATGTAGTGGAAGACGATTGCTAGGAGGTAAGTAGTACAACTTGAATCTAGACTCTTGATCAATTCTAACTCATCAATTGATTTGATGGATCATAAATTTATCCACTTGCTTCCAAAATGAAACTATAATTAAATGCATTGCCAGTCCTCTCGAATTTGATCACTTCCATGGATTCAAGACTCAACCTACTGCAACCCACTGAATTAGAACCAAAACTCTTGATTGTAAGCTATCCATTATACATCCTCATAAATTGGGCATTGTCTTCCTTATTTTAGATGTCCTTTGATGTGGCAAGAATTTCATGATGGGTAAACTTTTAGGATCCACTCATTGCTTGCTATCAACCTGTAACTCTTCCCGTTATACTTCATCTTCTTTAGGGTGGGTTTTTAGGCTTCACATTACTTTCTATCTTGGGCATGATTTTGGGATCCTTCAAGTGGATGAGGGATACCCAAACCTCTACCTGATCCTTTATTTAGGTGGCTTGTGTCATATTTTTATGGTATGGATTCAAGGTCTAGCTAGGGTTTTATCGCATCCCATTTCTTCATCCATAACTTACTCGACGGGTGTTAAGGATCCTATTATTCCATCCATCATGCCGATGGTGGGATTTTGAGACCCACCTGGGCTCCAAGAATACTCATTTCTCCATTGAAAGTAATACTTTGCAAAATTTTCATGTTGGTCCAACAGGACTTTAGGAATCACTTCATCCTTCACTCACGGTGACCCTTTGGGATTTAATCAATGTCTCAAGCTGACTGATCCCTTCACCCTTCTTAGCACCACAAAAACTACACCACCCTCATCACAACCTATCTCAACACTGCTCTGTTGTACCTCAAAATCTTATTCTTAGAATTCATTGCCCAACGCTCAAAGGTTTGGCTTCCAAAAACTTAATATTTCAAAAATCCATCATCTTGATTATCAAAATTGGATGAGTGGATAAACGCATGTAATATTTTACCCACAAGTGTCAAGTGGAGGAAGCAACTCTTATAAATTTTTAATAGCAAAGGACCTAGTGGAAGGTCTCTCATTCATAAATGTCTACGTCCTTTGGTTGGATTGGAGTCACCAAGTGAATGTGACTTATGTTCTAAGAGCAGGTAGAGTAAGGCTTTCATAAGAGCCTCTATCTAGTATCCTTTAAGTGGATTCTTCTTCGATGTTGTTTGAGCAAATTCATCAGGTGAGTGATAAAATAATTCAACAAGAAGAAATTGGTAGACTCCATCTAGAATATAATCCTAACTTATTGTTGTTATTGTAAAATGATCAGAGAGGACAAAAATTTGATGGAACTATAGGTAGGGCCCCATTAATTTATCTCTAGTACTACAATCATAACAAGTTAGGCTTAGAATCTAGTGAAGGTCTCTACATATTTCTATTCATTGAATCATTTCATCACTCACCTGGAAACTCACTCAAGTGAAAATCCAAGAAGAAGTTGCTTAAAGCACACTATATTGAGATTGTGATGAAGGTATTAATCTACCTACTCTTGACCACAAGTTGCATTCACTTGGAGTCTCCACTCCAACCAAAGGATTCAAAAGTGTATGAATGAAAGACCTACCACCAGGTCCTTTACTAGTTAAAATTTGTAAGAATTACTTCCTACACTCGACATCATTCCATGAAGAAGAAGAGCCATGGACTAGAACATGGCTACCCCACAACCACCCAAAACATTCCCTACCTAGGATGATAGATTTCCCTTGGTAGCACTCACTCTACATGAAGTATAGGAGGTGATACCATCATCTACTCAAATCTCTCTCTTACTTCATAGGAAAATATTTGACTCCTCCTCTCAAGCATTTGAACCTCATGGTGAGATTATGCACACTTAATAATATATCAAAGCAAAACATGACTCTAAGATTACTAGAAACCTCATTTAGATGAAGAGCTTGATAATAGTATCTTGCACTCTAACTTGGCTTGATAGATAACCAGGACTAGCTTGTCACTCTATTCATTAAAATATTCAGAGAGAAGGTAGATGGAGTATCTCTCATGAAACAATTATCATCTATCAAGAGAGATCCCATGGAGATGCTAGATGATTTCAACCTTAGATTTCATATGTCATGGTACAAAATACCTAAAGAGCTCCATCCTACTCCAAGTATGGAATTTATATACTGTTTAGAAGCCTTAGATTCTAAAATCTCATTAATGATTAAGGCATAAGGTGGAAACTCCCTATGGATACCTATGTTATAGCTATCCAAGATTAGCATGATCAAATTTATATTGAAAGACTAAAACCTAGGCCTCATATGCATTTGTATTCCATTATAAAACCTCCTTACCATCCCCCCAACTATTCAACCAATAACCTTTCATCCAACCTTGGTCTCACCTACAGTTACTTTGACCCCACATGCTCCAATGCTCTCTACTTTAAAAGACCTAAAAAATAAGGCAATGCAAAATTTGCTTATGTTGGTTGCTAATGAGTTCCTAACCATGAGAAGGAAGTATAATTCTTAGAGGTACCCTTAAAAAAATAATCAAAAGCCTCCTTTCCCACAAGGGAATCAGAGCAACATATTCCCACGTAATTATTTTTGTGGGCTCCAATTTTGAGCCAATCAAGAAAATAGTTGATCCCATGGTGAGGACTATCAAATGGTGTCAACACCAACCTCTTTACAATGGTAATTCCCAAAACATGGTAAGGAAATAGTGCTTATTCATAATAACTATATAGAAGAGTATGCTTCTTGGCATTATCCAACCCCATATACCTACTCCACCTAGATTAGTCTAAGAGAAATATTTCAACTCTTTATAATCGCAATACTCAAGATAATTTTTTCCCAAATATCTATTTCATATTTAGGAGTTGGGATCCAAATTGTAGGACAACCCACATTAGCTCCATCTATCCTATATTTAATTTATCCTCAAGAATAAATCTTAGTGACCTGGGATGAGTAGCTTTATGCAGTATATGATGGAGTGAGCAATCTAGTGTCCAATAGGACATATGTGTAGTTAGACTATCTAATGATATCCAAGAAGTAAGAAATGAAAGACAAGATAAAAATCAATATGATCATCCTTATCATCCAGAACAAGCCATCCCAACCAAGACGGTGGCCTCCCATTGTATTGGCATTGCATCCAAACATGTCTATGTCTTGATAGCATCGAACAAAGGGGCTAGGCAACCTCAAGTAGCCAAGCTAAAGCAACCAATATTGGCTCTAGGTTTCCAATAGCTATACCTCCAAAAAATCTAATGGACACCAAGCAAAGCACCCTAGAGACCATAAGACAATGAGAAACCTAGTTGAAACCAGTAAGAGCCACTCAATCAACTAGAGAAAAGCCATAATTCACTCCATCATATGTCTCTCAAAAGGTTATCTCCCTTTAATAATTTTATGTGGTGGATCATTTTAAAAGTTCCATAGTCTCAATACTAGTTTGGGGTATCCTAGACATCCCGAAGCAAAAGGAATTCCTTAAAAATTTCCTCATAAAAGAATAAAAAGAGAAGAATTTGCAACAAGCACCTACAATTCTACAAGTCTTGACCCTAGAAACAAATCAACCCAAACCCTACTTTATATCTATCTCTAATCTATAAGGGTAATATAATTCATAATTGTATGGTAGACTCAGGGGTGAGTACATTTGTCATTCCTAAAGGAGTTGTGGATACTTCAAGGTTAAAGTATTAGACTATCAATAGGAGGGTAGTATAAATGGATGGTAGCACTATCCAAATATTAGGAGAAGTAAAGTAACTACCATTGGCATTGAATATGTGTTCGAATATAACTATCACATAGGACATATCAATAATTAACCTCTTAGATCCATTTGACCTTTGACTATCTAGAGATTTGTTCGCTAATATGGGGGTATCTATATCTGGAATGGTCTACCATAGATTTAAGAACCTAGTATGGAACCATAATTAGAATCTAGTCAAAACCACTTTTCCTGCAACACTTTGAACACTTACTGATGTTTGAGCCAAATTTTGATCAAATTTTGACATTAGAAGAAGAGAGGTATGAATCTTTGGTCAATGGTATGCATTCCTTCATCTCTAAAGGTCAAATGGATTAGTGGGTAGCCAAAGTGTGGGAGTCACATCTCTTAAAGATATATTGAGCTACAAGAATGGGTTGAGAACCCATTCAGATGCAAAAGTCTTGACCCTTTATGGGGTCCTATTAATATCAAATATATTTAATTTTTTTTACTAACAAATTATGCTATGCAAGATATATCTCGAAGAAAAGTGAGCAACTTGAACATTAATAGAAAGTACTATTGGTATTAGCACCAAATAACTAAAATTATCAAATCAATTGTGTTGTTAAAGTTAAATAAGCTTGAAATAAATACAAGAATATTATGCATGAAGGCAAGGTAGATCAACATTATAAAAATCTAGTACTGAAAAGAAAGATAAAAGATCTTCTTGTGTCACCCTGAGGAAAATAGGATAGACTCAAGTTAGGAGAAAGGATGATAAATAAAAGGAGCATGGGCCCAAGGAAGATGAAATTAAGATAGGTAGTTGTCTTTACACCAAATAAATGCTATAAAAATACTACTAAGCACTCCCTTATTGACCCAAAAGGTGATGTAAATTATCCCTCTAAAGATACAAGGTTGCACTCTAGTGACTTCATGACAAATAGATAAGACCTAATATTTTGGGTTCATCTTCTTCTATGAGCAGTTGACCCCTGTGATCCACCAAATCTATAGTAAAATATCACTACAACTTGTTAGAAATAGATTATATTACATCATTTTGGTTATGTAAATATATCTTCCAATGTACATAATTAGAACATTAGATTACTTTAGGGGGAAGTTATCTAGTTACTTCATGCAATGTAATATATGCACAAGTGTCAATGTGCAAGTTGTATATGTGCAAGTTGTCCCTTGAATAGCTAGGTAGAGTGTTGTCCAAGGAAATTATCTTCCTATATAATAAATACCTCATTGTTAGATAGATATAGAGTCGGGGGACATAGTCAGATAGTGTATCTTAGAGCATAGTACAGTTATATGTAGATCACCATCCATTGGTGATAGGTGTAATATAGTTCAGTAAATTTATTCATGGAGTTTTCATTTCCTCCATAGCTACATTGTATTATTTTATGTCATTTCTATTTACAACATATTTTAGTCATCTAGCAGATTTATTTTCTTTCATATTATTTTACATCTTGTGATTGCTATCTCCCAGTGCTCATTACATAAAAATCTAATAGTGGTATTAGAGCCACGGTAGATCTATCCATAATAGATCAATGGGAAAACCACCATTATTATTGAGCCTAAGTTATTTGTCAACTTGACGTGCTACTGGACTAGCCATTGTCAAAAACTCTTAGAAGAGTCTATATGGTGGAATTAGGGAGAGTCACAAAGATAGGACTGAAATAAATCTCAGTTATAGAAATACTAAAATTATATTTGACTGAAGTCTTTCCACAGAGTTGTATAAATAACTCATGAATACTAGGACTCTACATTCAATCCACTATATTGACAAATCATCTAGTGGATCATTTAGAATATTTTAATTTTATTAACTATTGCCTAAAGTTTCTTTTATTGTAGAAAATTAATTCTCAGAGGATTGGGATTCCTCCTACAATAGAAATCTAGGAGACTCCAACTTCACTACCCGAAGGTCGGTGTGCCTTCATAGTGCAGAGATTAGTTTCTTTTGTAAGAGAAGAATACTATGAAAGAAGACTTCTGGTGAAGTCAGGATACTGAATATCTCCATTGTTAGATTGAAGAACTTCACAGTTGAAGAACATGCCATAGAAGTATTGATACAAAAAATTCCATAGAAGCCTTGAATAAAAGGCCATAGAAGCCTTAAATAAGAAGCCATAGAAGTCTTGATATTGAAAATGCCATAGAAGCCTTGATATTGAAAAATGCCATAGAAGCCTTGGTACTAAAAAAGGCCACATAAGCCTTGATATTGAAAAAGGCCATAGAAGCCTTGATCTTGAAGAAGAATTCGAAGAGAATATCTAATTCAGAAGTAGACTAAATATTTCAATACTAATATTTTTGTTATAGGGAAAGAAGATTCAGTGAGTTGAGAAACTTCCAAAAATAAAGTTAGGAAGAGTGTCTTCTTCAAAATTAATTTAGCACCTAATGAAAAATAGAAGAGATCGGGAGAAGATATCATTGAAGAACTTACAATCAAGGAAGAAGAAGAAGAAGAAGAAGAAGAAGGACTAGGTGAGTCTTTCTCGAATCCAAAAGTAGTAAAATTAGATATTTAGAAGAAGATATCACCAACAACACTTTAGGAGCAGAAGGTTGAAGAGAATGTCTCAAGGAAGACCATCAGAAGCTGCAAGATTGAAGACCTAGGAGAGGGCTCAAGAAGAATCCATAAAAAGACCTATAGATCCTTATTGAATAAATTATCAAAGGATAACTCATTGGATAAATACACTACCAATGATAAGCCCTTGATATTGAAGGACTTGGGACAATTATCACCATCTGATAACAATCCCAAGAGAAAAACAATTTGGAAAGGATTGCCAAATTTGAGAAGAAGAATTTTGCGAGGAGTGCCAAATATGTGAATAAGAATTTGGCAAGGAGTGCCAAATACATGAAGGATAATTTGGCAATGAGTGCCAAATCCATGAAGAATAATTTGACAAGGAGTTTCAAATCCCAAAAGAAGATCCTGCTTGAAGTCAAAATTCAATAAGAAGACTTGAAGACAGAAAAAGCTCATCAAATCTTGTATATTTTAAGATTACCTCTCACAACAAGAAGGCACTACTTCAAAGACAAAGAATTATCCAAATCTATAGTAGGAGTATAGCACAAGAGGATAACAAGCAACAAAATTCTAGGCTTGTGAAAGAAAGTTTGAGACCATTATTTGGTGGAGTTGTTCAGGATAGTCTACAAAGAGTTGCAAGATCCTACTTAAAGCAACAACTTGATGATCCTAGAAACCAAGATCTACATCCTCTACAAAAGAAAAAAAACCTACAAAAACTTTCAAAAGGTAAGCAACTTTTGGTGCAAGTAGATTCATTAATTTGATTACTTATCAGATTTGTTAAAGCACCTAAATTTGGATTAAAATTGCAAGAAGAAAATTTGATTATAGTCTTCAAAAGTGCAAAAAGAAGGTTCTTTTTAAGGTTCATTTGCACATTAATTAGGATTTGATTAGATTTAATAATTTCTTCTATCAACTACCTATCATCTAATTTGGAAAAAGAAAAAGAATACTAAGTCCTACATTGTAGTGAAACTGTAGAATAATTATTGAAGGTTCATTTCGAATTATTCTTGATTAGTTGCAGTAATTGATTAAGTGCATTATCTTGAGAGATCATTAGAGTTACAAGGTGTAATTATTAGTGCATTAAAAATAATATATTATTCGATTCATTTGCACTATTATACTACTCTCAAAATAAATTAGTTTTGTGTTTTTGAAGGGCACCAAATATGATTTGAATCAAGTGTCTAAAGACACTATTAAAGCACGTAAATATATAAAACATTGTGTCCAAGTGAAGCCATAAACATAGGTTAGAATCCTCCAAATATTTGAGAAGAACACAACTAACCAAAAACAGAAATAGAATCTTCAAATATTGAGACTTGGTGAGTCTCAAATCCAAAGCATTACAAGATTAGATGCAAGAAAAGAAAGTACAGAAAATTGCATCAATTAAAGAGCTTCTATCTACTATTATCTAAGCTTATATTTGTTATCAAAGTGTCCAAGAAAAAAATAAAAGGTGTATACTCATAAAATACAACTCAAAACCCTTATATTGCAAAAAAAATCTGCCACAAAACCAGAATTTTAGATCTGAAAAAAGAGTGCAAAAGAAGGTGCATTAAAGGAGTTTTATATACAATTTAAGGTACATTTTATTGCACTACTCTAATATGGATTTTACAGCAAAATATTAGATTTGAAAGTGCCTAAAAAGGCACAATAACTATAGGGTAAATCAGCCAAGGAAGTCCAAACGTTAGCACTCTTCTTCCCAATAAAAAGGAGCCACTCAAAGGGATCATCTTGGATGAAAGAACCTAGAAAATGAAAGCCCACATAAGGCTATCATCAAGTTGCATTTACGTAGACAAAAAGAGTGCACATCTACAAAGAGAAGGTGTCAAAATCTACACAGGAATCAGCATGTTGGAGGCATAGAAGACAAGGAGCAAAGGTGCTACATTCAAGGTCTTAAACTTGGAGAAGATCATCCACCAAAGGAAGCACCAAAATCACCATTCAAAGCTCCATAGAACCTCATAAATCCACCTATAAAAGAAAATATTACTTTCTGCCCAAGAAATATAGCAAATTAAAGGAATGGCATACAAAAGGACTTAAGGAGTTCTAATATTCTCCTTGGAAGGTGTTATAGGAAAGGACTTCATGCAAAGATATTGAATACCACTTGGTATAAACTTTCTAAGGCACCATTTCATCTCCTAGTGCTCAAGAAACCTCATGCACGAGTTACAAGGAATATCCAGGAAGTGGTGACACTTTTTATCCTCCACAAGCTTCACACAAGTGCCCATATGAGTGCCAATACATTACAGAAAGACCAAGAAGTGTTGAGCAAGAAATTGGTACTTTATTTAAGGGGAGGAGTGCTCATATGTAATAGGTGTGACATGTGTCACAAATCTCAAGATTATTCCTCCATAAAAGGCACCCAAAGTCCAAAGTTCAAAGATATAGCAAAGCATAGTCAAAGCCATCCAAGTGCAATGTGGAAGGAAGGAATAAGGAGCATTAAAGGCTCCTGGTCTTGAAGGTCAAACCTTCCTATTTTTGTAGTGCCTACATTCCAATATTGAAGACAAGGAATTCCAAAGCATATCCATTGATTCTAGCACCAAAGGTAATCTTAATATTGTTGTTATATCTAGTCAAAAAAAGCATCAAACAGTGAGGAGATTTAGCATTCGAAGGTAAGGTTTAATCCTATTTTATTATTGCTTTCATTTTTGGAGATATAAGGGTTATAATCTAAATTTAAATCTTATATTTTGAAATCAAAAGCTATAAGGGATAACTTATAAAATTGAAATAATATTTGCAATTTAACCTAGGAGAAATAAGGAATTCTACTTGGATTAAATTCTTTAATATTTTGCAAATATTATTAATTTTATAATTTTTTGAATTTGGGAGTCGTAAGGGTTACTACATTAAATTAATTTACTGGAAATTAGAAACAATCCAAGGGATATAAAAAGAGGTTATTAAGCATTTTTAGTAATATTTAAAAATTATAATATTCTTGTCTCAAAAACTTCTCAAAAGGGACAAAATAAATCCAACATTAAAACCTCTTCAAAATTAAAAAGTGTTTTGTTCAATAGGAGTAATAAGGTGTTAGAAAATTTGATTTTTGATCTTTAAAAAAATTATACAAAATCAACCAAAATTGAACTATATTTTTTACAAAAGCACTATATTATATTCCAAAAATATCTAGGGAGTCATAAGGAATTCTACAAGACTTGATAATAATAATATCTATCAGAGATTATCAAGTTGGGAAGATATAAGCTTTCTTCAAAATATAAAATTAGGTGTTCATACTCGCATTACTAGGGAGACATAAGGAAGCCTACAAACCTAAGGATTAATAAAGTTTTTATCAAAACAATATTATATACTTCAATTATGAATCATATATCCTAAAACTTGGGAGCTATAAGGATGTCTACTTCCCAAAATACCTATAAGAATAATTGCTTATGGAAAAAAAAAGCCAATGCCTTAAAACTTGAGATCATGAATCTACTCAAGAAATTGGAAGGAAATTTAGATCTAACTTTAAAATTAATTCATAGTTAAGCCTTAGAAGATAATTTTGATACTATGGAATGCTATCTTTAATCTCATCTCAATGAAGCAATTGACAATGGAAAAAGTAACATTTCACTTTCCTTAGACTTTGTGAGCATATTATACATGGCACTACTCACATATAAACACTACAAGGTAGAAAATAAAGATAAAAAATTATTGATAGAATTACTCAAAAAGAAGGTATAACTTGATGAATCATATCTAGAAAAGTTTTTTCAATCCTCATGCAGCATCAACACTTCCTATTCTACTAACTCAAAATCTTATCATGATGCCTTAAGTGGTTGTTCAAAAAATTTTGTACAGATTAAAGATAGGAAAGGATTATCTTACTCACAAGAACCAAGTAGCAGCTCAACCTTCTATGAGAGAATGGAAACCATAATTAAAGGTAAATCTAGATATGAAGAAGAAGATATAGCAGATAAAGGAGGAATACAATGCGAAGTAAATTGAAAGAAGAAGCTTCAGCTACAACTTACTCTACATCATATGAAGACACAAATTACCTACTGAACCTAAATACAAATATAGAGGAAGAATACAAATATTAATATGAAGAAGAAGATCCATATTGAAGACTAAAGTCTTCAATACCCAAATAATGTAATATAGAGGGTGTTAGAAATGGAGTATATTACATCATTTGGGTTATGTAAATGTATCTTCCAAGGTACATACTTAGGATATTAGATTACTTTAGGGAGAAGTTATCTAGTTACTTCATGCAATGTAATAAATTCACAAGTGTCAATGTGCAAGTTGTCCCTTGCACAACTAGGTAGAGTGTTGGCCAAGGAACCTATCTTCGTATATAAGAAATGTCTCATTGTTAGATAGATATAGAGTCAGGGGAATAGTCAGATAGTGTAGCTTAGAGAATAGTATAGTTTTGTGTATATCACCATCCATTGGTGATGGATGCAATGTAGTTTAGTAGCTTTATTAATGGAGTGTTCATTTCCTCCATAGCTACATTGTACTCTTTTATTTCATTCTACAACATATTTTAGTCATCTAGTAGATTTACTTTCTTTCATATTATTTTGCATCTTGTGATTGCTACCTCCCAGGGCTCATTACATAAAAATCTAACTCACCTTATCCAAATAAAGGAGACAACAACCAAAGCCAAACTGAAGCCACAAGTAAAATGAAGAGCCCTAGAATTGTTGATAATTACCAAAAGGTCTATGTCAAAGAATCAACAAAGAGTTATCACCAAAAGAGGAATATAACACAATATGAATGATTCAATTTCATATTTAATAACCCATAGTAAATTCCTCACAACCATTTTTGTGATAACTAAACCAAAGCCCATGTCTATTTGGTTCATGAGCCTTTTTGGTGAAAACTAAAATGACTCCAATAGTGATGGAGGTTGGACCCATACATTAGCTATGGATAAGATAGTAGACCTAGTTGTCATCCATATTTTTTTAGGTTCATGATCTCTAACTACTCATTCATCATCTCTCCATCACATACATGGGATATATTCAATGGGGAGAGACAACTAAGGGAAGATCAATAATAGTGGAAAGGAGATGGATTCTCATAGGATCTAATCATCAAGGTATCCTAATATATATGTAATTCCCCTATATTTAGTCAAGGAGGTCATATAATTCAACATCTTTGCACCAATAACTCCTTTAGAGGAGAGACCATCATAAAGCAGTAGAGTTGGAAAAGTCATAAGGAGCACTTTAAGTTGGGAATCATATAAGTAGACTAAATGTGATCATCTACAGTTTGCATTGCTTTAAAAGAAATAATTCTCAACAACTTTACCAAAATAAGAAAAAGTATAGAAATAATTAAGGGAAAGTTGGTGGAAAGCAAGATAATTGAAGATAAAATGAGAATTAATGGATTTCACTAAAATGAGGCTAGTCTCAATTTAACCTTACACTTGGAGATCAAAAAATAACAAAGCCTTGATAAATCTAGGAGAATAAAATATTAGAGGATCAAAACTTTTAAGAATCCTGACAAGAATAAATTATAGAAAAGTTTCAAGATCAATGATCATAAGAAACCCTTGACATCTAAAGGGCTAGATAAAAGTGCCACCTTAGATGTTTTACAAGGACACAATGCAAGGAAGAAACGAAACTTTTGAGAAATAGGTCATCTAAAGGATAATATTTTTTAAGTCAAGTCAAGATACAAAGTAGCAATAATGGTGCACAAACTCCCAAGAAGGGTAGGTAGACAAATTAATGGACCACTAGTAAAAATAGTAAGGATCACCTACTACGGTCATTTCAATTTAGTATCTCAAGGAGAGGTAGATGGTCTATTAAAGAAAAAGGTATGGCTCCTGCAACAAAAAAAATCCCTAAGTTGATAAGAGTAACAATGGAAGGTGATTCCATTCAATTTTTAGAATCCCTAGAAAGGAGTAGCTAATACTGGTAATTCAACCTACAAAATTTGGATGGAAACTCTCCCTAGTTGTAATCTATAAAAAGCAATAGTTTAGGCTTAGTAAAGGATTGACAAGTTGTATAAATTTCCTTTCATTTCTATATGTATAGTAGTATATTGATCTCTAGGTGGTCTTATGGAAAATATGAGCCCCCGCTTCTGGCATAATATTTGTAATACTGTACTTGCATATATATACTAGATGCCTACATGTCTATTTGGTTCTAAATATGTTTCATTATCATGCCCTAATCCATCTCCTTTATATGTTTGTGTGTGCGCTTGCATTTCAATTTGTGCTTATGTATGTTGAGGAGAGGAAGTGTTCACACTTATGCATTATAGTCAAAGTTGTTGTATAGGGGGATCTTCTTTGATCTTTTGCATATCACCATTTTTTTAGCTTAGGTTTTTTCCTTTTCACTATATTTGTATTTTTTTCTATCTTTTTTCCCCTAAGTTGATAGATTAGGAAGTGTGTGCCCAACACCACATCTTGTAAAGTAGTTGACCTTTGTCAAAATCTTGGAGGCCCTTGACTGAATTGAACCCCACACTCTTGGGACTAGCCTTATTGTGTCACTCTGCACAAGGTACAATAGCCCCAACCACCTAGTCCATGCCATGTATGATGGTTAGGATGATTGGAGAGATCTGTAAACACCTAAATCGTGTCATATTGAGAAGAATACCTAAATCAACCTCTTTGGGACCATATAACTCACTCTAAGTAGTCTTAGGACTAAAATGGTGTTTTTACCACTTAGATAGGATATTTCCCTTTGTAGCCCCCTTAGCCACTCAAGCCCTTTCCTACACTAAGACCCTGGTCACCATGTGACCACCCTTCCATAGGTTGACCTTAGGTGCATATAAATTAGCCTAGGTTTAACCTAACCTAGGGACATCTCATCACCCCCCCACCTTGCCTCAAAGGCTATAAATACCCCTCTCATTTGAGAGGAAGATATGACAAGAAAAAAAGGAGAGGAGAGGAGATTGAGAGGGCTAGAAGAAGGGAATGTTATTGTTATGCTACTCGAATATTTATGCATGTATGCAAATGCTCGTTATCTATTTTTTTTAGTTGCATATTTTAGTTTCATTTGATCTATATTAACAAGTGCTACTAAATCTCTCTGCCTATTTGCATGTGTGCAGGTTTCAAGTTTCAATTTCAAGGATTTCAAGTTCAACAAGATCACATCGAATCGAAGGTTCTAGAGTGGAATATCTAGATCCATTGCGGTGGACATGACAAACCCACCTCCAACATCAAGTGTAGAAGGAAGAATATCATGACACCATTGTTTGTTGTAAAAAGAGGATCATCTCCTTTAGTAGTTGAATTGTAAAAATACCCTTTTCAAAGGGGTTTATTGTTTTTTTAATTTACATGGTGGAATAGATAACCACCACGAATCTGGGTAGGTTGTCCAAATTTTATAGCCACCATAGTATTCTATTTTCTCCACCCCAAAATTCGCCACATAGATCTTTGCGTAGTCTACCCCTATAACCACCATGCCACAATAATTTTAAATATTTTACTCCGCTGAAAGCACCAGCAAAGGGACAAGCATTCAGTCTGATGAGGCCCAAGATTTGAAAAGTGGTTTATTGTAACTGTGGATTTATTTTTAATATAATAAAATGAATTTCATTTTCAGTGTATGGTGTATCTTTATTTTACTTACAAAAAAATGTTGAGCAATGAGCCCTTAGAAAATATGTTGAGCAACGACCGATGTTGAACCAAGTACAGTTGGATAGACAACACTTGGATGAGCAGTACCAATTGAGTCAATAGAGACTACAAGAAAATTGGAAGTACCATGAAAGGCTATACCAAGAGAAAATACACAAAGCCATGCAAGAGGTAGGTCCCACACCAAGGACCTATAGGGAGCAGATCCATCAAGAGTGCATGGCACACAAATAGAAATTTCCCCTAGACCTAATTGAAACCATCCTCTTCATGCACCCCCTAGGCCCCAACCATGTCAACCCAACAATGTTTAATAGGTGCATGAGGCCTACGAGGACTTAGAGTTGAAGTATCAGGACCAAAAAACAAACACAACTACCAATTAACCAAAATATTCAAAGCAAGTGAGTCATACGAATGTCAATCCACCTCACCAAAATTTTGAGGGAATTACATAGAAAACTAGAGCTATCCAAATCAAGCCACCATAGCTAAAAACTTTGAGTGAGAACAAGAGTAGGAGCTAAACCAGGAATAAGAGCATGTGGATATACTCACTAGATGAGATCATCATGAACCATCCACTTTTTCTTAGCTATTGAGGACTTTAAATCCACATCTACCTAATTGTCTCCATCCACCCCCGACATGCCCAAACATACCACTTGACTCGATGCTCATGACTAATTCAAGCTTGGGAGATTTCGTCATGAACAATACACACATCTCCCCTCCCAACATCCAAACAAAGCAACCTAGCATCGAAATGGCTCTATATTAGCAATCTAGCACATACACAGCTTCGCAATCCCCTCAATCCATCATCAATATTCCTTCATACTTCTTCCAAGACTCCATGATCCACTTGGAGTCCCCTAACACTTCTAAAGATCAGCTCAAACAACAATTGGATAATATCCTAGTCAATTTGGATAGCTCTAAATATGTGTCATTCCCCATCATTTCCATAATTGAATAGCTTGCCAAAGGCTATTATTGTCTTTGCATTTTCCTCATTTTGCTACCCATTCTTCTTGTTCCCCTCCTCAAGGAGCACCCATAACCACCGCCACCTCGATTTGTTCATCCTCCTCCATTTCCACACCCACACTTACCATAAAAACAAGTTGTCCATTCTTGTACATTATTTAACACTATGGGTGCTTAAGGTATCACATCTTCCACACAAAAAAATATCCAAAATTCCAAAAAAAATAGAAAAACACAAAAATCCAAAAACAATACAAAACATCAAAATTAGCAAAAATATTTTCATTCCACATCATGCATTCCACATACTTAATTCATTGCATTTCTATTAGGATATGTCATTCTTGCATTTCCACAAATAAGCACCACGCTTGTATGATTTTTAGAAGTCTTAATCAACCTGATACACCATCATCATTTGTAGTTTTTCTAATGAGCTTTTGCTTATTAAAGGGTCTTCGTAAGATAGGATAGATATTGAATGAACATCAACAATGATGTCTAGATGGCCACTAGCTATTTTATGCATGCATTTTAGTTTACAAAATATAAAATGGAAAGCCCCAAAATTTCACATATCATATCATCCACATTCCCCCTTTGTGAGTAACTGTGTTTTTCAACACAGCCAATGAAGTTGTTATGGGGTATTCACTAGGGTTTTGATTATTCAACGATTCCTAGTTTTCCTTCAGATTGTGTCAAAATTTGTCTTGAATTTAAAAGGTAGGGTCTTAATTTTTTTGTACCTTGCATATCTAAAAATCCCAACATAAAATCACACATTAAAATCTAATTTTTAACAAGGAAGGATGAACCTACAATGTAGTCCTTGCCACCTTGAGTGTAAGGTTTCCCTTGCTTATCCTATTATGTGCATGGTCTACAATGCTAAGAATTGACAAAAGGACACGCCCTCCCTACCTAAAGCAATAAAATCCCTTGCTCCACAAAAATGAGCAAGTATCCCAAAAAATCAAAGAGTGGTTTTCATCACTAAAGAAAATAAATCCCCTTGCTCCTCACCAAAACTGAGCAAGAATCCCCACTCAAAGGAATCAAACGAAAAGAAAGGGGTAATGAGATTGAATCCCTAGAATCCTTAGTATTAAAAATCCATGGGGTGATCTTCATTATAGAAATAGGTTGAATGAAACCTTCCTGGAAATAGAGTAGCCTTACGAGTGGTAATATGTCTGTCATATTAGCAACCTTTTTTTGTATAGACCAATGTTAGCTTGTGGATGAGCTATCTTTTGGTGGCTTGAATTGCCTAGTATTCAAGTCCAACTACATCCAACATCAAGATAATAATGACCAGTAGGTGATCCTCATTTTATGGGTTGAATGAAACCTTCCTGGCAATGGGGTAGTCTTATGCATCATTAATGAACATCACATGTGCACATAGGGATATTGAATATCTTGGTCTTCCTAATAGAATTTTATCTTTCAAAATCTTGTATAGTTATTATGCATCTTTTGACTGGTTAACTAGGATGTTTGATTCCCCTAAAAACCTTGTTGTTCCCTTATAACATCTTTTTGGTCATCCCTCCATCATCTTACATATGGGCGACTTTTAAATGTAAGACTTATTTGAAAAGGTTAACATTTTGATTTATGACCTTTGCACATTTGTGGTGCTTACATTTATATTGTTTTGCATCATCACAAAAATCCCCAAAGGCACTTAAGCCCTTTGGTCAAATCATCACAAAAGGCTCCAAAGGTACCCACATTCCTTTGGTCAAAAATCATCTAAATGCCCCAGAGGCACTTAATCCCTTTGGTCACCATCACAAAAATCCCAAAGATACCCAAATTCCTTTGGTCACAATCAAAAGGCTCCAAAGGTACCCAAAATCCTTTGGTCAATTTCATCCAAAAGCCCCAAAGGCACTCAAGCCCTTTGGTCAAATCATCACAAAAGGCTCCAAAGGTACCCAAATTCCTTTGGTCACAATAAAAAGGCTCCAAAGGTACCCAAAATCCTTTGGTAAAATTCAAAAATGCTCCAAAGGAACTTAAGCCCTTTGGTCACATCATCACAAAAAGCCCCAAAGGTACCCAAATTCCTTTGGTCACAATCAAAAGGCTCCAAAGGTACCCAAACTCCTTTGGTCAATTTTAAAAATGCTCCAAAAGCACTTAAGCCCTTTGGTCACATCAATTTCAAAAGGATCCAAAGGTAGTTCACCCCTTTGGTCACATAAAATCAACAAAATCAAGTGAACCTTGTATCTAATGATTTACCCTATACACCTGGCAGTTGTAGTGACTAACTATCCATGCAATACGATTGGATGGGTAAGTTATCATAAGGTCACTTGAACCAAAAATAGCTCCAATTATAATTGAAATGTTATCATCTCAACTCCCCAAGAAGGCCATGCAATCAGACTGCTCCAAGGAATAGAGGTGTACATTTCATTCTTTCATTTCACCTTAAGAGATCATTGAATATAGTGATTCACCTCATGCAAGAAAAAAATTGTTACCATATCAACTCCCTAAGAAGATATTATTTATGGACAACTCCAAGGGATAGAGGTCTACAATTACCTATAATGGTTGAAATCATAGTGGTAATGAGATTTTCTCCATTCCACAGTCACCAACGTCCTACAATGTCCAAAACAAGTCATCTTGGTCAAGCGACTTGTTGCTTTCATCACTTTTCATCTCCTCATTGACTCATCGCTTGAGGGGGTAGTCATACATCACAAAATTCATAATAAAAATCAATAATCAAACACTCAATCATGCAAGTTGCATTCATTCAAGAATCATTGCCAGAGACTATCATACATTTCCCTATTTGCTGGGGCAAAAGCAAAAATTTCAATAATACAAATGAATTGGTATTCCTAAAGGCTAGAGATCAGATGAAATTTTTTCTTCCAAAGCACCCTGTGTAGCCACAATGTAGACTCAAGCTTGTATTCCTACTGCCCTAAAGGTTTACCAAAAAATAAAGTTCTTCAACTTGTCAAAAGAAATGATTCAAAATGCAATGTTCATTCCATGATTGGGACATCTAACATTTATCAGATCCATGAACATCATCAACCCTAAATTTGACTCAAGGTCATCTATTTTTGCTCCACATTGTGTTTTCACATAACGCATCCAAAAAAGTGAAGATTATAACTTGAAACACAGAGAAAAACAAATCATATTGTAGAACTGGAAAACACAGTAAAAAAGAAGAAATTGCAGTTTTTAGAAGATGAAATAAAGGCCTCGCACTTATCAAAATCACATGAAATTTATACAGCTTAGAGAGATATATAATTTCAATACACTTTCCAAATTTCAAAGCAAAAGAATTTATAAATCAAAATTTATAGCCTCTCAAAGTAGGTTGTTAATCACTTTTTTTAGAAACAGGATTGCAGCTGCGTTTTTCATTTTTTCCTATTCCGTTCAACTTCTTCTCTTACAATAATAAGTTTTTACCTATTCTACCCTAATACAAATATTCTAAAGTTGTTACAAGAAGTGTAATAGCCTATAGTTGTTAGAAAACTGAAACCTTCCTACAATGACACATTCTTTTATTTTGTAGTTACAAAATAGGGGGCATATTTGTTTTACTTTGTTTTTGCTGACTTGTAAATACCACATGGTCAGCATCATATTCCAACACTCTCCCCATTGATGTTGATAGGGCCAACAATCAGATCTCTCAGCATTAAAATTGATTCTTTGTAATTGGTTTTGTGAATATGTCTGCAATTTGGTCTTTGGTGTTACAATAGCTCAGTTTGATCATATTCTTCTCCACCACATCAATGATGAAATGGTACTTGATGTCAAAGTATTTTGACGAGACATGGTGGACAATATTTTGTGCCAACTTAATGGCACTTGTGTTGTCACAAAAAATTTTAGTAGGAGTTTCTTGCTTCTCCCCAATCTCTCCAAGAACTTTCCTAAGCCACAAGGCTTGTGCACTTGCTGATGTGAGTGTAATGTATTCAGCTTCTATAGAATACAATGCAATAGTATCTTGTTTTTTGTAACTCCAAGTAATCAATCCTGAACCAAGGGAGAAACAATTTCCACTAGTGGAATTTCGGTCATCAAGATTACTTCTCCAATCACTATCACTGAAACCAATCAACTTCAAATTCTGAGATGAGGAGTAATGAATGCCAAAATCAATTATACCTTGCACATATCTCAGTATTCTCTTGGCTGCCTTAAAATTCAATGTAGAAGGATCAACCATGTACCTTGAACAAAGTGATACTGCATAACAAATATCAAGCCTAGTATTGCAAAGAAACATTAAACTCCCAATAATGCTTCTATATTCAGTTTTGTTTGCATGATCATCCCCATCATCCAAACACAAAAGCTCTCCATGTGTAATTGGAGTAGCTACAGACTTTCAATCAATCATACCAAACTTCTTCAACATGTCCTTTGCATACTTTGTTTGACAAAGAAAAATATCACTACTAGTTTGATTTACTTCCATGCCTAGAAAGTAACTCATCAAACCAATATTAGTCATATCAAATTCTCTTTTCATTTCCTCCTTAAAATCATCATTCATTGAATGACTACTTCCCATAAACAACAAATCATCAACATACAAGTACACAATGAGAATGTCATTACCTTGTGTCTTGTAGTACAATGTAGGCTCACTCTTGCTTCTTTGAAAGCCACACCTTTGGAAATATTCATGAATTCTTTGGTACCAAGCTCTTGGAGCTTGCTTCAACCCATACAAAGCCTTATTCAATCTATAAACTTGATCTTCTTTGCCATGGACTTAAAAACCTTGAGGTTGTGTCACATACACCTCTTCATCAAGATACCCATTGATAAAAGTACTTTTTACATCCATGTGGTGCACACTCCGGTCTTTGTGAGCAACTAAAGAGAGCACCATTCTCACTATCTCTTACCTTGCTATGGAAGCAAAAGTCTCCTAATAGTCTATGCCAAACTTTTATGTAAAGCCTTTGGCAACCAATCTAGCCTTGTATCTCTCAATGGAACCATTACTGTGTCTTTTGATCTTGTAGACCCATTTGCAGCCAATACATTTTCTATATTTGGGAAGTTCACACAATTTCCAAGTGTCATTATTTTTAATAGAATGTATTTCTTCATTAATTGCCTTCATCCACAACTTATTAGAAGCAGCATGTTTATAACAAGAAGGTTAAAAATCATCAACAACTTTTGATACAAGAGCATAATTAACAATATCACCTTTGGGGTCTCCATTGTCTTCATCTCCATATGAAAAGGATTGAAAATCCAACTAAGAGTTCTATTATTTATAAATCATTATATAGGCACTAAAGGCCCAAAATACATAACCAACCCATGAAATCATGGATTTGATTCACACGCTTAACCCAAAAGCTACAAAGGTGCAAAGAAGAATGCACGTAAACTTCTAAGTTAAGATTGCTAACTAGAAGATCCATTTTAGCTAACTTGAAGCTCACACTTCCTACTTTGAGTTCACACTTGCTAACTAACACTCTAAAAGACAACTAGAAGACAACTAGTGCCCACAAGTGCATGTGAGAAAGAGACTCACTTACAATATCAATTTGCTAGAAATAAACTAAGCAAACCTAAGCTAGGAACTACTAGAGGGGTCATATGAAAGATCATACATCAATCCTCATCACCATACAAGTGCAAATTCTCAAGTCTTTGCAAGACTTGGTTCATTTCTTGATGTTGGCCTCTTTTCAATCTTCTATTGAATTTGGTGTCAATGATTTGAGATGGTGGATGATCCTTCAACAAGATCTTTCTCTTCACATTTGTAGTTGGTGATGGAGGTGCAGAAAATATTGTAGGAACTTCTTCTTGGCTTGCTCTTGGACTTGAAGATGAACTTGTGGATCCCATGTGAGATGGTGAACCAAAATAAGTGCTTATGTACAAAGAATTATTAGTAAAAATATGTCTGGGATGAACACTTGCTTGGCTACTTGGAACAATCTCTTCAAACACATCACTATTAACACACAATTTTTGAGACTTCTAATTTCCCCCTTCATCAAAAATTGCATCTCTAGATACAAAAAAAATTCTATAATGAGGATTAAAGAATCTATAGGCCTTATATTTCTCACTATAACCAATGAAAATCATCTTCTCACTCTTAGCATCAAGTTTTTTTCTCTTCTCATCATTCACATGCACAAAAGCAACACTCCCAAAAACTCTAAAGTGTTGTACATTTGGGTTCTTTCCAAACCAACATTCATAAGGAGTACTATGCTCTAGAATCCTAGTAGGACTTCTATTAAGAATATAATTAGCAGTCCTAGTTGCTTCAGCCCAATAAAATAAACTCAAACCTTTAGTTTGCATCATACATCTTGTCATCTCCACCAAAGTCCTATTCTTTCTTTTAGCCACCCCATTTTGTTGAGGTGTGTAGGGGCTGGTCTTTTGCCTCTTGATGCCAAAATCCCTACAAAACTCTTCAAATTAATTAGAATAGAATTCACCTCCTCTATCACTCCTCAAATATTTTATGGTATGCCCACTTTTAATCTCAACAAGTGCTTTAAAATCTTTGAAGCAAATAAAAGCCTCATCTTTATGCTTAAGGAAATAAACCTAACAATATCTTGAAAAATCATCAATGAAAGTGAGAAAATAGAAAGCTTTACCAATAATTTGAGTTGGCATTGGTTCACAAATATCACTATGAACCAACTGAAGTGGATATTGGGCCCTCCATGCTTCACCTTTGGGAAATAGTCCCCTTGTTTGTTTACCAAGAGCGCACCCCTCACAAATATCCTTGGTGTCTTCTACTTTTGGCAAACCATACACAAGTGGTGAAAGCATCCTCAAACTATGAAAATTCAAATTCCCAAATCTCAAATGCCATAGCCTCCTTTTATCTTCAATACCCACACAAGAAAGTTCTCCCCCTTGCTCAACAAACCTAAATGAAAACAATTTGTTCTTAGTCATCTGCAATTTTGTGATCAACCTTCTATTCTTATCATAAATCTTGCACATTTTATCCTCAAAAACTAATTTGTAATATTTTTCTAACATTTTCCAAATGCTCATCAAAGAATGCTTCAAATCAGGTGCATAATAAATATCTTTTACCTTCAATTTACCTCTTTTTGTAGGAACCTCCATGTCCCCTTTTGCAACCACCTCCAAGCTCTTCTCATCTCCAATATTGATACTTGAATGATAAGAATGGTAAAGAGAAGAAAACAACTCCTTCTTGCCAGTCATGTGGTTTGTGCACCCATTATTAAGGATCTATATCTCATTGGTGAAACTTTTTGGTCTATCATAGGAGATAAATGCTTGCTCTTCATGGAGTGCTCCATCTTCATTTGAGTAGAACAATGTCTCATATTCAAAGAAGTCTTCCTCTCCATAATTTTTTGATCAATTAGAGGATTGTTTCAGCCTACAATCCTTCTCAAAATAGCCATATTTTTTACAATGATAACATTGAATATTTCTCATGTCTCTACCTCTACCTCTTCCTCTTGCATTTGATCCTCCTCTTGAAGCATGGGCTTGATGATCACCTTCATAATTCTAATCTTTACCTCTTCCCTCTTCTTCCTCCTCTTCTATTTCTACCTCTTCCTCTAGAGCCTCTTCCTTGTCCTCTTCCATGTGAATCATTTCCTTTGATAGAAAATGCTTGTTCTTCACTAGAACTGGCTTGCTTTTTCTTTTCTTCTCTCTTACGAATTCTTTCTTCATGAGATTTTAGAGAACCAATTAATTGGTCAAGGTCCATGGTGGAAAAATCCTTGGATTCTTCAAGCATAAGGGCAGCATTATCCCATTTCTCTATCAAATTTTTGAGAACTTTCTTAATTACAACTAGTTTCTCCACATCTTCACCAAGAGTGGATATTTTATTTACCACTACCTTTACTCTCACACAATAATCTCCTACATCTTCATTATCTTGCTGCCAAAGGTTCTCAAATTCTCTTCTCAAGGTCTGAAGCTTGACCTCTTTCACTTTATCATTTCCTTGATAATTTTATTTCAAGGCTTTCCAAGCCTCTTTTGTAGAAACACAATTTGCAATCCTTGGAAAAATGCTCTCAGAAAGAGTAGATTGCAAATGGTACAAAGCAAGACAATTATTGCTCTTTCTCCCTCATATCTTTAGTTTCATCTGATGTTAACATAGTCCAATCTGATGGTTCTATGTAACCTTCATCAATAATGCTCCATAAATATTTTCCTTTTAACAAAATCCTTATTTTGATGCTCCAATATTCATAGTTTGATCCATCAAACTTTGGAAGTGGAAGTGAGTTTGAGTTTCTTGCCATTACAACAATCTGCAACAATAAATTGAACTCTCCAAGAAATTTTAAATTAAAACTTCAAGAAAAAACCCTCACCCTTCAAACCCAACAACTCAATCTACCAAGCTCTGATACCAAATGAATATTATAACATGAAATACAGAGAAAAACGAAGCATATTGCAAAACTGGAAAATGCAGTAAAAAAGAAGAAATTGCAGTTTTTGGAAGATGAAATGAAGGCCTTCCACTTATCAGAATCATGTGAAATTTATATAGCTTAGAGAGATATATAATTTCAATACACTGTCCAAATTTTAGAGAAAAATTATTTATAAATAAAAAGTTATAGCCTCTCAAAGTAGGCTACTAATAACTTTTTTCATTAACAGGATTGCAGCTGCGTTTTTCGATTTTCCCTATTCCATTCAACTTCTCCTCTCACCAAAATGGTACAATCATATGTTTTTACCTTATTCTACCCTAATACAAATATTCTAAAGCTGTTACAAGAAGTGTAACAGTCTATAGCTGTTAGAAAATTGGATCTTCCTACAATGACACATTCTTTTATTTTACAGTTACAAAATAAGGGGCATATTTGTTTTACTTTGTTTTTACTGACATGTAAATGCCACATTGTATTCCATTCAACTTCTCCTCTCACCAAAATGGTACAATCATATGTTTTTACCTTATTCTACCCTAATACAAATATTCTAAAGTTGTTACAAGAAGTGTAACAGTCTATAGTCATTAGAAAATTGAATCTTCCTACAATGACACATTCTTTTATTTTACAGTTACAAAATAAGGGGCATATTTGTTTTACTTTGTTTTTACTGACATGTAAATGCCACATTGTCAGCATCATATTCCAACAAAAATAGGTATTTTTAGACACCTAAATCATTTCATATTGATAATACTACCTAAATCGACCTCTTTGGGACCATATGACTCACTCTAGGCAGTCTTAGGCCTAAAATAGTGGTTTTTACCACTTAAATAGGGACATTTCCCTTTGTAGTCCCCTTGGCCACTCAAGCCCTTTCCTACACTAAGCCCCTAGTCACCATGTGACCACCCTTCCATAGGTTGACCTTAGGTGCATATAACCTAACCTAGGTTTAACCTAACCTAGGGACACCTCATCACCCCCCCCCACCTTGCCTCAAAGGCTATAAATATCCCTCTCATTTGAGAGGAAGATATAACGAGAAAAAAAAGGAGAGGAGAGGGGGTTGAGAGGGCTAGAATAAGGGAAGGCTATTGTTATGTTGTTTGAATATTTATGCATGTATGCAAATGCTCGTTATCTAATTTTTTAGTTGCATATTTTAGTTTCATTTGATCTATCTTAACAGGTGCTACTAAATCTCTCTGCCTATTTGCATATGTGCAGGTTTCATATTTTAGTTTTGAGGATTTCAAGTTCAACAAGATCACATTGATTTGATGGTTTCAGATTGTAAGATCCAGATCCATTGCAGTGGTCATGACAAACCCACCTCCAACATTGAGTGTAGCAAAAAGAAGATCACGACACCATTATTTGTTGTAAAAAGGGGATCATCTCCTTTAGCAATTGAATTATAAAAATACCCTTTTTAAAGAGGTTTATTGTAACCATGGATTTATTTTCAATATAATAAAATAAATTTTATTTTTAGTGCATGGTGTCTCTTTATTTTGCTTACAAGAACAATAGATCAAAATCAAAACAAATCACCAAGTTTTTCTCTACAAGTGATTCACTTGACAAAGCTAGTGATTTGTTCAAATTTTGGGTAAGTTCAAGATTTTGCAAAAAATCAAGCAATTTGCTTGATTTAGCAAAAAAATCACTTAGTTACTCCTATACTCTAAAAATAATTCATCTAAATTTTATAGTTTTTAACCCAATTTTGCTTAAAATTTTCACTTATTTTTATTTTTCTGTGCTCAAATTTTATAGGTACTTTGAAGATGGTGACTCTAACTCAAACTTCAAAAGACTGATTTTTTTATAAAACTGACTTCAACAATATCGAAGTTAAAGAGACTAAAATCTATACTCGTATGTGCATCTACTGTGGGTAGAATAATTTAAGCTAATTTTTTTAGTTAAATTTACACATCTTATACAATAAGCAATTCACTTAACAAAGAGAACAATTCACTTGATAAAGGGTGGAATCCAGTCATCACACATCAAGTACATAATTTTCTCAAAGTGATCTATTAGGACTACTTTATTTCCCTATAATTTTTTTCTAATTCTAAAAAAAAGAGAAAATTAATTGATAAAGCAAGTGAATTGCTTGACTTTCCACTTGAATCACTCAGTTTACTTTAGTTGACTAAAATTTCACACAATGAGGGAGTTGCTTAAAATTGTAAGAAAATCATTCTGATTTACAAGTGAATCACTTGAATCGATATTTTAATAAATAATTATGTTCTAAAAGTGATTCATCTAAATTTGCAAGTGAATCACTCCAATTAGCAAACAAATCGCTCAAAATAGGCAATTTTTGAAATTTTTTAATTTTTCTAGATTTTGACCCTAATCTTTTAGATTTTATCTCTAAGATTCTATTTGTGTAGGTATAAGCATATTAATACATGATCCAAAAATTAGAAATTCAAAAAGGAGCATCAATTAGTGGATATATTTTCATTTCAACAAAGAAATGCAAAAGGAAAAAGAAAAGAATAAACTACTATATGGATGCATCAAGAGGATAAATTTGAAGAAATCCTAGTATCTAGTCTCATCTCATCAAAGGGAAAGATTCCTATGGCTGACCAACTTAGCCAAGGCTTCATGCCACCCCAAATTTTCTAACTAAACTAGTAAATGAGTTATTTGACAACCTTAGTAAACCCTACTTGGGTTAATTAGGCACCTATAATAACACACACCAACCCTCTCCACCAAATACTAGTTGATGCAAATAACATAAAAAACAACCCACTTTTTACATATCAACTCTATAATTGGCATACATCATCAAACACACAAAATATACCTCCCACAAGTATACCTCCAATACAAAGCCCACTTGTATCCAGTTTATCTAATACCTCTAACATAATTCTAATCTAGTCATTGGCCCAAATAGCATTAGTAGGCTTAAACTTGAACTTCAAACAAAATATGTAAATGGTGGTTGGAAAAATGAGATCGTTGGTGTCCCATGGAAATACCTAGGGATTAACACCACCTCCAACTAGCCAAGTGTATTAAAATTTGCAAGGACCACCCTATCAAAACCAATAAGTTTAATAGATAGGGTTGATATATACCCCACCACAATAAAACTTCCAACCACCTTCTAATCAATAATGGGTGTATGATCAAAATTATGTGTTGATGCTTGGATAAGGGAGGAACAACGAGCATAGGGTAGCCGCAGAGCTAGGGTTTCGACCAGCAGAGTAGCAGAAGGGTGAAACCAGCAGCCGCCAACATTCGGAGAGTGGAGTAGCAGTCTCCAAGTGCGGGGAGGGAGGAGATGTCGATGGGCGGGAAGTCATCTGCAGGGGAGCCCGAGAGAGGCTACGGTTCATGTCTTGGGCACAGCGGAGCAATCAAAGGACACCAGGGATCCGAAGGTGCGGAAGCGTCTGGACCTATTGAAGAAGACCGGGCTATTGACGGTGTCAGTTGGGGTAAGGACCCACCAGACAAAGGGGGTGGTGGGGCTCAAAATTCTTATGCCCAGGTAGCGGCCTTAGAAACCCTAAATGGTTTTTTTACCAAAGAGTTGTTTCCAGTTGAGGATGAGCTGGACATCTCGATGGAAGTTCTTTCAAGCTTCATGTAGTTTGAGAAATTTACCCTCATAGGCAAATTCATTGGCGGCCATCCCGACATGGAAACTATTCGAAAGTGGGCAGCAATAAAATGGAGGACTTCTGGTCATATGGAGCTAGCAACCCTATCCCGAGGTTTTTTTGCCATTAGACTAAATAATAAGGAGGATTACTGTAAAATTCTGGCTGGCGGGCCATGGTTTCTGGGCCACAAAAGTTTATTCCTTAGGAAGTGGGACATAGATTTCAGTCCTGATACCCAGAACATCAACATTGTCCCAATATGGGTTAGGCTCCTGAATCTTCCCCTCTTTGGCTGGCATGAAAATGTCATAAGCGGTATTGCACGCTCCATTGGGGAGTTGGTCACCATTGACCCACCCACCCGAGCTCGAACAAGGTTTTTCCAAGCTCGTTTTTGCATTCTGGTAGATTTGGAGGCGGAACTCCCAACTTTCATCACTCTTTGGTCTAGAGGTACCTTTCTTCATAAACAAACTATTGTCTATGAAAATAGACCAACTTTCTACCCCCAGTGTTGGTCCCAAGGGCACATCCAATTCTAGTGTCCTCTTCAAAAACCGAGTAAGCAAAAGCATGAAAACGACAACCCCCTGGAGCATGGGGAAGGTCAGGTGAAGTAGTCAAATCTTCCAGATGCGAAGGGTCATGAATCTCCAGGCCCCTCTAGAGTCTGCGTCGGACTCTCTCAGCCTAAAGAGAATCCCACTCTCCAATCGGACCCCGAGCAACTTGAGGCTGACAATCAGCAAGGAGAAAACTCCCACTTGGAAAGTGAATCACAGGAAGAGAAGGAACGGACCCCATCTCAAATTGTGACTCTGACTATTTCTCTGCCCCAAGATATGGGTCATCCCGATTTTAGCCAGTCACAGACGATGCTAGAAGATTACCTCTTAGGAAGGAGGGGTGAAAAATCCGATCACATTAGCCCTCGAAACACGAGGAGCCGAAAGCAAAGTGTGGATTTTGGTAGTGAGAGGAAGCAGGGTCGTCCTCCTAACAAAGACATGCGAGACAAAGAGACAACAAATGACGTTGCAAATGGAACCCAATGTTTCCTAGTTTTGGATGACTGTGGCGTTCAGACGGATGAAGCGCATGCATTAAAACCTCCCCCTCAACAAGGAAGGGGAGGCAAGAAAAACCTCAAACTATCTAGATGAAAGTCCTCTCATGGAATGTGAGAGGATTGAATGGTGCAGCCAAACAAAGGTTAGTGGTTGATCTCCATAGGAGGACTAATCCTTCCATCCTTATTTTGCAAGAGACCAAGGTCGATGCTATCTCCTCTGATAAAGTTGCAAAGGCCATTTGGGCCAAGGCAAATTTTTTGTCCAACCCTACAGTGGGAACAGTGAGAGAACTCATGGTTCTATGGGACCCTTCGAGGTTTGAGGGCATCCTGCTATCAACTTCTAATAGAATCATCAATGTACTATTCCAGTCCAAAACCACCAATTTTTCCTGGATTCTGTCCAACATTTATGCTTCAAATTCTACCACAGAGAGCAGAAATATGGAAAGCTATCTCTCATATGAGGGAGAATTTTAGTAATTTACATTGGGTTTTAGGGGGTGACTTCAATTGTCCCCTTCATCCTTCAGAAAAAAAAGGAGGATCCGACCACTTTAGCCGCAGCTTGGAGGACTTCAAGGATTTTATCTCTACTAATGGCTTGCTCGACATCAAACTCAAAGGGGCTTCCTTCACTTGGAGTAACAGAAGGATTGGGAGTGGTTTGATTCAAGTCAAGCTCGACAGATTTTTATGTCCCAAGAAGCCATTCCTATCCTTGGCGGGGCTATCCTTTCGGCTCTTCCAAGGATTGGGTCTGACCATAACCCTATTTTCTTGGAGGCAGATGATGGGCTTGTTTTTAAAACCCCCTTCAGATTTGAATCCATGTGGATCTCTCACAAGGACTTCAAAGGTTTGGTTTCAGCATGGTGGTAATTGAAGGTGGAAGGAAATGCTCCTAAGAGGGTGGCTCTAAAGCTCAAAATGGTCAAAGAAAAGCTGAAAGTTTGGAATAAAGAGTTTTTCGACAACATTTTTGAGTCCAAAAAATCCATCTCTGAGAACCTAAAGGTTTTGGAGGAAAGGATTGAACTTGAAGGTTACATTGAGGGTCTCAGGGAGGAAGAGCAGAGTATTTTGATGGACTTTCATTCTATTCTCGCTAGGGAGGAAACATTCTGGCACCAAAAATCTCGTGACCTTTGGTTGAAGAATGGAGACACCAACACAAGGTTTTTCCATGCGTCTACTATGAGGCACAGAGGGGCCAACAATATCAGGGAAGTGGCTTGTAAGGATGGGCACATTACCAGGGAGATAGAGGAAATCAAGAGCAAAGCGGTTGACTTTTTTTAGGATTTGCTTGGCACTCCTCCGGACAGCAACCTTCAGGTCCAGAAATCTTTGCTCACCAATTTTTTTACTAAAGTCCCCCATGAGGTAAGCATTAAGCTTATGGAACCTTTTTCCTCGTCCGAGATTAAGGAAGCATTGTTCTCCATGCAACCAGATAAGGCCCCTGGCCCCGATGGTTTCCCCCCTGATTCTTCCAAGTCATGTGGGAGGTTATGGGTCCGGATGTGTGCGATGCTATTCGGGTTATTCAATCTTCCAGATCCATCCACCTAAAACTCAATTCCACATTTCTTGCCCTCATTCCTAAGTATCCTGCCTGCAAAATTTTCTCTGACTATCGGCCCATCAGCCTGTGCAATGTTTTTTACAAGATTCTTACCAAGTCTATAGCCAATAGACTCAAAACAGTCCTCCTCATCCTGATTGATCCTTATCAGGGAAGCACTGTTAAAGGTAGAAACATTCTTGATGGTGTCATCACTGTCCATGAGACCCTTCATTCCGCTTACCGCTCCAAGAATGCTGCTTTTTTTCTTAAGCTCGACATGAACAAAGCCTTTGATCGGGTTGATCAAAATTTTTTGTGTGCAGTCCTCCTCAAGTTCGGATTTCATACCCACTGGATTGACCTTGTCTACAGTTGTATATCCACTCCCTTTTTTTTGTCCTAGTCAATGGGTCCCTAGTTGGGTATTTCCAAAGTGCCAGAGGCCTCAGACAGGGCGATCCTTTATCCCCCATCCTTTTCATTCTTTTGGCGGAGGTTCTGAGTTGGTCCATGAAAGAGGCTCTTCGTCAGAACAAGATTTTTGGCATTTTGTCGACTTCTAGAGTTGATCCTATCACTCATAAAAAATTTGCGGATGACACCCTCATCTCCACTAGGGCATCCATTGCCCAAGCCAAATTTCTAAAGCAGATCCTGTCCTGTTATGAGCAAGATGCAGGGCAAAAGGTCAATTACATCAAGAGCAAAATCTATTTTATTAACACTCCCCTATGCAGGCAACTTCGGATTGCTAGAATTCTTGAATGCACTATTGATTCCCTGCCTACGTCCTATCTGGGGTTACCTCTATCTTATATCGGGCGGGCGAGTGGGGATATGTGGAACATGATTCTTGAGTGCCTTCATAAGAAACTTGAAACTTGGAAGGGCAAACTCCTATTGCAAGCTGGAAAAGCCACCCTTACCAATAATTTTCTTCAAGGGATCTCGACCTACTTCATGCCGGTGTTCATGCTTCCGGTTGTAGTTCACTCTAAAATTGAGAAGATTCAGAGGACCTTTCTATGGTTTGGCAGCAAAGAGAAATCTAGACTCCCCCTTGTTGCCTAGGACAAGGTGTGTTCGAGGATAGACCAAGGCGGTCTAGGGTTGAGAAGATCAAGACTTATGAATTTGGCTTTGATAGCGAAGCACGCTTGGAGGATTCTATCTAACGACCCGATGGAGTGGGTTAAGCTGGTTAAAAAGAAGTATCTTGGCCCCATTTCCTTCTTGGATGCTGAGACCTCCTCCATGGCATCGACCTTTTGGAAATCTGTGCTCCAAACCCGACATTTGATCAGCCTGGGAGCCCGTTGGATTTTGGGTGATGGCAACCTCATTTTATTTTGGAAGGATAGGTGGGCGACTAAAGAAGCCCTTGGGTCGAGGGCGGATCTCACTGGGCTAAGAGGTTTGACTGACCCTAAATCCCAACTCAGGGTGGCAGAGTTCATATACCAGAGCACTCGTTTTCCTTGATGGAAGATTCCAGTTGTGGAGGGGTTTAATAATGAGGTTACCTTTCTTACAAATATCCTCCAGTCGATTTTAATTCCTTCTGCCAGGAGGAATGACAAAATCATCTAGAGTGGTACAAAGGATGGGATTTTTTCTGTTAAATCATCTTATGAGTTTCTTACCACCAAGACTGCTCTTGACTACATGTGGAATACTGTGTGGAGGAAAGGAGTCGTCCCTAAAATCAACTTCTCTGTGTGGATTGCTTTCCACAACAAAGCCTTAACAATTGACAACCTTCACAAGAGAGGTTTTGCCTTCCCCAAAAGGTGTTACTTGTGTCTTGTAGATTACGAGACGAGGGATCATTTATTCTTGCATTGCCCATTTTCCCACTTTGTTCTTAGTATTGTCCTATCCTCCTTCCAAATCCTATGGTGCTCTCCCCATTCCCTCAAATATGCTTTCCACCAATGGCCTAATCCTTTCAAGAATCCTAAACTCTGCTTCCTCCTCGAGGCCTCCTTCCATCATTCAATTTGGCAAATTTTGTTAGAGAGGAATGCCAGAATCTTTGGTAGAGCTCCTAGAGGGCCCCCTTCTGTTGCTCAAAGGGCATTGTCCTACGTCATCGATAATTCTATTGTTGTTCCTAGTCCCCGTCCCTACCTTTCGAGCGAAGAAGCGATTCTCAAAATGATGAATCTAGGGCCATTTTTGGATGTTGTTAAAGGGCCCTGTCAAAAGAATATTGTTTGGACCAAACCCCCTGTGGGGTGGATTAAATTAAACTTTGATGGAGTGGCTAAGGGGAATCTTGGGCCCGTTGGTGCTGGGGGTGTTGTTAGATATCATGATGGGAATCTTGTGATGGCCTATTGTGAATATTTGGGCTCCCAGACAAATTACTATGTCGAAGTCTGAGGTGCTCTGAAAGGTATTCGGATACTCTCTGAGGATCCTCAACCTCTTATTATTGAGGGTGACTTGCTCAACATCATGAATTACCTTCTTGGCACCAAAAATCCATCTTGGAAAGTCTACAACATCATCCTCGAGGCAAGAACGCTTCTCTCCTATCATGGTAGGTGGAAAGCAAATCATACTTTGAGAGAAGGTAATTGTGTGGCTGACCACATGGCCAACAAAGGGCTCATGACCACATGTTCGGTCGTGTGGCGGTCTCGCTTCCCATCCGAGGTGGAAAGGTTGGCCAGAGCAGACATCCATTCATGATGCTTTCCTTGCACAGTTTTTGGAAAGCCCCCTCCGACGAGTTTTGGTGTGGCGTGGCAATTTTGTCTACTTAGCTATCCATGGTGTCTTATTTGTTTTGCTTTCCTTGTTTCATTTCTTCGGGATTTACTTGGTGTTCCTTCAGTTTTGTCCTAGTTATTTTTCATTGGGTTTCCAGGCCTAAAAGCCCTTTTTATAGTTTCCAAGTCTTTAGCATTAGGATGGCTTTACTTGCAATTAGGCTTATTGTTACAGTCAAGAGGTATGATGCATCATTAGAAATATGGCTAATTTTGTACATAAGGTTTTGGGATCCTCTATAAAAACCCATTGTTAATATATTAAAATAATTACCAAAAAAAAATAATGGGTGTATCCAAACCTAGAACCTTAATATCTACTAAATAATTTTCCGTACCTAATCCCTCCCTTTCACTCATACCAACATTGAGGCTATGTAGTGCATCATCCTCATCAATAGTTTTTCCAACCTCCTCCCAACAAAATAATCCTAGCATATCTACTAGACCTCAAATTCAACTTCCTATTAGACATCTCAAGGTCCTTTAAACCTATTCGTCTATTCACCTATTTTATTGTTTACTATGATGAGAATGGGAACAAGACTACTTTAGATCACCTCAATGGACTGTCTATGCTAAATTTAATCCATCGCATTCAAGAGGTCATAATTATATTCCTACTAATATAATCTCTTCATAATAATGTTGCTTAATGGTATAGGGGTTTACCCAATAATTCAATAACTAGTTAGAAATTGATAGTAGAACCTTTCATGCATAGGTTTGGTGGTATGAAAAATGATTATTCTATTTGGTTTTAATTAAATGCAATATAAAGAGATCCTTGAGAAAAAATGCATGACTTCAATACAAGATTCTTGAGAACCTTGAATTTAATACTATAGAATATTGGGCTAAATGAAGCACAAGCATTACCATACTATATTAAGGGGTTGTAATCTAATTTAGTGTTAATGGTTTGTAATGCTAACTATCATATACTAGTTATAGTATTCAAAGAAGTAGCAATAGGCAAGGATGTTCTCATCAATATAGAGAAGATACCCCCTATCCCATCAATGGACTACATAGCCCAAAATTTCCAAAACACCCCTATGCCTAGTAAAAAACCTAATTTATCTCCTATTCAATTGTCTCAATTGAGTACATACCTCCATCATTCTCAATCATCATACATAATTAATCATCTTGGCTAGAATGTATCATCCATAGACGCATTTCAGTAATCACTTCTAGCCCTCCCTATCCCATCTGACCCTAGAAATGAGTCCAATAGTAATTTTATGACGAAGGAAATATTGAAGGTAATTAAAACCTTGGTAAATCAAAATAACATTACAAAAAACCAATGGCAATAGTTATAGAAGACTCTACTTGATAAAAGATCAAGTTCCTCATCAAATTTCTAACTAGAGAATGAACCAAGTTTATAATCATATGATCAACACCAATGTAGAATTAGAACCTATTATGCCTTATTTGCAATGATAGGTCTAACCTTATCAGGTGCATGAGCACCATTAGGCATTCATAAACTATGTAATATACTCAACAATATCAGGTTCAACAAGTCGTTACCTTTCAAACAAGTATCTATTGCCATGTACCAGCAACCTTAAGCCATGTATTCAACATCCATTTTATGTAACCCCAATAATGCAATACTACCAAATTTCAATGCTATATAGATGGATGAAGAGTCAATCATAAAGAAATATGTCATATTTTCCATCTATCAAGGTGTAGAGACCAAGGGAAAAAAAAAATGATGGTAGAATAGCCAACCAATAAGCAAGTAGATAAAGTAAAATGTACAATAATGCTCAAGAGGGAAGGCTTCCCTTGCACTCAAAAGATAAAGGGCCTATCATGGCTCAGTAAGATAAGTAAAATAATAAATAAAACACAAGGGTAAATTACACAAAAGCACTTCAAAAGGAGGTCCAAGAAGCACAAGGTGACAAAATCCAAAGGGATAATAAAGGGAAGGAACTGATAGTAAATGATGGAGTAAGAGAAGAAATCAATAAACTAACTAAAAGGAAAAGTGATAAAAGGAGAGAACCACTACAAAGAGAGGCTAAAAGAAGTTTGAAATATCCCAATCTCATACATAAAGGACATCAAACAAACCTTAGAAAAACATCAATTTTTGCCACAAGAAGGGAAGCCCTTATCATAAAATTTAATATTATGGAGGAAATGGAGAAAACACCAACTAAGGTTAGTATGACGGAGGCCTTATCCGTACTTGGACAACGAGACATACTTTGAGAGACACTGAAATAATAAGAGAATGGTTGTGCTAAAGGTAAGTAGATAGAATCCTCCTTAGTTCAAGAAGTGACGCAAAAGAATTTGATTGCAAAACAACCATAAGATATTCAAGTCATCATTTTTATGCTCAAAATGCTCCAAAGATAAAAACCTAAATATATTTCTATTCAAAATAACACTCAACATTGAAAATTGCATCCTCAAAAGTTTACATAGTTAATTTAGGAGTAGTTATCATGGTCATACCTAAGGTAACATGCGAAGAATGGGTATTCCCTACACTAAAATAACTACACACCCAATATAGATGAATGGGACAAGAGTAAATGTAATAGGTATTCTCAAATATCTGGTCATGACTATAGGCAAGTACCCAAAATTCATGGTAAGATAAGAAGTCATAGTTGTAAATCTACCATCGTACTTTTGAATGTTACTATATAGAGAATAGAGAAAAACATTTATTAGGGGACGGTTATCTAGCAATGGACAACATACACATGAAGGTACCCAAGGATGGAAAAAGTATTAGATTTAAGAATGAACCTCCATACAATTATATCCTACACAAATTGGAAGATGATGATGAAGTAAAGTAGAATGAACTCCCATAATATATTATTGAGTGCAAAGAAACAAAGTGAGGGAACTACTTGACCATAGAAGTTTCTCCTAATATCCCTACCTTGATAAGCCAAGGAGCTTAAAACATATGGAAAATGTCTTTAATGGTGATAGAATTAGAAATGGGGCAAGCACTAGAGTTTAGCTCATCGATTCTCAAGGAGCACAAATTCATTATCAGAATATATGTGGAGTACAAAGAAATAGAGTTAGAGAAATACTTGATCATAGAATTTTCTCCTAGTATTCCTACTTTGATAAGATAATAAGCATTAAACACATGGACAATGTCTTCAATGGTAAAAGAATTAGAAATGGGACAAGCACTCGAGTTCAACTCATTGATCAAGGAGTACAAATTCATTACACCTATAGATTGTTGTTCAATTACATGAACAATGTATCCAAGTATGAATTCCAAAATATAGAAATCAAAGATATGAGAATATATGATGAATTTAAATTAATAGTGAATCAAGTCAATTTCCAATGTGCCACCAAGAATAAATATTCTAAGTCCTACAAACATTGGGTGTGGGACCTACTTGAAATTTTTGACTCCTACGAGATCAGAGTGATACCTAGGGATATAAATGTAAAAGTAAATGAATTAGTAGGAATGACTATAACAACCCAAGCATATCTCACCTAGTTGTCCATTCCAATCTTACTCCCTAAAATTACAAAGAGAAAATTTTGACTCAACATAAGGTTAAAGTCCCAGTTAAACTATTACCCACCCAACATTAAATTTGTACATAGGAATAATTTACTCACTCTGATATTATTGACCACTGCAAATAGTCTCTCAAGTGGTCAATATTGGCCAGATCCCACAAAAGGTGTCATCTTGTGAACACATTCTTCTCCTTTACTAAAGATCTATGTTCACAACTTAGGATTGTCCTTCTAGGGCCCATATCACCTAGAAGGATGGATGCATAATTCCTCACCCCGTAGCATGGAGGACATAGGTTTCTATAACCTATGGTCTATCCTTAGTTTCCATATATGCTATTTGTTATTCATAAGCCATGCTAGGTTATAGTGTTAGTATACCTAGTGCCTAGTTGTAGTCCACCATCTTATGGAGACATCTAGGGCCCATCAATTCTCTAGCTCGGGTCCAGGTATCCCAATTTATGTTACAACTAGTGATGAGACATCTCTTACCATCTCACCATTGAACCTTCTAGCTCTAGATTCTAGCATCTTCTAGAGTCGAAATGTTGCTAGCAATTTTCTAGTTGAACAATGTGTGTGAGACCCCTCACAGTACTACTTGTATGATAGCCTAGAATGACATCTTATTCCATCTTTCGTTACTTGTTTATAATAGAAGAACCTCTTTTCCTATGCAAGTCTACTAGAAAATGGCTATCACCAAATCACAATAGTTACCACTTGCAAACTATAGATGTTGGATGGATGTTTGTCTGACTTGACGAATCATCAAAGTATTGAAAGGTTATTCACTTATCTTGATGAATCCCTGAGAAGTTTTATTTTCAGTTTAATAGGTTGTGAAAACTCAAACCCTTGACAACTTTAGTTTTTGGTAGGAATGTTTATAAGGTTTTAATAAATCTTCTTACAATATTGAAAGTAGACTCTCATGGTAGTTTTACAATTAAAATTAACTAAAAGTATTTAAAGCAAATATCTAATAATGATATCAAAATAAAAATTAAATTCTAAAAAAAATACCATATTAAAACATTATTAAATAACCTTTAATATTTTATTGACTACTTCCAAAAATAAAAGAAATCAACTTAAATATTTGATATTTAATGATACCAAAGTCAACATTTTATTTATTAAAAGTAGTCATCCATAATGAAATTTAACCTATCTTATTTTTCTAAGGTTTATTAAATAACCTTTTCAAAAATTGGTCACTTTCATTTAATAAAAATCATGCAATATTATGGTCACATCTGGATTCAAAGGTAAAGCAATCATCTTTAAAAAACAATCATTCAAAAAAACTATAAACTACTCCCACTTTTCTATTTATTAAACCACCTAAGATCTAAGGTTAAACTTATTTTAAATAATCGTTAAATCATAACAAACATTAAAAATACTTTTCATTAAGGAATAATTATAATCCCAATGTTGACCTTATTTAAACTTTATACAACTTTAAATCATACGTTTACCGACATATCAATCATTTTCTCACTAGCCACACTAACACTTCTTGCTTTCTGAAACAAGTAATTTACAAAGCAAACGTTTTCAAATTATCTAAAAGATAATAAATATGAATTTGTTTATTTTGGGAACGAAAAAATCTCAATTCAAAGCATTCCAATTAATGAAAATGGATTCTTTTCATCTACGTATGACAGGTAATCAATTGTTTCATAATTTCACATATTTAACTTTTCATTTATTCCTCACTTGAGACTTCATGAAATCGTCTGGCCAATTGTCAATTTCAAGGGTAACACATTCTTAAAACACATAGATTTTATCAACTAAATAAGGCATCATTACTACTATTCTTAGAAATATGTTTGTTCAAAAGATGATAGCTAAGGTATAGTGTGGTTGTTCCATTGTTAGAATAAAAGCGAAGTTTACGAATCCTCACATATTTAAGCTCTTATACATTATATACATATAAAATAAATTTATTTTCTTTGTCTATTATAACTATTTGCATTCGGTTGTTTTAATGGTGCTAGGTTTATAGTCTACATTACTCTACAACGGTGACAGGTGCAGCTACCAAGCTCTGCAAACTATTGCTAATAAAACCCAAGTACAAGTTTACAAGTTTACATTTTGAAGCAAAAGTCTTAACTCATACTTGGCAAGAGCAGCAAACTACACATAAAAGGAGAAGAGTTTAAAATAAACTTTATGAAATCGTCAAACATCAAAGGTTGTGGTTAATTTCAACTTCATTTTTATTTTAGTTTTCCATAACAATAATTACTCATAAAGTTTATACACAAACCATTCTTTATAACGCACTTCAATCTGCTGTAGAGATCATTTTTTTTAAGCATAAATGATTTTATATTATTATTATTATTATTATTATTTTATTTTATTATTCTTTTTTTATAATTGACCATCCTCCAAGTTCATTTCCTAGAACTCTAAACTATACCTAAATGCACTCTAACAATAATAAAAACCATTCATAATTCACCACTCTATAAGTATTCTTTTGTGAGAAGTAAAATAAAATTACTACCTCCACTGACATTATTTTTATCGAATTGAACTCAAACTAGATTTTAATTACTATTTTCAAATAGAATTATCTCTTTCGTAGTGTCTTTTAATATTACACATTGATATAAATTTTGATTCTTTTCTGAAATGATTTGTTTGTTTTCAAATCATGTTGTAGCCGACGAACATGCAATATTTGACCAGTTGTGATCCTTTAGTAGCTAAACTATCTACACAACCTCTAAGAACTCACCATGGCAAAAGATAGAGGAATGTAGCATGTTGGGTCAGCATGGCCTTGGAATACTAAATGCAACTATGTGAATTACTATATTACAATGCAACACTCTTCTACCTTTACTATAATATCAGTTGCTCCTATTCACACACAAATACTAAACAACCCATCACAGAGTATCCACACAATCAAATATAATGACTTTTAAAGATTATCATATTACATCTTGTTATCATACACAAGTAGTACATTATAACAGATAAATAGAATATTATCTTATTAAGGTTTATTTGGGCATAATGCAATCGTTATACATAGACGTTACCTCAATGTTTCTTAATAAGCATAGTATAACCAGAAAAAACCACTCTTTCTCAAGGTAGATAATATCGAATCACAATAGAGAATAGAAATTCATAACCAGGACATTCAATCCTAAAAATTAGTGGTTTAACAATCATTCCACCTTATCTTATTTAGACAAGAAGATCTTACCTGGTATGCCTTCAACAACATACTTCCAAATACCACAAATTCGTGTTGATGTTTGTTATCGTTAACTCCCTATCTTCTGCTTCCTCCTTTTAAAGAAATTTGAAGATGAAAATGGGGTGACACAAGAAATTGCATGCATGAAGATGGTCAAGGGGTGGTTTTTCCACGTGGAAGCCACATTATGTATATACTCATATATTTTAATAAAATAAAAGAAATATAACTTATATATTATATTTTTAATTTTATTGTTATTTTTATTATTATTATTTTATTTAATTTTATTTATTCACTTTATTTCTTATTATATGTATAAAATGTAAAATTATAATTATAATAATATAAATATTCATTTATTGAAATCGAATCTAAACAAATGCATTGAACAAACGAATGCATTAAACAGATTCAATGCAATCAACAAATAAAATATCGTTACATAAACTTTCTTCAGTGGACTTCCATGTACCCATAGGCCATGGTGCTTAGAGCACTACACATCATATTCCACCTTACCTCATGCGGACATCCCCTAACTTCTGTCAGAAGGTGGGCAACAAGTACAACTAATCTTGCAACAAGTACAACTAATTTGTTCGTCTGAAGGCAACACATTTTCCTACACTTAGAAATTTTATCAGCAGTATCTCATTCTAAAGGAAATAGCAAGTAAACTAATAACAAAATGAGAGGGATGTTACATTCTCCCCCACTAAGAATAAACACAATCCTTTGTGTTTGCATTAGATATCCATTACTATGCAAATCAAACATATACTCAATATCATGTTGCAACTATTAAGATTATATTTAATATCGAAAATACAAAAAAAAAATATCTATATATATATATATATATATATATATATATATATATATATATATATATCAATGTTCAGTCAAACAATATTTATTCAAATAAATATGGAAATTGTTCTTTCATGATTGCCACATCTTCCCACGTGGCATTTCTATCAAAATAGTGGTCCCACTAGACCTTGCACTGATCTATAGTTCTTTTTTTGAGTTGTTTGGTTCTGAATCCAAGAATTTTGACTAGACAAACTTCAATGAGATGCGGGTTCGACATATGTAAATGAGAAATATCCCACACATGTAATGGATCAACCACATACTTCCTAAGGAGGGACACATGAAAAGTGTCAGGGATTTTGGACAAATTGTGTGGCAAGGCCAATTTATAGACTACTGGATTGATTTTATTGATGATATCAAATGGTCCTACAAACCTTTGATTGAGCTTGGTGGATTTTATTAAAGTTTTGGAGGGTTTTACTCTTAGGAAAAATTTATCACCTACAACAAATTCTTTGGGTGATTTTTTGAGATCGACATAGCTCTTATGACGATTCGTGACTTCCTTGAGCCATTGGAAAATTTATTCTAGTTGTTCCTCCATTTGTTTTAAAGTATATGGTTTGATCATTACTCGATATTCTAGATTATCCTAAGACAAAGGTGTTCTACACTTATGCCCATATAGAGCTTCAAATTGAGCCATACCCAATGTGGCATGGTAGCTATTGTTATAAGTAAATTCTACCAGAAAGAGATAGTCCTTCCACTTGTTTTGGTGATCCATATAGTACATCCATATCCTATATTCTAATACTTTACTAACCCTTTCATTCTACCCATCAGTTTCAAGATGATATGCAGTTTTGATGTTGAGATTTTTACCCCAAGCTCGATGTAACTCTTACCAAAATTTAGATGTGAATCGAGAATCTCTATCTAAGACAATTACCTCAAGAAACTCATGCAGATGTACTACTTCTCTGGAAATTTTTTGGGCTATAACAAGTGCATCATCATGTACATTTCCTGGTATGAAGTGGGTCACCTTGGTCAACTTGTCTACTACAACCAAAATTACATCATGTCTAAAACGGTTCTTAGGAATACCAACAATGAAGTCCAAGGAGATGACTTGCCATTTTTTAGTAGGAATTTCATAAGGATATAACCATACTCTTGGATGTTGGTGCTCAGCCTTGACATTTTGGCATTCCAAACATATTTCCACAAAATTTATTATATCCTTTTTCATTCTAGGTCAATAGTAGTCTTTTCTCAAGTTTTCACACATCTTTACCACTCCTGGGTGTGCAAAATATCTAGCATAAAGTGCTTCTTGTAAAATAGTTTTTCTCATTTCCTCATTATTTGGCACAACTATTCAATCTCTAAAATACAATAAGTCTTGCTTGATCTTAAAACCTTATTTTATCAAGTCCTTGCTCGACCTAAGCTCGGCATTGGACACAAAGTTCATTGATCTTTTGTAATTCTTTAATTTGCTTAGTTATTCCATACTAACATTGTGTCATGGCAGTTATATGTCTTCTTCTAACTTAATTTCTTTCCCTTCTATATATTCAATCCCAAAGTCATACTCAGCTAAAAATTCCATCCAATGTTGTTGTCTAGAATTTATCAATGGCTAAGTAAAAATGTACTTTAGACTTTGGTGGTTTGTCTTAAGTTCAAAAGGTTTACCCAACAAATAATATCACTGGATTTTAAGAGCGTGCACTACAACAACCAATTACGAATCATGTGTGGCATAATTAACTTCATCCATATTTATTTTCCTAGACTCATAATCCACCACCACTTCTTCTTGCATAAGAACACCCCCAAACCTTCTATGGATGCATCAGTACATACTGTGAATGACTTGTTTGGATATGGTATCTAGAGAATAGGTGTTGTTAATTTCTCCTTGAGTATTTTGAATGCTTCCTCACATTTAAATATCCATTTAAAGGCCAATCCTTTTCTTTGTATATTTTTTGAAAGTTTTTTTACAAATCGCCTGTAATATCTTGTCATTCTCATAAAGCTTCTTACTTTCGATACATTGGTAAGGGTTGGCCATTATATAATATTTTTAGGATCCATAGTAACTCCTTCAACAAAAATTATATGCCCAAGATACTGCACCTGTGGAGTGTAGAATTCACATTTAAAAAATTAGTCATATAATTGATTATTTCTAAGGATTTATAGGACAACTCTCATGTGTTGATTGTGTTCCTCTTTATTCTAAGAGTAGATCAGTATATCATAAAGAAATACAAGTATAAACTAATCTAGTTGCTCTCAAAATACACTACTCATTAAATTCATAAATATCGTAGGAGCATTTGTTAAGCCAAAGGGCAATATTGTAAACTCATAATGGTCATATCTAGTTCAAAAAGCAGTCTTGTAGGTATCCTCCTCTTAAATTCTCAACTGGTGATAACCGGACCTAAGGTCAATTTTTGAGAATATGGTGGCTCCTCTTAGTTGATCAAAAATATCATCAATTCTTGGTAGAGAATACTTGTTCTTTACTGTCATTTTATTAAGCATTTGATAATCAATACATAACCTTAATGACCCATATTTATTCTTAACAAAGAGAACTGAAGCTCCCCACAATGATACACTAGGCTTGATGTGTCCTTTTTCCAATAATTCTTGTAGTTGTGTTTTGAGCTCTTGTAATTTTGAGGGTCATTTTATATAGAGTTTGAGTAATAGGTGTTGCTCTAGGTAAGAGTTCTATGGAGAAATAAAATTCTCTCTAAGGTGGGAGACCTAGCAATTCTTCAGGGAATACATCTTTGAATTCATTTAACACGGGATATTGTTGGAAAAGGCTTGAACTAGACTCAATTTTTTATTCATATTGACTACATAAATTTTACACCCTTTTCTTAAGGCCCTTTTATCCTTCATGGCTGATAGAAGATGAGGTTATAGAGTGTCTCAGCCATAGTGGACTCAAACTCTTTTTTTGGATTCATCTGTATATTCTAACCATATTTCTTCAAATTTTAGTAAGGCTTTATGTGTCTTACACTAGTCTACACCTAAAATGATATCAAAAGTATGGATAGGAGCTACATATAGGTGCCAACTAGTTTTCCCTTGAGGTAAAGTGATTTGGGGATCAAATAAGCATTGATTTACTAAGTAGGTCTATCTAGACCCATACTCGACCTTCTGCCCATTTGCCATAAACTCAAGCCTTTCCAAAATGTCTCTCAAAATACTAGTAGATATAAAACTATCGATAGTTTCACTATCGATTAGAATATGTACTTCCTTATCACATATTTTTTCTTTCAAAAGAAAAGGTGTAGCTTGCCCTGAGAGAGTAGGATTACTTGTAGCCGACTAAATCTTACTGATAGATTCTTCAACTGCCTTTCTCCTATTAGCCCTTTGTGGGCATTAGCTAGCATAATGATCTCCTCAACACACATAACAACCATTTAGAGGTATTTCATTCTTCTAGTTGTCATCATTCTTTCTCTAGGTAGCAATCATTTTTCTTGAATCCTAAGTTGCAGTTCTTTGTTCATTTCAGCTAGTGAAGTTCATCTTCTCTTGTTGAAATTTATTATTCTAGAATCTGCCCCTATCTTTATTTTTATTATCACCTTTGTATCGTTCCCCATCCTTGGGTATTTTATACTGGTCTTTTCCCCATCTCACTGATCCTGTATTCTTCCTTTTCCTAGGATCATATCTCTCTTTTTCTATCTTCTGGTAATGTGCCTTCTTATTTTTCTTAGTTAACTCTGCATACCACGTTGAATCGTAGGCCTCTAACAGGTCCTTAGGTTTTAATATACCAACTAGATATCCGATCCTTGGATGTAATCCCATGATAAATTTTTCTACCTTAAATTCTTTCCTTCGATCGTACTTAGGTACATACTTTAGTAACTGAACAAACCTCTGATAATACTCTATAACAAACATACTTTCTTGGTGTAAATTTGTGAACTCAACAAATTTTTCTACATAAAACTATCAAGTTAGGAATATATCGTTGAATTCCTTTAGGAATGTATCCTTGGGTACATCATTAGCCTCAACTTGTTTGTTTCTCTTGTATGTTGTCCACCAGTCCAAGGTTGGCCCTCCGAAATGTGTTACTACCCATTTTGTTTTGGATTATGATGAGAGTGGCTTGATAGCATAGTACTCTTCGACATCACTTAGACAATTTTCAACCACTTCACCATCACCTTTACCATCAAATTTAGAAATTTATATTTTCCTTAGATCCTTGTTTAGTTCTACACCAACTTTTGTTCTATTAGATCCCTCCGACAGATTGTCTTGTCTGCTTTTGGGTTCTTTACTCTTAGATAAATTTTCAATCACTTTTTGCTCTTGAGTTATTATTTTCTATTGTTGATCCATTTGAGCCTTTTTTTGTTCCATGTGCTCACTCATTTGTGCCCATTTTTTCCCCATATGTTATTTTTATTAATTCAATTATTATTGCATTAATTGTAACATTTTATCCATGTTGTCTTCTTTCTGTGTAGGTTCTTTTTCTTTTTTAATGAGTTGATAAGGAGTTTCTATAACTCTCTCCCTATCGGACTCTTTAACGATTCTTCTTGGTCTCTTCCTCGAACCCTATGCAATTCCTTCTTGTAGAGTAGTAGCAGTTCTTTTAGAGGTTCCTGTAAATAAACCTAGATGCAAAAGAGCTGTCACTTTCAGGTTATCATAGCTTTCAAAATATAAGTTTCTAATACAAATTTTATGACCTAGGATTTTGCAATCTAGGGCTCTGATACCAACTGTAACAACCCAAGAATATCTCACCTGGTTGTCCATTCCAATCTTACTCCCTTAAATCACAAAGAGAAAATTTTGACTCAACATAAGGTTAAAGTCCTAGTTAAACTATTACCCACTCAACATTTAATTAGTACATAGACATAATTTACTCACTCCGAGATTACTGACCATTGCAGATGGTATCTCGAGTGGTTGAGATTGGCTAGATCCTACAAAATGTGCCATCTTGTGAATAAATTATTCTCTTTTACTAGAGGTCTATGTTCACGGTGTAGGGTTGTCCTTCTAGGGCCCATATCACTTAGAAGGGTGAATGCATAGTTCCCTATCTTGTAGCATAGAGTACATAGGTTTCTCTAACATGTTATTTGTCCTTAGTTTCTATCTCTACTATTTTTTATTCATAAGTTATGTTAGGGTATAGCATTAGTATACTTAGTACCTAGTTATAGTCCACCGTCTTATGAAGATAGTTAGGGTCCACCAATTCCTTGGCTCGAGTCTAGGTATCCTAGGTTATGTAACAATTAGTGATGAGACATCCCATACCATCTCACTACTTGACCTTCTAGCTTTGGATTCTAGCATCTGCTAGAGTTGGTATGCTACTAGCAATTCCCCAGTTGAACAATGTGCATGAGACCTCTCATGGTATTACTCGTATGATAGCCTAAAATGACGTCCCATTTTATCTTTCGTTACTTTTTTATAGCATAAGAACCTCTTGTTTTGTGCAAGTCTGCTATAAAACAGCTATCATCGAATCATATTAGTTACCACTTGCAAACTATCAATGTTGGGTGGATGTTTGTCCGACTTGACGAATCATCAAAGTATTTAAAGGTTATTCACCCATCTTGATGAATCCCTGAGAAGCTCTATTTTGAGTTTAATAGGTTGTGAAAACTCGAACACTTGATGATTTTGGTTGTTGATAGGAATATTTATAAGGTTTTAATAAATCTTCTTATAATATTGAAAGCAGGCTGTCATGGTAGTTTTATAATTAAAATTAACTAAAAGTATTTAAACCAAATATCCAAGAATGATATAAAAATAAAGATTAAATTCTAAAGAAAATACCATATTAAAACATTATTAAATAACCTTACTGTCTACTTCCAAAAATAAAAGAAACCAACTTAACTAGTTGATATTTAATGATACCAAAGCTAATATTTTATTTAATGTAGTCATCCATAATGAAATTTAACCTATCTTATTTTTTTTAAGGTTTATTAAATAACCTTTTCAAAAATTGGTCACTTTCATTTAATAAAAATCATGCAATATTATGGTCACGTTTGGCTTCAAAGGTAAAGCAATCATATTTAAAATATAATCATTCAAAAAAAACTATAAATTACCCCCGATTTTCTTATTCATTAAGCCACCTAAGATCTAAGGTTAAAGTTATTTTAAATAATCATGAAATCATAACAAACATTACAAATACTTTTCATTAAGGAATAATTATAATCCCAATACTAACCTTATTTAAAATTTATACAACTTTAAATCATATGTTTACCAGTACATCAATCATTTTCTCACTAGCCACGTTGACCCTTCTTGCTTTTTGAAACAAGTAATTTACAAAGCAAACATTTTCAAATTATTAAAAAGATATTAAATATAAATTTATTTATTTTGGAAATGGCAAAAATCTCAATTCAATGCATTCCAATTAATGAAAAGGGATTATTTTCATCTCGCTATGGCAGGTAATCAATTGTTTCATAATTTCACATATTTAACTTTTCATTTATTCCTCACTTGAGACTTCATTAATTCGTCTGGCCAATTGTAAATTTTGAGGGTAACACATTCTTCAAACACAAATTTTATCAACTAAATAATACATCATCACTACTCTCCTTAGAAATTTATTTGTTCAAACAACGATAGCCAATAAATAGTGTGGTTGTTCCATTGTTAGAATAAAAGTGAAGTTTACGAATCCTCACATATTTAACCTCTTATACATTATATACATATAAAATGGATTTATTTTCCTTTTCATTACAACTATTTTCATCCAGTTGTTTTGATGGTGCTAGGTTTATAATATACATTACTCTACAACGATGACAGGTGTGGCTACCAAGCTCTGTAAACTATTGTTAATAAAACCCAAGTACAAGTTTACATTTTGAAGCTAAAGTCTTAATTCATACCTGGAAAGAGCAATGAACTACACTTAAAAGGAGAAGAATTTAAACTAAACTTTATGAAATTGTCGAACATCAAATATTGAGGTTAATTTTGACTCCATTTTTATTTTAGTTTTCCATAACAATAATTACTCAATAAGTTTATACACAAACCATTCTTTCTAACTCACTTCAATCTGTTGTAGAGATCATTATTTTCAAGCATAAATGATTTTATATTCTTATTATTTTATTTTATTTTATTACTCTTTTTTTATAATTGACCATCCTCCAAGTTCATCTCCCATAACTCTAAACTATACTTAAACACACTCTAACAATAAAAAAAATCATTCATAATTCAACACTCTATAAGTATTCTTTTGTGAGAAGTAAAATAAAATGACAACCTCTACTAACATGATTTTTATCAAATTGAACTCAAACTAGATTTTAATTAATGTCAATATGCATATTCCAGAAAATTATTTTCAATTAGAATTATCTCTTTTGGAGTGTATCTTTTAATATTACACATTGATATAAATTTTGGTTCTTTTATGAAATGATTCGTCTACTCTCAAATCATGATGTAGTCGACGAACATTCAATCTTTGACCAGTTGTGATACTTTGGTAGCTAAATTGTATGTACAACCTCCAAGGACTCGCCATGGTGGAAGATAGAGGAATGCAGCACCCTGGGTCAGCATTGCCTTGGCATGCTAAATGCAACTATATAAAAAAAAATTGGTAAGTTAATGAAATTTACTAAAAAATGGCATTTGAAAGGTGCCCCAATGCCTTGTACATTAGCAAAACCAAGAACACAAAAGAGGGAACAAAAGAGGATGTAAAAAGGAAACACCAAAGGAACAAAATGCAATCAACAAGCAGAACCAAGAAGGACCTGAGTCACATAAAATGGATCATTACAAAAAAGTGAAAGCTAATGAAGAACACAAGCTTATACTGAGAGGGGGGGGTGAATAGTATAAGACCTCTTTTTACTTTCTCTATTTAACTTCAACTTCGCAAAGCAATGAACCAATAGCAATATCAAAGCAATGCATAAAGCAACACACAATGAGACACCAATTTTAACGTGGTTCACCCAACATGGGCTACCTCCACAAAACTTTTCTCTAAAAAGCTTTCTCAAAGTTCTTTGGGAATCCTTCCCAATTACAATGTTTATGAGCCTCAGCCTAAAGGAGAAACCTTCCCCTATTCAAGTATTTATGAGCCTCTGCCCAAAGGAGAATCCTTCCCCTCTTCACAAATTTATGAGCCTCCTGCCCAAAGGAGAATCCTTCCCCTCAGCTCTGGAAATGATACTTCAGAAGATCACCCGCCTCTTATTCTCGCTAGCACGTGGAACTCCTTTCCATAAAAGACCTCCTGTCCTTAATGCTCAGCCTCAAGAGACCTCTGTCCTCACTGATCACCTCCACAACAACTCATCAACTTGTACTAAACACAGTCAGTCGGTCCAGCGCAAGTCTTCCTCAATCTGTCATATTTGTCCCAAGCTCAACTCATAAAGCTTGAACAAATCAATCTCTACTGCACACAAGCCTTCTCAAAGACTTGTCAAAACTATCCTCAGGTTCTTCTCAAAGAACCACCTCAACTCTGTCCTCAAGTCCTCTGTTAGGACCTGTCCAAATCAGCTCACAAGTCCTCTCTAGAACTTGTCCAAATCAGCTCACAAGTCCTCACTAGAACCTGTCCAAATCAACTCACAAGTCCTCACTAGAACTTCTCCAAATCAGCTCATAAGTCCTCACTAGAACCTGTCCAAATCAGCTCACAAGTTCATCATGAAAAACTTGTTTAGCATGAACCCACAAAGAGAATTGCTAAAGACCCAATGTGATTCATCAACCTTATAAAAGCATAAAGAGAATTGTTAAAGACTCAATATGTTCTATACTTAACTCCCAATATCAATCTCAAATCTCATAGAAACATAAAGAGAATTATTGGAGACTCAATATGTTCTATACTTAACTCCCAATCTCAATCTCAATCTCAAAAGAATAATATAGATGTAGTATGCTTTTCTCAAGAACATGAAACACAACCCAACAATTGCCAACCATGCAATAACTCATATAACAATGATACTCATGTTCTTTCCACAACCAATATCTTTTCTCAACCAATTAGGGCTTTAACAACAATGCTTATAGACAAGGTTTAACCAACATCATTCAACTCAACATTAACCTTGAAGCATTCAACCAATCACTACATGAAAAGGAAACTAGTAGACATCCTTTTCCCTCCAAAGGTATTTGAACAAAACAGCCACCAACATAAATCACCAATGCAAAGAATAACTTGCTCAAATCAATCTCAATGGAGTAAGCCCAAATCATGTATTAAGTAAAGCATTAACTTGATCAAAACAACCTCTATGGAAGCAACTCAACCATCAATCTCAAAACAACCAACTAAGGGTTTCACCATCTTAATGCAAGTAGCAAGACTTACTAACATAAACCTAGTGCAAAATGCTTCCTCTTCCTCAACCAGAATTATGCATTCACCCAAAAACTCATCAATGATTTTAATGCATAAACAATCTTCAATATCCAGAAAATGGAATTACACCAACAAGAATACCTAGTAGACAACCTTTTCACTCCAAACTCAATTTCAGAAAATACACCATCACCAATATACATGGAAGAAGTTGCCCATACCTTTGTTTGAGGAAGAAGAGAATAGTTCTTCAACCTGTTACTAATACCACCCTCAACTTTGCCACCAAGTTAGGGTTAGATCATAAAAGTAACCACAAAAATATTTATTCCATAAAACACCTTATGACTCCAATCCTTAGAAGTCAACTACCAAAAATATAAAGCATACAAACAATATATCATTTTACACCTTATTTCTCCAAATTAATTAAACCATGCTCAAGGAATAATAGCTTCTAAGCAAATCTCACTCAACAATCAAGCCAAAAATCTCAACCACACACTATCAACCTTATATCTCCAAAGAAGCATTTAACCTCAAAAATAATTTTAAATAAATCTGCCCAACCACTTCTTCTTTAACAAAATGCATATTTTATTTAAAAAACCTTACCAAAAAAAAAATGCTTTCAAAAATTGCGGGTCAACAGTGCCTTCGAAAAAATCGGAGCACAAAAACTCTTCTCACACTCCACGGTGGGAGTCGAATGCTTGACCTCCCTTCAAGCGCCTTCACAGAACAGTCATTGCCACAAGGCCAATGGTGCTAGCTTGAAGGCTAGCAAGAGTCTCCTTATTCTTAACCCTTTGGCGGCGAATAAACATGGCAAAAAAACCATAGTTGTAGCTTTTACTTCCCAACCTTTGCGCAATTCGAATTTCTTTAACACCATTGCTTTGGACTATAGGTTATGGCTTATATAGCCAAACTTCCATGCTATGCACGACGTCGACGAAAGGATAATTCAAATTTTTTGAATTAATATTACTTTTGCGCCTTCGAAACAACTTTAGGGTTTATGAAACCCTTTTGATTATTTAAAAAATAATCAAAGGTCTTTTAGACCTTAGACCTTAGGTGGAGAACCCATTAAATTATTAAAATAATTTAATCACTAAATCAAATAAATAATTAATTAAAAAACCTAAAAAATGTTTTCTTAATTAATTTATTTAATTAATAAGTGTCTCTAGCCTTTGCATTAAGCTAAGAGTGGTTTTGAGAAAAACCCTTAATGCATCCACCTAGTTTCAATAAAAACCCTTAAACCTGCCATGGTTTTGATAAAAACCTTTTCATCTGCCACATGGAACTTCTCCAGAATCTTCTAGAAAAGATTCTTTGGAATCTTCAACCTTTGAAGCCAATAAATCCTCTTGACATTAATGTCAGTTCCTTTTGACATCAATGACAACTCATAGACAAGAAGCTAGGATATCAAACCCAAAATTACCAACAATCTCCCCCTTTGTCATTGATGGCAAACCATGCTTCTCAACAACACTGAAACTCAAAACTGTTGTATAGAAATCAGCTCCCCTTGACTTGAGGCTCTCCCCCTTACTCATATCTCTCCCCCTTTGTCATCAATGGCAAAGGGTCACCTTTGGGACTTGGGACTAAGAATGAGCCTCTTTGCTTAGTCCCTCCCCCACCTCCTGTTGAGGTGATTAATTCCGGGGTGGGAGTAAAACTCCCATTAGGCACTGATATTCATTAGTGTCTATAGCTGCCTTACCATGTCTTCTCTTGTTCTCCTTGTCCATATTCATGTTCCTGTTCATGTCACTATTGTTGTTCTTATTATCATTCATGTTCTTATCCATGTCTTGATTCTTGTGTCTATTCATACCCATGTTCCTGTTCTTGTACCTTGGAATTTCAGCTCTACACTGTCTAGCTATGTGACCTTCATTGTTGCACTTATAACAACTAACAATGTTATTTCTTTGAGGCATACCTGATCTTTGACTCCATCTATTTTGACCAACCCCGTTCCTGTTATTAGCCTTGCAATAAACAGCCTTGTGCCCAAACTGTTTACAAGAGTAGCAATACCCTTCAAAGAAATTACCACCTTTGAATCTGTCATTTACCTTCCTCACTTGAGTCATGCAATGTGAAGCCATGTGACCAAACTTGTGACAATAAAAACATCTTCCATTAAAATTTCCTTGATTTTACCTCTTAGGTCCTGTAAACTTTCTCCCCTTTTTCTGATTCCTATTTTTTGATTCTGTGCATCTATCACTCAATGACTCTTTTTCTGAAGTACTTTCCTCATCATAACTCTCTTCCTTTCGAAATCTCTTACTAGATTCCCCAGCAGAGTCGCCAACCTGTTCCATGTGTTTCTTACCAAAACCAAGACCTGTTTTATCTGTTGTCCTTCTTTGATCTTTGATGATTGACTTTACCTTTTTGGTGCTATCTTCAAACCTGTAAAGCTTCTCCTTATACTCTTTAGTTTCATATTTCAAGGAAGCCACTTTCTGTTCCAACTCTCTACACTCAAAAACCTTAGACTCTAACTTATCCTTAAGTTTCTGTGTCTTATCTATAGAGAAGTCAAGACTTTCTATAAGCTCATCTCTCTCAATACAAAATTCATCCAATTTATCATTGAGTCTAGCATTCTTCTTTCTTTCCTTTTTCAAAGCACTAAGAGCACTAACAAGTTCAGCTTCAAGATATACTTCACCATCCTCTATAACTTCCTCTATTTGCTTGCCTTTTGAAACATCAATGACTTTTTCAGATTTCTTATCACTAGAGGTGCTACCCTTTTCTAAAGCCATACAAAGATCTTCCTTACAATTTTTTGAAGCATCCTCATACATAGTATAACTAGAAATCAATCCATCATTTGTGCAATCATCTTCAATATGTCCAAACTTTCCACATCTAAAACATTTCATAAGGACAAATCTATGTTTCTTTTCTTCTTCTTTTTCTATTAGGAACAACATCTCATTTCCAACATCACTTGAAGAACTTTCACTATCACTACTAGAACACTTACTTGCCTTGTCTAGGTAGAAACTTTTCTTGTGTTTGTGAGAGTACCTCTTCCCTTGATTGCTTTGCTCATCTTTATTCTTCCTTTGATTCCTGTGCCTTTCAGAATCCTTGCTCTTATAATCCTGTTTATCTTCATCACTTTCATCCTTGGCAACAGTACAGTTAGTAGCATAATGACCAAAATTCCACAACTGAAACACTTGACATATTTTATACCTTTGTGCTTTCTTGAGAACTTGCCCTTCTTGTTGTAATATGCCTCTTCATCACTAGAAGACTCATCACTATCTTGAAGCTCTTTACCCTTGGATTTCTTGGTAGCCTTGAAAGCTGCCTCCTTCTTAACATCAACCTTTACTTGAGTTCTCAACTCAAATGCTACAAGTATACTATGAAGCTCATCCTTTTTCAACTTATCCAAATCCTTAGCTTCCTCAATAGCAAAAATCTTTTCACTAAATCTATTTGGAAGAGACCTCAAAATCTTATCACAAATATCATTTTCAGCAAGCTCAAGACCTAGTTCCTTCATAGAGTTAACAATCTCATCCATACGAAGCATATAGTCACTAATATTTTCTTCATCATTCATCTTGAGTTGTTCAAACATACCTTTGAAGTGTCTGAACTTGGCCTTTCGGACATTTGCATCACATGTATGAACCACCTTCAACTGTTTCCACGTTTCACTAGTTGTTTTGTAGTGAATCACCTTGGTAAGATCTGCCATCTGTAAACCCTTCAGGATTGCATTCATTGCCTTTGAATTGTTATGATGTAGGAGCCTCTCTTCCTTGGTAGAAGGACCATGCTCAGGAATGGTATACTCATCCTCAATCACTTCCCAAACTTCATTTCCAAGAGCCATAAGATGAACCTTCATCCTAGCACTCCAAAGCCCAAAATCTGCCCCATCAAGAATAGGTGTTGCATTACCACTTGTAGATTCCATTGTGTTCTTTACAATATTTTCCTTCAAGCTGTTAAACTTTTCGAAGGAACCCACTCTGATACCAATTAAAGAACACAAGATTATACTAAGAGGGGGGTGAATAGTATAAGACCTCTTTTTACTTTCTCTATTTAACTTCAACTTCGCAAAGCAATGAACCAATAGCAATATCAAAGCAATGCATAAAGCAACACACAATGAGACACCAATTTTAATGTGGTTCACCCAACATGGGCTACCTCCACAAAACTTTTCTCTAAAAATCTTTCTCAAAGTTCTTTGGGAATCCTTCCCAATTACAATGTTTATGAGCCTCAGCCCAAAGGAAAAATCTTCCCCTAATCAAGTATTTATGAGCCTCTGCCCAAAGGAGAATCCTTCCCCCTCCTCATGAATTTATGAGCCTCCTCGCCCAAAGGAGAATCCTTCCCCTCATATCCGGAAATGATACTTCAAAAGATCACCTGCCTCTTATTCTGCTAGCACGTGGAACTCCTTTCCATAGAAGACCTTCTGTCCTTAATGCTCAGCCTCAAGAGACCTCTGTCCTCACTGATCACCTCCACAACAACTCATCAACCTGTACTAAACATAGTCAGTCGGTCCAGCATAAGTCTTCCTCACTCTGTCAGATCTGTCCCAAGCTCAACTCATAAAGCTTGAACAAATCAATCTCTGCTGCACACAAGCCTTCTCAAAGACTTGTCAAAACTATCCTCGGGTTCTTCTCAAAGAACCACTTCAACTCTGTCCTCAAGTCCTCTGCTAGGACCTGTCCAAATCAGCTCACAAGTCCTCCCTAGAACTTGTCCAAATCAGCTCACAAGTCATCACTAGAACCTATCCAAATCAGCTCACAAGTCCTCACTAGAACTTGTCCAAATTAGCTCACAAGTCCTCACTAGAACCTGTCCAAATCAACTCACAAGTTCATCATGAAAAATTTGCTTAGCATGAACCCACAAAGAGAATTTCTAGAGACCCAATGTGATTCATCAACCTTATAAAAGCATAAAGAGAATTGTTAGAGACTCAATATGTTCTATACTTAACTCCCAATCTCAATCTCAAATCTCATAGAAACATAAAGAGAATTGTTAGAGACTCAATATGTTCTATACTTAACTCCCAATCTCAATCTCAATCTCAAAATAAATAAGATAGATGTAGTATGCTTTTCTCAAGAACATGAAACACAACCCAACAATTGCCAACCATGCAATAACTCATATAACAATGATACTCATGTTCTTTCCAAAACCAATATCTTTTCTCAACCAATTAGGGCTTTAACAACAATGTTTATAGACAAGGTTTAACCAACATCATTCAACTCAACATTAACCTTGAAGCATTCAACCAATCACTACATGAAAATGAAACTAGTAGACATTATTTTCCCTCCAAAGGTATTTGAAAAAAATAGCCACCAACATAAATCACCAATGCAAAGAATAACTTGCTCAAATCAATCTCAATGGAGTAAGCCCAAATCATGTATCAAGTAAAGCATTAACTTGATCAAAACAACCTCTATGGAAGCAACTCAACCATCAATCTCAAAACAGCCAACTAAGGGTTTCACCATCTCAATGCAAGTAGCAATACTTACTAACATAAACCCTAGTGCAAAATGCTTCCTCTTCCTCAACCAGAATTATGCATTCACCCAAAAACTCATCAATGATTTTAATGCATAAACAATCTTCAATATCCAGAAAATGGAATTACACCAACAAGAATACCTAGTAGACAACCTTTTCACTCCAAACTCAATTTCAGAAAATACACCATCAACAATATACATGGAAGAAGTTGCCCATACCTTTGTTTGAGGAAGAAGAGAATAGTTCTTTAACCTGTTACCAATACCACCCTCAACTTTGCCACCAAGTTAGGGTTAGATCATAAAAGTAACCACAAAAATATTTATTCCATAAAACACCTTATGACTCCAATCCTTAGAAGTCAACTACCAAAAATATAAAGCATAAAAACAATAAATCCTTTTACACCTTATTTCTCCAAATTAATTAAACCATGCTCACGGAATAATAGCTTCTAAGCAAATCTCACTCAACAATCAAGCCAAAAATCTCAACCACACACTATCAACCTTATATCTCCAAAGAAGCATTTAACCTCAAAAATAATTTTAAATAAATCTGCCCAACCACTTCTTCTTTAACAAAATGCAGATTTTATTTAAAAAACCTTACCAAAAAAAATGCTTTCGAAAATCGTGGGTCAATAGTGCCTCCGAAAAAATTGGAGCACAAAAACTCTTCTCACACTCCACGACGGGAGTTGAACGCTTGACCTCCCTTCAAGCGCCTTCGTAGAACAGTCGTTGCCACAAGGCCAACGGTGCTAGCTTGAAGGCTAGCAAGAGTCTCCTTCTCCTTAACCCTTTGGTGGTGGATAAACGTGGCAAAAAAATGATAGCCGTAGCTTTTACTTCCCAACCTTTGCGCAATTTGAATTTCTTTAACACCATTGCTTTGGACTATAGGTTATGGCTTATAAAGCCAAACTTCCATGCTATGCACGACGTCGATGGAAGGATAATTCAAATTTTTTGAATTAATATTACTTTGGCGCCTTCGAAACAACTTTAGGGTTTATGAAACCCTTTTGATTATTAAAAAATAATCAAAGGTCTTTTAGACCTTAGACCTTAGGTGGAGAACCCATTAAATTATTAAAATAATTTAATCACTAAATCAAATAAATAATTAAATAAAAAACCTTAAAAAGGTTTTATTAATTAAGTTATTTAATTAATAAGTGTCTCCAGCCTTTGCATTAAGCTGAGAGTGGTTTTGAGAAAAACCCTTAATGCATCCACCCGGTTTTAATAAAAACCCTTAAACCTGCCATGGTTTTGATAAAAACCTTTTCATCTGCCACATGGAATTTCTTCGAAATATTCTAGAAAATATTCTTTGGAATCTTCAACCTTTGAAGCCAATAAATCCTCTTGACATTAATGCCAGTTCCTTTTGACATCAATGACAACTCATAGACAAGAAGCTAGGATCTCAAACCCAAAATTGCCAACAGCTAAGACTAAGCTTTCGTTAGCAGAGATAGCAGACACGCTAGTTGGGAACATCAGTATGTATTGGTGATGCAACCACAATCTCCATATTAGTGTCCTTAACATCATCCTTTGACGTATCCTTTGGGGCTTCCTTGCAAGCTTCCTTGGTGATCTCCACAACCTCCTCATCCTTAGCACTATATTTTATATCAAAAAGTCCCCTCGTAGCATAAGTATCCTGAACATCCTTGAAAGAGTCACAGAAGAACAATAGGCTAAGTGCTTGACGTTTCTCCTTAAGATGCATGATAGCTTTCCCAATGGCAACATGAGTAGTTTCCAGTTGATAGTAATAGATGTATCTTGGACAACAAGCTTATGAAGGTATTTTTCCATAATTTCAAGAGAACTAGAAAGTTCTTTCTTGGCCCTCTTAGAGGAAGGAGTGGGTGTTTCAGCAATCTCCTTAAATTTAAGCCTCTGGGAACAATGAACATGTGTTTTTTTAATTTTGAATTTTTTCTTGATGTTGGACACAGCCTGGGACTTCTCAATATTGTTCTTTCTCTTGGAACTAGAGCCCTTAGGGCTAGGAGTAGAGGAAGAGTTTTCTTCAATAGAATCAAGTTCAAGGATATTACCTTTGGGAAACTTAAGGAGTAAAAACCTATAGATAGTTTTGAATAACCCCTGATGAGAAGGCCAACCCTCATCCTTCTTGCCACGGGTTGAAGTTATAGCATAGTCCATGGACCAGTAGAGAGCAAAAGGGATGTTCATCATTTTTGCCTTACAAAAATGGTTGAAAAATGCTAAGTGAAAACTACAAAGTTGGAAATTGGGATGGTCAACAGTCAAGTATTGCATAATAGTATTAAGTAATTATTTCCAAGGGGTGGAAAGGTGATGGTGATATAGACCTTTTTTATGGAGCTTGCGGATCATGGATGTCTATTCAAAGTGGGTCAGTTCAACCTTCCAATGGTGCTTGTTCCTCCGAATCACCTTACCCTCAAGGATTTGTCCTATAAGCTTGGCCAAAATCTCCATCATTATCTGGAACTCCACGTCGTGAATGGTGATGACGCAATTGTCCCAAGTCTCAACAAATGCGATAGCCTCCTCTTAATCGATGCCAGAGAACATTTTAAACAAATTGATGAGTCAAATTTTACCCTTTAAAATGTCATCATCAATAGTCTAAATTTCAAATATTCTAGGCTCAGTATACTCAGGTTTCCCTTCTTTCATGATTGAAAACCAAAGAAAAGTTGAAAGGAAGGAACAGAAAGAGGAAACGACAGATAGGAACAACCACAGGGAGACTGGAGGATAAATGAAAGGATCATGCATGACACAGTATAAAAATAATGTGAGATCATAGATTTGAAACTAGCAAGAAAACCAGTGAAAATGCCTCAAAAAGGAAAAGGCCTGCTTATTGGAAGGAGATTGGCTAGGTTTGGTAACAGAGAGGATTTTTTGATATTGGAAACTGTGACAAGTGATTGGAAGGTGCAATCTGCGGGGATAGTGTTGACTCTTTGGTATGCCCAAAAAATGGAGCCAAATGAGTGAATTGGCACATGAGACATGAAGTATTGGAAACCCCCACAAAATGATCCTTGGAAAAAAGCAGAAAGAAATCTGGTAGAGGATGTTTCTCAAAAGAGCCAAATAACACAATCTAAGAAAAATGGACAAGATATGATTAAATATGGTTTTGAGATTTGCATTGGGATTCCAAGAAGGAACAGTTGACGAGAAATAAGAATAGGCTAAATAAAAAGACGATGTGAAGTGTGACACCACGTGGGTAAAAAAGCAATGCGTAAAAATGTGAATAGGAACGCTAATTCTCATCATGATTGCAAATATTTTTATCCAACTTGGCAATCGCAACAACTCCTAGAGGAAGAGAATCTATCCACATCATCATACCATGGGCATTCATCCCAATGTTGGCCAATATGTCAAAAACAGATTTGGATTCTCTAAAGGCATGTTGGATGATGGTTTCATTCTATTCATAAAGGATCTGCTTACATTATTCAATTATGCTTCTTATCCTCCAACTAGCTAGCTTGGAATTAAAAAATATATATTATGTTTCGAGAGTCTCCTTCCATAATAATGTTTCCTAGAATATTTTTCATGAATTGGAGGCCTCTCCATAAAGCCTTGGCTTCAGCCGAATGATTGGAAAGAACACCCAACGGTTCAGAATAAGCAAAAATAGAATTGCCAAGGTGATCACGAAGGATACCACCAACGCCAACTTTGCCATGATTTCCTTTAGTAGCTTCATTAAATTTAAGCTTGACCCATCCAACAAGAGGAGTATGCCACTTGATGTTGGTTCTTGAAGTTGAAGGGTTGACTGGTCTTGGATCTTCAAGGCAAATATAATAGGATTTTAGTAGATCATCCTCCAAGGGCGAATAGGGAAAAGGATCAAGTTGGGCTATGAGGGTGTTCTCTTTGGCACAAAGGATGATTTTTTTAACGAGGATGGCGTCCAAAGTATTTTTATCAAACACTCTTCTATTGCCTTCCAGCCAAATTTGCCAAAGGTAATGCTATAAGCAAAATTTCCATAGTCCTTTGAGCATAGGATTCTTGAAAGGATTGGGCCACTGGAGGAACAAGTCAACAATGTTAGGAGGACAGGTCCAAACAAGGTGGAATCTGAGAAAAATGTTGCTTAGCACTATTCTGGAAAGGGATAGAACAAAAATAAGGGGGTGGTGGATTCCCAATCAGAGAGGCAGAGGTAACATCTATTGGGAAGTTGCATGCCCCTTTTTATTAGGTTCTCTATGGTTAAGATACGGTCTTGAATGCAAAGAAAAGAAAAGGAAGCAATTTTAGGAATAAGATACTTAGTCCAAACCAACTTAAAAGAAATAAGAGTTTCAGGAATGTCAATTGAAAGAAGATAAGCTAATTTGACTGAAAATTCTCCTGAATCAGTGAGTTTCCAAATAGGATAATATATAGAATCTCTTACGGGAATTCTAGCAGAAGATAGTTGAGCATGAAAAAAGGAAATTTTAGCTTCTAGATCAAGAGTAGATAGTCTTTTCCAACTCATAATACCATGAGAAGTAGAGATGAAATCAGCCACCAGAGGACCAAACAAATGCTTGGTGGGGTTGATTAACCTTTGAAGCATAGGAATCTGCATGAGAGGACGGTCACCAAGCCACTTGTATTCCCAAAATAAAATAGACTTACCATCACCTAGCTGCCATCTTAATCCTTTTTTTAAAAGTGAACGAGCCACACAAATGGACTTCCAAAAGGAAGAGCTTGCAGAAGGAACTTCACCATAAAGGAATGCAACTATATAAATTACTATATTATAATGCAACACTCTTCTAAATTTACTATAATATCAATTGCTCCTATTCACACACAGATACTTAACAACCCATCACAGAGTATCCACACAATCAAATATAATATTGACTTTTAAAGATTATCACATTACATCTGGTTATCATACACAAGCAATCCATTACAATAGAGAAATAGGATATTATATTATTAAGGTTTATTTGGGCATAATGCAATCATTGTACACAAACGTTACCTCAATATTTCTTAATAATCATAGTATAACCAGAACAAACCACTCTTTCTCAAGGTAGATAATATCGAATCACAACAAAGAATAGAAATTCATAACCAGGACATTCAATCCAAAAAATGAGTGATTTAACAATCATTTCATCCTATCTTATTTAGACAAGAAAATTTGACCTAGTATGACTTCAATAGTAGACTTCCAAATACCATGAACTTGTGCAGAGGTTTGTTACCGAATAACTCCTTATCTTCAGCTTCCTCCTTTTAAAGAAATTTGAAGATGAAAATGAGGTGACACATAAGAGATTACAAGCACAAAGATGTCCAATGATTGGTTTTTCCACCTGGAAGCCACATTATGTATATACTCATATTTTTTAATAAAATAAATTAAATATAACTTATAATTTATATTTTAATTTTTATTGTTATTTTTATTATTATTATTGTTTTCTTTAATTTCATTTATTCACTTTATTTCTTATTATATCTATTAAATGTAAAAATAAAATTATAATAATATAAATATTCATTTATTGAAATTGAATCTAAACATATGCATGGAACAAACAAATTAATTAAACAAATTCATTACAATCAAAAGGTATGTCAAATGCATAGGACACAAGTTCAATGCAATCAGCAGATAAAATGTCCTTATATGAACTTTCTTCAATGGGCTTCAGTGTACCCACAGGCTATGGTGCTTAGAGCACTACATATCATATCTCACCTTACCTCATGCGGACATCCCCTAACTTCCACTAGAAGGTGGGCAACAAGTACAACTGATCTGCTCATCTAAAGGCAACATCTTTTCCTGCAATCAATAATTTTATTAGTAATATTTCATTCTAAAGGAAATAGCAAGTAAACTGATAACAAAATGAGAGGAATGTTACAATGACAACACATTTTGATCCTACAATTGATATATGGGATAAACCAAAGGAACTTAAGTTCATTTTTAGACCAACTCCCTAACAAATGTGATAAATGGTAGATCTTTAACAATGGTAAATAGAGTATAGAGTTTCTAATTGAAGAGGATCAACATGCCAAAGAGAAAAATAAATATGAGGATGATGTCAAAGAGGTAATCATACAATTGAAGTCAAATTAGTTGCCTACGCGTCCAATCATTCTAGAATATTTGTTTAACCTAGATGATATCTCGATGAAAGGTAGTTTTAAAGTGAAGTCTTCTACATATACATCTACTAAGGTAGAAAAAGGGAAGAACATACTGCTTAGGAAATTCTATACTCAGGAAAGGTAAGACCTTTTTAAAGAAATTTATTGTAGAAACAAAGACATAAACGTCTGGTCATATGAGGATCTAAAAGTATATATCTATGATATCTATGATTACATAAAGTAGACCATCAAGTTAGATCCCAATGTTAGGCTCGTTTTCTAGAAGCAATGACTAATCGATAGAGGTCATAATGAAGAAGGATTTGTTAAAGCTCTTGTTAGCCCACATTATATTCCTAATAAAACATTCTACATGGATTTCCTTGTCTTGGTATATAAGAAGAACAAGGATCTATGCATTGATTTTAGTAACCTAGATAGGGCAACCTTAAAAAACCACTATCCATTGCCTGTCATTGACTAGATATTTCAAAAGGTGGTAGGCTCAAAATTTATCACTTCTAGATAGTCTTTTGGGTATAATTAGATTTGGTTCAAATATGAGGACCAATATATGATAACTTTCATCACCAAATAGGGTACCTTTGTCTATTAGAAAATGTCTTTCACTCTATCAAATGCCAAAAAAAAATTCTAAACAACAATCTATATAGCATTTTTAGGATTTTTGGGTGAGATCATGTAATAATCCAAATTAGAAAAAACCAGAATTTATGCAAGTAAAAATTAGATCTACTCAATTTTATGCCCTAGATCCCAGATCTGAAATAAATGACTGAAAATACATGCAAATCTGTCACAGAAAAATCAGATCTAAGTGCCAAGCAACTTTATTCATCAAGAGTAGCAAGTACAAATATCAAATGAGCATGAATGATGCCCTAGAAGGTGGGCGACCCTCTTAGGGACTAAAATAACTAAATCTGAATGCACAAAATCTAATGTTTGCCTCTCCAAGGTTGGAATTTCAGATCTGAAATAAATACTCAAAATAAATGCAAATTGGACTCAAAAAATATTAGATCCAACTCCAAAAGCCACTTTATTGCAAAAAAATCTCAAACTCTACCCTCTAACTCACCAAGGTTAGACATCCCACTTGGAAGTTGAATGCACCAAAGTAGTCTCCAAAGCCTATAAATAAATAGGTGATTGGGTTATAGATAGGAATATGAAATTTGAAATCTAAAATTACTCCTCCAAAACTAGCTGCTCCACAATAGGGTCTCAAAACCCTAGATCTGAATCAAACCCTCAATATGAATGCAAGAAAAATACTAGTATGCTCGAGTGTGAACCCTAGATGGATTCATCCACTCTCAACTAAGAGAAAGGGATCATCCCTTGCCTCTTAGGTTGGCTTTTCTACAGGTGTTGGGATCAGCCCTTGTCCATAGAAATGTGAGAAAGGGATCAACTCTTAACTCCAAAAAAATCACAATGTCAAATATTCAAGATGATATCAAAATGAGCTCCAAACTCTCCTTATAACTCCCAAAGTCCCTTGCCCCTTTTAGGGTTATGGTGACTTTTTAATATTTTAATATTTCTTTTAAAGTCGACCCCCATTAAAATAAACTCCTAAGTCACTTTTATAATTTAAATAAAATATTTCACTTGACTTAGGAAATAAGACGTACTTTATTATTTAATAAAACATTATAAGTTAAATATTTAATTTAACTTAAGGAATAACGCTAAATATTAAATAATAAAATCTAGACCAACTAAACAAACCATCTGAGAAGAACATGGTCTGAAACACCCCGAACACCACACACTGCCAACCCTGATCAGGACCATACCCAAAACCATACTTACTAAAAATAGTAAGTAGCTAAAAATAGAAAGTGATGGCCCACAAATTTGAAACACCTCCGAAAAAAGACAAAGGAAAGCTAGTGAAGCACATAACTCAAGTAACCAAACCCCAATAGGGTTCCCAATCATCTCCACTAGCCTACAGGAATCCAGTAGTAGGTTAATCCACCAAAACACATTGACTGCCTAAAAGGGGACGTTATAGTCCTCCCTCCCCAAATATTTCTTGTACCCCAAGCAATACCAAATCAACCTCAAATAATTTGTCTGATCCTGGTTGCGACCACTTATGATTCTTGGGTCCCGTCACAACCTAAAAAAAACCCAACATGTTGACTTTGCACCACTTTGATTATAACAGAGCTACCAGCATGTTGAAACTGCACAAATCTCATCTGCAACACCGTGATGAAATCTCCCTCAAGTCTGGAGCTGAAATACCTGATAAGGCTGAAATGAAATATCTCCCACCAAGTCATCTTAGAAAAAACATTATCAGATATCCCACTGCCCGTCACCGCCATGGGCAAAAGGAAAAGCAATTTACTCAATAGGAGAATGTAGTCCTCCACATCCCTCATCGTGAAGTCTCCATAGTAATGCAGAAAAGACCTTGCCAAAAAACTGACATTAAAGGTGACAACAATACCAACCCTAGAAGTGCCTCTGTTATCAAGAGATAATATCCTCACATTGACACTAAACCTCTCGGTTTCAATTGGGTAGTCCCAATTACACCAACCAACTGTAATCATCAAAGCTTCATCTAAGAAAATAAATGCCACCACCATGGAGATATTGTAGTAATCACCACTCAATCATGTGGGAATTAAAATTAACTACACAACACCTAAAGTATTTCTTGCTACCCAAAAGCCAATAGTGGATTAAAATATATTTTCTACTAGCTTGATGTCACTATACTCAGCACCATAATGTAAGGGCAGCAACTAACATATTGGACTACTCCCGTATACACAAGAGATGTGTGTGTGGAAAAAACTAGGAAGTTCTCTCCAAAAGCCAGATTACCTCTATCAACCAACTCCAATGACCAAGTACTGTGTTGTTGAGTACCTATCAAGATAATATTCTGGAAAAACTCTGTAATATGGGCACTCAAAATCTGCAAAAACTCAGGAAAGTCCACAAGAAGTTGTTCACCATGATCACTAACCCCTGGCACCAAAGGAGAAAAATCATGAGAATCCATGTCAACTCCCTCATTCACTAGACCCAACACTCCAGCATGAAGGCTGACACTACCAAGTAACCTGTTGTCTCTATCATGAGTGCCAAAAATTAAGGACACATAATCATAATTTGGTGCATGCACACCCAACCAAAACTGGAACTGATAAGCTAACCCAATCATCCTCTCAATTTGTGGTCCGACAACAACCTTGACAATGGACTGAATGAGCTGAAAATACATAGATATATAACTGTCCAAGTCTGAACTCTCACCTCTAATCATCCCAAAAGAAGAGCCAATGCTGCCACAATGAGAATCTCTGATCAAAAAGAATGTTCTGATCTCATCCTTAGGTGGAAAGAACCCCTCGGAAGTCACCAACTCAGATATGTACCAAACTTTACTCAAAATTTCCCTCCAGTCCACTTGTATGAACATAAATGGATATGAAAAATGTCTGTAAAAAGAGATAACATGAGCACATGTGTCACCTCTTTTAATCAAAATCTCCTGTGGTATGCCTATACCATCATTTTGAATCTCCAACAGCATATGCATACAATCCTGGGTAAGGCTACACACCTCAAGAGTGGCTCCAACATGCTGAAGCCTATCATCCTCAACGTCACAAAAGGACTCTCCATGTGATAGGCCCACTAAGTCATTAGTCATATCATATAGCTTCCCTTTACTGCTATTCGCCATAGGGAGCAAACCATTATCATAAATAAGATCATCCTCTAAATAATAATAGAACTCCTCTCCTTGTGGTGAATCCACAAGATCACTCATCATGCCACAATGATCTAAACCATCATGATCCATCATAGGAAGCAAACCATCATAAGAACATTGTTCTTTCCCTAAACTATCATCATGCATATTAAAGAGTGGGTTATGACATGTTAACTCTATTCTCATATCAAAAAGGGAATTATCAAAAGTTTGGAAACTATCTTTACCACCTTGCATCAACTTGCAAGTAGCAATATGGGATCTTTCTCTTTCCATTTCTTTCTCATTAAAATCAAGACCATGCAATTTTAGAAGACTGTTGTTATGATGCATACCAAAATCAGAATTAACTTCATACCTTTTGGGTGTGTCTCCATGGGTACCCCAAGTCTTAATTGTGTCTCCTTCAAATCTCATCCCATCTTCATCACTAGGACTCCAATCACAAAAAGATTCATGCATTAAAATTTCTAATTATCTACAAGATCATGCCTTTCAAAATCAACTACCACTATGGCATCCTCTTTGCATACCTTTTGCTCTAAGGTTAGGACAGCACTTTGGTCAAGAGGAAATTCATCCCAAAGTGGTTCTTCATCATATTTTGGTACCAAAACACCTGGATCCCATGGAACTATGAGTTGATATTTTCTATTTGAAAGAGTATGCTCATTGTGTACCTCATGAGTGGTTGATGTCCTAAATAAATCACTCTCCAAATCAAAGGGACTAAAATTATTATGAACACTCCTCTCTATAGACTCTTCAACATACTCTTCTTCTGAAGGTGCATTAGTGATCTCAACAATGTCATCACTTGCATCAACTCCACTAGTGTCATCAAGGAACCTGATAGTCATAGAAATCCTATTGGATTTGTCTAAACCTGCAACCAAGGTTGTTGTTTTGTTTTTCCCTCATGTACAATCTCATCAACAGTAGTTGCATGTATGTCTAAGAAGTCATTTTGGAACCCTGTCATACATACCTCATGAGATAGGGTATTTTCTTCATGTGAAATTTCTGCTATGAATTCCTCTTCAACTATAGGGCTTGCAAAGTCCATATTTTCAATATTTGAATCTTCTTCAACTTCATCACGGTTAGGCACCACTTCAAAAAAATTTGCTGAAGTCCTTTCTAAATCTGTGAACTCTTCTTTGCTAGTTTCTTCATTAACTATAATTTTAGGATCCTCCTATCTTCTTTGATGTAGAGTCTCTTGCTCATCATTTTTCATACTTGGTTCCATTTGTTTAGGCTTAGCAATCATCTTTAAAAAATACCTTTTAAAGTCTAGATCCTTCTTCATATTAAATAGTTATTGCATATCTTGCCTCGACTCACACCAAGACTTATCAAGTATAGATATTATTTCAACTCCGTTATGTTAACTTACCAACATGCTAGCAATATCACAAGCTTTGATACCACTGTAATAATCCAAATTAGAAAAAACTAAAATTTATGTAAGTAAAAATCAAATTTACTCAATTTTATGCTCTAGATCTCATATCTAAAATAAATGATTGAAAATACATGCAATTATGTCACATAAAAAAATAGATCTAAGTGCCAAGCAACTTTATTTATCAATAGTAGCAAGTACAAATATCAAATGAGAATTAATGATGCCCTAAAAGGTGGGCAACCCTCTTAGGGACTAAAATAACTAAATTTGAATGCAAAAAATCTATTGTTTGCCTCTCCAAGGCTGGAATTTCAGATCTGACATAAGTACTCAAAAGAAATGCAAATTGGACTCCAAAAATATTAGATCCAACTCCAAAAGCCACTTATTGCAGAAAATGCTCAAACTCTACCCTCTAACTCTCCAAGGCTGGACGTCCCACTTGGAAGCTGAATTGAGAAAGCTGAATGCGCCAAAGTAGTCTCCAAACCCTCCAAATAAATAGGCGACTGGATTATAGGCAGGAATATGAAATCTGAAATCTAAAATTACTCCTCCAAAATTGGGTGCTCCACAATAGGGTCTCAAAACCCTAGATTTGAATCAAACCCTCAATCTGAATGCAAGAAAAATACTAGTATGCTCAAGTGTGAACCCTAGATGGATTCACCCACTCTCAACCAAGAGAAAGGGATCAGCCCTTGCCTCCTAGGTTGGCTCTTCTACAGGTGTTGGGATCAGCCCTTGTCCACAAAAACATGAGAAAGGGATCAACCCTTAACTCCACAAAAATCACAATGTCAAATATCCAAGATGATATCAAAATGAGCTCCAAACTCTCCTTATAACTCCCAAAGTCCTACATCCCTTTTAGGGTTAGGGTGACTTTTTAATATTTTAATATTTCTTTTAAAGTTGACCCTCATTAAAATAAACTTCTACGTCACTTTTATTATTTAAATAAAATATTTCACTTGATTTATGAAATAAGATGTACTTTATTATTTAATAAAATATTATAAGTTAAATATTTAATTTAACTTAAGGAATAACGCTAAATATTAAATAATAAACTCCAAAACAACTAAATGAACCATATGAGAAGAACATGGTCTCAAACACCCTAAACACATTCCAAATACATACATTCTGATAGTTGCAATATTAACATCTATTCCAAATACATACATTCTGACTACTACCATAGTTGCAATATTATCCTCATTGTTCACCGACTACTACCAATGGGTCAAGAAGTGTAAATCATTTAGCATATTCCATGGAAATAAGAAGAGAGCCCTAATGTCATTAAAATTAATTGTTGTAACTAAACATTTCCAAAAATGGAGCCTCAATTTCATAAGCAACATAAACCCCTAGTAAAGCATTGTTCATAGATGGATCCATAACACCATGGGTTGCTTCACTAAATGGGTTGAGGTAGTCCCATCCAAAGAAACCAATCAAGAAATAATCATGCAACTACTTAAAGATATCATCACTAGGTTTGGAAATCCTACTACTACCATGACTAACAATGCTACATATTTCAAGGAATCCAAGGTGATGAATTTTATCCTTAAATATGGATTCCTACTCAAAATATCATCTAATTATTATCCATAAGGGAATGGATTAGTTAAATCAACCAACAATAATATCATAAGGATCTTGAAGAGGACCATTTCACAATTATAGAGAGATCAATACAAAATATTATGTAATGCATTATGGGTGGATAAGGTGACACTAAAAGCATCTATAGGAGGTTGTGCTATAAATCGAGATCACTTCCCTTCAAATTCCTTAGTATATTGATCTAGAAGATACCAACATCAATTCCATGCAAGCAAGACTGAATACACTACTAGCCTTGAAGGGGATGAGAGAAATATCCTTTTAGAGAATTGCTCAAAGATAAAAATCTATTAAAAAATGATTCAACAAAGGAGCAACATAAGTAGAATACAAAGAAGGAGACCTTGTGTAGTTAAATGAGACAAGGATCATGTGGAACTAGGTGCTTATCAAAAGTTTGACTTCTTATGGAGAAGGCCCTACTAGATCAAAAAAATATGGGTCCAAATGCCTATAGACTCACCTCTATGGAAGGAGTCATGCTAGTTATCTCCATGAATGCAACACCTCCAACTGGTGTAACAAATAATCTCAACCAAAATAATATGTATGTATGAAGTAATGACTATTAATGTGATAAGCTAACTCCATTTCTACTATCCCTAATTCCTTTATAGTACTTTTATTTGTTTTCCCATTCTCTTTTCAAAATTTGTCTTCTCTCCCTCAAAAACAACAACATTCCTCTAGGTTAGACAAGGACATGAGTTTCATGTAAAAGAATAGTGATTTGCTTGCTAAAGCAAGTGATCTACTCACCTTAGTGAGTAGCAAGTTATCTATTCACCTTAGCAAGTGATCCACACCTACCAAGATTAGGCCATGTGTCAATCGTAAGGTAGGGTAAATCAGCCCTTAACAAGTTGATCGTCATGTTCAAATGGACCGCAATAGGGTATGGGTAAACCACGTATTTCTTGTGGCTTCCCCAAGGGGGCCCTAAGAGATCCTCACTTTGCACTATAACATTCAATAAAACAATTACCCAATTGAACCACACACCTTGCCTACCACATACTAAAATACTAAGTGGGTTGCAACCTCATAAGGGTTCCCCATCGAATCTAAGCAAATTGCTTAAGGAAGCAAATGAAGTATAAAAGAAAATACTAAGTCCCAAAATGTGAGTGAATAATTAAACTTCTTAATTGAATTGTCTGCACTAATAGGCAAAGCACTTTCCTCTTAAACCAGGTGAATCACTGTCTTTTTTAATTGAATCACTCAAATTTTTGAGCAAATTACTCCCTTGTCCAAATTTCAGTCGATCACCTCCAACAAGTGAATCACTCGCATTTTTGAAATAATCACTCTAAACTTTAAAAGTCCATTTTTTATCAAATTTCCCTCATTTTACATATTTTCATCCATTTTTCTCCATTCCTCATCATGGACATTTCATATGCATCTTCTAGCCCTTCATTACCCAAAGCTCAAGTAGCATCACCACCATCCATGACTCTTGTCCCACTCATTACCATTCCATTATCACTCATTGTAGTCACCATTGCAAAGGAAGGGCCATTAGAGGGACAAGGTTGTAAGAAGAATATGGAAAAGAGGAAAATATAAGAATCCACACCTTCCAAGAGACCAAATAATAAATTAAAGCACACATATTAGAATGTGGTAGAAGGGGCATATACACACTCTATGAGGGAGGTAAGGAGAGAATCTTTGAGATAATACAAACTAGGCCCCCAAACTAACTCCTAGAGCATATGTCAAACCTAGATATCTAGTTTAGCCATGAATCTTGTGCCACATGTATGGAATTACCCTGAGCTAATAGAAATAGTGATCAAGAAGTATGATTCTACAATGAAGAGTTTTTGCCTCTCACAATAGACAAAATATATCTTCTATATCAAGATGGAAGTCATAAGGAACCTGTTGAAGACCACTAATGATCCAACAATGTGGATCTCTTATAGAACCAAAATCCAAAAGGACTACTACTATAGAAACCAATGCTTATTGGTGGAGCTTCCTAATCCCTTACCTAAAGAAGCTTGATCTATCATATGATTTTAGTATTCCTTTTGAGTTAGAACAGTTCAAGGATGATATCCAATAGTAATTTTAGGGAGATATCATCCTAGGGTAAAGGAGCAATAAGAATATCTACAAAGAACAATTGCCTTGTTACATGCAATCTAGACTTACCTAGGGCACTCTCAAATGATGGACTATGCCAAGTACATTGTATATCAAATGGACATTCATTTGAAGGATTTCATGGAAAGGAGGAAGTTCACATACACCTCCTATATGATCTGGTTTATTTTATACCAGAATAAAAACATATTTTCCACCCTCTAGCTAAGTCATGTAGGGATAGATGGCTGACCTCTCAACACCATGTAGTGCATGGATGTACCCTATTAAGAAGCAAGAAACATGAAATGCCACTTCTATGATGATATGTATGAGGTCATAATGGAGAAGTTTAGGGTAATGGTGTCAAGGTTAATATGTGAGACATGCAAAATGTTGATTGATATGAAATGACCTCAAGGATATTTATACTTTGGGAGTACCAAATCCTTCATCTACCTTTATGTATTTTATGCCATGCCCTTCAAGTTGCTTGTAAAGGTCCCTAATTACATATTCAATCTTGAATATGCCAGACAACTAAACTATGTGGACTTAAATTACTTTAAAAGGTAAAATAAGACCACCTTTTACCTACTCAAACAAAAAATCATGAATATTACTACTAAGATGTGAGGTTACAACACAATGGCCAAGGCAAGGTTTAGGGAAACAGGTCTTGAGCAACTCAAATATTGATGGTCCTATGATCCAAAGGAAATTTTCAAGAAGACCCTTTGAGACAAAAAGATAGATACCTTTGCACATGAGAAGAGGTAAAATGTCTAACAACAAACCAACCTGGATGAAGAGACAACCCTTGTCACTCTGGGAAGTACCAAGGTTTATAAAGATAAAAGTCAAAGGTGGTACGACAACACCCTAGAGTAGCACACCTTTTATCTAAAGGTAAAAGATGAATTTAACCCCAACATTAAGCTAAATCATTAGAGGTTGGGGGCCTTAAAAATTGGGGTATAAGGACAAGAAATTCCTAGCATGGCAAAGGATGAGGTATCAAATAAATACTATGACCAATTTCATAAGAGACTGTCTATTTGATATTGAATTATCTACCACCTAGAATAAATGACACCCCAAAATCACCAAACAGATGAAGACCTTCATAAAAGTAGCAGTAGCAATAAACAACTTGGTCCCATAAAATTTAAAGCCTTGGAAGCAAGTAGTGCCAAAAATCATGATCTTAGATATACCAACAACTCTAGCAGTAGTCAACATAACAGTCAAATATACAAAAATCAAAGGGTAAAAGGGGTTAAAAATATATGGGTCAATGCTCGATGAGGTGATCATAGCAACATAAAAGTAATAGCAAAGGCAAGATACCCAAGTTAAACAAGGAAAAATCTCTTACAACAACCCTCCTCCATATCCAAGGGTGACCAACCTAACGACCATGACTACACACACTTTCCCTCCTACAAATTTATGATCCACCATTCCACCTTCTCTCTCTATTGCTTCTCTTTCTTCTATATCCATCTCTCTTTCTCTTCTTATTCCTATTCCCACTAATTATATTTCCTATTCTCCTGCTACACTTCTTCCATCCTCCACTAGTATAGATCACATTTCTCCTAGGTACTAATCACTCCATGGTTCACCAAGAGGTACTCTACCTCTCATAATCACTGTCAGAGAAAGGAATTCTCCTATTACTTCCTTCCCATCCTTACTCACTCAAGCTCTTGCATCACAATTGATTGTTTGATAAACCATGATGCCCCTTTCATCCACCCTAGTTGAATTTGCATCACAGTCCACTCCCCTAACTTCCACTCCATTCTCTACTGTCACCACTCAATTAACACCACTTGCCATACCTATCACGTCCACTAATCCTTCATCTCATGCAAGGAAATTATGACCATTATCATTTCTCAAGGAGACAAATTCGTAGAAGTTGCCTCATAAATGAGTACCTCTTAAGGGCAAGAGCTAATTTTTGCATATCAAGTTGGGGAATATGAGTTCAAAAGACAATAGATATTCTCCTAGTTGAAGAGAAATTTTAGGAGTAAGACCAACACCTATAAGATAATGAAGGGCATAATAAAGAAGTTAGTGAAATATATCAGTTGAAGAGACAAGCGAAAGACCTCAAAGCCTAACTTGTTGAGTTCAAATAACTCATACAAGAGATAATTGAGGAACAAAGTAGACTAGTAAAGGACTAAGAAAATAAATACTAGTAGATAAAAGAGTTGGAGGCCTCAAAATGCATAGAATATGAGGTATATTTGAAGTCGAAACAAGAAATCAAAGGTGGGAGTAAGACAACTTTGATTTGAATTTATAAATAACTTCAGTCTTCTTTGGATTAACTTGAGTGGCCTAGGATATGCAAGACCAGATCAAGAAGGAGATAAATAATATATTTTAATACTTTGTGTTAACATCCTCTATAAGAGAAAACTTGGAAATGGTTGAAAACATCATCAAACAAGTGGAAAAAGCTTTCTACAAGAGGTGGACATCAAGAGGTTCTAAAACTCCTTGCATCAATGACCCCAACACAAGCCTAATAACATGGGATAGATAACAAAGACATGATGAAGAAGATTAGAAATATTCCAAACGTCAAGAGGAACTTATTTAAACTGTAAAGATAACATCTTTGAGAACCCAAGTCTAATAAATAGACAAAGAAATATAGGGGTTAATTGTTGTTGGAATGCCAAACATTTTTTATCACAAGAAACATGTCCTATATGATGATGTCATCTATGTCATGATAAAATAAGAGAAATATCAAACAAGTGAAGGAAATGCCTCTAAAGTATATGAAAATCTAAAGTCGATTCATTCCAAGCTAAGAGAGCTAGTGGCTAAGGGAGAAGAGTTATCTAAAATATTTTTGAAGACCTAGTAGAAGAAGCTAAAGTCCTCAAAATAGTGTAGTTACTTGATGACAATGAGTAGCATAAATTGATGGGCTATTATCACCCAAGACTAGGTAAGGGACCAACATATAAAGGAGAATTGTTTTTGTTGGTTTTGTAGCAAGGATACTAATTTTGTAGACTCAACACGCAATGATAGAGGCATGATATTGGATTCTATGCTAATTGAGCTTGGCATTTCTTGAAGTCACCATAAATATAATACCTTAGCACTACCTTACTAAATTTTAATATTTTTTTAACCATAAATAGTAGCAGGAGGCCTGTTAGAATAAATAATTATTCTCTTAAGTTCTACTAGGATATACTTACTTGAGTTACCACTCTTCCATGAGTCAGGTGAACTCTCGGTTTAGACTGGTTTAGATTTTATGAGTTGTAATCCAATGACTCCCAATGATAAAGTTTGCTATTTATACAAAGTTGATCCATGGAATAAATCAATCAGTATTTGAGCTTCAGTCCACACTTGTGATATATTTGCATAGCTATTTCTTCTAATAGAATATTGTTCCTCAATATTTCTAACATGGTACCAGAGCTAGGATAGTTTTTGCAATCATTCAAGTTTCTTTTTGAAGTTATTTTTTCAAAACTAGTTCATTTCATTAGTTCAATTATGGTCTCTTTGGTGGTTTCTCTTGGATACTATTTTTTGCTCACCTGTTCCAGTTGTAGCCATCACTTGGTTAATTTTTTTTCCATTGGTATCCCACTGTAGTCAAGATTCAAGCTCCTTCTCCCTATCAACTTAGATTACTGCCTATAAAATTGACCTTGGTGGCATGGCACTCTCTTTTGCTCTCGAATGCTATCTAGCGTGATGTAGCGCTCTATAGAATCAAGCTTACTATCCAAATAGTTTTTTTGAATGCTCCTTTCAACAAGCATTTTATTTCACACACATTTATGAGAGTGGATATTGACGATATTTTCAGTAGCAATTAATGATAACGTCCTCTCCTAGCCATACTTTGGAGTTATATCGGTTTCGATATCATCGCCAATAAATCTCGATGCATTCTATTCATTCATGACTAACATGTAATGGCTACCCCAGTGCATGAATAGAGTGTTTTCATTAACGTCAAGATCGTGTCGATCCTAGGCTCGACGATTCTCCTGCCTATAAAAGAAACGAAGTCATTTGTAAATTGCACTACCATCGAAAATGATTTTTTTGAGTTTGCTTCAATATGATTGTGCCAAGGTCATCTTCTACTAAGCTCATCTTTTGCTACACAGGATATTCTAGTAGATCATATGTGAAATCATTGCCATCTTGAAGGCAAGGTGTTCGATTGTAGATGTCTAATCTTTAGCCTCGATTGCAGATGCTTTTTCTTCTGTGTACGAGGTGAGGATAAAGCGTTCAAAAAATTATAAGCTTGATAGCATATTAGAGATGATCTGTGTCAAAGCTTTGAGTTATCATCTTGCTCCTTATGTTCGAGGTGACACATTTGAGAATGTTTGGGCATCAGAAAAATTTCTTCGAAGCAAGGTGTCCATTATTTTTTATTTATGACTTCATTTGCTTGCTTACAGGTATCCTTATGGTGTGGAGAATTCAACCTGTTCCCAAGGTGTGAACACTTGTCGATTTTTGGTCATTCTCCCAACATTCAAACTCCATGCACAAATTTAAGAACAATGGATTTCGATGCAGCACCATGAAATTCAAGAGAGAACAACATATTTAAACATAGCATCATGGCATTCGAGGGAGTCCCATCTCTATGTTTGAGGAGAAAAATCTGAGATGTGTGTCGACAAGAGAGCAAAGAGTTGCTTTCATATTTGAAATATTTTGTCTCCATGATATTGAAAGTGTAGGTTTTAATATTGTCTCATTCGAAAGGAAACTACTTCTTCAACTAATATTTTATTGTGGAAGGAGTAATTGGGGTGGTAGGGCTTTGAGTTGGTGTTTGAAGTATAGGATCCTCATTTTGGTCATTTTGATCATTTATATCCAAAATGGGATCTTCATTATATTGAGGCTCTAATATTGGAGATGGCTCAAGAGAAATAATGTTGGAAGAGGATGGTTGAGGATCTTTATTAGGGAATGTTTCATCAAATTGAAAATTTCTATGAAAAAAGACCTCATGAGTTGTGGGATCAAGAAGCCTGTATGCTTTCATTTCCTCAAAATAACCAACAAAGATGAGCTATTTGCTTTTCTTATCTAGAGCCTTCCTTTTCTTCTTTGGGATATGTGCCCAAGCAGTACACCCAAATTTTTTGAAGAAAGAGACATTAGGTTTTGATCCAGTCCATGCTTCCTCGAGAGTCAAATGGTCAAGAGCTTTGTGAGGTGTGTGGTTTTCAAATATAGTTTTCACAGTTAATTGCCTTAGCCCAAAAAACTAGTGGAAGATCTCTTGACTGAAGCATACAATTTGCTATTTGCTCTAAAGTCTTGTTTTTCCTTTTTGCAATGCTATTTTGCTACGGATTATGAGAGACTGAGTGCTGATGAATTATGCCACGACTAAAGAGAAAAATTGAGAACTCATTTCTTAAGTATTTCCCCCCATTATCTGTATGATTTTTTTTTATTTTGCAAGTGGCTTGATTTTAAACTAAGGCCATGAAGATTTTGAAGTGGAATAGAACATCACTTTTGTATTTTAGAAAGTAGACCCAAGTTCTTCTGGAAAAATCATCAGTGAAGGTTAAAGTATATTTTGCTCCTTTGAAAGAAGGTTATGGGAAGACCATCAAGTCACTATGGATTAACTCTAGAGGGGATGAGATTTTTTGAGAACCACTTGGCTGGAAAGGATCTTGATGTTACTTTCCAAGAGCACAACCAAGACATAATCCATCAATGGAAGATATTTTTGGAAACCCTGTTACCATTTCATGGGTGTTTAATTTCTTTAGGTAGTTATAACTAAGATTTCCAAACCTTTCATGTCAAATTTTGCTTTCAAAATATCCATGTGCAACAAAACATGAGGCCCCTTCTAAATTTTTGAATCCTTTGAAGTGAAATAGGTGAGTGTTGTGATCAATATCTCCTTTTGCTATGAGAGTGTTTGGTTCTTGAAAGTCTCTTATCTCAACTCCATTTGGTGAGAAGAGAATTGTTTTACCTTTTTTAAAAGTACAAATATGATAGACGAAGAGGAGATTTGTAGCTATGTTTGGGACATAGAGAACATTTTTTATATAACCACCATCAATGAATATGTCACCTTTTCCTTTTATTGGGATGAAGGATGAGTCACCAACTTCTATACTACATGTTGAACTTGAGGAGATTGAAGTGAATGACTCATATGAGGAAGTCATGTGATGAGTTGTTCCTGAATCTAGAACCCAGTATTTTGATGAAGTTTTTATAGCTCTACCTTGAACATTTAAGGTTTTTCCTATCTGTTTCTTAGTGTCTATCTTGTGATCCTTCATTGTTGCCTCTAGTTGTTGTAGTCTTTTCCAACATTTATTCACAGAATGACCATTCTTTTTGTAGTGAGTACAAGTTATGGGACTTCTTTCTTTCTTTTTGAATTTTTCTTTAGTAGAGGTTTATGCTACTAAGGCTTTTGAGGAATATGGAGAGATCTCATATTTTACAAGTTTTGTTTCCTCTCTAGTTAGCCCATCACAAAACTCCTATAAAGAGGACATTTTAAAACTTGTACCAAGTGCATCTTTTGTAGATAAAAAATGCTAACAAAAATTTGAAACACTCCATTTAACTTAGAAAAAATAAGATAGATGCATTCTTCTTTTGTTTTATCCTTGCCACTACCTTTTAGTTGAGTGAGGACTTCTTTAAATTTTGTGAGAAAGTCAACAATATTGCTAAAGTCTTCAAGAGATAATGTTGTTAACTCTGCCTCTAGCTACATTGACCTTATTTTATCCACTTTACCAAACAAGTTCTTTAGTTTTTCTCAACTTTCAAATGGGTTTTTACATTCAAAAATGTGAAACCATAAGCTTTCATTCACATTTGTGCTTATAATATCCATTGTTTCATACATCTTCCCTTTATGAATAAATTTTTCATATTCCTTTTCAAATTCAGGTTGCTCCTCTTCTAGCAAGTGTGTGAGCCCTTTTTGAGAAATGAAATTTAATATTTTTTTCTTCCATGTATGATAGTTATGAGGGGTGAGAGGATCAATTGTATTCATTTTACCAAAGAAAATTTGAAGTGAACCAATAATTCCCCCCTTTAACTTCAAGTGATTTAGTGAATACAATGAATTTGTAGCAAAAACACCTATGTAAGGAAGGAAAAAGAAGCCTGATTATAATACCAATCTCCTCAAAAAACCTGCCCGTACGTGAGGAAAACTATAAGTATAGAGGATATTTTGCTAATATGAAGTTAGGCTTATGAAAAAAGAAAGATTGGCTAGGCCTTTATACCTTATATTCTCAATTACCCGTCCTTATGTGAGGGAAAATATAAGTAATGAGGAGATTTGATACGTGGAACATAGGCTTATGAAGAAATTATAATCAACCAGACCTCTATACCATACTTCTCAATTACCCACCCTTACGTGAGGGAAACTATAAGTAAATGAGAAGTCCAATACGTGGCACATAGGTGATTTTTTGAAAAATTTTAAGTGCTCTCTTTGAAAAAATATTTGAGTTTCTTGCTTGAGTTTACAAATGTTCATGTGTTTTTAAAAAACATTTTTGTATGATGAAATTTTTAGAATGTGCTGAAATGAGATGTAAGCAACAAAACTAAGTGGCAAAAAAACTGCCACACTTAGGCTCCACCACCAAATTTTCCTCCTATACCTGTTTACTATAAGGAACTTAGCAAAAAGGAATGTGAGAAAAAATCCAAGGATCACAATAGGAGATGCAAGGACTAGCAAAAACAACCCCCCTGAAGTTGAAAATAGGTGCAAGAAGTAGCACCTCAAGAAAACCTCATCCCCAAAAAATTTCAAATAACATCAAAAGAGTGTTCTTAAATTACATGGTAGCACTGTGCAGAAGTAGTTTCCTTTTGAATGAGACAATATTAAAACCTACACTTTCAATATCATGGAGACAAGCGAAAGACCTCAAAGCCTAACTTGTTGAGTTCAAATAACTCATACAAGAGATAATTGAGGAACAAAGTAGACTAGCAGAGGACTAAGAAAAGAAATACTAGTAGATAAAAGAGTTAGAGGCCTCAAAATGCATAGAAGAGGTATATTTGAATTCGAAATAAGAAATCAAAGGTGGGAGTAAGACAACTTTGATTTGAATTTATAAATATCTTCAATTTTCTTTGGATTAACTTGAGTGGCCTAAGATATGCGAGACCAGATCAAGAAGGAGATAAATAATATATTTTAATACTTTGTGTTAACATCCTCTATAAGAGAAAACTTGGAAATGGTTGAAAACATCATCAAACAAGTGGAAAAAGCTTTCTACAAGAGGTGGACATCAAGAGGTTCTAAAAATTCTTGCATCAATGACCCCAACACAAGCCTAATAACATGGGATAGATAACAAAGACATGATGAAGAAGATTAGAAATATTCCAAACGTCAAGAGGAACTTATTTAAACTGTAAAGATAACATCTTTGAGAACCCAAGTCTAATAAATAGACAAAGAAATATAAGGGTTAATTGTTGTTGGAATGCCAAACATTTTTTATCACAAGAAACATGTCCTATATGATGATGTCATCTATGTCATGATAAAATAAGAGAAATATCAAACAAGTGAAGGAAATGCCTCTAAAGTATATGAAAATCTAAAGTCGATTCATGTCAAGCTAAGAGAGCTAGTGGCTAAGGGAGAAGAGTTATCTAAAATATTTTTGAAGACCTAGTAGAAGAAGCTAAAGGCCTCAAAATAGTGTCGTTACTTGATGACAATGAGTAGCATAAATTGATGGGCTATTATCACCCAAGACTAAGTAAGGGACCAACATATAAAGGAGAATTGTTTTTGTTGGTTTTGTAGTAAGGATACTAATTTTGTAGACTCAACACCCAATGATAGAGGCATGATCTTGGATTCTATGCTAATTGAGCTTGGCATTTCTTGAAGTCACCATAAATATAATACCTTAGCACTACCTTACTGAATTTTAATATTTTTTTAACCATAAATAGTAGCAGGAGGCCTGTTAGAATAAATAAATATTCTATTAAGTTCTACTAGGATATACTTACTTGAGTTACCACTCTTCCATGAGTTAGGTGAACTCTCGGTTTAGACTGGTTCAAATTTTATTCTCAATTTGTCTCCATGATATTGAAAGTGTAGGTTTTAATATTGTCTCCACAATGCCAAAATGGGCCCGCACCATAGTTGAAGAAGCCACTCCTTACATCCAAAATATTCCATCATCCATATTAGGAAACACCATAGGTTTTGGTTTTGTGTGTCAATCCATCTCCATAGATCCTCAAACCTTCAAGGAAGCAACTGGAATAAAAGAATGGGATGATGCCATGGAAAATGAATTCTCTTCCTTAATAAAAAACAACACTTGGGATTTAGTTCCTCTACCTAAGGTAAGGAAGTTAGTTCGTTGTAAATGGATTTACAAAACTAAGTATGGACCTGATGGAAAAATTGACAAACACAAAGCTCGCTTGGTAGCCAAAGGTTTCTCACAAATTTAAGGCATTGATTATTCTGAAACCTTTGCACCAGTTGCCAAGATGGATTCTTTTAGGCTGGTTCTTGCACTAGTTGCTTCCCAAAAATAACTTGTTTTTCATATGGATGTAAAAAGTGCCTTCTTACATGGGGACTTAAAAGAGGAGATATTCATGGAACAACCTATTAGATTCACTCAAGACTCCTCCCTTGTTTTTAGACTAAGGAAATCTCTCTATGGCCTCAAACAAGCTCCTAGAGCTTGGTATGAAAAAATGGACTCCTTCCTTCTTTCCTCAGGTTTTTCTCATTTTGAGTCTGATGCCACAGTCTACATTTGGAGAGATGAAGAGAAAATCACCTTACTTATTCTCTATTTTGATGATCTACTACTCACTGGTAGTGATAATTCTCACATTCAGACTATCAAATACTCCCTTTATAAAAAAATTGAAATGGTTGATCTGGTATTAGCTCATTACTTCCTTAGGATTCAAATAAATCAAACAGATGCAAGAATTTATTTGTATCAACATAAATACACTCTTGACCTTCTTCAATGGTTTAAGATGATTGATTGTAAGCCCTCTTCTACACCTTTTTAGTCTGGAGTCACTCTAAGTACTTCCTGCACATCCCCTCTATGTGATGCTACTCTATACAGATAGCTTGTAGGAAGTCTGTTATCCTCACTCATACTCGCCAAGATATATCATATGTTTTTGGCTTGATATCTAGATTCTCGCATCAACCTCATTTCAGCCATCAAGCAACAAAAATAATAAAAAGGAGTCTTGCTTAAATAGCAAAGGCATACAATCTGATCCATTAGATCATAACTAACTGAGCTAATATTAGCCACACAAATTATCCTAGTAACAACTTAGGATATAATATTATTCTAACACCCCCCCCTTAAGTAGTACTAGGATATACTAACACCCCCCTGAAGTGATCCTCAACCATCCTCTTCCAACATTATTTCTCTTGAGCCATCTCCAATATTAGAGCCTCAATATAATGAAGATCCCATTTTGGAGATAAATGATCAAAATGACCAAAATGAGGATCCTATACTCCAAACTCCAACTCAAATCCCTGCCACCCCAATTACTCCTTCCATAATACCAAAATGGGCTCGCACCATAGTTGAAGAAGCCACTCCTTACATCCAAAATCTTCCATCATCCAGATTAGGCAACACCATAGATTCTGGTCTTCTGTATCAGTCCATCTCCATAGATCCTCAAACCTTCAAGGAAGCAACTGGAATAAAATAATGGGATGATGCCATGGAAAATGAATTCTCATCCTTAATAAAAAACAACACTTGGTATTTAGTTCCTCTACCTAAGGGAAGGAAGTTAATTCATTGTAAATGGATTTACAGAACTAAGTATGGACCTGATGGAAATTTTGAAAAACACAAAGCTCGCTTGGTAGCCAAAGGTTTCTCACAAATTGAAGGTATTGATTATTCTAAAACCTTTGCACCAGTTGCCAAAATGGATTCTGTTAGGCTAGTTCTTGCACTAGCTGCTTCCCAAAAATAGCCTATTTTTTATATGGATGTTAAAAGTGCCTTCTTACATGAGGACTTAAAAGAGGATATATTCATGGAACAACCTGCTGGATTCACTCAAGACTCCTCCCTTGTTTGTAGACTGAGGAAATCTCTCTATGGCCTCAAATAAGCTCCTAGATCTTGGTATGAAAAAATGGACTCCTTCCTTCTTTCCTCGGGCTTTTCTCATTGTGAGTCTGATGCCACAGTCTACATTTGGAGAGATGAAGAGAAAATCACCTTACTTGTTCTCTATGTTGATGATCTACTATTCAGTGGTAGTGACAATTCTCACATTCAGACTATCAAATACTACTTTTCTAAAAAAATTGAAATGGTTGATCTAGGTTTAGCTCATTACTTCCTTGGGATTCAAATAAATCAAACATATGTAGGAATTTCTTTGTGTCAACATAAATACACTCGAGACCCTCTTCAACGGTTTAAGATGACTGATTGAAAGCCCTCTTCTACACCTTTTCAATATGGAGTCACTCGAAGTACTTCCTGTACATCCCCTCTATGTGATGCTACTCTATATAGACAGCTTGTAGGGAGTCTATTATACCTCACTTATACTCATATAGATATATCATATGTTGTTGGCTTGATATCTATATTCTCACATCAACCTCATTTCAGCCATTGGCAAGCAACAAAAATAATTTAAAAAAGGATCCTTGCTTAATTAGCAAAGGCATACAATTTGATCCATTGGATCATAACTAACTGAGCTAATATCAACCACACAAATTATCCTAGTAACAACTTAGGATATAATATTATTCTAACACCCTCCCTTAAGTGGTACTAGGATATACTAACACCCCCCTGAAGTGATCCTCAACCATCCTCTTCCAACATTATTTCTCTTGAGCCATCTCCAATATTAGAGCCTTAATATAATGAAGATCCCATTTTGGAGATAAATGATCAAAATGATCAAAATTAGGATCCTATACTCCAACTCAAATCCCTGCCACTCCAATTACTCCTTCCACAATGCCAAAATAGGCCCACACCATAGTTGAAGAAGCCACTCCTTACATCCAAAATCTTCCATCATCTAGATTAGGCAACACCATAGGTTCTGGTCTTGTGTGTCAGTCCATCTCCACAGATCCTCAAGCCTTCAAGGAAGCAACTGGAATAAAAGAATGGGATTATGCCATGGACAATGAATTCTCATCCTTAATAAAAAACAACACTTGGAATTTAGTTCCTCTACCTAAGGGAAGGAAGTTAGTTCACTGTAAATGGATTTACAGAACTAAGTATGGACCTGATGGAAAAATTGACAAACATAAATATCGCTTGGTAGCCAAAGGTTTCTCACAAATTGAAGGCATTTATTATTCTGAAACCTTTGCACCAGTTGCCAAAATGGATTCTGTTAGGCTGGTTCTTACACTAGCTACTTTCCAAAAATGGCCTATTTTTTAGATGGATGTTAAAAGTGCCTTCTTACATGGGGACTTAAAAGAGATATTCATGGAACAACCTACTGTATTCACTCAAGACTCATCCCTTTTTTGTATACTAAGGAAATCTCTCTATGACCTCAAACAAGCTCCTAGATCTTGGTATGAAAAAATGGACTCCTTCCTTCTTTCCTCAGGTTTTTCTCATTGTGAGTCTAATGCCATAGTCTACATTTGGAGAGATGAAGAGAAAATCACCTTACTTGTTCTCTATGTTTATGATCTACTACTCAATGGTAGTGAAAATTCTCACATTCAAACTATCAAAGACTCCATTTCTAAAAAAATAAAATGGTTGATCTAGGTTTAGCTCATTACTTCCCCGAGATTCAAATAAATCAAACAGATGTAGGAATTTCTTTGTGTCAACATAAATACACTCTAGACCTTCTTCAACGATTTAAGATGACTGATTGTAAGCCCTCTTCTACACCTTTTCAATCTGGAGTCACTCTAAGTAGTTCCTGCACATACCATCTATATGATGCTACTCTATACAAAAAACTTGTAGGGAGTCTGTTATACCTCACTCACATTCACCTAGATATATCATATGTTTTTGGCTTGATTTCTATATTCTCACATCAACCTCATTTCAATCATTGGCAAGCAGCAAAAAGAATAAAAAAAGGAGTCTTGCTTAATTAGCAAAGGCATACAGTCTTAACCATTGGATCATAACTAACTGAGCTAATATCAGCCATACAAATTATCCTAGTAACAACTTAGAATATAATATTATTCTAACACCCCCCCTTTAGTGGTACTAGGATATACTAACACCCCCCATGAAGTGATCCTCAACCATCCTCTTCCAACATTATTTCTCTTGATACATCTCTAATATTAGAGCCTCGATATAATGAAGATTCCATTTTGGAGATAAATGATCAAAATGACCAAAATGAGGATCTTATACTCCAAACTCCAACTAAAATCCTTGCCACTCCAATTACTCCTTCCACAATGCCAAAATGGGCCTGCACCATAGTTAAAGAAGCCACTCCTTACATCCAAAATCTTCCATCATCCAAATTAGGCAACACCATAAGTTTTGGTCTTGTGTGTCAGTCCATATCCACATATCCTCAAACCTTCAAGGAAGCAACTGGAATAAAAGAATGGTATGATGCCATGGAAAATAAATTATCGTCCTTAATCAAAAACAACACTTGGTATTTAGTTCCTCTACCAAAGGGAAGGAAGTTATTTTGTTGTAAATGGATTTACAGAACTAAGTATGGACCTGATGGAAAAATTGACAAACACAAAGCTCGCTTGGTAGCCAAAGGTTTCTCATAAATTGAAGGCATTGATTATTTTAAAACCTTTGCACCAGTTGCCAAAATAGATTATGTTAGGTTGGTTCTTGCACTAGATGCTTCCCAAAAATGGCCTATTTTTTAGATGGATGTAAAAAGTGCCTTCTTACATGGGGACTTAAAAGAGATATTCATGGAATAACCTGTTGGATTCACTCAAGACTCCTCCCTTGTTTGTAGACTAAGGAAATATCTCTATGGCCTCAAACAAGCTCCTAGAGCTTGGTATGAAAAAATGGACTCCTTCCTTCTTTCCTCAGGTTTTTCTCATTGTGAGTCTAATGCCACAGTCTACATTTGGAAAGATGAAGAGAAAATCACCTTACATGTTCTCTATGTTGATGATCTACTATTCACTAGTAGTGATAATTCTCACATTCAGACTATCAAAGACTCCCTTTCTAAAAAAATTGAAATGGTTGATCTGGGTTTAGCTCATTACTTCCTTGGGATTCAAATAAATTAAATAGATGCAAGAATTTTTGTGTCAACAGAAATATACTCTAGACCTTCTTCAATGGTTTAAGATGACTGATTGTAAGCCCTCTTCTACATCTTTTTAGTTTGGAGTCACTCTAAGTACTTCCTGCACATCCCCTCTATGTGATGGTACTCTATACAAAAAACTTGTAGGGAGTCTGTTATACCTCACGTATACTCGCCCAAATATATCATATAATGTTGGCTTGATATCTAGATTCTCATATCAACCTCATTTTAGCCAGTGGTAAGCAACAAAAAGAATCCTACGCTACTTGCAAGGAACTACATAATTTGGGCTATTATATGAAGGAAAATCCATGGATATCATTGGTTACACAGATTTCGATTGGGCAGGTTCAATAGAAGATAGATGTTCAACTTCTGGCTATATATTTTGTCTTGGTTCTTCACCAATTGCTTGGTCATACAAAAAACAACAAGCAATAGCATTGTCATCTACAGAGGCAGAATACAAGGCAGTAGTTTTAGCAATTCAGGAAGCTCTCTGGCTTCATCAAATACTAAGATAATTTGGTTTTTTCCATGACAAACCTATTACTCTTTGGTGTGAAATTTAGAGCACAATTCATATTTCCCATAATCCAGTTGAGCATAAGCATACCAAGCACATTGAAATTCACATGCACTTCATTCGATAGCATATTCAAAGAGGGGAAATACACTTGGACTATACTCCCATAGAAAATCAAATTGTAGACATTTTCACCAAATCCTTTCCTTCTCCACATTACATTCAGTTGTGAAAGAAACTTGGGGCAAGGCAAATGCATTAGAAGGTACAAAAGAGGTTTTCACCTCTCCTTTATTCTTATTGTTTGGAAGATAGTTTTTTCTCATGTGGTTTTTTTTCACCATCTCTCCTATATGTAATAACATTGTACATGAGTACCTCATCAGGCCCTGTTGCCGAAACTCATTTCTTTGTTAGAAATATTGAGGAACAATATTCTATTAGAAGAAATAGCTATGCAAATACATCACAAGTGTGGAGTGAAGCTCAAATACTGATTGATTTATTCCATGGATCAACTTTGTATAAATAGCAAAGTTGATCATTGAGAGTCGTTGTATTACAACAACTCATCAAATCTGAACTAGTCTAAACTAAGAGTTCACCTGACTCATGGAAGAGAGGTAACTCAAGTAAGTTTATCCTAGTAGAACTTAAGAGAATAATTATTTATTCTAACACCCCCCCTTAAGTGATACTAGGGGTGAATGTAACAAATGAGTCCCAGTAACAGGGCCTGATGAGGTACTCATGTACAATTAATGTTATTGAAGAGATGGTAAAAAAAACATATGGGAAAAAACCATCTATCAAAAAGAAAAAATAAGAGGTATGTATTAGGATGGAAAAGATTGTCCTCATTGAACAAAAAATAAATGAATCTCCACAACTGGGCCTGATGAGGTACTCATGTACAATGTTATTACATATAAGAGATATGGTGAAAAAACCACATGGGAAAAAACCATCTTCCAAATAATAAGAAGAAAGGAGAGGTGAAAACCTCTTTTGTACCTTCTAATGCATCTGCCTTACCCCAAGTTTCTCTCGCAACTGAATTTAACACGAAGAAGGAAAGGATTTGGTGAAGATGTCTGCAATTTGATATTTTGTGGAAATATAGTCCAAGTGTATTTCCCCTATCTGAATATGTTGTCGAATGAAGTACATGTGAATTTCAATGTGTTTGGTACACTAATGCTCAACTGGATTACGGGTAATATGAATTGTGCTCTAAATATCACAACAAAGAGTAATAGGTTTGTCATGGAAAAAACCAAATTCTTTTAGTATCTAACGAAGCCAAAGAGCTTCCTGAATTGCTAAAACTGATGCCCTATATTCTGCCTCTGTAGATGACAATGCTACTGCTTGTTTTTTGCATGACCAAGCAATTGGTGAAAAACCAAGACAAAAGATATATCCAGAAGTTGAACATTTATTTTCTACTGAGCCTGCCCAATCAGAATCTATGTAACCAATGATATCCATGGATTTTCCTTCATATAATAGCCCAAATTGTGTAGTTCCTTGCAAGTAGTGTAGGATAATTTTTGTTGCTTGCCAATGGCTGAAATGAGGTTGATGTGAGAATCTAGATATCAAGCCAAAATCATATAAAATATTTGGGCTAGTATGAGTAAGGTATAACAGACTCCCTACAATTTGTCTGTATAGAGTAGCATCACATAGAGGGGATGTGCATAAAGTACTTAGAGTGACTCCAGACTGAAAAGGTGTAGAAGAGGGCTTACAATCAGTTATCTTAAACCGTTGAAGAAAATATAGAGTGTATTTTTATTTACACAAAGAAATTCCTGCATCTATTTTATTTATTTGAATCCCAAGGAAGTAATGAGCTAAACCCAGATCATCCATTTCAAATTTTTTAGAAAGGGAGTCTTTGATAGTCTGAATGTGAGAATTGTCACAACTAGTTAGTAGTAGATCATCAACATAGAGAACAAGTAAGGTGATTTTCTCTTCATCTCTCCAAATGTGACTGTGGCATCAGACTCATAATGAGAAAAACTTGAGGAAAGAAGGAAGGAATCCATTTTTCATACCAAGCTCTAGGATCTTGTTTGAGGCCATAGAGAGATTTCCTTAGTCTACAAACAAGGGAGGAGTCTTGAGTGAATCCAACATGTTGTTCTATGAATATCTCCTCTTTTAAGTCCCCATGTAAGAAGGCACTTTTAACATCCATCTAAAAAATAGGCCATTTTTGGGAAGCAACTAGTGCAAGAACCAACCTAACAGAATCCATTTTGGCAACTGGTGCAAAGGTTTAAGAATAATAAATACCTTCAATTTGTGAGAAACCTTTAGCTACCAAGCGAGCTTTGTGTTTGTCAATTTTTCCATCAAGTCCATACTTAGTTCTGTAAATCCATTTATAGCGAACTAACTTCCTTCCCTTAGGTAGAGGAACTAAATCCCAAGTGTTATTTTTTTATTAAGGATGAGAATTCATTTTCCATGGCATCGTCCCATTCTTTTATTCCAGTTTCTTCCTTGAAGGTTTGAGGATCTGTGGATATGGACTGACACACAAGACCGTAACCTATGGTGTTGCCTAATATGGATGATGGAAGATTTTGGATGTAAGGAGTGGCTTCTTCAACTATGGTGCGAGCCCATTTTGGCATTGCGAAAGGCGTAATTGGAGTGGTAGGGCTTTGTGTTGGAGTTTAGAGTATAGGATCCTCATTTTGGTCATTTTGATCATTTATCTCCAGAATGGGATCTTCATTATATTGAGGCTCTAATATTGGAGATGTCTCAAGAGAAATAATGTTGGAAGAGGATGGTTGAGGATCTTTATTAGGGAATGTTTCATCAAATTAAACATTTCTATGAAAAAAGACCTCATGAGTTGTGGGATCAAGAAGCTTGTATGCTTTCATTTACTCACAATAACCAACAAATATGAGTTGTTTTCTTTTCTTATCTAGAGACTTCCTTTTCTTCTTTGGGATAGTGCCCAAGCAGTAGACCCAAAATTTTTGAAGAAAGAGACATCAGGTTTTGATCCAGTCCATGCTTCCTTGGGAGTCAAATGGTCAAGAGCTTTGTGAGGTGTGCAGTTTTGAATATAGTTTGCATAGTTAATTGCCTCGGCCCAAAAAACTAGTGGAATATCTCTTGAGTGAAGCATACAGTTTGCCATTTCCTTTAAAGTTATGTTTTTCCTTTCTACAATGCCATTTTGTTGCGGATTATGGGATATTGAGTGTTGATGAATTATGCCATGACTAGAGAGGAAAATTGAGAACTCATTACTAAAGTATTCCCCCCATTATCTATATGAATTTGTTTGATTTTGCAAGTGGCTTGATTTTCAACTAAGGCCATGAATATTTTGAAGTGGGATAGAACATCACTTTTGTATTTTAGAAAATAGACCCAAGTTCTTCTGGAAAAATCATCAATTAAGGTTAAAGCATATTTTGCTCCTTTGAAAGAAGGTTATGGGAAGACCATCAAGTCACTTTGGATTAACTCTAGAGGGGATGAGTTTTTTTGAGAATCACTTGGATGGAAAGGATCTTGATGTTGATATCCAAGAGCACAACCAAGACATACTCCATCAATGGAAGAGATTTTTGGCAACCCTGTTACCATTTCATGGGTGTTTAATTCCTTTAGGTAGTTATAACTGATATGTCCAAACCTTTCATGCCAAATTTTGCTTTCAAGATCTCCATGTGCAACAAAACAGGAGGTCCCTTTTGAATTTTTGAATTCTTTGAAGTGAAATAGGTGAGTGTTGTGATCAATATCTCCTTTTTCTATGAGAGTGTTTGGATCTTGAAAGTCTCTTATCTCAACTCCATTTGGTGAGAAGAGAATTGTTTTACCTTTTTCAGAAGTACAAACATGAAGAATCCTACGCTACTTGCAAGGAACTACATAATTTGGGCTATTATATGAAGGAAAATCCATGGATATCATTGGTTACACAAATTCTAATTGGGTAGGCTCAGTAGAAGACAAATTTTCAACTTTTGGCTATATATTTTGTCTTGGTTCTTCATCAATTGCTTGGTCATGCAAAAAATAACAAACAGTAGCATTATCATCTACAGAGGCAGAATACAGGGTGATAGTTTTAGCAAGTCAAGAAGCTCTTTGGCTTCGTCAGATACTAAAAAAAATTGATTTTTTCCATGACAAACCTATTACTCTTTGGTGTGATAATCAGAGCACAATTCATATTGCCCGTAATCCATTTGAGCATCAGCGTACCAAGCACATTGAAATTCACATGCACTTCATTCGACAACATATTTAGAGAGGGGAAATACAATTGGACTATATTCCCGTAGAAAATCAAATTGCAGACATCTTCACCAAATCCTTTCCTTCCCCATGTTACATTCAGTTGCGATAGAAACTTGGGGTAAGGCAGATGCATTAGAAGATACAAAAGAGGTTTTCACCTCTCCTTTCTTCTTATTTTTTGGAATATGGTTTTTTCCCATGTGGTTTTTTTCACCATCTCTCTTATATGTAATAACATTGTACATGAGTACCTCATCAGGCCTAGTTGTCGGGACTCATTTCTTTTTTGTTCAATAAGGACAATCTTCGCCATCTAAAGACATACCTCTTATTTTTCTTTTTGATGGATGGTTTTTTCCCATATGGTATTTTTACCATCTCTTCAATAAGAATCATTGTACATGAGTACCTCATCAGGCCCTATTTTTGGGACTCATTTGTTACATTCACCCCTAGTATCATTTAAGGGGGGTGTTAGAATAAATAATTATTCTCTTAAGTTCTAATAGGATAGACTTACTTGAGTTACCACTCTTCCATGAGTCAGGTGAACTCTTAGTTTAGACTAGTTTAGATTTGATAAGTTGTTGTAATCCAACGACTCTCAATGATCAACTTTGCTTTTTATACAAAGTTGATCCATGGAATAAATCAATCAGTCTTTGAGCTTTAATCCACACTTGTGATGTATTTGCATAGCTATTTATTCTAATAGAATATTGTTCCTCAATATTTCTAACAAGGCCAACTAAAAGATAATTTCCCAAAAAAACCTAGAATTTTGATCACTTTTTGTGAAGTTATGATTCACTTGCAAAACCTATTGATTGGCTCAAATGAGTGTTTTGCTCAACAAAGGTGTTGATTTGCTCAAGGAGTGATTCAACCAACAATGGTGTAAGTTTACTTATTAACATAATTAAATATCTTGCAAAAGCAATCAAATCACTCGACATAGCCAAGCAAATCACTTAAATAGGGTGCGAAAGAGAAAATCAACATGAATTTCAAGAAAAATATTCTAAAAAGAGATATTTTTGGCATTTTGTGGCACATTAAGCATTTTTGGATCATTTTAAGCCTAATAGAGTTTTAGTAAATGCATATAACATTCAGAGGTGCAACATTTTTCTAAAGTTACCCCAAATATTTACTTTTATGACAATTTCTACCCTAGGTAACTTAGGGATAAACTTTTACTATAAATAGAGGCATATATCCTCATTGTACTCATATTTTGGTTATGATAATTCAAATAAACACTCTATGAAATCCTATATTATGCTATGTACTCATGAGGTTATAATAAATAATTCGGTTCTTGTGCATCTTGTTAGAGGCACCATCCTCATGATTTATTAATTTGTGATGATTAGGTACAACCCTTCTAGCCCATCTTGTCATTCATTTACAAATTTTATAATCAAACAAATAGGTGGATATTGATGTTATTCAAATACTTGTGTGTTTATTGATCACATTCTATCATTGGTATAGTGTAATAGTCATGTTTGCTTGAATATCTTGCAATCTAAAATTTAAGCATTTACTTTTTGCACTTTATGCTTTTTAATTACCGTATTTACTTTTCTATGTGTATTTCATTTTTGTGTGAGCTAATTAGTTTAATATTAGAGGTCCAAAAAAGAAAAGTATGGAGCTAGCCTTAATCCATAGGTTGATGGAATCCTATGGCAAATTCATCCAACCTTATTAAAACTCGTATTTTGGAGCACAACACTTAAAATAGAAGTCAGTCCAATTCCTTGAATAAATGAGCATCAAGTGTGGAGCTTTGATAACATATTCACCAATTATTAGATAAACCAAAATTTGAGAGTTGCCTAACACTTTGATGTATTTAACATTCATACATTGGGCAATCAAAAGTATTAAAATTAAAGTCTCATATTCCACAACATTATTAGTGGTGCCAAGAAAATTTAAGCAAAAACCATACAAACAACTAGGCTAATTGAAGACTTGATAAAGATAGCAAGTCCTACCTTAAACTAATTTCTTGCTCCATCAAAGTGAAGGATCTAAGTGTCAGGAATGAGGTCTTTGTTAGATTCATAGGAAGAGGAAGGTGTGTTAGCTTTGGATTTAGCCTTTGATTCGTGATGCCTCTCAACAACCTCACAATACTCCAAGAGAGATTCTTCCTACTCATTGAGTTTATAAGGAATAAAATCTTGAATAAGACTAGAGGAAAAGAAGGAATTATGACAAATTCATAAGGAGCACATGAAATAACCATTATATCCTCATCACGTAATGCCTTCTTTAGGGATTTTTGCACTCATTTAGGAGCTATCACTTACTAGTCAACAATCACCTGAGCTTTAATAGCTTTTTGCATAATTATACAAAGATCAAATTCTTGCATCATAGTGATCCACTTCCTATATCGAGTGTCACTAGAGATGTAAGAATTTTGTAGCAGATGTCTCAAAGGGTCAATTTTAACGATCACATTAATTGTCTAATATGACATATAATGTATTATTTCTCACATGCAAAGTATATAGGTATTTTTCCATGGGAGTGTATCGAGTTTTTGTTAGAAGCATTGTTCTACTAACATAGTATACACCATACTCGTTGTTTTTTCAATGGGTTATATGGGATTGAAATGGGTCCCAATTATATTACATCATCACCACATAGTGGTATTACAATAAAGCTTGGATATTATCCATGTATTGTTTGGCAAGATTCAAACGTAGGTATCCTCTTTTAAATGTTGAGGAATTTAACTAGTTGAGCTAATACCACTTGATTCAATGAGTTTACATAGGTTTTTATGAGGGGTTCTAGTCCCATCATATTGAGTGGGGTTTGACCTTTAGAACTCTCAAAGAGAGGTCAAAGCCCTTACTACTGTAGTAAGATTGTAGCTACTCAACATACTCATTTCTATCATCTTATTGAGTAAATATTTTTGCCAAGGAAAATTGAGTAGCCAATAATGGCTAATCCATGTTGGGTGGGTGAATATTTGGGGGTCAAAAACTATATTTATTGAATTTAAGAAAGGCCTTGGTACAACTTTCATCCCATTTAAAATCAACATATTTTTTAAGTGATTCAACAAATAAGATTTAAAAGCTAACTCAAGGATGAGTTGCCTAATGGCCCCAAGCTTCACTAAGAAAGATTTTATATTCTTAATAGTTTTGGGGGAGGCATAACATCCATGGATTTGATCTTGTCTTGATCAACATCTATACCCCTATTGGACAACATAAATCCTAGTAGCTTGCCACTAGGAACACCAAATACACACTTATTGGGATTAAGTAGTGATGTAATCATTCAAATATGACATGAAGGTCAACTATCTGGCTAGCCTAATTCTTAGAATTATCCAAGAGATCATATACATATGATTCCACTATCTTTTCCATAAAGTCATGACATACTATTTTCATAGCCTAATGATAAGTAGAAATGACATTATTCAACCCAAAAAGGTATGATAACAAAATAGAATGTACCCCAAAGCATAGTAAAAGTTATTTTAGTCTAATCCTCAAAGGCAATATGGATTTGGTTATACCCTATATAGTCATCCATAAGGGAAATGTTATACCCTATGATAGAATCAACAATAGCATCCGTAGAGGGCAAAGTAAATTTATCCTTGGGGAAAGCTAGGTTGATGTTTATAAAATCACAACAAATCTAGATAACATTATTTTATTTCTACTTCATAGAAACAATGATAGATAACCAACTTGAATATTCAATAGGTCTTATATTAACAAGACATTTGGTATTAAGAAAGATAGGGATGTGTTTACCAAGGCATGGTCTTTCTTGCATTAGAGCCTTAATTACAACCCTAGTTTTTAATTCAAGAAAGAACTCAAATTTGATCAAATGTCTTGTTAAACAAAAGGGTAAAGGATTAACATGATTATCAAGCCACTTGTTAGACACCCATATGAGTAGGAAAACATTTCCATATATGGAAATAGGCTATCAAGGGTAGTAGGGAACATTTGAGCATCCTTTATTTTCCAAAAAAACATAGAAATTAGTATCACCACATTAAGGGGTAGTCTTAGTTTCCAGGAAATATCATAAAAAATATGAAACAATCTAGGAATAATAGGGGTTCTATAGGTCAAATAGTCACTAGGGACTTTTAAAATAATAGGAAAAAGCCCAGAAATAGCTAAAGCAATAGTTCTAATTGGGATTACCACTTTAAGTAGAAATTTTAGTATTGCTAAAGAAATTTTAACAGAATGTTATCCAATAGTGGATTTTAGTTTAGGATAGGCTAGGACAAGACGAGGATTGTTATTTTTAAAAATAGAGCTATCAATTTTTCTCTCTAATAATATTCTAGAACTAATAGACATTTTCCTTTGTTAAATGCCTAGGCAAAGGAATATTTTTTATTTCACCTATCCTACACAAAGGTTCTGATGTAGAGATAACATAAACATAAGTTGTTTTATACCGATATAGCCTAGCTTTATAGTTATCATATTCAAAATTCTTGAGCATACTATAGAAAAATAAATCATTGGTATCCATTTCACATAAATTTATATCAAGTTCACTATCATCATCATCATCTAAAATAGGAACTTCCATTGAATCTATTTCATAATGGTCCACACCACCATAGAAATAAAGGTAGTAGAAAAGGTTTTTCCCATTTCAATGTTAAAGGCTTGATTGAATTCATTGTGTGTATCACTATTAGTTCCTACCCCATGTTATCATTGTCTATACAAAATATTACTTATTTCAATTGAGTAGAATCCCCATGGGATTTAAGTAACTTAGCTAATTGTTGGTAAAACAAATTAGAATTTTCTCTCTGTTTGGGTTTCAACAATGGTGGTAATTAATCAACTACCTCTTGAGGAAGGAGAATAATGACATCCATATCAAGTTAATCATCTTCAAACTCACACTTGTCTTGGGTATTTCAAATGAAATTTGGATGTCCCTATATAACTTCCTTCTAGAAGTCCATTGAGGCTCATATTCATAAATTAGAATCTTTTGTGCTTCATCCATATAAGGAACAAAACAAATTTATGACTTGGGGGATGACGTCCCCAAGGATCTAAATCTTCTTCCATGGTGAAAACTTTATCATCATAGGCATATTTGACCACTTGACAAGTAGAGAAAGTTGTGGCTCTTATCTTACTAGTCCAAGTTCCACCTAATGGCATGTTATAATTGGTTTGAAAACCAAACACCATGAACTTAACTCCTACTTTTTAGGTTTAGATAAAAGTGGCAACTAAAAACAACCTATAAGATCTTGAGGTTTACCATTATAAGCATAGTAATGACTTTCAGTAGAAAGGATAATTTCTCTAGGGATCTTTAGTTTATCTATCAAGGACAACATAACATATGTACCACTCCCTTCATCAACCAAAACCCTATGGATTTCCATATTATTAAAATAATTGTTGTCATTAATGGCGGGTGATCAACCCTTGCTAAATAATAAATAACAATCATATTTTCAAAGGAAATTTTAACCAAATCAATGCTAGTACGTGCATCAATGGAAATATTTTTCCTATGGGATTAAACATATTTTACTTCATAATACCATGGAATGTTGGGTATAATGTTAGAAATTATTGGCTTGGGCATCTCTATCTCATCCATTAAGTCTATTAACCTTTGTCATTGGTAGGGATATGTCCTAAGAACTTCTAAGTGTGGGACCTTGCAAGGAGTTGTATGCAACTCCTCAACAATATCCCATGCTTTTATTTTGCTCATAGTTTCTTTCAACGTTGACTCCTTAGGTTGGGTAACATCCTATCATTTTCTGTTATGGGTGCCGAGATCACCACTTGAAGTGGAAGTCATGGTCTATCAATATTTTCAAAAATGATAAATTTCATAGACTGGGTTGAGGCTTTCGTAGGAATGTTTTATACACTTTTGGACGTTTCTATACTTATAGAAAGCTCCAAAATGACTAAAGGATGATTTGAAATCTTATCGATAATAGTAGGATTAACCATTTTTTCAATGAGTTTATAATAGGATTAACCATTGTTTGAATAGGTTTTTTTCTTTTATCATTTTTTTCTTTTTATTCCTTAGAATATTTCTTCTTTTTGTATTGAGGCGTACTCCTAGTAATAGCAACATTATGTTGTTTTAAGAAAGCAATTGTTTCTCTTTGAATCTCTATAATATTGACATAATGAGCCATATCAGGTTGACTATAAATGTATTATCCATTTGGGCCAAGATGGGAAAAGACTTAGTTAACTTGAGAGGCATTTGGAGAAGTGCTAGGTCCAAGATTTTAATTTTGGGAGTAACTATCATTTTTATTTTGAATATTTTGACCCCCTCTTTGGTTTCCTTTATTAGAATTGTATCCTTGATTTTGATAGTTTTATTGGCCACTATGATTAAACCCTTGCCCTTAATTTTGATTCACTCCTTGTTATTTATTAGGAGCTTGTTGTTCATGGTCAGGGAATGGGGTATTATAGATACCTAACCTTTGATTGCAAGGGTGATTAAACCTCTTCTAGAGAATCTTTTCCTATAAACTCAACTAATCATGTCATTGTTAACTTGATCAATGCTAAAGTTAAGGCCAAAGATTTGTCTAAGGCAAAAAATTTATAAATCTATGCAAGTAGAATTATCATGACCATAGGTTTCATTCCAAAAGAAAAATTTATTACGATCATGCCATATAGATGCTTCAAACCTATTGTTGATATGATAGTTATTAAGCTAAGCAAGTGAGCATATTTTGATAATATCTTCATGTGTCCATGGAGGCATCATATTCTAAAGTTTTGGGCCACCCCTAGATTTATTTAACATATGTACATAAGCCCTAGCTATCTCTAACTCATTATATGTATCTTGGTCAATTATGCTATAAACCCCATCCTCTACAACAATTTTATTAGGATTATTAGGTTTCAAGGATTTTTGGCCTTCCTTCTTTTCTTTGCTTGCAAAATTGTAGGCTTATGAGTTTGGCATTAGGGACAAAACTTGGTTGGAGATAACTTAAGGCAAAAAAATTTACTTCAAAAATATATATGTTCATTTGATACAACAAAATTATTCAAGAAATAAACCCTACCTTGAGGATTGAAAATATAGAACTCCATATCATATAGCTTGCAATTGATAAAGAATTATATTAGATTGATAATCAACAAGGGAAATTCTATAATTTTTTGGTTTGATGCTTGGTTGAATCCTTATCCTCTTATTTTTGTTCTAAAATGACAATCATTGGCTCAAGCATGTTTAACTTGCAAAGGTTCGAAAGTAAAAAATTATATTAATGTGAGCAACAACTCTATATCATATATTTCTATTAGTAACTTGGTTGAAGGAGAGAACCTCAAAAAAAAAGTAGATGAGCTTCAAAGGATGCTTCAATAGTTCTATTATCTAGATTTTTACGCAAAAGGGTGAGTTTGTTTAGAGTTTATCAAAAGATGGTGGACACTCAATCAAGTTGGGATATAAGGATTTAGAGCAATCAAAGATTCCTACTTCCAAAGATCTCCCTCGAAAGAATGCTTGGTCACTTGAGGCCTGTTAGAGTTAAAGTGCACTATGCCTTCACCTTGACACTTGACACTTGTCAATTTCTCTTGACAAGTGTCATGTGTTGAATATAGGCTTATGCCTATATATTGTAACCATTTGTATCAATAATATAATCCCCTCCTGTTTCAGTCCCAACATTTGGTATCAGAGCTCCAGGCTTTCTCTGGCCTTATGAGCTTGAGGGGGGATTTCCCTCATGGAAATCCTCCCTCCCCCATCCTTTTCCCCATTTTTCATTTTTTCATTTTCCCCCATTATTTTTTCTTCAAGCTAGGGAGTATGCTCTCCATCAATGAGATGGATCAGAAACCAGATGCTTGAGAAATTAATGGTTGCCCCAAAAAATGTTTTTTTTCAGAGTTTTTTTTTTTTCCTTGGGAGGTTTCCAGTTGATGGTACCATGTGTCGGCCCTTCGTTTGGAGTGTGAAAGTTGAGCCCATTGGGAGTATGATCTTGGTGCTGTTTCGCTGTGGTTTTTACATCAAGGCTTCATTATTTTTATTCCTTGCTGGATTGGCTACGATGGTAGGCCCGCTTTGCATCTCTAAAAACTTTGGTCCATCCCAGCAACTCATTTTCATGGCAGCAACTTTCACCAAAGTTTTCCCAACATGCAGCAACCTCGACGTGTGTGCGGTGCTGCAGGAGCGTGGTCGTCCCATGCTATTGCTACCGTAGTTTGAATTTCTTTTGATTAGCTTGGATATTTTTTTTTGGTTCTTTGTTGACCGATTGGCCCACTGCTGCCCTTCCTTATGATGAAAAAAAAGAGTTTTGACTGTTACAGTTAAAAATAGTCAAAAAGTAAGATGCAGTCCATGATGTGCACGCTGGCGCACAACAGTCCGATGGTGTCAGTCATCGACTGCTGACTGGTGACGATGTGTAGTTGGTATTAATGGCTGCACAATGATAGGATTGACTGGTGGACTGAGTCTGGCTGAGTCCACAGAAGCAGTTGAGACCAAAGTTTTCATGCCAAATATAATTTCGTGGATGGTATGTGCTCCAGATCTAAGAATGAAGGTAGGTGTATTCTGTTGCAGATGAAAGCAACACCGAAAGACAAGCAAAAATGCTGTGCAGAGGGGCAGATCTGATAAGCTTTGTCCAGGGTTTCAATGTTCTGGAAATTTTTTTCTGGCCATGGAGATTCTAGAGCAACACACAAAGAAGCCTGAGTTTTTGGCGGGTTGGTAACATTAAGTTCGAGCAAATGAAAAGACACAGTTACAAAGTACCTGTTTGCTGTTAGAGCGCACCAAGGCCAGATCTGGCGATGACGATAGCATAAAACTATTTTTGTTTTTTGATGTGCCCACAATTTGTGCAAGTTTTTAATGGAGTTGTAGTTACTAAGCACAAGCTGAGAATAAGTAGTTTCACATGCAGTATATGGCCCATGTTTGAAAGCGGGGTAGCAGTATAATCGTCGTCTCCTTAAATTTCTCCCATAATTCTGTTAGCAAGATTGATCCAATGGTAGCCATGTGTGTGTGAAGATGGCTGTATCGAGCACGTCCCACTACGTGGAATCCTTGGTGCGCGTAACAGCTCAAAAGTACAGCTTGTGCAACAGCTGATGGCGTCAATTTCTCGGATCTCTTTGGATCTCAATCGTGGTAGTTTGGCGGAGGCCGTAGTTCCGACGACAATCTATTTTTTTTTTCGGCGTCTCCAATTTGTTCTCTGACTTCTGCATAATGGAATTTTTGCCGCAAAGAAAGCAATTAGTATTTTTTTTAAATATTTTGTGAGTGGCCCTTTCGCCCATGATGTGGATAAGAAGTTGCTCGCCGAGTTTGGAGTTTGGAAAGCCTTAGAGATTGCAGTTGTTATTTTTTGTTTTAATGGGATTTGATGCCACAGAGCGCTAAAGTGAAACGTCTCATATGAAGCATGTTCACAAAAACGAAGAATTTTTTGATTTGAAGGTAGCAGTTGATTAGCCGTGATTTGTACCAAGCCAAGTGCTGGAGGTGATGTTGTATTCCGGCGTGCTGCGGGTGTTGAATAAGTTCTTGACGACCTCTTTCTCGTTGCCAGTGGCATGCACCTGCCTATCTTCGTGCTGGTGCTCTTATGGCAGTTTTGTTCGACCCCACGCATATTAAAGATTTCATTGGTTTTTTGTTGAAATCCGAGCTTTGGAAGGCGGCTGTGGTAGCGGAAGAGATAGCAGCAGCGGTGATGCCGAAGGAGGAGGCCGTGGGAGATGGTGTCGGTTGTGCTATCATGTTTCGGATGAGTGGAGGGCTTCGTAGCCAATGATGGCTACCATTGATGGCTTCTTCCATCATTTTTTTAACACCAGTTTTATTTTGCCGTGGAGTTTCTGTCATTGGTGTCACATACAGTTGATCGGAATCTGGTTGTTTCTTGTCAAATGATGGTGAGGGTTGTTCGTTGTTATTCTATGCCCCGAAGCTGAGGAGGAGTCCTCGTTCTTCTGCAGTTCAGCTCATTAATGGTAGGCAGATGTGGCTTCCATGTGTTTTTTTCCATATATTTGTGCCATAGTTTGATGCTGTTCACAGGAGTTGCAGTTCAGTTAAATGCAAAGACGGTGCCAACAACGCCCACGATGGAGAAGTCAGAGATCGAGCGGGTTGAATCGCATCAAATGCAATGAATTGGCGAATGAATTGACGATGGGATCAGTTTCAGAGAGTGTTTCATGGCAATTCGTTGCGTGGTGAAGGAAGTGGATGGTGCGCTTCTACTGCATGCAGCAAAATCCACCGGACAGTTGGTCATTGAGGCTCCAAGTGCGGGCTCCGATGATTCAGAATATGATATTTTTTATTTTCTGTCAATTGCTATTCGAGTCTGATTTGTGATGATGCGGGAAGTTCTGAAGGGAGACAGGAATATTACCATCCTTTCCTAATAAAACAGCCAACAATAGAACCATCAATAGTACAATCGGGGTAGGCGGGAAATCCTAGAGCATGACATTGTTTTTTAGTGTCGTCCCATTCAATTTTTTCATCCCAACTTGAAGGCGGAAAGCTATAACTTCTAGTTTCTCCGTGATTAGAGGTATAGCCCAATAATTTCTCCAATATGCAGCCAATTTTTTCTGCTTGCCGAGTTCACACTGGCAGATGCTCATCCAAGTTTTGCGGCCGCTCGAGCATAAGAGCACAGATGTGCAGAGAAGATTAATGTTTGCTATCGCGTTGAAGCCCCACTATGGTTGACGGTGTAGTTGAGACTCGCAGGAAGCATCAAGAGCTCACAGCTCATAGTGGTAAAGATCAAGAGTTCGTCCAGGCATAAATTATATGTTTTCTATGGTGAATATTATGGTGTTTTCGTGAAAGTATGGAGTTTCTATCATTAACATGAAAGCCCCGCAATGATAGTTTGACTGTGCAGTAAGTTTGAATAGTTATTTTTTGATGTCAAGTGCTATCTTTGGCAATGGTGATCTGTTCCAATTTGGATGCCAAAGTGATCAGATTAGCGTCAATGTGTTCAATCATGTGATCTGTAAAGCAAAATGGCTTAGTTGCTACTATAGTGAAGAGGTCGCCTATTTCTGTTGAGGTTGTTTATGTTTCCTGGTGGTCGAGAACTATGGACTGATGATCTAAGCCTGTGATGTTTTTTTTATTTATTTGTCAAGCGAAGTGAACGTGGTCACGCAGGCCACGAGTGTTGGAGGATGTTGTATATCGCATCAGAACACACCACGAGGATGCGACATTGAAGCACGAATTTTTCTATTTGCTTGCGGTTGAAAGCGGCTTGGCCGTTGCAGTACATTGCGGTCACTACAGTGTAAACTGAAGATGTTAATTCTACAAGGAGTGCAGTTAATGCTCATTTGATTGGCGGCCCATAATTCTTGTTGATGTCATAGGGCTTGAAATTGTGTTTTTGTTGAATGAGGGTAATTTAAGTTGGTCTATATAAATTTTTTAAGTGCCCATGATTTAATTTTATTTTCTATATATAAAAGGGCATCTTTTATAAAGTGGAGGAGCCACTTTATTTAACCTATTGTAAGGGAGCTTGTTATGTAAGACTTGGGAGTGAGAAAGTGGTCGATAGCATGGCCTTATTGGTAATTGTTTTACTACAGACAAAGACACTTCAGAAGATTCTCTTCTATTCTTCTTTCCTCTCCTCCATATTTGGCATCTATGGCTCATTTTATTGTATTGAGTGCATTTTCGGTAGAGACCGACACTCTTATATGGCTCGTTTTTTCTTTGTATTAGGTGCATTTTCGGCAAAGACCGACACCTTCTAGATTGAGTTCACCATAAGGAAAGATTTGATATTTATGGTGGGACTAGTCAGTGACCTACGAGAGGCAACATCCTCTGAGGATGACCTGCAGAGGCAACAGACCCAGAAGTGGTTGACTCTGAGGCACCCATGATGACCTTGAGGCACTTAGACGGCTGACCCAGTGGCAACAGACCCGTGGAAGTGGCTGACCCTGAGGCAACAGACCGAGATGTATACACAGTGAATCTAGCATTATTCATAGTTGGAGAGCCAAGCGCAAAGAGCACGAGCCTAGACCAAAAAGAGGATGATAGGTTACTTTTAGAGAAGTCAACATTAAGGGGGAATGTTACCTAATGTTGACTTGTTTTGTTTCTTCTTTAGTTAGGATAGTGCACTTTAAGGGGGAATGTTAGAGTTAAAGTGCACTATGCCTTCACCTTGACACTTGTCAATTTCTCTTGACAAGTGTCATGTGTTGAATATAGGCTTATGTCTATATATTGTAACCATTTGTATCAATAATATAATCCCCTCTTGTTTCAGTCCCAACATTCTCTTGACAAGTGTCATGTGTTGAATATAGGCTTATGCCTATATATTGTAACCATTTGTATCAATAATATAATCCCCTCCTGTTTCAGTCCCAACAAGGCCCTTCCTAAGACCTTTACAGTCCTTTGGTTAAAAGTCTAAAGTAAGATTCTTACAAGCGAGAGTTTACAAAGAGGAGGATATTATAGACCTTTCAGGTGTTCCTTGTATGAGCAGGCTCTAGAAATATCAAATCATTTACTTCATCACTATCCCTTTACATATACCATTCAGGGTCATTTAAAAAAAAAAACAAGAATATATGGGGAAGCTTCATCAATATTGAAAGAGTTCATGAAATGTTGGGTTAACCATTTCAAAGCTAAAGCACTGTGCATATTTTGGAGGATTTGCCTTGCCATTATCTGTTGGAATTTATTACTTGAAATAAATAATATAATTTTTAAAAACAAATCTTAAAATCATGCCCAAGTTTGGAATCCTATTATTTTCTTTCTTTGAAGAATGTTTATAGACATGATACTCATCATGGAAAGTCAAGTGTGGAAGAAGAGGTATTAATCTCTTAGTTACAAGATTTGAATATATATGGAAGAGTCATATATGCTAATAGAGTTAACATAAAGGATTTGCTATGATCTATGGTAAATAAAAACGTCCAAAACATGAGTTTATCAAAATGAATTTTGATGGTTGTTCCAAAGGAAATTTGGAAACAACTAATGGAGGTGGTGTTTTCTAAAATAGTGAAGGGAAAATTATCATTGCTTACTCAAAATAATATAAAACATAATCAACAACTATATAAAGACTAGGACATTTCTTACTAGGATCAAAATTGCCATTGAAAAAGAATGGAAGTCCATATCAATTAAGGAAGTTTCACAAATTACTAGTAATGAATAGATATGTAGATTAAGATTAAAATATCATTATTTTTAATGTCCATCAATTATTGTTGGAGGTAGTACATTAAAATGTTATTATATTTATAGAGAAGAAAACTTGGTAGCATATAATCTAGCCAACCATGTGTTGATCTTTGCCTTGACAAAATTCAAATTTTAGAAGGCAACTAGCTAAGTAAGATTTTATTGTTTATCAAAAATTATGTGAAGATTGTGGAAACATAATTAATTATCTTTTTTTAAATTGGTTATATGGGATTGAAATAGGCCCCACTTATATTACATTATGACCACTAGTGGTTTATAATAGTTTGACAATTATGCATGTATCACTTGGAAAGATTCAAACCTGGGTCTCCTCCTTGAAAGTTGAAGAATATAATTGGTTGAGATATACCATTTGATTAATATATTTGATAAAAGAAAAAGAAAAATATCTTTAATAAAAAGTCAAGCCAAACATGGTTTAATTGATATGACAAATATAATGTTTTATTATTTTTATGGAAGTAACCCCTAATAGAAACCACACATAGCTTATTAAAAAAATAAACTAAATGTTTTCAATTAACACATTTGCAATCTTTATTTCATATATACCTTCTAACACATACATACATACATACACACATACACACACACACACACACATATATATATATATATATATATATATATATATATATATAACAACAAAAAATAAACAAATGTTATGATATAAGTAGGGAGTGAACTAAACAAATTTCTTATTTGCTTTATTATTAATTAATAGATTTTTGTTTTGAAATGTTGATGATATAATTAAAAATCAAAAGTAAAGTAGTTTTTATCATGCACAAGGTTGAGACCATATGAGACAATGTGGTTATCCAAGTGTTTATCCACCCTAATCGGAGTATGATCTACAACCCTATCCCTTTTGAATTCAAACCTTAGACCTTATATTCAAGGTTCTAAAGTCTTAACAAGTGAACTAAACATTTTTTATTGTTTTTTATGGAGAACAAGGGGTTGTACTTGGGTCCCCCACCCTTGACAAATCACAAATATCTTCTTTAGAGCTTGAGAGTTTACAAATAAATTCAATTCTTATCTCAATTGAGTTGCTATATCTAGAAACCTACATCATTTTATATAAAATGTTTGAATTCTTGATTTTAATTTTTTGGATCTTTTTCAATTTTTTGTGTGAATACAAATATTCTAGAATTCAATATCCTTCTTGATATTTTCCTACAACAACCTTCACAATACCAAAACTTCACCTCTACTATCTATGCATTGCATCTTAGTAGAGTAATATTTCCAAAACATCACACTATCATAGTCCACTTCACGAGATCTAGATTACTAGTTTCCTTTTGAAGCACAAGTGTAAGCACAAAAATTATAATAAATAGTTTATAGGAAAGCACATTAATGTTATAAAACAAAACAAATATTACCAATGGAATACATTAAAGTAAATCTTAAACATTATTTGAATAAGGCAATCAATATTTTCTTGTCAACTTTAGCTAAACTTACTACTTCCTCTAACCATGGAAAAGAGAATTTAATTTCACAATCCTTAATTAAAACCCCTCTATTGGCTAATCTATCTGTACATTTGTTTCCTTCCCTTAACGTATATGTAAACCTAATTTCTCCAAATTCTATAGCAAGGTCTTGAATTTCCACAATTCTCTTGTATGTTCCATTGAGCCTTTGCTTTCCTTAAAATTGCATTTATTACTATGAGTGAGTCACCTTCCATCCATACTTTGTTCTATTTCATTTGTTTGCATATTTTTAACCCTTCCAAAGCAGCCCAAGCTTTAGCTTTAGTATTTGTCTTAAATCCACTATTGAATGCATAATGAGACAAAATCTTCCCTTTATTTTTTCTAGTTATTCCCCCTCTTGCTGATCTTGGAGTTCCTTTAGATGCTCCATCAAAATTCAATCTGACCAACTCTACATTTGGTGGTTTTCATTTTATATTCTTTAACTTCTTTTTGTTTCTCCTATACCCAACATCATAATTCCATTTGATGACTTGAATCCATCTATCAAGGCTCTCTGCTTCTAGATTAGGGATTGAATGAGTTGTTAGGGTTGGTTTAGACTTCTCCATGGCTAAAAAAATATTCCTTTTTATTACCTCTAAACTGCTTTCCTTTCTTTTAGTATATCCTTCTATTCCTTTCTAGCCATATAGTCCAAAGTATTTTATATTTTGATATATCCCATATTGTCTATAAAGCCTCACTTTTAAAAGTGCTTTGCCATTGCTTTAACCATTCTTCAATTCAACCATTCATCACCATGCATTTACCAAACATATTAAGAATCCATTGCCATAGTTTCCAAACTATTGAGCAGTGTCCCAAGAGATGGTCTATACTCTCCTCCTTTTTACAAAGAACACATTGTGAGGGGCCATGGAAACCCCTTTTCATAAGATTATTCCAAGATAAAACTATTATATGACCTACTAGCCAAACAAAATTTTTAACTTTAATGTTTGGGCTATCCCAAATATCTCTCCATATTCTTGTGATATTCCTATTTTGTTGGTGCTTTACATTATATCCACTTTTTATTGTGTATTCTCCTGAGCTATTCAACTCCCTAATCAACTTATCCTTGGCTCCCCTTCGAATAAACACTATTGTTGTCTTTTTATTCAACAATGATTGGTTACAAGAGATTAATTCATGAAATTAATAAGTTGAGCTTACATCATTTGGTAATGTTAAGGTTCACTACTGAGTTTTTGAACCTTGGTTTAAAATATGAAACTCTTCACTCTTAACCAATTACTCTAACCATTGACATGAATTAAGCAACTTTACTATTGATTTTACTAATAATTAATAGGAAATAAGAGTTGTTATGTCATTTTAATATATTCTCTTGATTGTGACCATTCTTTATATCTTATGCTTCTAAAAATGAATAGGATGTATTTCAAATTTCTTTATAAATATTAAACCCTATGTTTTGATCACATAAGAAATCTATGTTCTAGTTATTTATTTTTAACATAAAATGTAATGTATGATATAAATTGTTTAAACATGCAGTAAAAGCACACACTTCAAATAAGGTCTCTCAATGCTTTCAAAGTGATATAGGACTTTAAAAAGGATTTTCGTCATCCTCTATTGTAATTGGATTATATATTGATAAGTTAAAAAATGGCTAAATACAAGAGGATGAGAAAATAGACATTCAAAAATTTATGTGGTGAAGCTACTTAGTTTTATATGGAAATGACCTTATTTTAATTGTAAGGACGATACAAGGTTTAAGAGAGCATTTGAAAACCTTAGAACACTTTTATAAGGAAGTTGTGGAGAAAGTAAATTAAAAGAAAATAAAATAATTAAGCTTCCAATTTTCATATAAAAAAAAAAATAAGAGAATAAAACTATCTTGGTCTAGATTTCAATATTAGACTTATGTAAATTTCAATAACATGCGTGGTTGAAAATTGTGTAACTTGAAAAGAATAATGAGAGGTTGAAAAACTTTTTTTTTCGTTGTTTAATACTTCTTATACACATTCACCATGAGGATTGAACTCGGGTCACATCATGGATAATGCAAGTGGCGTCCTTGCCGGAAACGTAAGGAAGTAGAATTGTAGGAGAGAAAATTGTCTAAATCTAATTCCAATTATTGGAGAGAAAATTATCTAAATCTAATTCCGATTATTGGTAGTGTTAGTAGTGTTTTATAGGTGGGAAGTATGGATCAATAAAATATCAAACTTAAAATGAAAACAAAAAAATTAATTTTTTTTTGAGATTACAAGCAAATTCAAAATAAAAAATGATTGAGGTTCACATTTTAAGATATACTACAAATGAAGTTATAATAGAAAAGTGGATTTTATGATAATATTATAATGCAAAAGTTATAGTTGTGCACGTTTTTGTGTCAGTCGAACTTTGGAAAAAAAAAGAAAGGGAGAAAACTGTGAGCAGAATAACAGGAATTTGAAAAACTACATTACCTATGTAAATACAATAGTAAATTTGGCCAAAAACTTGTCAGAATTTTTGGAGCAACAAAATTAAATTAATCATAATTGGGTGGAATCTCCACGACGGTCTAGAACCAGCCGATATGGCATTTATGCTATCCATTAGCAGACACATTGTTCATTATTTGTTGTCTGGAATGGATGGTTAAGACTTAAAGACTTCCGTCTTACGACAGTCGGGCATGGCGACCGCCATAGCTGCTGCATCTTCAACTATACCATCCTCTTCCTCTGCTCTTCTCTTCCGAGTGCCTCGCTTGCACTTGTCCAACAAAGCGTTCCCTGTGTTTCCAAGATATAAATTTTCGTTCCAAAATTGCAAATGCGTTTGCGACGCGAGAGGAAGAAGCCTATTACTCAACAACCACCTGCACAGAGACACCTTGCGGGAGCCAGAGCCGGTGCCGGGTTCGAAACCATTGGAGACTTCAAATTTCGAATTGCTGTTGGGGAGGGGTCGCTCTGCCTTAGACAGATGTCAACAAGTTATGGAAAAGCTGCTACGAGCCAAAGGAAACGTAAATGTAAACATAGAAGGCGTGTTAGTGTGGTGTACGACTTTGGCAGTGGTGCTTTCTGTTCTAACACTCCATGTGGATAGTGCCAACGCCTTTGTGATAACTCAGCCTCGAAAATTACAGAATGATGAGCTCGCCACTGTCAAACTTTTCCAGGAGAATACTCCTTCCGTCGTCTACATTACCAATCTCGCCGTTAGGTAAATCCTTTTACCTCTAAATTATTTGAATATGATGATTTATTTATTGCTTAAATTTACTGTTGGAAATACGGAGCAAGCGGACATTATCAGAGCTAGAAGTTCTGCCGAGATTCTTAAGATCTAGTTTAAATAGACTGTCAATTCAAGGAGACAACGGTTTTTTAACGTTTTATTACTGAAATCTACCTATGTTTGAAGTGCGTTGGCTTTTTTTTGGTTTGAGTTTTAGATCCAGTGGAATGTTAATGCAAGCAGTTCAAGGTTTTAACGGTGAGCAGTGGTGGCGCCCCTTATAAAACTTTCCCAAACTAAAACTACTACTATTATTATTGCTATGCATTCATAATGACGTCACGGAGAATGGGTACTGAAGTCAAATCTCTCCTTCTTCATAAAGATCCGTGAAATTCCGGTTTCCATCTAGTTTAATGCATGTCGAGATCTTCAAGGTGAAGGGCCAATATGCTCTGCTTCAATTTGAGACCTTATTTGTACTCTGTATTAAGCATGTGAGTCTTATCCATATGCTACCTCATCATTCGTCCTACTTCACAAGTCGACTATCCACACAACATATTGGAAGATAAGAGCGGCAAAGCTAATCACAAATTTCTAGCATTCGGAATCAACGTGCTTCTGTATAATATGGCAGCTGCTACAGCTAGAAAATATGAGAAATATGATAAGTAACTAAGAACAAAGGAGCACGTGCCTCTCTTCCCTTGAAGGCACCTTGTGCACAATTTGCTACCGCTATCACAGAACGTAGTAAATAGGGCATTCAGTAAGCAATCCGTGAAACAGGTACAAAGTTCTCTGTTGCAGAATGTTTCGATTTCTTTACTCTAGACCAAGTGAAGTATCTTATCTGCCCTGGACCACATTACCAACGAAGCATATGAGCCTGGTATTAATTATAAAAGACAAATGACCATGCCATGTACAATTCACAGTAGTCACAGAGTACACATGTTTATCAGGGGCTTGGCCTCAACGGACAGCTACTACCACTGGATGAACCATTTTAACGGCCTATGATAGCATGATATCAGTCATAATTTGTAATGACATGCATGATCAAGCATAAACACAACAGCCCTGGCTCTGCCCTGACCTAGCGCTAAAAGTTGCTATAGTCAGAGTTATCAACATTGGGCTTTTGGAAAAATGTTCTTTATGCATGAACAAAACTACCCTTCTTTTGTTTCATGTATATGGTCATAAGGATGCATTCGTTTCGACTCTGTTTTGGAGAGACAAGCAATCATAATCCATCCTTTATGTAAGAACCCCATTTGCGATGCAGTCATTAAGTCTAAAGAAAGACACCATAATTCACATGACACTGGTTTAGACGTGAAAAACAGTCAGGCTTGGATACATTTAGCTACAATCCATCTGCTAAGTCCGAGCCCCACTTGTTGCTGGATTATTGAGAGAGAAAAAGGTCAACCCAGATAGCATTGACCAGGGTTTAACCACCCAGTCAGAAGCATTCAAGAGGTCCAAGTCCTTCCTTCCCATAGGAGAGGGTCTAATATTTCATGAGTCAAGTTTAGGGTTTTTCCTTGTATGTATATTGATGTAGGAGATGCAAGGGAGGAACCTGCCAAGAGAAACCAAAGCTCCTTTTCTTTCTACTTGACCAATCCCAGGTTTTCACCACATTCAGAATCATCCTAGGCATACTTTCTGGCTCTTTTGCCCATCCAGCGACCACCAAAGTCCCAAATTAAAAATTGCATTTAGAAAATGTATGGTCCATCCTGAGGCCATTCAATGACTTTCAACAGATGAGCACCTTGGGCTTCGTCTAGTAAGCAGAAACGGCTTAGTTTTCCATGAAACATCAGCTGAGGAGAAAAATACTGATCAAGGGTACATTTGGACCTCCAAGAAAGAAAATAATATGGTGACTATTTTGCAATCCACATTCTTCATATGTACACATCCACATGCAGATGAATCTTAGTACTCAAGAAATGTGAGCCTTCTTGCCAGGGATTTAAATCAGAGACAGTAAAGGTGAAATGGGACCTGGCTATCAGGCATACCTTGCTATCAATGAGAAACTCCAGCAGGTCCTTAGGTTTCCTCCGTTACTTGGTATTCTCCTTTTCCTTTGGATCTGGGTACGTGGTTTTCCTTTAGAAACCGGGGTGTCAGTGAATCCTTATACAGGAGTGATGTTTTTATTTAAGTTGATTTATGAGAAATAAAGGGTTTTTGGCCTTCATCAACAGTGATCAGAAATCAGGGTTGAGTTCCCAGAGTTTTATGGAAGTGAAAACTGCCTTCAGTTAAAGAGGCACAGAACAGATGTCAAGCTTAGGATTTAAATGGCATTAGTGGCTTTTTTGTTCTTCATGTTAACATATTTTCTAGTTAGGGCACAATGAAACAAGAATTGATACCTGATGTTCATTCATGAGAATGACCAAAGCAAATTACAACTAAAGGAATGTCTTACCTCAACAGTGAAGACTGAAAACACAATATCACTTCTTTCTCTTCAGTCCTTCTCTGTTTAAGCTCCTAAGACTGAAACTAGTATGTGATGAAGCTTCATATTTGTGTCAATTGATGGATTTTTTGTTTTTTCTGGCTGGATTGGAGATATGTTCTTAATACATTGACATTTAAGGCAGGTAGGTGAACTTGAGCAGTTCTATCAATGTGCTTGGAGGAAACTGTCCTCGTTTTATGCTTTGATTGACTCTATCTCCTTGAGGACTGTTTCAAACTCTTTTTATTTTCTGTTCTCCTTTTGAGTGAATGCCTTTTATTCATAGACTTGTAGGCATATGCATCATTTTATTAATATTAAGTCTTTTGCCTTTGTATAGAGATCTCTAGGCATTGGTTAGGGAATAAATCTTCTTGAATCTCACACTAGAACTTCACCAAGAAATGCAATGGATTGATACTCGGATCTCTTGGTGTCAGTTGGTGTCAGGGGAAGAGGAGGTGATCTCTCTTTGGCCCATGCCATATGGTCTTTGACACCTGCCAGGAGGAACACAATAAATAGTTAGCTACTTATTAAATATAGTATAACAGAAATTGAATGCTATAATAAAGAAGCAGATATCACTGTTCCTAATGAATCTGGTCAAAACAGACTGCTAAATCAGGTTAAATTTATGTAAATCATGTGAAGATATTATTTGCTAATTATTTATTGCTGAAATTCACCCATGGTGGTCTAGGAAAATGGATTAACTTTCCTGCCAAAGTTTGGGGTTTCGTTCCAATGGAATGTTAAATAAAAGGAAATTTCAGTAAATTATGCTAACCGCATTGAAGTCTACTTTTAACTGTTGCTAATAATTGTCTTCATGAATTCTTGAAGGCAAGTTTCAAGTTTTCAACAGATTCTTAAGTCAAGCTCAATTTCTGTAAATCATTTGTCAAGGGGAAAAAAAGCAAAAAAGAATTTGTTAAGATAAAGTTCAGTGACAAGGTATGACTGGAATTCATGTACAATAGTCAGTAAAAAGTGATAATTATTCCTTACTGAAATTTTAAATCAACTATAAGTGGTTCAGTACATTAATTTACTTTTGCAGTCTATGACATGTCCACTTGATTTTTTTTTTTTCTGTTTTCTTTTTTCTTTTTTAAATTTGGGAATAAATCCCATAAATTGTTATGTTAGAGCAAATTTCTGCAAGCTAAATAAAAAAAAAGTGAAATAAAGGTGTAGCAATATGTTGGAAGCGGCCATTTATATTAAAAACACTTAAAGTACACTGATATATTGATCTCTTTCATGGTTACAGACAGGATGCTTTCACATTGGATGTTTTGGAAGTGCCTCAAGGTTCAGGATCAGGTTTTGTGTGGGATCAAAATGGGCATATAGTAACCAATTATCATGTTATTCGAGGTGCCTCAGATCTCAGGTTGGTTATGTCTACTATTAAATTTACTTTATACATCTAAATGCTAAATCAATGATACCTCGAGATATGTGTGCACAAATGAGCATGTATACGTGCAACTGGCCTAAACATATAAGTGATTACTGCTGTAAATTTAGGCCCAAAATGCCTTTATGTTTTTTCTATGTGGTCTGTATTTGAGGAAATTCTAGATAATCATATGTAATCTTATAGGATAGATGTTGATGCATGTTTTGTCCCAGACTTTGCCATACAACTATGGTTAAAATACAAAATATGCATTAGAAGGAATCTTTGTTAAGTCAGGTTCCCTTAGCTGTTGTAAGGGACTCTACAAATGGAACTCTGTACTGTATATTGTCGTTTTTGGAAAAGATGAAAATGCCTTAGAATAGAGATACTGTCAGCCTTGCTTTAAAAAACACATTGTAGTATTTAAAAAAATACAAAATATGTATCAGAAAAGGTAAACCTTGTTAGGTTCTCCTACCGAATATAGGTGTTAAGTTCAATTAATTTTTGAGGGGATTTTGACACATTGTTGGTTTTTGAAGTCATTAAACTGCATTTAAATACAGTTGAAACAGATAAAGACAGAACCTTTAAGCAACCTTGTAATAGAATTGGTATGGTTAAGCCTAATATCATATTTGAATTAGATGCTGCCTATACCTTTAACAAGTTAAACAGGCAGCTAAACCTCCTCCAAAGTCTCTTCTACAGTAGTTTTACATGGTCATCACCTATCTTGATAGTTAATTGTGAGTGTAGGTGATGGGTATTCAGGAAAGGGTTATGAAGTACCTGCTGGGCCCCACTATTCATATCCCTGAATTACAAATGAGGAGTTAAAATATTAGAACGTTTCAAAATTAACAAATTTGGTCAACGATGCAAAATGCATCCAAGTTACATGGCATTGAACAAGGAAAACCTGAATTGACTTTTAGATATTTAATATTAGGTCTATCAATAGTTTATATCTTAGTAGGTAAAATACTTTTGAGATCTAAACTCCACATGTTACAATATATAGAACCTGGGAAGACTGTGTATCTGTTGGAAGCAGCATGGTAAATTTCAATCTACAAGATGCCTGGAATCATTCTCAATAGCTTCCTTGATGAAGAAAATTGCAGCAGCTAATGCAAGGAAGAAAAATGTACAAATTAGGGAGAAGGGTAGATATATGTCTTATATAACTTTTATGACATAGGATCAATGATTTTTTGGGCTTGTTTCTTGTTTTCTGCTTCTCTAGGTTAAACAAACATTTCTCCCTTTTTATTGTTGCTGCCATGCTGTGTGCATGAGGTGTGTGGCAAAATGCGCCGTTGTTGGGGGATTGGCACCACTTCTGTAATAACCCTAACTCAGAAAACTAGGGTTTAAACAAATAAAAATCAGATTTCTGCAAAATAGATCAGATCTGCAATTACTACTCAGAAATTACTCCAGAAACCCTCAAAAATGGACGTTCCAGCCATACAGATTTTTTATTAATTTTCTGAAAGTGCAAACAGGCCAAACAACTATCCAACAACACAAATCAACCCTCAAAACTGGCTAGAAAAATCCCCAAAGCTGGGCGATCCTCCTATGAGGGCAAAACAGGTCACAAAACATGCACAAATGGCCTCCCAAAGCTGGACGACCCACTCCCAGACTCCAACACACCAAAATCTGCAACACAATTGTGAATCTTGAGATAGATCCACCCAATCTCCAATCAAGAACAAGGGCACATCACCTTGTCTACAAGATTGGCTATTTTTGAAGACTTAGGGCACACCACCTAAGCAGCAGAAGGTGAGGAAGGGTTCAGCCCTCTCTCTTACAATTCACAAGATGAACATGACATAATGAAACCCTAAAAGTGACTTTCCAAGCCTATATACCTAGTCGCCCCACTAGAGGCTTCTAATTATTCATTAAGTGAGGGTTACATCAACATTAATCCCCAACACTTAATTTTTATTACATAAAACACCTATTAGCCTAGCAAAAAGGGGACGTCCCACTTCCTTGTCCACAAATGACAAAAATAAAACATTACAATGCGTGGGGTCCACATAGTCTTCAAAATGGGACATTACAAGTCCTCCCTTCCCAAATTGCTTGTCCTCAAGCAATTCAGGGCTGGATGTGCAAGAATCTCTTTTCCCTCCCAAGTAGCATCTTCAATGGGCAAGCTCCTCCATTTCACCAAGTACTCTTTGATGACCCTGTTTCTCAACTTCCTCTCTCTAGTCTCCATGATCATTTCAGGTTCCAAAATCAGCTTTCCCTCATCATCAAATGGGGGCAACTCAATGGAAGGAACAATGTGCTGTCCAAGTGCCTTTTTTAGGCATGAAACATGGAATACATTGTGTATTTTACTGCTGTTCGGTAGCTCAAGCTCATATGCAACCTCCCCAATCCTGCGTATGACCTTGTAAGGGCCATAAAAACGTGGCTTGAGCTTCTCTGCTCCACTTCTCTTCATGGTGGACTGTCTATAGGGCTGCAACCTCAAATAAACCATGTCTCCAACCTCAAAATGATGCTCAATACGCTGCTGATCAGCATACTTTTTCTGCTGATTTTGTGCAAGCTGAATATTATCCTTCAATGTCTTCATAATATCCTGATTTTCCTGCATATAATCCTTGGCTTTTGGCACCCTACTGTCACTCAACAACAAATCAGTGAAGTTAGGAGCATCATATCCATATAAAGCCATAAATGGGGTCATTTTAATAGACATATGATAGGAAGAATTATAACAGAATTCTCCCAAGTGCAGCCATTTAATCCATGCATTCTGCTGCCCTGAAACATAGTTTCTCAAGTAGCCTTCAACCCATTTATTCACAATCTCTGTTTGGCCATCTGTTTGGGGGTGATAGCTTGTACTTGGAGTCAACAATGTGCCACAAAGCTTGAACAACTCTTGCCAAAACATACTCATGAATCTGCTGTCCCTGTCACTCACAATATTCTTTGGCATGCCATGCAATTTAAACACTTCTCTAAAGAACAAATCAGCAACTTGTACTGCTGTATATGAAGCTGAAATAGCATAAAAGTGTGCAAATTTAGTTAACCTATCCACCACAACATATATACAATCCTTACCATGCACTTTTGGCAGCCCCGTGATGAAGTCCATTGATATACTTTCCCATTTTTGATTGGGAATGGGCAAGGATTGAAGAAGACCAGCAGGCAATGTGTTTCCAATTTTATTTTCCTGACAAGTGGTGCACTCCCTCACATGCTTCAATACATCATCTTTTAGCCCCTTCCATGAAAACCTTTCACGCAGCTGTCTATAGGTCTTAAAAAACCCCGGATGACCAGCCATGGGTGCGTCATGCATAGTGGCAATCAATTTCTCTTTAAGCTTGGAATCTGGCACAATAAAAATTCTGTTTTTGTAAAAAATCAGACCTTCCTTCACGCTGTACCTATCATCTTTCAAGTGGCCATCAAGAATGTTAGATGCAAAAGTGTTCTTCACATACTCAGCCATAATTGCAGCCTTCCAATCAGCTGTTATAATGGAAATAGAGTGAAATGTGGGCATTCTAGATAGTGCATCAGCAGCTGAATTCTTTTTCCCTTTTATAAACTCAATCTCAAAATCATATGCCTGCACTTTAGTGACCCATTTCTGCTGCCTATCATTTAAATCTCGCTGTCCAAGGAAATATTTAAGGCTATTATGATCAGTCCTTACCACAAATTTGCCACAAACAAGGTATTGCTTGAACTTGGTCAAAGCGTGCATAATGGCAAGCATCTCCTTGTCATATATGCTGAAAGTTCTCTCCATTGGACTAAGTTTCCTGCTCTCAAAGGCAATTGGCCGCCCCTTTTGCATTAGGACAACCCCTACTCCAACACCTTTTGTCATAAATATACCAGCAGCCCAAACTATCTCCTCTTTCTTGAGAATCCTCTCCATCCTCTTGGACGTCACCTCTTGGACCACATTTTCCTTGATCCCTTGCAAAACTACCTCACGCCCTTTAGCTTTAAATTTTAGCTGCAATGTTTGGTGATTTGTGGTGTAGTCTCCCAATGAATACAACCATTGAACTCCTAGTATGAAATGAGGAATTCCTCCCAATGGAAACACATAGAAGTCATCTACTATGGAATGATTCTCAAAATTTACCTTCATTTGCCTCACAAATCTGTTGCAAGGCACAATGCTCCCATTTCCAGTAGCAACATTAAACCCAACAAATGTTTCTGGTTTTAGCCCTTTCTTGGCTACAAAACCCTCATCCACAAAATTGTGGGTTGCCCCACCATCTATCAATACTATCACCTTATTCCCCAATACCTCTCCTGGCACCTTGATTGTGAGATACCTGTTCGCATTGCTCAACGTGGCCAACGTGCCAACGTTTGAGCTCTCATGAGACTCAAGGGATGGCTCCTCAAGCTCACGCTCCTCCGAAGACTCATATTCACTTTCTGATGCCTCCTCATCTGAAACGACCTCAATGTAGTGAATCTGCCCCTTTCCCTAGCAGCGATGGCCCGGTACCCAAGGGCTTTTGCATGTGAAGCACAATTTTTTCCTCCTAAGCTCATCACGCTCCTCATTTACCCTCCTTCCTGGTGGCGTAGGTGTTGAATCCCTCTGTGGAGGGGGCGTTGGCTTCCCAAAAGCCTGATTCTTCCCTGGAGGGGGCGTCTCTCTCTTCTGGAAGAAATTCCCTCTCTGGAATGATCCTGACGGTCCTGCCTGGCTAAACCTAGGTGGTGGTGGTGCTGAAACCCTAGGTTTCGGTGATGTTGTAGACTCAAGGGTCAAAGCCCTTCTCATTGCAATCTGCAATGAAGCAGGCTCAAAGGCTTTTACCAAGCCTCTCAAGGAATCCACCAAACCCTCAATGAAAAGAAAGGTAACTCTCTTCTCTGAAATGTTAGGCACCATGACTGAAATCTTCTGGAACTCCTCAATGTATGCCTCCACTGTAGTTTTCTGCTTAAGGGTGGCCAGCTCCTTAAAATATTCCTCCTCATCCCTCATCTCAAAATGATCCAGGACCCTCTGACTAAACTCATCAAATGAGGCGATCTCTCCATGGCCTTGTGTGTTGAGACCATGATACCACCAGTCGTATGCAACCCCCTCAAGATGTAGGGTAGCAAATTGTACTGCATCCTCTTCATCCATAGGGCTGAGAGTAAAGTAAGTCTGCAATTTCTGCAGCCATGCCCTAGCAGACATGCTATCATCTCCATTGAACACTGGTACTTGCATTTTCTGCTGCAATTTCTTTCTTTCTCCATACTTGCTGCCTCTCCCAACCTTCTTCCCCACGATCTCTAGGTAACTCTGGAAAGTGACTGCATTTCTGAATTCTTCAGCCCTGCACTGATATTCTGCAAATAGGGCATCCAGTTCATCAGTCTCCTGGCGTACATCAGGTTCTTGCCTGGGCAAAAACATGGGTTTTGCTGGCTTGGGCAAAGGAGAATGAGTGTATCTCACAGACCTCTCACTCCCTTGGTCCCGACTGGCCGCCCTATTTGATGGCTCTCCCTGATCTGGTGGCGGCTGAGGGTTAGGGTTTGCTCCCTGGTTTGGTGGTGGCTGAACTCCACCCTGATCCATCTTGGTCACCAAACGAGTTAGTAACTCAAGCATGGTGTCAAATTTCTGCTCAGCAGGATCCCTTTGCTCATCTGCCATCTCCACCAGCTCCCTTTGTTCAACTTCTGGTTCTGGAATTTCTTTCCCCTGGTTGAGGTTAGGGTTTGACTTATTTCTCCTCAGATAGTACCTATTTGGCTGCATAAAGAGCTCTCACAGGCTGGCAGGAAACCAACTCTGATACCACTATAATAACCCTAACTCAACAAACTAGGGTTTAAACAAATAAAAATCAGATTTCTGCAAAATAGATCAGATCTGCAATTACTACTCAGAAATTACTCCAAAAACCCTCAAAAATGGACGTTCCAGCCATACAGATTTTTTATTAATTTTCTGAAAGTGCAAACAGGCCAAACAACTATCCAACAACACAAATCAACCCTCAAAACTGGCTAGAAAAATCCCCAAAGCTGGGCGATCCTCCTATGAGGGCAAAACAGGTCACAAAACATGCACAAATGGCCTCCCAAAGCTGGACGACCCACTCCCAGACTCCAACACACCAAAATCTGCAACACAATTGTGAATCTTGAGATAGATCCACCCAATCTCCAATCAAGAACAAGGGCACATCACCTTGTCTACAAGATTGGCTATTTCTGAAGACTTAGGGCACACCACCTAAGCAGCAGAAGGTGAGGAAGGGTTCAACCCTCTCTCTTACAATTCACAAGATGAACATGACATAATGAAACCCTAAAAGTGACTTTCCAAGCCTATATACCTAGTCGCCCCACTAGAGGCTTCTAATTATTCATTAAGTGAGGGTTACATCAACATTAATCCCCAACACTTAATTTTTATTACATAAAACACCTATTAGCCTAGCAAAAAGGGGACGTCCCACTTCCTTGTCCACAAATGACAAAAATAAAACATTACAATGCGTGGGGTCCACATAGTCTTCAAAATGGGACATTACAACTTCCTTGGAGTGTGTCCTCTCTAGATTTTGAACACGAGGGAATTTGGGGGCACCACTTAGCAATGTATCTAGTGTGGGTGCATTTCTAGCATGGTTACTAGGATTGGCCAAGCCTGGACAAGGTTTGGTACAAACCAAATATATTGGGTAGACTGAATTGGTTCTATTCATTTTGGCCCTTGCAAAGAAATTATATAAACTATTCACCTTTTCAAATAAAATGATGAGTTAATAAAAAATAAAACATGACATATTTTAAAGTTAAAAAGCACTAATAAGTTAGTAATTAAAGACTAAGGTTTTTTAAACATAGTATAATATCATTATACTAATATTTTTATGTTCATATATAAATATCTGTGTATACTGTTGACCCGCCTAAGGTAATGTTTGCTCCCTTTGTCAACAGTGTATTTGGATGAATGATTTCACCCACTTAACCTCTTAGGAGGCCCGATGTCCTACTTCTACTCTGAAAAATGAAAGGGAAATGGAAAAGAAACTAAACTATCAGGGCAAATGATTTATATAATACAATGAAGGGATCACAAAATATGGGGAAAAGGACCACAGCTGCACAAAATTTCAAATGTTGAAACATGTGATTCCATAAGCATGTTAGAACAAAGCAAAAGGACTAACAGGAGAGGGATGAACTTAATGGCCACAAACCTGAATAACAACATTTACTCGAGAGGTTAGATAGAGAAACACAGTCAAATGGTGTTGAAATTTCATGCCCAATTGCTTACTTACATAAAACAATTTACAGGATTGAAAATGTTTCAGAACAGAAATTGTCTGTTAAAGAGGGTTGCCCCCTATACCAAGGATCCAATTTAATAAATATCAGTCTCCTTACAATGCACTAAATGCTCAATATATATGTTCGGCCCTGTCATAGCAGTGGCCTCCACTATCTACAAAATTAAATGCCATCTATCTAACAATAGATTTTATTGCAAAGACTAAGCCCATTTGGGCCAAAAATATTCCAGCATGGACTTATTGCCTTCTGATACAAGATGAGCTCTGCTTCTCAAATCTCATGCATCCACTTGCACGATAGCATAAATTTCAATTGTAGAGATTAATTGCATGGAGTAAGGCAAAATCTTCATTCTTTTTTCCTCCCTTGGGATTGAGTAAGCTGTTAGTCTCTATAGAAGGACACGTTCAAATTCCAGGGGGAATCTCCTAGTGTTAGACTTTGCCCTTTGATTTATCCATTATAGCACTTTGGACGCGTCCAAATTTTTTTTTGCAGACTAGGCAAGTTTTTTTTTATTCATGAGTAAAAGAAAAAAACTCAGCGAGCCCAAAAAAACTCGTCAAGTTGAACCCGAAAAACCTAGGAGAGCCAACACAGGCTTAGATTCGACGAATTTTTCAAAAATTCGCTGAGTTTCGTAACTATGGTGCAAAGCATGTTGGGAGTGCAAGAGCTGCCTCAAGGCACTAGAATCCTATACTACCATCCACCCACAATCTACATCGGCAAGGTTAAATTTGATATTTATCCTGCATCAGAGGCGATAAAGAAGGTAAAGTTTGCAGTGGAGTTGGAGTCTTTGTATGCCAAAATGAACTACTTGTCCTATCTCACAAAGTGGTTGACAGTTGGAATGGAGACATTCCACCAAATGGCTGTCAACACAAATATGAAGGTGAAACAATAGACAGTCCAACTAAGGGAAGCAGAGGAGTAACTTCAACAAGTGAAACAAGAGGTTGAAGGACTTACCCAAATGCAGCAGGAAGTAGAGGGGCTAAGAAAGAAGCACAAAGAGCAAGACGAACTGATCAGGCTGCTCAAATCAGAATGCTTGGTGAGGAAGCAGGCTCTTGAAGCCAAAACTCAAAAGGTAGCACACCATGATCAGTTGATAAAAATCAGCAACCCGAGGAATTAGAGGGTGGAGAAATTTGAGTTGAGTTGTGGGTTGGGCTCACAGAGTTAGAGTAGAAGTCACAACATTATGGCTTCCAGTAGGCGAAACATCAAGCCTACGCCAAGAGGCTAAAGCAGAAGACTAAAGCTCTTAAGTCGCAGGTTCAGGTGTTTGGAGCTAAACCTGTCCAAATTTAGTCCACTCCATAACCGCAACAAAGCCATAGCCCTCAAGAGCAGCAGCAATTGTCAACAAGGACATCAACCAATTTAGAGGGGATGGCAGATGTAGTAGCAAGTTCTGACATGGTGCCACCTCAAGCACCGCCTCGTGCATAGATGGATGCATATGGAAACGAGTATGCAAAAGCAACTTTGATTGTAAATATGTTTTGTCATTTTGCATAGTTTGCGCACTAAGGGTTTGTTAGAGAATCACCATATTGTGTTGAATGGTGGGACATTGTTAGCATGCGAATAAGATAGACATTTCCTGAAAGGGTTGTTCGGGACAAGTACAGGGTGGTTGCACAAGTTGGAGTTACACGATTCGCCGCAAACTTCATTACATTGTACAACCTCTTTGATGCAAAGGGGGCATTAAAGAGGATGTCTGTGAGCGAGGAGTGGATTGGAGAAGACACTACTAGATATTGGATGAAATTTTTCCAGTGTGGGCAAGAAGGTGTACGATTATGTGTTTGAGGAGCCCTTCTGGACAACAATGCATGAGGCAATTGAGGTACAAGACTAAGTTGATTTTTTTTTTCTTAAATTATTTTTCCATTTGCAAATTTTGAATTTTTTTTTTTTTAAAATTATTTTTCCATTTGCTAACAATAACTAAAGTCTCTCATTTGACTTCAGGTGTCAAAGCCTTTGGTGATAGTTCTCCGTCTTGTTGATGGAAAAATATCACCAATGGGATACGTATATGAGGCCATGGATAGGGCTAAAGAGGCAATTGCCTCATTTTATAATTATTTCGATCCCAAATATAGTCCCATTTGGGAACTAATTGACCAATGATGGACTTCTTAGCTCCATAGCCCCACTACATGCAATGGGGTACTACCTCAACCCCAAATGCTTTCATGATGATTCATTTGAGGCCGACTATGAGGTGATGTTGGGCCTTCGACAATGCCTTACTGGGATGGTGCGAGATGAGCACACTTGCAATTTGATATAGAATGAGTTGTAGGATTACAAGATATGTGAGGGCTAACTATTCATATCCCCATGGTGCATTCGAGGAAGGGCAACTTTGAGGCCAGCTAACCCTTATGGATCAAATTATTATTGATTTTGTCTTTTGATTTTGTTTTCCAAAATAATCTCAATTTATGATTTTAAATAAATTATTATTATTTTTTTCTTGGCATTTTTGAGATTTATTGTAGGAGGACTTTGGTGCATATACGCCCAATCTTCAACGCTTCACCATGAAAGTTTTATGTCAACCATGTAGTGCGTCAAGGTTGTGAGCGCAATTGGAGTATGTTTGAGAACATTCACTCCAAGAAGTGTAATAGGCTCATGCAACAAAAGTTGAATGATCTTTGTTCATTACAACCTTTGTCTCCACCACAAAAAAAAATTCAGGATCAAATTATGAAGCCATTGATTTAGATGAGATTGATCCATCACCTGAATGGATCACAAAGCCAAAGGAGCATCAACAAGAGCCTCTATTTTCAATAGATGATTTTGAAAGTATAGTGGAGAAGTTAGGGCAAAGGTAGAGGAAGAGGCATGACCACGAAGACAAAGAGAGAGGACTAGAGCTTCATTTAGGGCAAAGGGCAAAGGCATTGCAAGATACTAAATAGTGGGCCTATAGAGGCATTTAGACACATTTTGTACATTTTAATATCATAAGCAATACCAGAATATTTGAATTGTGGAGGCATTCAAATTTCTTTAATTGAAGTGTGTTTTGTCACTTTCATGTGTAGTTTAAGGTTTTATCACTTACAATATTAATTTTGGATTTGTATAATGTCAATTCATTGTGATATGCATGAAAAATTGTTTTTCCAATGGAAAATTGCATCTTCTTCGGTTTTTTTTTTTTTGGCCTAGTTTTTCTGTCGAGTCCGAGTCTAAGTCAGGATTTGGTCTTGCTGAGTTAGTATCTCTAGTATGGTATACAATGTCTTGTATATCTAGCTTGATGGAGATGCTTTTCACTTGGTTGGTATGCTAGGCTAAGTGTTGGGATGATGGAGCCATTGACCAATAGCTTTTCTTTATACTGCAGGAGGTAGAGTCACTTCCTGATAACCTCTTTGAAACCTTTCCTGCTCTTAAGGGTTGGCTTCTTTCTTGTGGCCAAAAGATTTGAGATTGCCACTGCTAGGATTTGATCATCCAAATGAATTGTAATGATTACTTTTTTTGTGGCTTAGTGAGGTTCGACAATATCTCAAACTATGCGTCCAAATTGTGAATCCAATCATCTAGCTTGTTTTGATTGATTGTGCTCTCAAAATGCAGATTAGATATCTTGGTTTCCAATTTGAAGCATGGATTTACAAGAGGAATTGCAATGGGCATCTCTTAGTTCTAGCCAATGAGTTACGAGAATATTAATATCATGCCATTTACCATTTTTGCTTGAAATTCATGGCATTATTGGCTTTGGCTACTAAGTTCTCTTGCGAGGAATTGAACTAGATTTGGATGCCAGCTGTCCTGACTCCTCATTGTTAGTTGAACTATGGTTATGTGTTGACATGCATTGGGAAAATATATATTTCTTGTGTTAATCATCATCATGATTATTATAGTGATAAACTATTATGAGTTCAAGAATAACAAGTCAAAGTAGGAGATGCCATGCCAAGAAAATGTATGTGTTTGCACATGTGCATGAGTGCATTGAGGTTTGCATTCGACAACTTTGCAATGACATTTTTGTTAAGGTAGCGATCTGAATTCAAATCCTCCAGAAAACTTTAATAAAGGCTATCATCATTCAGTTTGATGTTCTTTTCACCATTTTGTTCCATTATCAGGCTTTGACCCTGTTTCGGAGAATAACATGAAGAGCAGGGAGGACAACCCATGTTTGGCAGCATTACTGCATCCAGCAAATCGCATAGTGTATCCCTTCATTGAAGCGTGGACTGAATTCTTGAGTTGGACAAGATGCAAGAAAAATCATCTTGGAAATTAGTGAGAATTTCTGAAATTACGTGCAATGATATTCAAACCCATGTGGATGCAACATAATTGTCATGTTGGGGATAAAAGTCAAAATCATTGCTTGGTATTGGGAAGATAAGTCCAAGCACATGCTACATTTTTGAGAACTAAGCTTATGTTGGACACAACTTAGCTAGTTAGTCATACATGTGGCTAGATGGTATGAGTGAACTAAGCCATGAAGAGCGAGAAGACACCTAAAATAGATACTTACAGATAATATGTGTACATCTAACTTGTTGTCTCATTAATAAACCAAATAATGAAAAACATCAAGATATCCTGTAACCAAGAGAAACATATTATTGGAAAAAAAACTGTTGTTTGGAGAATTGGATTACTTTAATGGTATATATCTGACTACGAGGATGAGCCCTTTCAAAGCAATGTATAGATTTGAATCCTATGCACAAATAACACTGAATTCACAAATTTTCAATGGAAAAACTATCTGCCATCAAATGCCTTAGGAAATGCAGAAACAATTAAAAGGATGCATCAGCTATGGAAACTGTCCAAGCAGGAGGAACATTTTGTCAAGATTAGCATGAAACATCATGACTATTTAAAATATAGGGTAAACATAAAGCATAATATGAGTTAAACTAATCAGCTCATTATCAGCCAAAAAGTTTACAAAATTAACCTCTAGTAACAATGGCCCCTTCACTATATTGGAGAAAATAAATCATCGTGTAAATTATAATTGCTACTACAAGGCAAAAACCCATCTAGTATTCCATGTAAGTTCTTAAAGAAAATATTGTCAAGAGAGGATACCATTCATGCTTCCTATGTTAACCTTAAAGAAATAGAACAATAGACTCACACCCTTTCTTGGAAATATGATCCTGAGTAAAAACTATAGCTGTGCATATTCTCTGTCATGTCAGTTAGGTAGTGGAATTTGTAACTAAAGGGAAGTAAAAATTGTAGCTGTGCATATTCTTTGTCATGTCAGTTAGGTAGTGGAATTTGTAACTGAAGGGAAGTAAAAACTGTAGCTGTGCATATTCTCTGTCATGTCAGTTAGGTAGTGGAATTTGTAACTGAAGGGAAGTAAAAAACTGTAGCTGTGCATATTCACCAAAAAGATTGTAATAATTGCAACATGAGTGTGTGTTTGGCTTAGGAAAAAAAAAATTCTGGCTGTGTAAAATTTGTGTTGTGTAAAAGAGCAGATTTCACATTTGGTATCAGAGCCATTTTTGGTCTTGGGTTAAAGTGATATTGAGTACCTGATATTTCTAGCCATTGGTCATGGCCAACAACAACTCCGTTCCTATTCCAGAGTTTAGTGGGCAAGATTATGACTATTGGAACACTAAGATGAGGACGTCGTTGACTGGGAAAGATCTCTGGGATATTGTTGAGGTTTTTTATGATGAGCCAGCAGATTGGTCTATTATCCCACCTAATGACAAACAAGCAAATAAGGGGGCCAAGAAGAAGAATTCTTTGGTGTTGTACCACATTCAATCAGCTCTAGACAAGAGCTTGTTTCCAAGGATTGCAGATGCAAAATCAGCCAAGGATGCTTGGAAGGCTCTACAAGAGGCTTACCAAGGCAGTGACCAAGTGAAAGCGGTCAAGTTGTAGACCTTGAAGAGAGAGTTTGAAAACTTGAGGATGCAAGAATCCGAACATGTAAGTGAATACTATGTTAGAGTAAAAGATGCGGTTAATAAAATGGCTACTCTTGGAGAAACAATGGAGAATGAAGTAGTCGTGAAGAAAGTGCTAAAAACTCTAACACCAAGATGGAATCATGTTGCCATCATTATTGAAGAGAGTAAATATTTGACAACATTGGAGTTTGATCACCTTGTTGGTTCTCTTATGTCACATGAAGAAAGACTAAGAGACACCTTTGTTGAAGGTGAAGAAAAGGCTTTTGCCTCAAAGGTAAGAGTCTCAAAGAGTGATGGTGCTAGTACAAGCAACCAAGGACAAGGACAAGGCAGAGGACAGAATTGGAATTTTTCAAGAGGAAGAGGAGGAAGAAGAGGCAGACTTGTTGCTAGAGGAAAAGGAAGACTTGACAAGAGAAATGTCCAATGCTACCACTGCAAAAGGTATGGATATTTTGAAAAAGAATGTAGAGTAAAAGCTACAAATGAAGGAAAAAGAGTAAATTATGCAAATGAGAATGAGGAAGTTTCAAGCAACTTTTTCCTATCCTATGACAAGGCTGAAAAGACTCTTCAAGAGACTTGGTATCTTGGTTATGGCTGTTTCAACCTCATGACAGGCAACAAGGAGTTGTTTGCTACTATGGATGAGAAATTCAAGACCAAGATTAAGCTTGGTGATAACAAGTTTTTGGAGGTGGAAGCAAAAGGTGTAATGGACGTAACTATTAAGGAAGGTAAAAAGCAAATTCAATGATATTTATTACACTCCTGATTTTAAATGGTTGAGTGCTGGGCAGCTTTGTGAAAAGAATTACAGAGTTGTTTTTTATGATAAGCAATGTATCATATATGACAATAACCATGAGAACAAAGTTGTCACTATTGTTTCCATGTCAAGCAATCAAATGTTTCCTTTGAAGTTTGGAGGTAATGGCAGCAACTTCTCAAATGTTGCTATTGAAGATATGAGCTGGTTGTGGCATTTGAGGTATGACCACTTAAACTTTCAAAGTTTGAAGTTGTTGACTTCTCAAGAGCTGGTTTTTGGTTTGCCTAAAGTTGAAGATCACAAAGAAGTTTGTGAGGAATGTGCCAAAGGCAAGCATGCTAGAGAAAGGTTTCCAAGAGGAAAAACACAGAGGGCCCAACATCCACTCCAATTATTTCATTTTGATATTTGTGATCCAATGCAAACCAAAAGCTTGGGTAAGTCATCTTATTTTATTACTTTTATTGATGATTTTTCCATAAAGTGTTGGGAATATTCTTTGAAGAATCAATATGAGGCTTTAGATGTTTTTCAAGAGCTTTAAAGCCTTTGTAGAAAATGAAATCGAATATAGAATTAAGTGTTTAAGGACTGATTGCGGTGGTGAGGATTGGTCAAGGCTGTTTACACAGTTTTGTGATAAGAATGGAATCAAGATGCAGCTTACAACTGCCTAAACTCCTCAGCAAAATGGGGTGGCTGAAAGAAATAACCGGATTGTAGTTGAAATGGCATGAAGCATGCTTCAAACAAAGGGGCTGAGTAATTATTTTTGGGCTGATGTGGTTGCTACAACAGTAAACATTCTTAATAAGAGTCCCACAAGTGATCTTAATAAGATGACTCCTTATGAAGCATGGTATGAGAAGAAACTCAATGTTAATCATTTTAAAGTTTTTGGTTGTTTAACCAACGTTTATGTTGTTGATGAGAAAAGGAAGAAGCTTGATCCAAAAAGTGAGTCTTGCATTTTTGTTGGATATTGTGAAAATAGCAAAGCTGATAGCCTCTACAATCCAAAGACTAACAAAGTGATGGTTTCTAGAGATGTGATTTTTAATGAAGGGGGAGTATATGGTCATTAAAGAGGTCAAGCTGGTAAGACCATCGATGTTAGTAATGGTAGTGTTGGGGGTGAACAACCCACTAGAGTGCCTACTCCTCTATTAAGTCCGCTAAGCAGTCCTTCAAGTAGTTCTTCAAGTAGTCCTAAGGAGATTTCATCAAGTTCTTCCATTAATTCATCCCCCATTATTGATCTTATGAAGACTAAGAAGGGGAAGAGAAAAGCTCACCCAACAAGTCAAATGTTTGATAGCAAGTTTGAAAGGAGACTTACAAGAGGCCAAGCTCAAGATATTGATCAAGCTATTTCAAGATGGGAAAGGCTGCATATATACGGAGATGATGAAGAAGACCCTAAAGGTGAGTCGGTTAATTATGCTTTGATGTCTCAAGTCGAGTTTGAACCTTCTTGTCTTGAAGGTGCTTGTACTAATTATGTGTGGGTGAAAGCAATGCAAGAAGAGATCAATTCCAATCAAAAGAATGATACTTGGGAGCTTATGAGACTTCCTAATGGTAAGAAATGTGTGGGTTCCAAGTGGGTCTACAAGACCGAGTATAACAGTGATGGCAGTATGGAAAGACATAAGGCTAGATTTGTTGCTAAAGGATTCACACAAAGGTATGGAATTGATTACCAAGAAACATTTGCACTTGTAATAAGTCAAGAAACAATCAAAATGGTCATTGCTCTGGCAGCCCAAAAGAGATGGAGTGTGCATCACTTGGATGTGAAAAGCGCTTTCGTGAATGGGTACTTAGAAGAAGTGATGTACAACAACCGCAAGGTTTTGAGGTTAAAGAAGACTTTGTACACAAGTTGAAGAAGGCCTTGTATGGCCTCAAGCAAGCACCAAGGGCTTAGATGGATACTTTCAACCATAGTTGAGAAAATCTGCAAAAAATCTTGATTCGATCCGATTTTTCCCGATTCACAGGCTAGTCGATTTTTTGCCGATTTTTCCTGAAAAATTCTGATATGCATGAAAAAAGATTTTTTTCAAAGAAAATTGCATTTTCTTCGGTTTTTTCAATGAAAAAATACCGATTTTTTGCCGATTTTATCCCCGATTTTTTTACCGATTCCCGATTTTTTCCCAATTCTTTTCCATGCCGATTCCGATTTTCTCAACTATGCTTTCAACAAAGTGGCTTCAAAAGGAGCAAGAGTGAGCCTCCCCTCTACTCCAAGAAAGAAGGTAATGATATTCTTCTTGTATGTTTGTATTGTAGATGATTTGATTTATATGGGCAGCAACTCAAAAATGAAAGATGAATTAAAAAATGCTATGATGAATGAATTTGAAATGAACGATTTGGGGTTGATGCATTACTTCCTTGAGATGGAGTTTCATCAAAGTGAAGATGAAATTTTTATCTGCCAAACAAAGTATGCTAAAGATATGTTGAAGAAGTTTTGTCTGGACAAATGTAAACTAGTTCCCACTCCGTTCGCTCATGGAGTAGTGTTGTGCAAGGATGATGGAGTTGAGAAAGTAAATGTGATAGGTTATAGGAACATTGTGGGAAGTTTGATGTTTCTCCCTAGTACTAGACTAGACATTGATTATGCTGTTTCTCTTGTTTCGAGGTACATTAATGAAGCATCTCAAATTCATATGAAGGCTGCCAATAGAATCTTGAGGTATGTGAAAGGTACTCTTGATTTTGGCATTCATTATTATGCAACTAAGGAGATGGAGCTTATTGGTTTTAGTGATTCTGATTGGGACGGCAGCTTGGATGACTAGAAGTCTACTTTTGGCAATTGTTTTTCTCTTGGTTCTAGACTGATTACATGGAGTTCAAAGAAGCAAAGATCAGTTGCTCTTTCCTCCATAGAAGCCGAATATATTGTAGTCACTTCAACTAGTGCACAAGCCTTATGACTTAGGAAGGTATTGGAGGAGATTGGTGAGAAGCAATGTCATCCTACAATCATTTTTTGTGATAATATGGGTACAATTCAATTGGCAAAGAATCTCATCCATCATAGTAGGTCTAAACACTTTGATTTGAAATATCATTTTATCAGGGATATGTTACAAAAGAAAAGAATAGAGTTGAAGTCATGTAGCACTCGAGCAACTTGCTGATGTGTTCACAAAAGGAGTTGCCAAAGCTCAATTCTTAAAACTTAGAGACTGTCTTGTGAGATCTCTCACCATCAAGGGAGAGAATATTGGAAATGTGATGCTGAGTAAAAACTGTAGCTGTGCATATTCTCTGTCATGTCAGTTAGATAGTGGAATTTGTAACTGAAGGGAAGTAAAAATTGTAGCTGTGCATATTCTCTGTCATGTCAATTAGGTAGTGGAATTTGTAACTGAAGGGAAGTAAAAACTGTAGCTGTGCATATTCTCTGTCATGTCAGTTAGGTAGTAGAATTTGTAATTGAAGGGAAGTAAAAAAACTATAGCTGTGTATATTCACCAAAAATATTGTAATTACCGCAGCATAAGTGTGTTTGGTTAGGAGGAAAAGAACATTCTGGATGTGTAAATTGCTGTGTAAAAGAGCAGATTTCACATCCTTAGCAGAATACTAAAAGGCCTAATGAACGACGGTCTAGAGGAAAGTTGCAGTGACTGCTATGATGATGATTTAAGTTCAAACCTTGTTGAGTCTGCCCTTTGTATTATAGCATCCGCATCATGGTGCGACAAACTTGGATGAGGTAGTGTGCAATTTCAAAGTTATTTTTGCCAGAATAAAAACCCCTTAAACATGGTATAAGTGAAATAATAGTCTAAGCTTGATGGTGCATTGCCTAACAAAAAGATGACAAGTTTTATAGTCGAGCAAGAAAAACAAAAAGAAGGTGAAGTCCTAAAAAAAAATGGAGAAAGCTGAGAAATAAAGGAATTAAAAGAACACATAATTGAATGCTCAGACAGATCAATAGAAGAAGCAACTTGGGAGACTTTGACAATTTCTAGAGAAGCTGGACTCATTGAAGGTGACAAATTTTTGAAAAGGGTGTGTTGTGATGGCCGGGAACAAGACTATATTTAAACAGAAAGTTGCCCATTATGTGCACATACTGATGGTAAACATTCTTATAGCATAGATCAAGGGGGACATTTTACTGAGAAGATAGAAGACATCAGCATGGCATCATGCAAATAGGATACAGTCTTTAGGGCAAGTCAAAGTCAAACTGGGTCAAAATGGCAACTCTCTCTCTCTGTGGCCAACCTACATTAGATGCTTTAGACCTTTTTACATTTAAGCATATGCGCAGATTTGATTCACTATGAACAAGTTCAAATTGCTTTAATTCCCTCCACATTCTTCCTCTTTCAAACTTCTTGTAATTATGCTTCTTGTGTACACAACCTTCCCAAACTCATCCCTATGGAACCACAAGTGGAAGTCCTACCATTCCTAGTGTACTCATTAGGTTCAGGCTTTTATAATTCAGATGTCCAAGTCTCTTATGCCATTGTTTGCTTATTTCATCAGCTTTCATTGCTTAATCATGAACTTGTAAGATCAAAGTTCCATCTATTTGCTGGATCCAGTAATTTGGGATACAAAAAGCAATTTAGAAGACAATTCAGGAAGATGATACACATCTTAATAATTTTGGTATTGCTGGAACCTTTAACATCTATGGCATAATGATTTGCCACGAAAATCCTATCCTCTTTTGCTTTATCAAATGAAGAGAATATTGAACTATCTTTAACCATACGATGTGAGCAATCAGAGTCAACAATTCATTCCCTTTTTAAGGTATGTGCATGAAAAGTAGTAGTAACAAAAGGTTTGATCATCATAGTCATTGCCATTGCTGCTCTGGTGCTGTAGATTGTCCTCCCATATGTCAATGTTTAGTTCCTTCAGCCATCTTTCTCTCTTAAACATGAAAGTTCTTTGCAGTATATCTGATTTTGCCACAATACCAGAATCCATTATTCCTCTTGGAGAGTGATTTCACATTTTGGATCAGCCCCTATCTTTAGATTACTTGTCCATATGACTGCGTTTGGTCTCTTAATCCTGTAGATTCATTGGCCTTTTCATAATCAAGAAAGCTATTCCTCCTGGTAAGATGTGCTTATTCACATTTTCCCAATTTACCCTCTCTCTCTAGTGCTTGTTGCTGAAGTATAGGAGATTTGCATAACATTTCTCAAGTAATTTTTTTTTTTTTGTGCATCTAAATTTTTTGTCCTGATTTTTGCCTTGAGCATCTCATAGGGTCATGTCAATTTCTTTTTGACCAATCTCAATTAGATGCTACTCATTTTTGAGAAAGTCTCCTCCACACTTCTTTAATATGCTTTGTATCTCGTTGATATAGGCAGTAAAATCTCTCATAGGGTTCTTTTAAATCCTTTTTGACTAATATGAATTAGATGCTACTCATTTTTGACAAGTCTCATCCCCACTCCTTTAATTTGCTTTGTATCTCATTAATATGGGCAAGAAAATCTTCCATCTGACCAAGTCAAAGGGATCTAATGATATCAATTCCTCTAAAGAGCAAACCTTCTTTTGATCCGTCTTGTTAAATGGATCTTATAGCTTGATCCAGATATCTCATTGATATGATGTCTGATTTCCTTGGACATTTGTCGATCTATCATTGTTGTTGCAGCATCATATTTTCCTTTTTTCTTCTCACTAGGACTTATACATTTTATGTCATGATTTTGCATAAAAAATTAGCCTTGAGTTCAATTTTATGTCTTTTGCCTAGTTACAATAATTTTACCCATGAGTGTTTGTACCATTGGAATCCCTTGATCGATGCTATGTTTGTGTTTGATCGAAGTCAGAGATGTCAGATTTGGATTGCTTGGTGTCCCTTGGATTTGGCTTCCTTAGATCAAGGTTTCATGAATTAGGCTTCCCTCAGATCTGGCTTCTTGATGGTGGCTAGTTTGGATATCCCTCAAGACAAGTGTTAGGACTGCGTCTCCGGAATCCTTCATGAAGTAAATAAGGTTTACTTGAAAAGCTCTCCTCACTTTAGTCTTATAGTGTATAACCACTTCTTAGGCGCACATAAAGCTGCTATGCAACTTCCTGTCAAAACCCTCTTTGCTTTACAAGGGGACAAGATTGCTTTCCAAAGTCTCTTCACCACTCTAGATCAACATCCTCACAATTTCCACCACATGGTAGACTAGGGCTTGTCGTAGATGATGGTCACTTGCCTATCCAGATCTTTGTTCATTGGACTCATCCCATCCCTGCTTATCCTACATTAATGGAGATGAAGAGCTCAAATTTTCACACACTATGCTCTAGTATATTCCCATCTAGTGCTTTTGTAATAACTTGGTTTCAGTTTAGGCACAACTTTTAATTGCATGCAAAGTTAATTTTTCAAAACCCCAAGGAAGTTTCCTTTCTTAGGTACTTGTAAATAAGGATAGCGAAATATGTTTTCAAATTTTCTGTACAATAGATTCTAGACTGGAACTACTGAAAAAAGAAGAAATTCAAGTTTTAACGATGGAAATGGGAGGGAACTTGATCATAGTAGTTTGACTTATAGGATAAATCATTACAACTGATAAGAAAGAGCCAATTCAAAATTAACAAAGAAGTCAAACAGAACAAAACCAGCTGCAGTTGCATGATCGTGATAAATTCAACTCTTTTAAACTCTGAAAGCGGTGTCGGCTTACATTTCTTTGCTTTTAGTGGTTTGTTTCTATTTTAAATTTACCTTGGCCTAATTGCAAAAACTAAAATGCTGAAGTTACCATTTCTCACAGGGTAACTCTTGGTGACCAGTCAACGTATGAAGCAAAGGTAGTTGGATATGATCAAGACAAAGATGTTGCAGTACTACGGATTGATGCTCCAAAAGATAAATTAAGACCCATACCAGTTGGAATCTCTGCAGATCTTTTAGTAGGACAGAAAGTATTTGCAATTGGAAATCCAGTGAGTGTTTTTTGACTTGTTAGCTTCCTTTTATCTATTGGCTTCCATGTTCAGAGTTTGTTTCAATTCTTTCTCTTGCATCTGCTTGTCTTGGATTTGTGCTTATTTAGTTTTTGGTTTGAAGCTGGTGAGTCTCAGAGATCAAACACTACCTGTGCTTAACCTAAAGGATGTGATGCATAGCTATTTTTTATTTTTTTCCCTTTACCAAAAACGTTTTTTGATTTCAAAAGATATGAAACTTTTCCTTTACTCATTAAAACTAATGGAATCGTTTCGAGTCAGACTTCAAAAATAATATTTCTGGAAGTGCATACAGGAAGAGAGAACAAGTTCAGAACTATTGCCAGCATTATTGATGTTATCCAGAAAGCACTTGTCATTGATTGTCAATTAAGATGATAAGAAGTTATTGTCAACTACACTCATAAAATTTTTTTATAGCTTGTTTGTTTGTTTGAAAAGATAGGAGTCTTTGACAAAGGAACATGATACACAAATGATTTTAAAGTCTCTCTCTCTTATTACTTTTAAAATCCACAACTCCAGATGGACCAATCTTGCTGTCATCTTAAATGAATGAATAAACAAAGATGAGTAGGTAGGCTTGTTATTCCTAAGTCTAGACTCAATGACATGGAATTAGAATAACCTTGAACCCCAGTCCTAGCTGAAGGAATATCTCTAGGTCTACAAATGATTGATAAATTGTCCGCATCATCGTCCAACTCTGCATAGAGAAGAAGTGAAGTGTCCCTGAAGGATTTACACTCAACTTAAATTTCTACTAAAGACTCACAACGATTTACCTTAAACCAATTGACTTATATGAGGGATTTTGATTAAACGTATTGCTGCAAGCTAGCATCATGATGACGTTGGTTTTAAGATAGAAGCACCAATAAGTATGTAATCAGCTTCAACTTGGCCTTTGTGATAGTTTTTATTTATTTTCCGTTCAGTATGAGCTCCATAAAACAAAGACCACATGTGTCTTAACTCAATGATATCATCCACTCGACCTTCACAATCCCTAAATTAGGTCATAGCTAATTGTTGTTCCCTATGTGTGGATGAAAACCCAAAATTCTACTTACAACAGAAACAGGTTTAAGGGGTGATAAAATAGCTTAAAATGAATGGAAAGGAGTAAACATCATGGAAAATTGTGTGTTCTTTTTGAAAACTCTTACAAGATTTTTAGCATGAATTCAACATCTACTATGTTTTTTTTCTTCACATAGCTGAAACAGGTTTGAAGTAAACATTCATCTCTGGGTGAAAAAGGAAGGGATTTATTAAACCCTTGGACTGCTACTCATCTCTTAGATGACTGTTCAATTCTGCCACTCATCAATGCTTATAGAATACGAGTCCTATCAATGCTCATTAAGCTCATTAAGGTAAGGAGACATTTAAAATACAAGAATAATAACTATCAATGCTTATTCAGAATAATTTAAGCTCATTAAGGTAAGGAGACATTTAAAATACAAGAATAATAACTATCAATGCATATTAAGAATGGACCATAGATTAAGCTGGAAAAATAGTGTTAAACCTTAATCATTTTAAACTTAAACATGTATCAACATTAACTATAGTTTATCAGTTACTTCTTCAAACTAACATATCCTTCATCTCATCCATATAAATCTAATAACATTAAAATAATTCATAAAATAACCTTTGCAGCTTAACATAATCATAAGCATCATCTCATCATATCATCACAATACCATAGAGCATGCCAACTGAGATAATAATATCAGATAACAATCACCTATCTCTTGGTATGGAATTAAAAGACATCTTCTTAATCACATTCATTATGTCTAGAAGAAACACAACGATGCTTAACCATATGTTAGAATATGGTGTCTCATATCATGTAAATTCTAATAATTTATTACTTTGTAATAGGACTGTTGGTTATGAATCTGCCATGAGGAAAGGATTTGTTGTTAATGCGCCCAGATTCGCCCACCAGATTGAAAGGCCGGAAGGAAGGAATGCCTTCCGTGCCAATCTCCGGAGAAGGCCGGCTTCCTGTGGGGTTGTGTTAAGATAAGAGTGCAGGGAAAGAGATAAAAGTACAGAAAGAGATAAAAGTGCAGAAAGAAATTCCAAATGTGATTGGAGTTGGGTGGGGGGAATAAGCAGCACGACAACGAATCAATCACCACTACTAACAGCATTCATCTACAAACATACATTGAAACTACAGCTATCAGCGATCCTATGTATCCTCTATCTATGCATTCCAAGAATACTTGGCCACCAAATGCCGGAGTCCAGAGTTCAGTACAACAACAAGCAATGGCACAAGAAACATGAGGCAGAAATGACAAGGAGAGGCAGCATACAAGATAAAAGACAGTAAACAGAGCCAAGTATATGTTTATATTTGAGGCAAACGCACAACTACAATTGTTCCCTAGCAATATATTCCCCTTCCACCACCTATAATGGAAAAGTGGTGGGTATTTATAGCCCAATTTCCCCCCGATTACATTCATGGGCACAAAGTCCCAGACAAGACAGTAGCTGACACGAGCGGCTGAGGAGCTGCTGATGTTGACTTCTGTCGGGTAGGACTGTCCCTACAGCATGGTGTCCCTGAAGGCGGTACAGCTACGTGGCAGCGCTTTGGGTCAAATCTTTGGTTAGCAGGAATGCAGGTAGGTGCGGCAGATGGCACTTCACATCGGCTTAAATGGTGACAGTTGGCACCGGTAGTGTAGCCCATGCTTTGTCCTTGCGCGGTCAAGTCTTGGCTCGAATCCCGAAGATGGATACTTGTCGGATGCTGATGTATGACACATGTCTGCCTTGAAAGGCAGCTTATCCAACTTCGCCGGAGATTCGGGCGCTATCGGGTTGCGCAGTTTGAAAACAGCGCAGTTGGAAGGCCTTCTTGCCTTAGCATTCTCTGAGTTGGCTTTACCCAACTGCGCACCGGTCAGAGGGCGCACTCCGACTTCGCTGCGAAGTCGGGTGTCGCACCGATGCTTGCTGTCTTCTTCTGCTGTTCAGACTGCGCACTGGAAAAGGAGCGCACTCCGACTTCGCTGCAAAGTCAGTTTTCGCCCTAGCACTTAGCTGTTTTTCTGCCAGACCATTCTCATAGTGCGCCCAGGAAAAAGGGCGCACTCCGACTTCGCTGCGAAGTCGGGTGTTGCCCCTGACACTTAGTCAGATTTTGCTTTGATCCTGCCTGCTTGCGCACTTCGGGTTCCCTACTGCGCTCCAACTGAGGGGCGCACTCCGACTTCTCTGCGAAGTCGGGTGTCGCTCCAACACTTACATTTTTCAAGGAACACCTCTGAAATTTTACTGGGGGAAGAATGGGGGAAAGAAGGAGAGGGAATGAAACTGCGAGGAAGAGGGAGAAAGGGAGAAATGAAGAAAGGGAAAATGAAGAGAAGGAAAGGAAAAGAGCAGCTCACATGCAGAAACCAAAACATGGCACCTCGTTCAAAATGTGGCAACAAGGACATCCAATCAATTCTAGAAAATTGGGTCCTCAAAGTATTTACTTGTCAATTAATTATGTAAAAATGTGATGAAATGATATATTAAAGTAAGGTGCCTAGGAATTAACGTCCTAATTGGATGTTGAGATTACTTAAAGCATGTGGATCCCATTCTTAGGAAAGGATGAGCTGGGCAGTGGAATTAAGTGAAGCAACTTGCTTAATTGAAGGTGGAACAGGAGACTTGATGGATAGAGATGGAATAGTTAGAGCTGAGTTAACTATTCCATCTTATCTTATCCATGCACATCTCCTTCACTTATTTAAGGAGGTGTTGGAATTCATTTTGTATTATCTTCATCATTCAGGTTTGGCATAGAAGAAAAAAGGGGAGGATTTGGTGCTTTGTGTAGGAGGATTGTTGATTGCACATTTGGTAATAAATCTCTACACAGGAGGCTGGTCCTGATTTTCTTCTTGGGGTTTTTTTCCGAAAGGGTTTTCCCCGTCAAATCTCTCTCTCTTTTTCTGTGTGTGGGGTAATTTTGTATATATTCTTTTATGTTGCTGGTATAAATTAAATGCAACTAGATAGAGGTTGAACATTTAATTCCGAGATTATAAGAAACATATTAACTGCTGTAAAATGTTTCTTGTATAGAAATTAAGGACTGCCCATAAGAATATATATGGCTGTAAATCATTTCAAACCTCTGAAATGAATTTACAGCAAACTGTCATGCGTTTTGTGGACTGTAAGTAAGTTTACATCAAAATTTTTGTATGTTCTATTTGACTGTAAATGGAAGACGGCAGACTGTTTCCTTAATGTATTGGCTGTGCACAAATTTACAACAGGCTGATTGCTACTCTTTCTAGAAGATTTAATGTTTAGGAATTATTTCCGCAGCTTTAATTCCTTACAATTGGTATCAGAGCGAGGTTCTACTAGTGTCTATGGGCCGGTTCCACAATTTTCTTGTAAGGACGAGAGAAAACCCTTGTGTAAGGGTCTGTGTAGTAGCCGGATAGACCTAGTTAGTGTGATCCTCGAGATGGATTTGATCTTGAAACTGGTGGGTTGTGGCACAGGAATAGATTGCAGATGTCTTCACACACAGGAAGTCACAGAATTGAGATCGAGAAGTTCAATGGCTCAAGTTTTGAGCTTTGGAAACTAAAGATGGAGGACATGCTAATTGATCACGATTTGTGGGCAGCAGTGACAGCTACTGAAGCACAAATAAGAGCGATGGACAAGGATGAATGGACAGTGATGGATCGGAAGGCACGGAGCCTCATTCGGTTATGCTTGGCCGACTCTGTGCTCTTGAATATAAGTGAGTGCCCTACTATGAAAATATTGTGGGATAGGTTGGCTTCAATCTACCAAGCCAATCCCTTGTGAAAAAATTGTTTCTGAGGAAGAAATTGTTTTCCCTAAGGATGGGGGATGGAGATTCCGTAGTAGCACACTTGAATGAATTCATCATTATCATTTCACAGCTAAGATCCATTGAAGTAAAAATGGATGAGGAGGACCAGTGTATCACTTTACTATATCCGTTACCTGATTCCTGGGACTATATAGCAATGGCTATTAGCTCCACTAGTACCAAGTAGAAGATGGAGAATATAGTCTCTACCTTGATTTCAGAAGAGATGCAGGGGAAAACCATAGAAGGCATCAAGGATGCATCGGTTGTTCATCGTAGATCCAAAGAAAGGAACAAGGGGAAGAAGAAAGTTGGCTGGTCCAAGTCTAAGGGGAGATCCAAGCCTCCCACTCTAACAAAGATCAAATGTTGGAATTGTGGGAAGAAGGGGCATGTGAAGAAAGAATACAAGGAGAAGAAGCATATGAACAAGCATGAATCCGCTGAGCATTTTGATTCTATGTCTTCTCGGGAGGATGCAGGAGATGCTTTTGTGGCTGCCTTTGGCTGATTGATTTAGGAGTGTCATACCATATGACTCCACATCGAGCGTACTTCACAGAGTACCAGGACAGTGACAAAAGGGAGTGTTTACTTGGGGGAGAACTCATCCCTCAAGGTTGCTGGTAGAGGGAGAGTTTCTTTAAAACTCTCAAATGGCATGACCAAGACCTTGACCAATGTCTTGCATATTCTTGGTCTGGCACAAAACCTCATTCCATGAGTAGCCTGAATGACTTGGGTGTGCAAGTGATCTTTAACAAAGGAGTCACTATGGTTTGTGGATCAATAGTGCTTGCTAAAGGAGTACATGACGGGACACTATTTCGTCTTGATGCTAAGACAATTGCATGCAACAATACATCAATTCTAGATAGCAACTTATTGACGGATAAGACTATGTTGTGGCATTATAGGCTTGGTCACATTGGTGACAAAGGTCTTAAAACCTTGGTGAGTAAAAACCTTGTTGAGGGGATAAATGATGTTTCCTTTGATTTCGAGTTTTGTGAGCATTGTCTTAATGGAAAACAAAAATTAGTTAGATTCTACTTGAGCTCTCATAGATGCACGGATATACTTGATTTAGTGCATAGCCTAGTTGAGAAAATCGCCAAAAAATCGGCAAAATCGCGAATAAGTCGGGTCCCAATGCCGAGTCGATTTAATCAGCATCGTATCGCAATGCAGCTGATTCATTGCCGATTTTTTGCTGATTTTTTGATAAAATCGGGATCGGAGATTTTTTGCCGGTTTTTTCAAAAAATCGGCAAAAAATTTGCAATTTTTTTTTTTTAATAATAATTTTTTTTTGAATTTTTTTTTTCAAGCTGTGGCCAATTTAGGGTTTTTTATGCAAGCCCATTTTTCAGCTGTTAATGTTTGAACTTTAAAGTTTAAAGTTTAAAGATTAAACCCTAAATCTGAAACCCTAGTTTAGGTTTTGGGTTTTTTTTCTTTTTTTCTTTTTTTAAGTAAACATTGCTGCCTGATAACTATGTATGCAAGCCTATTTTTCAACTGTTAATGTTTGAAACTGTGAAGTTTAAACCCTAAACCCTAGGCTAGGCCTTAGATTTTTTTCTTTCCTCCTCTTTTTAAGTAAATAAGTAAATATTGCTGCCTGGTAACTATGTATGCAAACCCATTTTTCAGCTGTTAGTGTTTGAATTTGAAACTTTGAACTTTGAACTTGAAGTTTAAACCCTAAACCCTAGTCTAGGCCCTAGGGTTTAGGGTTTTTTTCCTCCTCTTTTTTAAGTAAATATTGCTGCCTGATAACTATGTATGCAAGCCCATTTTTCAGCTGTCAATGTTTCAATTTTAAACCATGAACCCTAGCCTTTTGGGTTGGGGTTTAGGTTTTTTTCCTTTTTTTCAAGTGATTGTAACTTTGTTGTTACTTGTTTCCATGTGCAGACATATAAAAAATGAAACCTTTTTTTCCTTGTTACTTGTAAATTTGTACCTTTTCATATTATAAGCAATACAGGATGTGTTTTGTCACTTTCATGTGTACTTAAAGCTTGAGCCTTGTATGATGTCTTGACTTGAATTGTTGTTTTTATTGCAATATCTGATTCACATAATGTTAATTCATTGTAATATGCATGAAAAAAAAAAATGTGTTTTCTTCATTTTTTTTTTTTTTTTGCCGATTTTTTCCCCGATTCCGATTTTTTCCCGACTTTTTCCCCAGCCAATTTACTACCCAATTCCGATTTTCTCAACTATAGTGCATAGTGATGTATTTGGTCCAATTGTTGTATCTTCATTATCTAAATCATTGTATTATGTATCTTTCATTGATGATCATTCACAGATAACATGGGTTTATTTTCTAAGGAGAAAATTTGAAGTGTTTGCTTAGTGCAAAGATTTCAAAGCTCCTGTTGAGAACCAAACAGGAAGAAAGATTAAATCTCTTAGACTAGATAATGGAGGAGAGTTTTATAGCAAAGAATTTGACAGTTTTTGCAGGGAGCATAGAATTAAGCGGTGTAAGACAACTCCCTATACATATCAGCAAAATGGAGTTGCTGAAAGGATGAACATGACACTGATGGAGAGGGCTAGGAGTATGCTAAGAAGTGTTGGTCTAGAACAAAAGTTTTGGGCCGAAGTAGTTAGTACAACGTGTTACTTGATTTACAAGTCTCTTACATCAACTCTTGTTGATGAAACCCCTATGGGGGTTGGACGGGCAAAAAGCCTTCATTGAGACACCTTAGAGTGTTTGGTGGCGAGGCATATGTGCATGTGTCTAAGGTGAAGAGATCGAAACTTGATTAGAAATCGGAGAAATGTATCCTCATTGGCTATGACGATGGGATAAAAGGATACAAGCTTTGGAACCCAGTCAAGTTGAAGGTTGTTTGGAGCCAAGATTTGATCTTTAGGGAGATCAAGGATTCTTCAAAGGAGGAGCAACAACACAAAAAACATGTTGTGCAATTTGAACCAAAAACAAGCAAAGCAATTGCACATGGAAATGATGGTGATGATGAGTATGATGCTCATGATGGGCCTAAAGGGGAGTATCTTTCGCATAGTCAAAACGAGTCCGATGAGGATTAGGAGCCTCAGCCTCAACCCCATTGGATTAGGAGGTCTACACGACCAACACAACAACCAAAAAGGTATAGCCCACCTGGTTTAAATTGTATTTTTGCTTTCTCTACTAACTTGGATGAACCTCTTAGTGTAAAGGAGGCTTTGCAGATGAAACACAACAATTTCTATAAAGATGCCATGGATGAAGAGATGGCCGCACTCAAGAAAAATGGCGCTTGGGATCTTGTTCATTTACCTAAGGGAAGGAAGCCCGCTGGATGCAAGTGAGTTTTCAAAAGCAAGCAGGGAGCGGATGGTAAAGTAGACAAATACAAAGCAAGATTGGTTGCAAAAGGTTATTCCCAAGTTGAGGGAATGGATTTTGGTGAGATCTTCTCTTTGGTTGCGAAGTTGATCTCCATTAGACTTCTACTTTCAGTGGCAGCCTCATATGATTTGGAAATAGAACAAATGGATGTGAAAACAACTTTTTGATATGGATATTTGGAGAAGGATATAATGGCCACCCCCTTTTGCGATTTTTTCTCAATTTTTTCCCAATTTATTTAAATTTGCTGAATTAAAATATATTTCAATTTGCACAATTATTGCAGAAATAAACATCCAAAATTTGCAACTTAATTTCAATTTTATTTTCGAACTAGGGCACAACTTCAGAATGTTCAAACCCTAGATACATTAAAATCAGCAACAATGTAAATACCTCTGTAAACGGATGAAGCACCAAGTGTGAATCCTCAATGATGATCAAAACAATTGAACCCATGTGCTCCGTTTGTCAATCTAGTTGTCTTTAGATTTTGGCAAACCCTTGTCTGCCTCTCAATGACAAATGCTGGTCAAAAGATGATGTAATTTAGACTGCCCTAACTCAATGTCAGCCCCCAGCAATAGCACCCAAAATGTCAGCCTTAACTTAACGTCAGCCCCCCAAGCAATAACACCCAAAATGTCAGCCTTAACTTAATGTCAGCCCCCCCAGCAATAACACCCAAAATGTCAGCCTTAACTATTTTTGTCAGCCTTAACTGTTTTTTCCTTCAATATTCACCCAAAATAGCACCATCAACCCTAAGTCGTGGGTTCCAAGGAAGGGCACCCAGCTGGAAGGTTCGACCCTTCCTAGAAATTCATTCCCTTTGTCAAAAATATAATTAAATACTTGAAATGATCGTTGTCTCAAGACCAATGCAATGAACCAATACCCACAACGGAATAAGATTCTAATCTGCAACTACGAACAAACATGTAGGTCTGATATGAAATAACCAGTCATGGATGAACACATCAAAGTACCTCTAAATGAGCTCCAATCCTTAATGTAAATATGATTTCCTGAATGGCTGAAGCTGAGCAACAAAACCCATGTCTCCGATTTGCCCAAAGCTGACCTTCAACAATCCACAAACCCTAAGCTGAAATAAACTCTGAAGCACAATGAGTTACCCGCTGTAGCAACTCCTCTAATTGGCTAGGTATGGTATTGCACATACGAAACCAATGTTCTCATGGAGGTTGACTCCCCACAAGCTCCAACACTGTACATTTCTGCAATGCCCTCAGAAAAAGATCACCCAATCAAACAAATATCTTTCCTCCTCCCAAATGAACTCACATCACTCTTATTTATGCTTGTTTCAATCAACTTCTAGAAGCCTCCAAGGAAGGGGACGCCTCCTTGGTCCCCCAACCTAGTAAACTTAATGTTGTTTTAAAACAACAAGGCTTCATTATAATTTTTAATTATAATTTCCCTTAATAAAAGTATTTTTATAATATTTATATTATGAATAAAGGGAAATAAATCATCTAAGGCCAAAAATATCACCCATGATCCAAAAATGGCCAATCAACTGCAGTAGACCATGCTGGAGCTCGAACAAAGATATTTTCTCCATGGCGATGAGTCCCCTAACCACTCTGCATGACCTACAAGGACTCAAAATAGGTCATCAGGGTCATTACCTCCAAGTCACTGAAAATGGGGACATTACAAAGGAGATCTATATGTCACAACTGGAGCACTACATTGTGAAATTTAAAGAAAAATTGGTTTGCTGATTACGTCTCTTTATGGGCTAAAGCAATCTCCTAGAATGTGGTACAAGAAATTTGATTCCTATGTACTGAAATTGGGTTTTGTAAGGTCAAAATCAGATCATTGTGTATATTATAAAAAAGATAATGATTGGTTTACTATTATAACATTCTATGTTGATGACATGTTATTGATAGGGAATAGTAAAGATATGATTAGGACCTAAAACAATCAGCTCTCCCTAAACTTTGAGATGAAGGATTTAGGGGCAGCAAGATTGATTATAGGGATGGAGATTGCTAGAGATAGGGGAAACAGGAAACTTTGGTTGAGCCAACAAAAGTATGTTTCCACTATCTTGTAGCTGTTTCACATGGATAAGAGCAAGGTAGTTAGGGTTCCAATTGTTGTAGGAACTAAGTTGACCACCGAACAATGCCCATCTACCTCTACAGAGACGGAAGACATGAGTTCGGTACCTTATGCTAGTGCATTTGGTAGTTTGATGTATGCTATGGTATGTACTCGTCCAAACGTTTCCCAAGAAATGGAAGTTTTGAGCAGGTTAATGGCTAACCCAGGACAAGAACATTGGGCAGGAGTGAAGAGAATATTTAGGTATTTGGTTGGTTCATTTAACTACTCTATTTTCTACTAGGGTTCTATGGGGGCTAAGGCCCAAGGCTTCCAGGTTGATATATAAGGTTTTGTAGACTTAGATTGCGCAGGGGATGTTGATTCCAGAAGATCTACTAGTGTCTACGTCTTTAGCTCCTATGGAGGAGCTATTAGTTGGATGGGTAAGCAACAGGCCGTGGTCGCTTTGTCCATGACAGAGGCAGAGTACATGGTGGCTACTCATGCCTGCAAAGAGGCTGTATGGTTGAAACAACTTTGTGCGGATGTGGGACTTGATCAAGGAGTTCTACAAATATGGTGTGACAGTCAGAGTACAATTAGTTTGGCAAAGAATCTGACATTTCATGCGATGACTAAGCACAATTATGTGCAGTATCACTTCGTGAGAGATATGATGGAGGATGGATATGTTTCAAGCTAGAGAAGGTGGCTACCTTGGAGAACGTTGTAAATGCTCTTACTAAACCAGTCAGCACAAAAAAGTTTCTATGGTGTGTTAAGGCTATGGGCATGGCTGCCCGTAGACCTTAGCATGGTTTCACCTTCTATGTGTGGAGATTGTTAAAATATGGTGTCTTATATCATGTAAATTCTAATAATTAATTAATTTGTAATAGGACATCCCATCAATTCTAAATAATTGGGTTCTAGAAGTATTTACTTGTCAATTAATTTTGTAAAAAGGTGATGAAATGATTTATTAAATTGAGGTGCCTAGAAATTAATTCCTGATTGGATGTTGATATTACTTAAAGCATGTGGGGCCCATTCTTAGGATAAGGATGAGCTGAGCGGTGGAGTTAAGTGAAGCAACTCCTTTAATTGAAGGTGAAACTGGAGACTTGATGGATAGAGATGAAATAGTTAGATCTGAATTAACTATTCCATCTTATCTTATCCATGCACATCTCCTTTACTTAATTAAGGAGGTGTTGGAATCAGGTTTGGTGTAGAAGACAAAAAGGGAGGATTTGGAGCTTTTTGTAAGCGGATTGTTGATTGCATATTTGGTAATAAATCTCTACACAAGAGGCTGGTCCTGATTTTCTTCCTGGGGTTTTTTCCTGAAAGGGTTTTCCCCATCAAATCTCTCTCTCTTTTTTTAAATGTGTGTGAATTTTGTATATATTCTTTTATGTTGCTGGTGTAAATTAAATGTAACTAGATAGAGGCTGAACATTTAATTTGGAGATTATAAGGAACACATTAACTGCTGTAAAATGTTTTTTGTAAAGAAATTAAGGACTGCCCATAAGAACATATATAGCTGTAAATCATTTCAGACCTCTGAAATGAATTTACAGCAGACTGTCATGTGTTTTGTTGACTATAAATAAGTTTACATCAAATTTTCTTTATGTTCTATTTGACAGTAAATGTAAGACAGCAGACTGTTTCCTTAATGTACTAGATGTATGTGAACTTACAGCAGGCTGATTGCTACTCTCCCTAGAAGATTGAATGTCTAGGAATTATTCCCACAGCTTTAATTGCTTACACTATAAAACTAACCATCAAGAGTCTCTAAGCCTCATCCAGACATAAGGGGTTAATAAAATATCCAAATATATCAAAATATGTCTCATGTGTATAAAGACATCAAATCTCAATGAACAAAGCTCCAAGCGTATTCTTAAAAAGCGATCAGATTAATGTTCCTAAAGGAAGGATGGTATGAGACATGACAAAAATATCAGCTCAGTCTAGCTGTGGTATCTTGGTCCTAAGATCTATGACATTCCTATTAGATTAGAATAGATCATAGACAACTGAGCTAAAGTTGCCTATAATATGTCTGTTAAATGTTTTTAATTTTTTTAATATAATTAATTAATACAGTCCTCTCTTTTGTTTGTTATCCCCCTTTTTGCAGGGGTCTCTTTCAGCCATCCCCCTATCTGCTTAACCCCTTCCAGAGCATAACTTGGTAGAATGTTGCCTTGACCTTGGCTTCAACTTGGTCTAAAAGGAAGATATGGCAATTTTCCTTTTGTTTTCTGAGGTTACAAATGAGGGAGCAGATATGATTGCTCAGTGCACTTCCTTGTTCACATCAAGAGTTGTTGACAAAGTAATTCAGATCTAATATGTTTTGCTTTAGCAAATGCTTTTGACTTATCCTTAATATAATATCAGGATAATTAAAACCAACCACACTAAAAGGGCCAATCCATGAACTTGCTATTTAGTATTCTTTATCAGTTGTTTCCTCTTTCTTGCACCATTGCATTCTAGTGTTTGTAGTCCATTATTTTTAAAGCATTTTGAGCAGGATTCTTGCTACTCAGTTTTTCTAGTGAAATTTTATGCATGTTGCATTGCATTGTATTTCATCTCAAAGAGGCACCCTGATATTTGTATCATAGTTAGAAAAATCTCCAGTTTCCCATGATTTCTTGGGAAACTCATGAGAAATTGTAGTTGGCGAGTTTTTTTTTTAAATTTTCTTGCTGCCGAGAAAATCGCCAACTTGCGGCGATATTTCTTGCTGTTTTCTCACGAGAAACTCGACAAGCCTTGGGAAGGTAGCAAAAAATGGTGGGGAAAATAAATTTTTAAAAGGCCGTTTGGCCTAATTTTTGCATTTTTTCTTCTCTTTGATTGTGAACAATTTTTTTTTTATAAAATTTCATTATTAAAATTTTTTAGAATAATATGTTTTCTATATTTAGAGGAGTTTCAAAATTTTAACTACATCCACATAAATCTCTAAGAAAGTGACAATGGTATTTATGGTAAGCTTACGTTCTTAAATGCAACAGAGATATAGAGATCTGTAATAGTTCCATGCACCCTTAGGGAAAGAGACTAATTGATGAATAGCCAAAATATTTGTAATTCCATTTGATTAAAATTCTAGCATGTTCAGTGTTGATCTCCATTCTTTTATTATTATACCAAACAGATTCTACTTGTCACCTCTTCCTAATATAATACTACTAGAATTTAAATTTGAGAAAATTGAAAGAAAATGAACAATAACGAAGAAAGGGAATACAAAGCTAAGAGTGGTAGTAAGTTTCATTGAAAGCTTGTTCATTTTTTGAGGCACTTGAGGAGGAAGCGGAACATTTGAGAGGATTGGAGGAGATATACCATGATGATCCAGTACTTAAGGAGCCTCCAAGACCATCTGGTTAGAGCCAAGGCCAACCATCTAGTTCAAGGGGGAAGAGGGGAAAACAAATAATAAAAAACTGCTTTATATTTTTGAAATTTTGCATTTGTATGATATTATGATGTATTTGGTTGGATTTGATGATCATGAATTGTAATTGTGCTCTTTTTTATGAATATCTAATATAAAATTAGCTTTTTGGCTCTCCAATTTTTTTCTTCAATTGGTTATATGGGTTTGAAATGGGCCCCACCTGTATTACATCATCGCCACATAGTGGTATTTTAACAAAGCTTGGATATTATCCATGTATTGCTTGGCAAGATTTGAACCTTGGTCTCCTCTTTAAATGTTGAGGAATCTAACCGGTTGAGCTAATGCCACTTGATCTGGCTCTCCAATTTTTGTATAAAGTATATATATCTTTTGTAATCGAAAAATTTTCTTTGGTTTTTTTTTTTGGCCGAGTGTTTGTGGATTTTCCAAGTTTTCCTGAGTTGCCAATAAAATCTCCAAAATTGGGGTGCCGACTTTATTCCGAGTTGCAAGTTTTCCATCTATGATTTGTATAACAGAATATGGAAGACAGAAATAAAAACCTTGGAGGACATGAGTGACATGAGGTCTCTGTTAATGTCTTTTATTGCAGACTGCAAACTTTGGTGCTGAACTATCATTATCTTTAGAAAGTCAACTACTTCACATTTATAACAACAATATAACATTATTTATTTTTTTATTATTTTTTACCATTCAGGACATTCCTATAATTATCGATAACTTTATTTTCTTTATAAGTAAGTAATTGCTGGTGTGGAAATTGTGACAGTTTGGTCTGGATCACACCTTGACGACTGGTGTCATCAGGTATTAATGTACAGCATTGTTTTTATAACTGTGGGTTTTTATTAATTTTACCTTAACCATGATATAACTTACCTGAAGAGAATGTCATATGTCAGTCAGATTTTAGTGCAGGGCTAGTAAAAGGTTAATTTTTATTTACAATGGTATTAAGGAAAGCTGGTGAATCTCTCTTTATCCAGTGGACTTCGGAGGGAGATAAGTTCAGCTGCAACTGGCCGCCCAATACAAGATGTGATTCAAACAGATGCAGCAATTAATCCGGGGAATAGTGGAGGTCCATTACTTGATAGCTCAGGAAGTTTGATTGGTATAAATACTGCCATATACTCTCCATCTGGAGCATCATCTGGTGTGGGATTTTCAATTCCTGTAGATACTGTGAGTTATTTATACTTCTATCAATGTTTTCTCCAGTTCAATTTTATTTGACCCAATATTTCTGGATAAATGAGGAAAATCTTTGCTATAAATTAGGAAACATAGGAAATATATGTTGTAGAATTGGCAACAAGGCTGATTTAGAATCTCATATTACTATTACAAGGCTTTGTTCTTTGCAGGTAAGTGGCATTGTTGATCAGTTAGTAAAGTTTGGGAAAATTACGAGACCTATATTGGGTATTAAATTTGCACCAGACCAATCTGTTGAGCAACTTGGTGTAACTGGAGTGCTGGTGCTTGATGCGCCTGCAGATGGACCAGCTGGCAAAGCTGTAAGGCTAAATTAATATTTTTAGACGATTTATTTTGGACTAAATATAGTACATTTATGGATTCAGCAAGTTAAGGCAGTATAGTAGCTCCTATTGAACTTGAATATTCTGTTTCTTTTCCTTAGATGAAATCATAAAAATTAAGCCCATTTTTATTTCATTTTCTTTTGTTCTTCCTGCTTTTTGTATTTTCAATACAAACAACTCGAAATTGGACCTGTGAATTGGAGACAAAAGTACATGTTCATAAGGACTATGATGGAAATTAGAACCTTCTGAGTGAAGTGGCATTAAAGATGGAAGCTCAGGAGGTTCATAGATTATATTCAAAAATATACAAATAAACTATATTGCATGTAAACTCCTCTGACGTCACTGACCTTTATTAGGTTTTTCTGAGACTGTCCTGGAGATGGAAATGACCTAGAAACATTTTTTAACCTACAAGGAAATGTTAGGATGTTTCTGGAAATGCATAGCTATTTTTAAGGCATTTTCTTGGAAATCTTCTGGTGCTTTTGGGCCATTTCTGGACAGCCAGCTACCCAATAACACATACACAAAAATAAAGATGAAATCTGGGGTTTGGAGTTTAATAAAGTGTTGGACTATCAGTAATCTGACCTTATTGGCCAAGGCCGACAGTGTTGATGCAAGCCTACGGGCGCTCTTGATGTAAGCCTACGGGCGCTCTTGATGTAAGCCTACAGGCATCCCTTATGTAAGTCTACAGGCATTCTTTATGTAAGCCTACATGCAGTATTGATGTATTCAACCTTATTGATATTGGTTAAACCACTTGTATGACTAACCTCAAATACGGGTTTAATATATTGTAATTTAACCTTTAAGCCCAGGTTATGTCGACTTGAGGTTTTTCATAAATTAGGGATTAGGTTTCTCTATAAATACCCCCAGTGACTGATCCATTGTATCAGTTTGTGATGTAATATCATAAGGGTGCCTATGGGCACCCATCCCTTATTCTTATTTTGGTTGTTTTTATTATTTCTTTGTTTCTATGGTCTCTTTATTTCCCTCTTCTATATTCTTTTGCATATGATTGTGGTGAATGCATGCTTTGTGATGTTTTGGAAAGTATTCTAAATTCCAACATCGTATTAGAAACAAAATGGACCAGCATCATTCGATTATGTAGAAGGAATTTTTCATGTTCAGCGATTTAAGGAGCAAAATCAAAAGAAAAATGCACTTCTAATTTTGGAGGGAATTTTAAATTTTCAAATTTAAAAAATTTGAGTCCATGCACCAAAAATTCTTGTGCCAAATCCATTTTTGCTCAGAAATCCTCCTTTGCTTAGAAAGGAGACTACGTCACAAGATTATGCTCTCTATTCATTTGACACCTTGGGATTTTGGGTTAGCGAGAAGCACATGATATCTTTTTGGAAAGGTGCAGTTTTGAACCATGCCCAGTCCCCCTCTTTTCTTCAGACAAGTGCCATGTTTATACGGGGTGTGACCTATCTTGATCGATCTTGTATTGACGACGACTTGGCTAGTGCAACAATATTCTAAAATCCTCCTAAGTGGGAGGTTGTTAGGTTGAATCCCCTCCATTTTTTTTATAGAACTGTAGAGAGATTATTTATCGCCTTCAAGGAGCTTCAAGAACATCTCTTCCAATAGTTTGCATGGCGTGATGGTTGGATATATGTTTTATGCCTCCAAGGATCAGGGTTCAATTTTCCTTGCTTGTAGAAATTGTTGACCTATTTTTTGGTATTTATTCACTGACTTGGCTCTTGAATATGACATACGGTCTTGCTCTTCAATTGACGTAGTGTCCTCGTGGTTAGCACAACTGTTCAAAGCCTTCATACTATCATAGTATATAAAGGTTGCAGGTTCTATTCTCTCCCGTGTCACTTTTTGCTGATGCAAGGTCACTCCAGCTGGAAATGAAGGAACAACATATTGGTTGTCATTCCCACTCATTCGGCCATCTGCTATCTTGGTTAACATATCTCTTCTAAAAGGCTTCCAACAGGAAGGTCGTGAGCTCAAACTTGGGCGAAATCTTTGCATCCTTTCTTTAGCGCACTCTTTCATGTCAACCACATGGTGCAGGTCTTCACTCAACAACACACATTAGCGTGGTGTTTGTTAACATCCTTTGCATGTTCGAAGTTATAGGTTCGAATCACATGTCCGTATTTTTCAAGTGCGACAAGTCTTCATTCTTACATGAGCATGCGCCTTGCCTACCTCATGGGGTAGGACACTCCTTTTTGGACTAAATGCCCATATAGGGGTGCCTGGCTAGCTCAAATAGCTTAGTGTGATTGCCTTACCCAAGGTCGTTGGTTTGAATCCATTACTCACCCTTTGGACAAGTAGTTTGTGAAGTTGGCGGTTGATGTGGCATTGACATGGCCATATACCAACCTTTTATGTATATAAGGGATTCTCAACCAATCATCTGATGTCAAGTGTCAAACACACATTCGCTAAACTAGAACAGTGGTAAACAAGTGGTAGAGTACATCCAATCAACATAGGAGAGGTGGCACTTATCAACATATGACACGTGGCGGGCACTAATTTGTTGTTTACCTCCTAAGTTTTGGAGGCATAAGTTTTTTTATTTCTATCCTACTAATATGGCCAACCTTCTAGAGGCCATAAATTTTGCATATGGAAGCATTTTGGGCCCTTTATTAAGATTGCATGGTTTTCGAGCTCTACGCATTGGTGACTCAACTCAAGGTCTTTTCACAGTATTGTAGAAGATTTTTTTGCTACAAGAGGAGTAGGTTTTGGATAGTTAGTGCAAGGTACACCTTGTTCTTACAGGTCCCTTCCAAAAGATAGGGGCTGATTATTTGGAAACCTACCTGTAGGCACTAGTTCTAGACCTCAGAAAAAGAAGAAATAAGTGTAAAAAGCATTAAGTGTAAATAATGTAATTAAATGCAATGTAAATGGAAGTCAAATGCATATGTAATGAAATGCATATAGAATGAAATGAAATGGTATTGTAATGTAATTTGATCATTGATGTGATAAATTGCAAATAGACTATAGTGTATTAAGGTTAATGTGTGTACATCTGAATGTAAAGACGATTGGGTGGTGCGTTGTCTTGGGAAGTCATTGTTGGCAACGGCTAGGTCCGAGGTTAAATAGACCCCCCTTTCATTCGAGCATAGCATAAGCCTGAGACTATCAACGTATGGAGGACCAAACCATATGACTGTATATTGTGTCTAGGAAGAGTATAGGCAAGTCATTTGTGCATACATTGTAGGCTGTAATTGCATTGTGTATAATTCTCTAACGTTGTACCAGAAGTAATGCAATTGGCTTGTTCTATCCATGTTGAGTGGAATCTATATGCAATGTGTTGCCATTGGTAGAGTAGAGTATAGTTTGGATTGTTTGTGTGCAGGGATCAGAATTGCAGACTGAATGTGGGACATTGGAGTTGCAGTATAGAATGCAATACGAGTGGAACTGCCAGGAGTGCCGTTCCAGTTGGTGACAATTGTGTCGTTCTAGTTGGAGACTGTGGCCGTTCCAACATGAGTGTTGTTCCAAGTGATGTGGGGCACTTGCAGTGCTAGTAGCCTTTGATCATGTCGATCCAATGCTCGTCAATCGAGTGGAACTGCTGTTCCACTAATTGTCAATCCAACACTTGTCGGTCCAATGAGTGTCGTTCCAAGTGTTGTCGATCCAGTGAACGTCATTCCAAGTCTGCCATTCTTGTTGGAACTATAGTTCCAAGTACTTGCCATTCTAGCAAGTACCTTCTGGTATATGCTGTACTAAGTTGTGTATGATTGTCGTACCATCAATTTTGATGCCGTTCTAAGTATAGAATACTAATTGGAACTATTTTGTCTGCAGTCTTGTTTGGCTTGTAATCTGTCGTCTTATTCCTCTATTATGGAATGCTTGCCACTGTGCTACTCTACCTTTGTTGCTTAATGATTTAGCTGTTTTCTTTTGAGATTTGAGGACAGATTGCGGTCACCATATTATATGTTGAAGATCTTCCAACAGGAATCTCAACATCTCTGATCCATAAGGTGGAGTCACAACTTTATGTTCGAGGAAGGGTTGATCCAGTCCGTGTCCTTTGGCAAGAAAAGATAGCAGAATTCATGATGAGGATTCATTGGCCAATTGAATATTCTGTAGAAATGAAATTTAACATGCTTACACACAATTCCATTTCTACTTAAATAATTCTACAAATCTGCAGTCATGAGCAATAACAATGCACAGAACCTGCAACAACAATAGTAACAGCAGCAGCAATGGTAGATGACAATAAATACAAGCAATTTTATATTAACAATGGCATATATGGTAGATGACAATAAATACAAGCAGTTTTATATTAACAATGGCATATATGGTTACAGCAATACAGTTTCAGCATTACAATCTGCAGCCTGCAAACCCTATGCAGAATACTCTTCATGGCTGCATACAAGACTGGACTGCATCATGCCCTACGCACATATGCACCAACTCTCACACGTACCAATGCTCTCTATCAATCCATCAACCTGCATGATTCCATCAATTCCCTTGAATGAATGAGGGGAGGGCTTATTTATAGGATAGCCTTGGCGGTTACTGCAACCAACCACGCTCAACCGTCCCCAACTGTCCATTCGTTAATGCCTTAACTAATCAGTCTAAGACGTAACTAACCAGTCTCAGACTAATTAACCAGTCTGACTTAACTAAACCAGTCGTCTAATTAACATGATGACTAGTTGTACAATTTGTCATTTTATTCCACGTTATTAATCAGTCCGTATTACATTATGACGGCTGATTTACATTGCCAAAACATTACATTATCAATTTGCCTGTCTACATATTCATTATGGAAGGGAGATGTTACCATCTCTAATGTCTCCTCTCCTTGGCCCATTAGCTCAGATTATGGGGGGAGGGGTGATGGAATATCAACAATTTGACTTTATTGGCCAAGGCCGACAATGTTGATGTAATCCTATATGCGCTTTTGATGTAAACCTACGGGTATATACAATGTAAGACTATGGGCATCCTTTATGTAAGCCTATGGGCTTTTTCTATGTAAGCCTATGAACATGTGTATTGTATGCCTATGGACATCCATTATGTAAGCCTATGAGCACTCTCTAGGTAAGCCTACAGGTAGTAATGATGTATTCATCCTTAGAGATATTGGTTAAACAACTGTATGGTTAACCTCAATTAAGGGTTTAATATATTTAATATATTGTAATTTAGTCTTTAAGATAGGCTATGTCAGCTTGAGGAATATGTTGAATTGCGGAAGTGTCATTTTTCTTATGCACCCACAATTCCATTTCAACAAAGTTGGATGGAAGAGACAATACCTTTTCCTACCTCTGGTTTTAGGTCAACTCACTACTACCCTTGCAAAAATCTAACTAATCTAATCTAATTGCATGAAATTAAATGCGTGAAATTAAAATGTGGAAAGTAAATGCGAGAAATTAAAATGCATGAAATTAAGTTGTGAAGTTTAAGGTGCGTGAGATTGAGAATAAAGACGATTGTAATTGTAGCAAGGAGAGTATGTGATACAATTAACACATAAAAAAATCAAATAACAATAATTCATTCCCATTCACATGAAATGAAATTGTGAGATGAATGACAAGATGGACGAAGGGTAGTGTTGTCACATTTTGCACGGGGTGCAATGTTTTCAAGTTTGTAACAGTGCTGCTCTTCTTTTCCCCTCTTCCTCTATTTTTCCTTCCTTCCTTCTTCTCTCCTTTCCTTTTCTTTCCCGCATTCTCTTTCTTTCCCCCCTTTTTCTCGGAGTCCCCCAGTTGGTTTTTTAACTTTCCAGCAAGTTACCTGAAAAATGGCTAAGTGTTGGTGCGAAGTACGCACTTCGCCTAGTCTGGGTACGAAGTACGCACTTTGCCCAGTCTGGGTGCGAAGTACGCACTTCGCCCAGTTTTGGTGCGAAGTGCGCACTTCGCCCAGTTTTGGTGCGAAGTCTGACTTCGCCCCACTTTCTGGGCGCACCTTGCAACTGGCAGACTGGCAGGCTGACAAAAGAAAGATCAAGTGCTGGAGCAAGTCCGTACGGTGGCAGACACCAGTTTTCGCCTGTGCGCAGTCCGACTTCGCAGCGAAGTCGGAGTGTGCCCTTGACAGGTGCGCGTGAGGGGAACAAACCCGAGAATTTGACCAAGGCATGAAGGCCTTCCCGACTGCACTGTATTCTGCCCACGCAACCCGAGGCGCTCTGATCCCAAGCGAAGTTGGATAACCTGCCTTTCAAGGCAGACACGTGTCAAAAAGCATCATTCATCATCTGACAAGTGTCCAGCTTCGGGATTAGAGCCGAAACGTGCCGAGCAAAAGGACAAGCATGGGCTGCACTGCCTGCGCCAGTAGCCTCATTTAAAGCTGATCTGAGGTTTCACCTGCTCCAGCTACCCGCATCACTGCCAGAGAGAAGTTCTGCTCAACACACCGCCATGTAGCTGTCCAGCTTCCAGGAAGACCATGCTGCGGGTACAGTCCGGTCCGACAAAAGGTCAGCATTTGCAGCTCTTTCGCCGCTTTTGTCAGCTTATGTTTGACTGGGACCTTGTGCCCATTAATGTAACGGGAGGGACTCGGGCTATAAAAGCCCACCATGAATTCATTGTAAAGGGTGGATGGGGAATGTCTGTTAGGGAACCAATGTAACCGTGCTTACGCTTATAAATATAATTTGTATGCCTGGTTCTGTTCTGCTGCTTCTGTTTTTTATGTTGCCTTTCTTTATATTCATGCCTTAGGCTAACTTTGTGTCACGGCTCGTTGATTCATTTCAGCATTTGGTGATCAAGTGCCTCTAGCATTGCTTGTTTAAAGCACCCTCTGTACTTCATGAATTAAAAGGATACATAGAATAGATGTGGTAGCAGTTTCATAAGTTGTGTGTTACGTTGCTGGTCCGTATCTGGTGATTGATGCGCTGCCGTACTGTTAGTTCCTTGTAGGGAATGTCTGTTAGGGAGCCATTGAAGCTGTGCGGTTAAATTCTCTACACGACACATATACCTGGCTCTGATATCTCTATGATTGGTTTCTACTCATGTTAGTGTCCGTAGGTGGTGATTGATGCGTTGCCGTACTCGTTAGTTCCTTGTAGGGAATGTCCGTTAGGGGACCATTGTAGCCGTGCGTACATCGCTTAAGTATCGGAAGTATACGTTAGATTTTGCAGTTCTCAGTCGCGCTTTATATTTGTAATGCAGTAAGTATTGGTGATTGTTGGTTGCCGTACTGTTAGTTCCCCCCACCAACCTCCACGTATATTTGTAAATTCCTTTCTGCTCATTTATCTCTTTCCTGTACTCTTAGCTTAAATCAGAAAACCCCCAAAAGGAGCCGGCCTTCTCCGGAGATTGGCCCGGAAGGCATCTCTTCCTTCCGGCCTTTCATGCTGGTGGGCGAATCTGGGCGCATTAACCCAAAATCCTTTCCTCATGGCAGATTCGTAACCAACAGGTAGTTCGACAATCGTCGCACATTCTACAATCCAGGAGGGTAGTGCCACTGATGGAAAGCAAAAGACTTATTAGTTTCTCAACAATCTCAAGAAGAAAGAACACAATGTGGGTTTCACAAAGTGTAGGCCAAAAGATGTTTTAAATGGAGCCCATGGCTCTATTTATAGGAAGAATTCACCTATGAATCACTTTGAGTGAGAAACCCTTACTCCTAGTAAAAATAAAGATTTGGGGGTATCACTAACAAAATGATGCATATCCAAATGTTATATGCCTCTAATTACACTTCTAAATGAGTTAGAAGGCTTCTAAAATGCCTGGTATTGCCACTACATGCCAAGATGTTGCTCTCCACAGATGTTCCTTGAGATTTGCGCATTTCTTTTTACCCTTGTGCTTGTCCATGAGTGATTCACTCCAGGAGGTGAGTGAATCAACCAAATCTGCTAGTGCTTTGCTTTTGTCAGCCAATCGCTCCATCAAGCTAGCAAATCGCTCATGTGAGCCAATCACTTCCTTTGAGGAAATCAGTCCTCTGGTGCTCACTTAGCAGAATTTTGGGGTTTTCAAGGCTTTAATTGACTTTTCTTAAAGGTATTATAACTCTCCAAAATGTTGAGAACCCCAAAGGGAGTAACCTGTTACTACATTTATGGCGAATTCACTGTGTGCCAAGCTCAATTGGCGAGATATCCCAGACCCTACCTTCATCCTTGGGCATAGAGTCTTCAAAATTGGAATCCTTGGCTCCAAAATTGCAAAATTGTTGGTTTTCTTTGTCTCATCCTATGGCAGCAGCCCTAGTAGCTTCTGCCATTCCTCGTTCCTTGGTAGTCGTCAGTTTGCAAGATCTTTTGCGTCTCTTGCCAAATCCTCATATGGGTTTTCAGAAAACCCGTCTTGTTTTCACCATTCCTTGCAGCTTGGTGAGCAATGTCTCCAGCTGTTTGGCTCTTTTTGCAGCTCTCTCCACTCCAACTTTGGCCGTTTTCTCTTCGATCATCAAATTAACAATGTCATCATCGAGGAGTTTCCTCTGTGTGAAATCCCCTAACCAAAATACAAACTCACATACAAATTCCAAAACAAAACACCATTAGTCCTAGCACATAGAATCCCTGAACAACAATAGTTTTTTTTTTTAATAGGAAACAATACATCGAAATTCACACAAATATAAATAGAATGATACTGAGAGGAATGCACCTGGAAATCTCATTCACTAAATGATGAAGAGCTATTAATAAGGAAGAGCTGGCCGCTCACTAATACCACTTAAGAACCCAAAAGAAGGCGTAAATGGAGAGAGATGAACAATTGAAGAAGTGAGGGTCAAGACCAATTTGCTCAAACTCTCCCAAGACAAACCCCAACCAATCAGCCACAAACTCCAACTGAATCTGCGCTGGTCACACTCTCTAAGCCAGATAACAACCGTCCTTTGCCAAATAATAAATACCCAAACAAAGTGCAATGAATGATCTGCCAAATAGATGCTGAAGGGCATCCTAGAAGAAGAGCCAATTGCTCTAAAACTCTATTGGAATGCCCAAGTACTGACCCTATATATATCCACCAACTGAAATTAAAGAATTAAGTCCTCTGATTTTGAAATTCGAGGGTTTCTGTCCTCAAATTTCGCAAGCTTGCTGCTAGAACACAACCGTCACCAAATAAATGTAGAATAGGGATTTTCCTAATTCATGATTGTTTGTTTCAAAAACTCCCCCTTTTATACAGGTGCCCCCCCTATTTTTATTTAGCTGCCATCACTAGGCTAAAGTGCTTTGGAAACATACCCCTTAACATTAAACATCATAACATTAGTCATTAGAGCCTTTTCTTGGGTCTTAAGTCAAAATAATAATACATCCAAAATCACATGAAATCAAATTAAATCCACAAAGTCTAGAAATACTAGACCTTTGCCCAAAGATCACGTCATAACTTGAGATTGGCATCTCAAATATTTAAAGCATCGAAGACCCACTTCAAAAGACTTGAAGCTGAATCCAGTGACTATATGCATGCCACCATCCAAATTGTCCATCCTCCTCAAATGTAGCCTGGAAAGTTGGACTAGACCTCTCAGGGCCATAATTTAACCATAATCATCCATTAAAATATTTGTCACAACTTCAAATTACACAAAAAAAAAGCTAGGGTAGAATAGAACACATCTAGGGGAATCACCAGGGCCACTCAAAACTCGATACTACCTCCTAAAAATTAGGAAGATCCCTAAAATATAGGAATTTTCCTTTTATTCACCAGGAAAACAATACAAAACAAATGCATATAATCACTCATACTTATGCCTTCTACACAGAAACATTCACTCACCACAATTGCTCCACAAAATAGGTGAGTGGGGCTCACAACCTGTTATCATCTAGAAAGGGATATTACAAGTCCTCCCCTCCCAAATTTGCTTGTCCTCAAGCAAGATAAAGCGGGATGATCCAAGATAGCAGGTGTCTCAAGTAGCATCCTCACGATGCAGGCCCCTCCACTTTATTAGATACTCAGTCAACACATGGTTCCTCAACCACTTCTGTCTAGTCTCGAGGATTTGCTTCGGCACTAGGACTAATCTTCCCTCATCATCGAGGGGTGGTGGCTTGGCTAAAGGTATCACACGCTGACCCACAACCTTCTTCAAACATGACACGTGAAAGACATTGTAGATCCGACTTCTAGAAGGGATCTCTAACTCATATATTGCCTCACCAATACGTCATACCATTCTATAGGAGCCGTAGAAACGGGGCTTAAGTTTCTTTGCTACACTCTTCTTCAAAGAAGATTGTCTATAGGGTTGCAGGCTAAGGAAAACCATATCACCCACCTCAAAGTATCTCTCAGTATGATGCCTATCAACATAAATATTTTACTAGTTTTAAGCATGTTGCAAATGGTCACATAAGCTTGTTAAGATCTGCCTACTATGCTCTATGAAATCACCAACTGCAGGTACCCATGTCTCTGGAAGAGTCAACTTAGCAAAAATAGGTGCATCATACTCATATAGTGCCATGAATGAAGACATCCTAGTCAACATGTGATAGGTAGTATTGGAATAATACATCCTAAATCTCACCCAAGTTGTCTAATGATCGGTAGCAAAACTCTATAAGTATACCTCAACCCTCTTATTTACTATCTCAATCTGGCAATTTGTTTGGGGATGATAACTACTACTCGGAGTTAGTTATGTCCTTGTGAACCTGAATAGCTCCTGCCAGAAAGCATTCATAAAGCATGCATATCGATCATTAACAATGGTCCGGGGTAACCCATGTAGGCAGAAGACTTCTAAAGAAAACATTTGCTACCTATGGCGCCCTAAAATCACTGTATATGGAGAAAAAGTGTGCATATTTCATCAATAGGTCTACAAGCACAAAAATACAACTCTTCCCTCCAACTCAAGGTAAACCTGTGACGAAGTCCATGGACACAGCTTCCCATTTTTGCTGAGGAATAGGAAGGGGCTGAAGCAAACCTGCTAGGTGTGTAGTCTCATTTTTCATCCTTTGGTAAACATCACACTCCCGTACATACTACAATACATCATCTTTCAAACCCTTCCGAGAATACTTGCTCCTCACCTGTGTGTAGGTTTTGAAAAACCCTGTATGCCCTGCAAACAAAGAATCATGGAAAGCTGCAATGAGCTTCTTCATAAGCTTTGACCTTGGAACCAAGAAGATTCTTCCCTTATACAAGATAATGCCATGCCTGACCTGATACCTCGTCTCTATCCTTGGTAGCAATAGTACCCTCTATCAATCTTGTAGCAAAAGTGTCTTTAGCATACTCAGCCATCAACTCCTCTCTCCAATCAACCTCTACTGAAGAAATAGTCAATAATTCGGGTTTTTTGGACAGGGTGTTTGCAACCCAATTGTTCTTCCCTTTGACATACTCAATGTCAAAGTCATAGGCTTGCAATTTACTCACCCATTTCTGTTGCTAGTCATTAAGATCGCATTGTGATAGAAAGAACCTCAGGCTGTTGTGATCTATACGCACCACAAAATGCCCACAAACCAAATATTGTTTGAACTTGGCTAGTGCATGCATCACTGCCAACATCTCCTTATCATAAATGGAAAATTGTCGCTCAATTGCACTTAACTTGCGACTCTCAAAAGAGATAGGTTGTCCTTTTTGCATAAGGACAGCTTCGATGCCTTCTCTGGAAGCATCACATTCAACCACAAAAGGTAGTGAAAAATCAGGTATAGCAAGAATAGGTCCAGTGCACATTTCCTTCAATCGATCAAATGCCTATTGAGTTGTTGTGGACCAAGAGAAAGCACCCTTCTTGGTCAATTCAGTCAAAGGGTCTGTTAGTTGAGAAAACTCTTATCTGGTGGAAGCCCTGGAGGCATGTCTCCAAACATTGATGCATACTTATCCAAAAGGAATCGAATATTTGGATGATACTCAACCTCCTCGGAAGTAGTAGTGCCTTGGGGTATACCCTTTAGTGGTATAGCACTCAGCAACCCCGATCACCTAGCCTTGTCTTAGAAACTTCTCCAAACGGTGTGGAGATATCTGTTGTGCTGATCCACCTATCATGCCTTTGATGATTTTCTCTTGTCCCTAGTCAACAAAACATAGTGTCATCGTCTGGTAGTTCTAAGTGATGTCACTAAGAGAATGCAACCACTGAATCCCTAATACCTAAAGGAATAACATAAAAGTCGTGTGTAATAGGATGCCCATCCAGTACCACCTGTAATTGGCAAATGACCTACTTACAGGCCAAGGAATATCCATTTGCCACTGCTACGTCAAAACTTGTAAACTCTTTTGTCGTCAACCTAAATCGTGCTATCACACCCTGATCAATAAATTATGGGTGACTCCCCAATCAATAAGAGCTATAATATGCTGCCCTCCAATCCTCCCCTTGACTTGGAAAGAATGGAACCTTGGTGCTCCTAACAAAGATGCTATAGTGGGTAGCTGATCTTCCCCTTCCGATGAAGCAGGTCCCTCTGTAATCTCCCCTACATGTGCTATCTCATTCCCAACATCATCATATGCCTCTGCAAACTGCTCTGGCTCACCCTCATCATTTGAATAGACCTCAATCAAGTGCACTTGTCCTTTCCCCAAACACCTATGCGATGGATCCCATGGCGCTCTACAGTCGAAGCATAACTGTTTCCTCATCTTATTGTGAGTCATGTCACCATGCTGCTATCTAATGGATGTTTGCCCTATACCTTGTCAACCCGGGGGTCTAGATGGAGCAACTGCCAATCTCTCTGGGAAATGTCTTTAAGGGATCCTCTGTTTCTGCTGTGATGCTCTTGTACCAATACCTCTAGTAGATGTACCCTAGAAAGACTTGCTTGGTGTAGTAGTCTCCAAAGTTAAGGCCCTCTTAATGGCAGCCTGTAAGGATTCTGGATCAAAAGCCTTAACTAGGCCTCTAAGTGGCTCTCTCAAACCCTCCGTGAACAGATAAGTCAATCACCTCTCTAACACATCAGGGACCATCACCACAATCCTCAAAAATTCAACCACATAAGCTTCTACTGTACCATTGTGCGTCAGTTGTGACAACTCTTGAAAATGGGCCTCAGGATCCTGCCTCTTGAATCTGTCAATCAATATCCTACAAAACTCCTTGTATTTGGTGATAAGGCTATGCCCTTGGGTAATCAGACCATGATACCACCACTCATGAGCAACTCCTAAATTAAGGGTAGCAAACTTAATTGCCTCTTCCTTATACATTGGACTTAAGAAAAAATAGTTGTTTAGCTTTTGAATCCAAGCACAAGCTAAAGATTTGTTGGACCCATCAAATGAAGGAACTGTGAGTTTTCCCAATCTGTTCTGCAGATCCCTATGAGTATGAAAGAGATGTCAGCCCGAAACTCCTCACTTTGTGCTCTATACTTCGCATGGAGAGCTTCCAAATCATCAGCCTGTTGCTCTGCCACCTCCTACTCTAGCTGTGCTGCCTCTCTCTGTAAGAAGATAACTCTAGGTAGCTGGGGACCACTAACTATCCCAGATGCCTGCTGAGTTTTCCGATTTGCTCCCGATGTGGAGGATTCCCCTCTATCAATGCTACCAAGAGGAATAGTAGTGGGGATAGAACCCAGACTTTGAAATGCTTGGGTGAAAAGGTTAATAAGCTGCTGCTGTCCATCCTTCAAGGACTTAATAGTTTCAAGGAATTCCTTTTCTTTATCCTCACCCGACATCTTCACACGGCTATTTGTGTCTTGTGGTGGAATAAGGGTTTGCTGATGCTGATATCTTATTTCCCTTTCACTAAGTGACATTCAAGAATCAACACTCTTATAACCCCTCAGGTTGGCAGGAACTTAGCTTTGATACCACTGTAAAATCCCCTAACCAAAATACAAACTCACATACAAATTCCAAAACAAAACACCAGTATTCCTAGCACATAGAATCCTTGAACAACAGTAGTTTTTTTTTTTTTTTTTGTAATAGAAAACAATACCTAGAAATTCACACAAATACAAATAGAACAATAAATTGAGAGGAATGCACCTGGAAATCGCATTCATTGAATGTTGAAGAGCTATTACAAAAGAAGAGCTGGCTGCTCACTAATGCCACTTACAAACCCCAAAAGAAGGCGTAAATGGAGAGAGATGAATAATCGAAGAAGTGAGGGTCAAGACCAATCTGATCATAAACAATCCCAAGCCAAACCCCAACCAATCAGCCATGAACTCCAACTGAATCTGCGCTGGTCACACTCTCTAACCCAGATAACAGCCGCTCTTTGCCAAAGAATCGATACCCAAACAAAGTGCAGAGAATGATCTGCCAAATAGATGCTCAAAGGCGTTTTGGAAGAAGAGCTAACTGCTCTAAATCTCTACTGGAATGCCTCAGTCCTGACCCTGTATATATCCGCCAACTGAAATAAAAAGCTTAAGTCTTTTGATCCTGAAATTCGAGGGTTTCTGTCCTCAAATTTTGCAAGCTTGCTGCTAGAACACAACCACCAGCAAGAAAATGTAAAGTAGTTTTTTTTCTGAAATGCTAAGCCGTGAATGTTTCTTCTAAAAACTTCCCTTTTATTTACTTAGCCGCCAACCCTAGGCTAGAATAATAAGTGCTTTGGAAACTCCACACATTAGAAATAATTGCAATATATTAAAAGTGACACCCCTTAACATTAAATGTCATAACATTAGTCATTAGAGTCTTTCCTTGGGTCTTAATTCAAAACTCTAATACATCCAAAATGACATGAAATTAAATTAAATCCACAAAGTCTAGAAATACTAGACCTTTGCCCAAAGCTCATGTCATAACTTGAGATTGACATCTCAAATATTTAAAGCGACAAAGACCCAATTCAAAAGACTCAAAGCTGAATCCAACAACTATATGCATGCCACCATCCAAAGTTTATTACTCCTCAAATGTAGCCTAGAAAGTCGGGCTAGACCTCTTAGAATCAACCATTAAAATGTTCGTTACGACTCTGAATTACACCAAACGAAAGCCAGGGTAGAATAGAACACATATAGGGGAATTACCAGGGCCACTCAAAACTCGGTACTACCTCCTAAAAATTAGGAATATCCCTAAAATATAGGAATTTCCCTTTTATTCACCAGGAAAATAATACAAAATAAATGCATATAATCACTTATGCCTCCTACACATGACATCCACTCTCCACAACTGCTCCAAAAAATAGGTGAGTGGGGCCCATAGCCTGTTATCATTCAGAAAGGGACATTACACTTTGATGGTCGCGCATATTAGTCAACTCAACGGTGATCAACACCTAAATTTCTCTTTCCATTTCATGTATTGGAGCTTTTAGAGAGGCCATTGTATCCTTTCAGGTTTGGAGATCTCTCTAGGTGTTAGGGATTTTTTCTAACCTTCTAACAAGGTCTTTCCTGTCCATTTTCATCTATTGTGTCTGAGTTGCCATCATCGTGGCCAGTTGTTTAAGTACCTCTTGGTACCTCTCCTTTGCAGCCAAATTTTCCTCAGTTTGCTTGACGATCCTCGCCACTTGGTTGAGGATGTTTTCGGCATTGGCTATGAACTAAAAGTACCTCTTGGCACTTGTAATTTCAATCTTTATATTGTCCCATAGGGGCTTCAATTTTTTTATTTTTGTGGCTTGCCCTTGGTCAGCCATTGCTCCTTTAAGGTTGGTGATCTTTTCTTGGAGCTTGGCGATTTGAAGATCCTTCTTTTGCTAGGCTTCTTGTAGTTGTTTCAGTTTGTTCTTCAGCTGTGATTTGTCTTGTTCCACTTGCTTCTTCGGTTGGTCTTGCCCTTGTGCAAGTTCTTGTGATAGATCTTCTAGTCATCATCTTTGCTTATTAGCTTCAACAAGTTGCGACTTGAGGGCTATTGTTGTAGCTTGTTTTAGAGAATATACTAACGAAAATAGTGGCTTCTCACAAGAAAGATTGGATGAACAGGTCAACACAAGCTATGTAGACCTACAACACCACATGAAAATCTACCATAGGATTCACACCATATGAATTGGTTTATGGTAAGAAACCTATTCTTCCTATAGAGTTTGAATTACTAACACTTTGTACAACTTTGGAAGTGGGCATTGAGTTGTCACAGGTACAACAAGAAAGGATTTTACAACTAAATGCATTAGATGAGCTATGATTGGAAGCACTTCATCAAACAAAAATTATTCAACAATAAAGGAATATATGGCATGATAGTCACATTAAGAACAACAAGTACAAATGGGGGGTTGGGCATTGCTTTTAGATTCTTGCTACACTGATTTTCCTAGCAAATTATAAACTTACTGGCTAGGATCATATGAGATAGAAAAAGTATTTGATAATGATGCTATACAACTTTTTCCTATCAATGACTCTAGGCAAAGATTAATGGTGAATAGGCATCGCTTGAAATTGTACCATAAACCACTCATTAAGGAGGAATTCTCAAAATATTTGCTTTCATAGTCAGATCTCTATGTTTTGGAACAAATTCTGAATAATTATATGTTTTGAATATAAAATAAAATAAAATTCAATAATGAAAACCTCTTCAAGGTACTACTAAATTAGGGCTTACATGAAAACCGATTTCTACCATGTTTGCCTCAATTTAAAAAAAAACTATAATATCTATGACAATTTTATCTATATGTATATTTTAGCTTTCAAGATTTCTAGTGCAATTTGTTTGCACGTCCTTCCTTAGGGCTTTGTTCTCTTGTTGGAATTGTGCCTTTTTTGCTTTCCATTGAGCCATTGCTGCTTCCATTTCCACTGCCTTTCTCTTCAATGCATCATTTTCCATTGCCATCTGGCCAAATTGCATGGCGGCACCAATGGAGAGCTGGATTATTTGATATGGATCTGTTTTGGTCAAATACAGCTTCAACACCTTGGCAGTGAAGTCAATAGTTGTTGTGGTGGGTGGGATTGCATGATGACCGGTGCTTTGGAGGTCTTGTCCTTAAGCTACTTGTACTCCTTTCGGAATTTTCTCTCCTTCGCTTGGAGGGAATCATAGACTTCTTAGACATCATACTCTTCCGGTTCACTAGCGATGGTCCATATGAAGGCCTAGTTGGGCCTTTTGGTTTTGCTGTGAAGCATGGTGGTGGTATTCCACTCTTGGAGGAACATTTATGGATGACAGATTAATTACTCAACAACTTGTCTAGATGTGTTTGTACAACGTGCATCAACCTCTCTCTGATGGCTTTGCACAATGTAGTCTAGACAACCCAGTCTAATGATCAAACGACCTGACAACTCTCCTCGGACGACTGGCACTAGCCCAAACGACTTGCCATTAGGTTTGACGGCCTGGCACTTGCCCAAACAACCTTGTATTAACAAAAATGGCAAACATAATACAAGATAATAGGGTTTGATTCTATATCTATTGCAACAATCAATCAATAGAAACACATGCAAATATCACACAATGAACAATGGCTAAACGATGAACAAGTATGAACAAGATAAAGCATTAATGATGAGCCTGTATGGTCAAATAATGTACATTTCCTTGCATATACATCTATTCCTGTGTAGAACCTATCATGTATATACAACATATCCAACATACACCTTGTATGCATAATGTCTCCCTCTGGCATGTACAATGCATTTTGTACCCACTCAAATGAATGAGGTCTATTTAAACTAGAGAGAAGGTAGTTATTGGCAACTACCAACCTTGACACCTCACCTCTTCCTTATCACATTTGTCTTGCATTTCATTTCATTTCCCTCCTAACTACAAGACAAACTAGATGACAACTAACCTTGCATGACTATCCACACCACTTTTAGTTGACTCATTATTACATTTTCCATGCAATATTACAATGTTACAATTTTATTCAAATTAAAAAAACCTTATTATATGCTCAATTGACTTCCACACATATTTTATTTCTGACTCTTATTATGCTGAGGTGGCCCACCAAAACTAGTGCTTACATGTTGGTCTCTGGGGTTGCTATTATAGGCTTGGTCGTAGGAGTGCAAGTAATGTCATTTCCTTTAACAAGAGTTGCTTTGCCTACAAGATGGGACGATGAGATGGACGAGACGATATGGTGGGTGGAGCAAATTGTGTGGAGATGTAATGCCCCCCCTGTTCTGATATTTTTAATATTTGGGACACTATACTGTTTCTTAAAATCAGAAAATACAACTCCAAGAAACAGGAAATAACTAGCAATTTTATTTTTCAAATTTCTTTCAAAATAGGGTTCAGATTACAATATTTTAAAAATATAATCTTTCCACAATATGTCTGCAAACCCTTGAAATATACTAAATCAGCAAACATGGAAAGATACCTCTGAAGATTGATGAAGCTCCAAGTGTGAATCCTGTGTGAATTCACCAACAAAGAACTGGGGTTTCGTCCAGCTCCAAAAATCTGAGGGGTTTCGTCCTCAGCCACACCGTTGGGGTTTCCGTCCCTTCGGAGAAGAAGTCTCAGCCACTGGCCTCAAACTCTAGAGGAAATAACTAAAATCCAGAATATATCAAATGAAGCTCTCAATGCCCTTTTATAACCCACAAGATGCAATGCCCTAATTAGGGTTGCACATAATATAAAATATTATAATATCCCTTTTTGCTCCGAAAATTAGTCACTTATATAATATATTTCACTTTTAAATGACTTCCCTTTAAGTTCTTTAATATCATAAAGTTTGACTATATAAAAATAATTAATATTTCACTTTTCACATAGCCAAACCTTCAGGCATTAAAATATCTGACCTCTAGTGAACCGATTGACCAACTAAAACCTGTTCTGAGTACCCATTTCGCTGAAGAATATAATTCCACTGTCTGCTCGACCAGAAACCCTAAAAACTAACTTACTAAAAATAGTAAGTCAAGGCTCTGTCCATCCGATTCAACATCTGAGAGTGAATTCGAATACCCATTTCGCTCGATTATCCGCTCCCAGAACTCCAGTTAGGCTCCCCTACAATCTTCCCTAGCCTACGGGAACCCGTGAGTAGGCTAAACCACTGCATCTAACTAACTGCTCAGAAAGGGGACATTACAGTCCGCCCTTCCCAAAGATTGCTTGTCCTCAAGCAATGCTCATGAATATCCCAATCAACTGAAAATTCTTGGTTGTCGTCAATGAAAATACCAGGATCCCAAACAAACCCGATGAATGTCCCATGACAGTGACACAACCACCAACTGCCACCACAAGAACTGACAAAGCTGGTAACCCCTGTCATCCATCTGAATCTGCTAAAGCTGACAACTCTCCCAGACTCCATCACTAAACTGAAAAATGATCCGTCGTTGAAATCAAGTAGATTCCTGGGGTCCCAAACCAGTATCATGTCAACATCACCATGCTGACGCTGCGTCACTCTGATCATAACTATAGAGTCCATGTGCCTCAGCTGAACTAGCCTCACCAATAACTCGGTAATGAATCCATCATAACCATCCAAACTGCCATACCTATGAGAGTCGGAATCTGAAACATGAAGGACTCCCTGCCATGGCACCTCTATGTGGTACATATATGTAATCTCTCTGTCAATCACGATCCTGGGCAACAAAAAATTCAATATGCTCAACCGATCACCATTAGTCAGCTCTGAAAGATGAACATCATGCCAAGTGATAACATCACCATCACTAATCTGATATCTCCTAATCCTCCAAGGTTCACTGCTAAACACCTGTATGATTGGTTGGTGATCCCTGTCATGCATAGATGATATTGTATTAGCTGCATTCATACCCTTGTGAGGCTCACCGGGATCCCATACCTTGTGACTGTCACCAAACATGCTACTGGAATCAGGAAGCGCTCCACCATCCAACTCAAAGAGTGGATTGTCAAAAGTAACCTCTACATCCCACTCAAAAAGAGGATTATCAACAAACTGAAAATTACCTCCATTTTCTTGATGTTCACCTGTAGTCTTTGGAAACTGATCTAAATCAAAATTTGTATGGAGTCTATCTAGCTCATCAATCACCTGTTGGATTTCCTTAGCTCTTTCCTCATTTTCATACTCCCTAAATTGTTCAGCAATAGCAAGGTGATTTTCTGCTTCTTGTAGAGCCATTTGAGTATTCTCCAATGAATCCTTAGTAGACTTAAGCTCAAAGGTGAGCTTATCAACTTCGTCTTCTTTTTCCTTCAATGCAATAAGAGTCCTTTCTGCAAGCTTGATGGAATGATCTCTGTCTGTAAGTAACTCCAAGAAACCTGATTTCAAATTTTCTAAAGCTTCTATGACTGTCTGCAACTCAACAATAGAGGTTACTCCTTCAACACCCTTCTGTCTCTTCTCAATTTGAGCCTTCCAACAAAGTTTTTCAATGAGCTTGTAGGTGTTATCAAAATGTGTTAAGGCAGCAACAATCTTATCTTCACTAAGCATTTGATAAAAATCAGCTTCATGTAATAAATTTTCTATTTTGCCTTCTAAATCTTGACTCATAAAATCAGATTCTTCTATGTTATCCACTTCGCATATTTCATGTTTTGAAGTTTGGGCAACAACTATTTCAAAAGGAAATTCATCTCCACTTCCCAAAACTATAATAGTCTCAGGTTCATTTTCTAGGCCAGCACTCTGCTTAAGAGGAAAAACATCATCAATTGCAGCTTCATCTTTTAAATCTGTAATAGTTTCCATCACATTGGAAAAATCTCCTTCCAAAAACCTATTGATTTTGTCTTCTTCAGATTTCAGCTGAGACTCATCCTCAACAACGTTGATTTCTTCATCAAATTTGGGGTTTATAGAAACTTCATCATGAAAAACATCAACATGCATTAATGAACCGATGCTAGGAGATTCATCATACCTCATATAAAAAATCTCACAATCCTCACTGGATTGTTCTGAATGCATTTCCACAACGGTTATTTTGTCTTTCTCATCATCACTAAAATCATCTTGATTCTCGGTTATGCATGATACCTGAAATGAAGCATCTTCTCCAAACTCTAAGGTCTCAACTTTACTGTTGTCCTCAACTTGATTTGGCCGCAAAAAATCATTGTGCGTGTTGTTTCCACAGATGTGACCAAGTGACCATTCCCTTTTGCAAGTGAAACATCGCCCTTCTCTCCTCAACTGATTTTTGCTTCCGTGAGGAAGTCCTGTAACCTGCAGATCACTCGGTTTCCTTTCCTTTCCTGTTAACTGTTGTTTACCCTTGTCAATCTTCTTTGGGACAACAAACTCAACTTTATTAGCTGCAATATTAGCTGCAGTTTTAGGATCTTGTAAAGTATTTTGTTCAACTTCTTTCTTTGACAACTTTATGAATGAAAAATCAACCTTATCCTGAGGAAAAACTGAAGGTAGAGAAATTTGCATCATTGCAGTTAATTGATTGATGGATTTTTGTATTTCACTCTGAGTCCTATCCCAATCACGCTGTCTCCTAGACCAATCATTATAAGACTCCATGAATCTGAAATTTAATTAGGCTTCCACAGGCTGGCAGAATAGACTTGCTCTGAATTAACAATACCCAAAACTCTTAAAGCCCAAATCAACCAAATGGGTATTCAAATCACCAATACCCAAAAACTGGAAACCCTAGATTTGAAAATGGCAACCAAACCCTAACTTCCAAGTCTGAAAAATACTCATGGCTGCTAAATTTTTTTTTTCACACAAAACCCTATCGTCTGCTAATCTTCTATACTCCGCAAATTTCAAGCAATATAGACAAAGAATTATTTCCACCAAATCAAACCTGAGAATTTTGTCTTTGATAGAAGACTTCACCAAATTCGCAATGAAACCCTGAAGAGGCTGGCAGGAAAAACCAGCTCTGATACCATTGTAATGCCCCCCCCCATTCTGATATTTTTAATATTTGGGACACTATACTGTTTCTTAAAATCAGAAAATACAACTCCAGGAAACAGGAAATAACTAGCAATTTTATTTTTCAAATTTCTTTCAAAATAGGGTTCAGATTACAATATTTTCAAAATATAATCTTTCCACAATATGTCTGCAAACCCTTGAAATATACTAAATCAGCAAACATGGAAAGATACCTCTGAAAACTGATGAAGCTCCAAGTGTGAATCCTGTGTGAATTCACCAACAAAGAACTGGGATTTCGTCCAGCTCCAAAAATCTGAGGGGTTTCGTCCTCAACCACACCGTTGGGGTTTCTGTCCCTTCGGAGAAGAAGTCTCAACCATTGGCCTCAAACTCTAGAGGAAATAACTAAAATCCAGAATATATCAAATGAAGCTCTCAATGCCCTTTTATAACCCACAAGATGCAATGCCCTAATTAGGGTTGCACATAATATAAAATATTATAATATCCCTTTTTGCTCCGAAAATTAGTCACTTATATAATATATTTCACTTTTAAGTGACTTCCCTTTAAGTTCTTTAATATCATAAAGTTTGACTATATAAAAATAATTAATATTTCACTTTTCACATAGCCAAACCTTCAGGCATTAAAATCTTTGACCTCTAGCGAACCGATTGACCAACTGAAACCTGTTCTGAGTACCCATTTCGCTGAAGAATATAATTCCACTGTCTGCTCGACCAGAAACCCTAAAAACTAACTTACTAAAAATAGTAAGTCAAGGCTCTGTCCATCCGATTCAACATCTGAGAGTGAATTCGAATACCCATTTCGCTCGATTATCCGCTCCTAGAACTCTAGTTAGGCTCCCCTGCAATCTGCCCTAGCCTACGGGAACCCGTGAGTAGGCTAAACCACTGCATCTAACTAACTGCTCAGAAAGGGGACATTACAGGAGATGGGGGTTAATGGAGATGCAAAAATCGATATCCCTGTCACCAATTGAGCCAGTGTTTTGGCCAGCGAAGATTCTAGCTATGAAGGAGGTGGGCTTGCAATGTGGGCAACTAGGTGTTGTGAAGTGCTTATTTCAATGGTAGGTGATGGGAATGACGTGATTGGGGTGGGTACTAGTGACTTGGATTGAGGTTGAGGTGGAGTGCCAAGAGAACAAATGGATGCACTTGTGGATGGTGAGGGAAGTGCGATAGAAAAAGGGGTGGGAGAAGAAGTGGGAAGAGAAGAAATAGAGAAAGAAAAAGAAGCAAGAGCAGAAGAAAGGGAAAGGGAAGTGGTGGTGGCCAAAGTTTGAACTTTGGCTGTGGCCAACTCGGGAGGAGTTCTTCCTTGAGGGAATTCCCGCTCCTTGAGATGGGGTGCTCCTCGCTTCGCTTGTTGTTGGCTTGTTCCTTGTGCCGCTAGTTTCTCGAACATGGACTCATGTGGGTCGCCCTCCTACTTCTGAAGTCTCTTGCTTGCTGTTTCTTGAATTGCAACACTTACGATGGTCAATGTTGCTGGCGCTGGGGATATTGTGATCTCAAATACACTGGTGGGAGGTAGATTTGGTGGGCTTTCTAGGAATTTTCTTGTTGTCCTTGGTTTCCGGCACCCCTCATGTTTTCTGTCCCAGATAGCTAAGAACTTTTCATTGGAGGGACCATTGCACGCTAGCCTTGTGGTGGTTCCAATCTCATATCTTTTGCCAGGTACAGATCTTCCTCCTTGAGTATCCAAGGTTCTCCAAGGCCTTTAATGCACGATGGTTGGGCTTGACATTTGTATCAAAATCATCGTTTACCTTCACATTGGCATAGAAGGCATACCACTTTGGGGGGTTAGCGTATCACTGTTGAATCTCATCCTCATACCCCTGTGCGCTACCTAGAGTGGCTTGGGCTACTTCCTCATATGGGTTTGTCTCTTTTTCGATCCTGTCTCCTTTTTCATGCCTGAAGAAAGTGTGCAAACCTTTGTCTCAATCGGTGTCTAAAGTAGCCCTTAGGATCATAGGGCCAAATGTCTCAAAGTTGTTCGAGCCTTATGTTTCTCAGCTTTTCCTTTGTGACCATGTGGAAATCTTGCAGCTTGGGTGTGATTTGCATGATTTGTTGCTTCAGTGGGTAGAATATGGTCTTCTTTTGCCTTTGGAAATATTTTGAGTCCACATAGTTGAGTTTCTTGACATATTCCAAGAATAACTTGTCAGGCACATATGCAGGCAACTCGAAGGGCATTGTTGAGAAGCCAAATAGTCAGATGAATGATCGAGTTTTGCCAAAGTAGTAATCCCCATTTGGCCACTCCTCTGATCTCCACAGGTTTCGGGCCTCATCTAAAAGCCTCTACATCTTCCCTTTTAGTTTTTCCATGACAACATTGTAGATTACATCATAGAAATGAAATGAAATATTATTAATGTCCACAGTGGGCCAAAATGACCCAAGGGACTATAAAAGGACAATAATAACTACCAGCGAGTAGGCTAAAATGCCCAACAAAGAAAGAAAGAAAGATAAATACAAAGATACGACCCTATAAAAGGACAATAATAACTACCAGTGAGCGGGCTAAAACGCTCAACAAAGAAAGAAAGATAAATACAAAGACTCGGCCCAATGAGCAGGTCAAAGGGAATGGGAAAAGAGAAGAGAGGAAAGAGGTGGGCTTTAGTCCAAAATAAACTGTGGAGTGCATGCCAAGAACAACGGAGAGAGAGAAGGGGGGGGGAGCAGCCCAAAGGAGCACTCCCTAGCTGCCCCGGAACTAGTCTCTCCTAACAATCAAGGCCGAATAATCTATGCTGAAGAAATCCCCGATCTGTCTCTAACCATCACTAATCTGGGGCCCCAACAAACTGTGTGCGCACTACCTAGTGACCCTGCCTCTGTCTAAACGGGCCGATATGGAATGTTTTTTTCCGGTATCCCTCGATCCATCTGAACTAGTGACGTAGGTTGTGATGGGCCCATAGAAGAGGTAAGATGTCTTCCCCATTTCTCGGCAAGGCAATTCAGTGCAGTCTACATGGCTTTCCATCTGTCCATGTCTAGTTCATCTGCAAGCAAGGGAATAACCATGGTTCATTTGATTTGCTATGTACCTTGCACACTTGACCATTTGTGAATGCCTTGGGTAGTTGTTGATTGCATGGAGGAGGGCAACATGTTCCTTGTACACCCTTGCATTTGTTTTCTCCCCTACCATTGTTGCAATCCCAGATAAGACTAATTGGACATCATTTTTAAACCATTCCAAATCTAGTAGGATGTTGAAGTCAAGGGCTTTATTTGGGTCTTTAAGATGAGGGATTAAGAAATCCTGCCAGTAGTTTTGGTTAAAACAGTAGTAATAGTTCTTCTGGGTTTTAGGGTTGTAGGTGACCCACATGGTGGTGTCATTTACTATGTTCAACATTTTCTTGATATCGTCCTCCCGGATATAGGACTCCTCCATCCATTGTGGGGGTTTGATGCTCTTGTTGTTGAAATCGTGCCTTTCAGTGCATGCCTCCACAGGCATTGGGCAATTCCATACCTAGGGCACCAGGTTTATTGTGAGCTTCAAGGGCCAGACCTGACCTAGGGCCTTTTTTCTTACTTCACTTGGGGGTGTTTGTACTTTCCTTCCCCTCTGGTACGGTTCATCAAACAACTCCTTGGGTCTTTGAGGAGTGGAATTCTTTCGCTTTAACTTCGCCATACCCTTCTCTCTAAAGGGCCTCGCTTTAGGCGTTTTTGTTTGTACTAATGCCATTGGCATTGATGCTATAGGGGCAATAGTGGTGGTGGTTGGGGTCACAGGGTTTTCCTTGGGCATTAATGGGATGGAGGGAGAGAAAATGGTGTCCATGATGGGAAGAAATGGAAGATGGTGAAATTTTGGCTAGTAGGAAAACATTTGCCAAGTCCTGGCTCATGGAGCAATTCTGTTGACTTGGGGAACGATTCGTTAGCTTGTGGGAGTGATTCGCTTTTTGAGGGAAAGTTGGAAGATTTTGAGACCAAGAGCAATTTGCTTGCTTATCGGAGCAATTCGCTTGATGTAGCTAATGAATCGCTAGCAGAGGTTGACTTAGACAAAATCTGAATCGAGGTGGTTCAACAAATAGTAAGTGGAACACTTCGCTTAGAGAGGGTAGTGAATAGCTAGGTAACAAACACTTGGGCAAAAATCTTTTATTTTGAGTGTGCAAGTTGCTTTGCTTCGGAGAAGGATGGTAGTTGGTTTGCTCATCTGGGAGCGATTTTCTCCCAAAGGTAACCCTTAGAAGTGTTTAGCCCTAGGAGGCGCAGTTGGCTTGGCATGGAGCCCTGATGGGGTTTGACTCGGCCGACTAGTCTAGGCACGAAAGGTGTTGTTGGTGTGGTTCGTTAGATCAAGGCGCCGCAGATGCAGGGTGGCCGACTTGGTAATAGAAAGAGCAACGTGAGCAAATTGTTAGGCATGTTCAGGCGAATGATGTGATTTGTGTTGCTTAGCAAAGCTATGGACATTGTAGTATGGTGTGTGCAATGGAGCAATAATGAGGGCTATCCTTAGTGCATGCATTGGCAGAGGGCTTTATAGTCCCCACCTTGCCCACACTTGTGTGAGCGAATTGACAGGCATGTTCAGGCGAATGATGCGATGTACGGGAATTGTAGTGTGGTGCGTGCAACGGGGTAATAGTAGGGGCTATCCTTAGTGCATGCAATGGCAGAGGGCTTTATAGTCCCCACCTTACCCATGCCTAACCATAAATGTGTAGGGCGGGTAGGTTGGCCCAAAATGGGCCGATTTTCCCGCTCGAGCAATTCACTTGTTGAGCTGAGCAAGCCTTCAGTGGGCGAATCACTCATTGGGTATAGTGAATTGCTCCCCTTGGCCCCACCTTTTTTTTGGAATAACAAGAAGAAGATAATATCGAGGAGGAGGAGAAAGAGAAGATGGAAATAGGATTTTCTTGCCAAAGGAAAAGAAGGAAGAGGGGGACAGGAATGGAAATAAGAGCCGAAAAAGTAAAGCAAAGAAGGGGTTATGTACATATTTACATTTTTTCTTTGGGCATCAGATTTTCCGTCAAATGGGCTAGAGGTGTTGCCCATTGAAATTGGTAGTGGTCTTTTGTCCACAGTTACAAATTTGTAGGAGTTTGGACCATTTGGAGAGATGGGAGTTCTAGATTGATTGGGAGCATTGCTTCTTTCCTGAAAACTAGCTTGTAGGGGGATGATCTTGTAGAAGCCTTAGGTGTCACCTAGTCTACCCATAGTGCTTTCTGTAGCTTTGTATGTCGATCCCTTTGCGATTAAGCTATGATCTTCTTCATGATCCTCACAATGTTCTTGTTAGTATATTTTGCTAGACCATTGCCCTTAGGATAGTAATGGGAGGATGTCTTGAGTATAAACTCGTATTCCAATGCAAATTTAATCACTTTGAACCTTGTGAACAATTCTCACCGAATCTGTTAGCCAAAAAACATTGCGGTGCTGAAAAACAAACTTCATCTACAACAGGCTAATCTATTCAAACTACACTCAAGATGAGGCATGCAAGGTAATAGCAATACCTCAAATTGTCAGAACTGCCCCCTACATTTGGACTGAGAGGAGACACTGAACATGCTGGAAATCCCCTAGATCATGATTCACCCATGTAGGGACCAGCCTCCTGTCTCTTTCTTGTATGATTATTAATTTAGCATGGAAGAGAAGGTGAACAGTGTTTTCAAAACAAGAGTTGGAAAAATTTGAGAAAATTATGAGAGTGGATCATCAGAAGTTCTTACAGTTAAATGGATTATCATCTGGTAGATGGTTGTATAGAAAGTTATGTAGAAATGGAATACAACATACTGCAACACAATTCCATTGACACTTAAATGAACAAAATATACAATGTAAATGTCTGACAATTACAATGCATACACTACGCACACAACATATATCACACTGCCTAGAAAAGAAGTTCAAAGGGCCCGACACAACAGTTCAGACAACCCGGCACAAGTATCTCATGAATACATGTCTGGTTACACCCAACTTCTACTACCACGTGCAATGCCAACATACAACACCCACCTTAAATACAAACCCTCAATACCATGCCAACCTCTCCTTCCATGCCAACACGAAGTAATGAGGGAAAGGTCTTATATTTACTACTAAGGAGGTAGTTGCATCCTCCAACTTACTAACTACTCGACATCTCATCTTATTAAATTACATTTGAGATGCATTTGCCTTACATTTACATTTCATATCATGACTCACTTTATGACTTATTCTTACATAACTAATACTTCACTTAACATTACATATTGTCACATACAATATTACATCACGACTTTATAACATCAAATATATCAAAACCATATCAAAACTCTTAATGTGTGCATACTTGACTTCCAACACACTTATTCAATTTTCCTACGTACATCTATTCTCTCCTCTAGGCTTGTTGGCGTCTTCGATGACACATGAGCTGAACACTGCGGATAGAAGCATTGAACACCGTACCAGAATCTCTTGTCACGCTCCTTTGGCATTCTTCTATTCTAGACATATCCAACAAACTTCACGTCAAGTTGCTACCAACAATACATTGTTCTCCAATTGCCCACTCCACTTTCTACAATCAGCCACGCCATCAATATGACCAATATGATGGGCAATGCCAGTTGCCACTGTTGTAGGGGGTCAAGGCAGTAGTAGCCCCCATGAAGGGTCAAGGGGAAGTGCCTATCGTGTGTGCCCATTGAATCCCTCATTGTTTGAATTGAAATTTTCTCCTCGTCTAATTTTGGTAGCCTTCAATTGACTCTCAGACAACTTCCCCTTAGCTTCGAATGACTTCTCTTTGGATCTATAAGACTTCTTCTTGGATTTAGACAGCCAACCCCTTGGGTCAAACGACCCACTTCTTGGCTTGGACTATGCACCTCCTGAGTCAAATAGCCTTGGGTCAAACAACCCACTTTCTACATTAGACAATCTGATTTTGTACAGCCTTGCCATGGATGGCCTAGCTCCGGATAGCCTGCTTCTAAACGATGTTGCCTCAAATGGTCCAACTCCAAATGACCTTCTTTTGGACGACCTTTCTTTGGACAGTTTAGGTCCTTTGCAATTAGACGACTTGTACGACATACTCTTTCTCGTAGACGCCTTGTACAGACTTCCGTACAATCTTTTTCTCTCGTCAGATGGTCTATAACATGTGCTCTTCCAATTAGACGAATTCCCTGTCTCAAACTTTGTGTTGTTTCATCCTCTTCCTCAAATAGCTATGCATGAAATCCAGATGGCTTGACATCATCTTCCCCCCAAACTTCGGCTGCAAATGACCTTGCATGACCACCGGACAGTCGTGATCTATCTTTGGATGGCTCGGGGTGTTTGTCTGACGACCTAGGGGTAAGTTGAGGCTCAGATGGCCTAGGGAGGGTCCAAATGGACCTCCCCTTGGGACAGACGGCCCAAGGGTCGCCCGAGAACCTGTTGTCCCTGCTAGATGGCTAGGGTCCCAACTCAAACGACCTAGGCTTAGACTTGCTAAGACCTGATAATTGAGGCTTGGGTCTAGATGACCCAAGTCTAGATGGCTAGATGGCCCTAGTAGACGACACCACTCACTTTGCCGTCTACATCAACCACTTGTGTAGCTTCAACTATTTGCTTCTAGTTCACCTCCTTGATTGCAATCAGGTTTATCAAGTTCACTTCCTCTACTTCTCGGCTAGGGCTTTCACTCTTTTTGGCGCTTCAAACTCTCTACACATCACTGATTCGTCTCGACTTGCACACTTTGATATTCACGTGCGATATGCCCCCACAAATGGCATCGCCAACAATGCACAATGGGCCTGCTCTCAATGTCATACTCAACTTGGCATTGTCTAGTTTTTTGTGGTTGTCACAATTTGCATTGCTGATGGTATCCCCCTTTGGTACAATCTCCCTTTGTGTTGCATATTCTTGTAGCAATGATCTTGTGCTCTACAAATCACTCATCCTCAGAGTCATCGTTCTTCTCTTCAGAGTCACTTCCTAAATTGACTTCTTGACCCCAACACTTGGACAATGAAATCCTCTCATTCTCAAAATCATCATTCTCATTGTCAGAGTCACTCTCAACATCAGAATCACTTACATCTTTGAGGTCACTTTCTTTCGCATTAACATGACCTCAACACTTCAATGATGTCTTTGCATCACTTTCCAAGTTCAAAGCCCACTCCAAGGCCTCTTGACATGATGTCGGAGGGAACACCTTGATCTTCTTCCTATACATAGGAAGAAATCCCTCCACGAACCACCACTTCTTCAATGCATCTAATGGATCTTCCTCTAGATTGTCAAACAAACCATTCAACCTTCGGTTGTATGAATGAATAGGCTCTTCCTCACCTTGTTCCATTCTATAAATTTCAACAATGACCTCATCGTCATTGTGGAACAACTGAAATTCCTTCACGAATGCTTGGCACAACTCATCCCAAGTTTGGTACTCGCCCTTTGGCAATCTCATGTACCAATCCATTGCGATTCCACGAAATGTTGCAAAAAATAACCTCCAATTTGTGTCATTATTCTACCCATTCGTTTTCCACATTATGAGGCAGATTTTCTAATGCATGATTGGGTCTTCTATTTCTCCTCCATGAAACATTGAACACTTACATGATATGCCAAATTTGGCCTTTGATGTGATAGGTTGACTTGACATTGGCAGAGGTTATTCACGTGTCTCACCTTCACACACATCATCAGGCGCTCCCAACCGCAACTGCTCTCATGTCGGACTCCTGTCTTGCACACCATGAAACGTGCCAATCTACAGTTGCTCCGATGTCAGACTTTTGCGCCACGGACCATTGAAAATACCAACCTGCAGTTGCTCTAGTGCCGGAGTCCTATCTTGCACATTGTTGAACACGCCATTTTGCATTTGCATTGATGTTATACTCCTGTCCCGCTCACCATTGGACACATTGACTTGCAATTGCTCCAACGCCATATGTTCTTCGTTGTCGTGCAATTCCTAACTGCCATGTAATTTGTCATCGCATGATTCTCCGTTGTTGTCAGGTAACTCTATGTCGTTATCATGTAATTCACCATTGCCAACATGCAACTCTCTGCTGCCCACATGCAACTCTGTCATTGACATGCAACTCTTTGCCTCCATCAAGCAATTCTCTGCCTTCGACATGCAACTCACACCTTCGTCACACAACTCTTTGTCGCTGACATGCAACTCTTCATCGCCGTCATGCAACTCAATGCCACCGACATGCAACTCACCTTTGCTGTCATGCAACTCTCTACATACAAACCCTTGCACATATCCTCCATGTGTGTTTGCTTGCACATCTGGTTGTGCATCCACGTGCACATTTGCTTCATGCGTTGGCCCTTCGTCAATGTCAACAAACAAGGTTGTGTCTTCATCTACTTCATTTGCTGCATTGTAATCATTCCATTGTTGTTGTTGTGCACATTCCCAAGAAATTTGCTTGTCACAACTCCATGTCACCAAGCTTGTCCCAACTTCAAACAAGAAACGGTGCTAGGATGTAGAAATGGAATACAACATACTGAAACACAATTCCATTACCACATAAATGAACAAAATTTACAATGTGAACATCTTAAAATTATAATGCATACATTGTATACATAACATATATCAGACTGCCCGACATAGCAGTTCAAACGACCCGACATAGCATTTAGACGGCCCGACTTAGCAGTTCAAATGGCCCGGCACAGCAGTTCAAACGACCTGGAACAAGTATCTCACGAATACATGTTTGCTTACAACCAGCTTTACTACCATGTGCAATACCAACGTACAACATCCACCTTCGATACAAACCCTCAATACCATGCCAACGTCTCCTTCCATACACAACATGAATGAATGAGGGAGGGGTCTTATTTATACAATTAAGGAGGTATCCTTCAATTTATTAACTACCCGACACCTCAACATTTTGTTAAATTACATTTGACATGCATTTGACTTACATTTACATTTCATTTCATGACTCACTTTATGACTTATCCATACATAACTAATACTTCACTTAACATTACACATTGTCAAATAAATTTTTACATCACGCCTTTATAACATCAAATATATCAAAACTCTCAATGTGGACGTACTTGACTTCCAATGAACTTATTCAATTTGCCTGCCTACAAGTTAAATTATGAAAATTGACTTCTGGGGAGGATTAAGAAACAATGGGAGGATTATGCTATAGAGAAATGTTACATTTTGGTTATATTCGGAGAAGTTCATATTTCAGCCTTCAAGGAGGAATATAATTGCAAAAGAAAGCCCTACATCCAGGACACTAAGAAGTTGATAAACTGCTTGATTTTGATTTTAGATTGGAGTATGTATTTTTGGCATGACTTCATTTTCAATACAGGATCGTTGATTTTTCTCTGTTTTTTAGATGAATGGTGTTGCATATTTTGAATATTAGTGCTGTATGACATTTAAATATTGCATATGCTGCTCAAGCCCTTGTAAATCTTACTAAGTTTATTGTCATCTTTGCTTCAAGTGCAACCATGATTTCACTAGCGTTTTAGCTTAACATTTATGTCAATAATGATTTGTATTTGAAATTTGTTGGCATGCATACACTTTGAATTGTCGTTAATTGGACTATTTCTCAGGGCCTGAAACCAACTAAACGAGATGCCTATGGTCGGCTTGTATTGGGAGACATAATTACAGCTGTAAATGGGAAGAAAGTCAGCAACGGAAGTGATCTCTATCGAATTCTTGACCAATGTAAAGTTGGTGATGTGGTGAGTTAATGATCCTCCAATCTGATGTTTATTCTGCATTTATTTTCTTTATGCATATTGATCAATCGGTAGTTTTCTGAACCTCTTATCTGATTTCATTTTATGGCCATAAAGGATATTCACCTGGTTATGCTAATGATGCCCATTAAGTACTGCTGCTTGTTTCACAGACAATGAAGAGATGGTTATGCTAGGTTTTGTTTTCTTATGCTTGCTTGTTGCAGTTATCTTCATAGTACTTAGAAGAACCATGTTAAATACTGTAACAACAGTTGGAATTGGAAGAATGTTCCATCAAATAATTTTAACTCGGCTTCTTCGGTGTATCCCAAATACAATTTGACTACTGTTTTCATTATTACTTTGCACAAATCAGGTAACTGTGGAGGTTCTACGGGGAGACCACAAAGAGAAAGTTGAAGTTACGCTTGAGCCAAAGGTTGCAGAGGCTAGAGCTACCTAAAGACAAGATTTCTGAGTGTTGCTCTTGGTGACAAGTCTTAATGCTGCACTATAGTAACTATTTCTAGTGTCCTCTTGCCAACGCATGCAAGACCGTGTGTTAAATTTAGAAACTTTTAACGTCTATTACTACATCTGCTCTTTCCAAGACAAGGACACATTTTGAATCATCTGAGACTAATATAAATTAGGTATTTCAAGATTCCATACCCCACTGCTTTTCCAATATGAGACACTTTTTGTACATGTTTCAGCAGTTGTACCAAAGGCTGGTGCATAGTTTGTGTTCCTCAAATTTCAATATGGCAAGAATATTCTACTATATATGTAAACTGTAACTATCAATGTTTCAAAGCATAAATTTGAACTATTTACATCATCTTTCTTTTTCTCCATTGAATGCGTTTCATTTTTTTAATTAACAGATCTATTGTGAGAAAGATCATGGGATGTTGCTTAAAACTTTCTCAATGGATCTTAAATTTTTTATTTGATAATGTCTTTTCCAAGGCTGAGCCCCCTTCATGAATAAAAGAATGACAGTGCTGAAGAAATCTTGAAAATAAGGCAATTCAACCATGAAAGAATGAAGGATAGTGATTGTATTCAGTTTAGAGGTGGTTGTGACTTGAGGAATGTTGTGTTCCTATCATAGTAAGAAAACTCACAACTCCACACTCCAATTTTGGAGAATTTCTCAGCAACTCAGGAAAACTCAGCAAAAAAAACATTGAAGAAAATAATTTAAGTCACAAAAGAAAATACATTTAAAACAAAAATTAGAGAGTCAGGAAGTTGATTTTTCTATTAGATTTTCATAAAAGAGTTCAATTACAATTCATGATCATAAAAAACCAACAAAATACAACATACTAAACATAAAGCAGTTTTAAACTGCTCTTTGCTTTCCCTTCCTTCCCCTTGAACTGGATGCTTGGAGAGGTGGTTGAACTGGAGACTCCTCCAGCATAGGATTGTCATTGTATATTTCCTCCACTTCTCAAGTATGGTATGCTTATGCCTCCAATGCCTCGATGCCCTCCAGAGTGAACCAGTATCCTATAGACCTTTGGCATTCCAATCTGAAAATGTATCTAGGTCATCCAAGTCAATCTTGTTATAGGAATCGTTTGCTTCCAGTCTGGTGTAAAGTTGAAAATTATATTGCACAAGACAAAGTCATTGAGGCACTTTTTGTTCAACCTGTTGTGCTTTTTGGTGTACGATCTCAAATAGAGACCAATTGCTCCAACACCTACAAGTGCTACAAGACTAACTCAAAACATGGACAATCCTTTTAAGATTTGGTGTTCTAAAACTATAGTCTTCCCACCACATATCTGCAATAATGTTTTGAGGTATTATAAATTTATTTATAATTTCATAAATTGTAAGTAAAAAAGTTTACAAGTTAAATTCTTTTACCCAGCTATAAGGTTGTCCTTGATTTACTATGAAAGGGGATGAAAATAGGCTCTCCTAAGACTCCTTGTAGGCTTGCATCTTTTGCCCTATCAATGGGCTCATACAAATATCCCATTGCCAATTTATCTCCATCTACAAGGTGAAGAACCCTAACCAAGGGTTCCATCACCAAAAATTGAAAAGTAAAAATTAATCATTGTAAATTACTAAATATTTTTAAAATGTACAAATCCAAGTTTTGTAATTTTTAATTAAATTCAAAAGAAAATACTAAGAGTAAAAAATTTAGTTTTTAGATAGCAAAATAATTACCTTAAGTAGTTCTTGTACACTCACCTAAAATACCTTGCGAAAGATTTGCCTCTAAATCGTTTGCGCCTCCTTTGCATGATGTGGCGAGGCATATTGTTCCTTACTTATAAACATCCTCTTAATAGTAGGCGATGTAGCTAGAAGTTCACCAATCTTCTAAGGAAAGGTTTCTCACAAAGCATTTCTACTCTAAAAGATTCTAGGAGTTCATCAATCTTCGATAGGGAAATAAAACAGTGGAAGGCTACTATCCAAAGTTTATTAAGTTGTTGAGGTATGTGCCTACTTATGATGAAAAAATGAAGATTCATAAATTTATCCTAGGGGTGGACCCCAGGATTGGCCATGAAGTAGACATGCACGAACCAGAACTCTGCAGAAGGCCTAGGCCTATGACCTGGCCAAAAAGGTAGAAGTCTATCTGAAATCCATATTTTATTATCCAGGCACATCCAAAGAGACTCACCAAGCCCTCAGGAAGAGAAATAGTGTGGGATTCATGAAGTGGGAATGAGAATAGGACCAAGCCAACAAAGAACCTCCTAAGCATGATAAGAGAAAGGATGGAAGGCAAAGGAAACTTAAGAATTTTTTTTGAGGAAGAACAACAACCCAAATCCCAAAAACAATAATCACAGGCCACCACCGCCAAAGTAGTTTAATCCTGCACCAGCATAGAAGACCAATGAACAAAAGGAGGATGTACACCAAGGACCTAAGGGTGGATGTTACAACTGTAGAGGCTCGTATTACACCAAACAATGCCCATTAAAAGCAGGTCCAAGCAATAAAGGGAAGGAACCAGTGCATAAGATTTATGTAGCAACAGGAAGTCAGAACCTGGAAGGACAAGCCATCCTCTACTCATAAAGGGTAAGATATTTGGTTTGGATGTATATATTTTTATAGATAGCGGAGCTACTTATAGTTTTATTTCATCTAGTTTAATCAAGAAGATACTGAAAAGACCTAGAATCTTAGCATAAGGATGGAAAGTTGAGTATGGTTCAGGATAGACCTACTCAGTGGATCAATGCTACCCTATGATTGAAATCACCCTACCTAGTGGCTTGACCTTAGGGTGCCTCTACGTAGCACCGCTACATGCCTTTGATGTAATCTTGGGAATGGATTGGCTACAAGATCATAAGGATGTGATCAATTTACAGGATAGATGGATTGAATATTCAGAGGATGGGGGAGGAAGGTTGTGAGCCTATAGCGAACAAGGGGAATTTTGACCCCTAATTATCACTAGAATGTAACTAAAGAAAGCCATTAGAAGGGGTGGATCGATCTACATTGTGAAGCTCAATGAAATTGAACAAGAAAGAAAGGAGGAAATGTTTGAAAAACACCCCATACTGTAGGAGTTTATGGATGTGTTTTCTAAGGATCTACTGAGACTTCCCCCAAAATGTGAGTTTGATTTCATAATTGAGATGCAACCTAGAATAAAGCCCATCCATCGAGCTCCTTATAGAATGAATCCCATTGAGATGCAGGAGCTTAAAGTCCAGTTGAAAGGACTATTGGAAAAAGGACTAATCAAACCAAGCGTGTCACCATGGGGTGCACCTGTATTGTTTATAATAAAGAAAGACGAGTCCTTAAGATTATGCATAGAATATATAATTCTTAATAAGACAACTATAAAAAATATATATCCCTTACCTAGGATAGAAAACCTCTTTGACCATTTTAAGAAGGCTGCTATTTTCTCAAATATTGATTTGAAATTCGGATATTACCAACTAAGAATTTGTGAAGAGGACACCTATAAGACAACATTCAAAACTAGGTATGGTCATTATGAATTCATAGTCCTACCATTTGGACTGACCAATACAACATTTATGTATCTGATGAATAACATATTTAGAAGGCAATTGGACCAGTTTGTCCTCATATTCCTGGATGATATCCTAATATATTCCCAAAATAGGGTGGAGCATGATAGACACCTTCGAATCGTGCTCGAATTGCTAAGGAAGCATCAACTGTATGGTAATATAGCCAAGAGTGACTTCTATATTGGAAGTGTAGTACCTAGGGAACATAATATCTAAAAGAGGAATTATAGTGGATCCAAAGAAGGTCAAGGCTATATTGAACTGGCCCGCACCCACCAATGTAATAGAGGTAAGAAGCTTTATGGGTATGACTGGCTACTATAGACGCTATGTGAAGGATTATTCCAAGATAGTTCATGCAATAACTAACCTAAAAAGAAAAGGGAAGAAATTCAAGTGGACAAATAAATGTGAGGCTACCTTTGCATTACTTAAGCAGAAGCTTACCACGACATCCATATTAAAAATTCTAGACCCTTAGGGTAATTTATTTGTGTGTAAAGATGCCTCCTTAGAAGGGTTGGGAGGTGTGCTTTCTCAAGATGAGGCAATCATAACATATGGATCGAGGAAACTTAAGAAACATGAGGTCAATTATGCTATGCATGATCTAGTGTTAGCAGAAGTTGTGTACTCTTAAGATCTGGCGGTATTACCTGGTGGGGAGACCGTTCGAATTGAGGATAGACCATCAAAGTCCAAAATATATATTCACTCAACCTTTACTGAATGCAAGATAAAGAAGGTGGATGGAGTTCCTCGTAGAGTATGACTTTGGGATTGAATACATCAAGAGAAAGGAAAATAAAGTTGTTGATGCCTTAAGTAGGAGGAGGTACATTACTGCTTTAACTCATAGTCATGTGGACTTGATGGATCAAGTCAAACAGATGCAATATCAAGATGAGTATTGCCACCAAATTTGAACAAAAATGGAGAAGCCCGAGGAAAACAAGGAATTCAGCTACAAGGATGGTCTCTTATGTTTCAAGGATCGGGTAGTGGTTCCAAAAATAGGTGACCTAAGAAAAATGATCATGTAGGAGGTACATAGATCCCCTTATTCTGCTCATCCAAGGGGAGCAAAGAAGAGGGAAAACATGAAGAAGACCTTTTACTGGTCGAGAATAAAGAGAGATGTCATTGAGTTTGTTGTGCATTGCCTTGAATATCAAAAGGTAAAGGTCCAACACAAACACTAGATAGGTCTATTATATCCGCATGACATACCTATGCAAAAGTGGTAGGTTATTTCAATGGACTTCATTGTAGGTTTACCCAAGACTAGGCTCCAACATGATGCAATTCTTGTTGTAGTCAATAAATTGACTAAGGCTGCGTATTTCATAGCAGGAAACACCAATGATGATGCCCTGGTTGTGGCTAATAGGTTTGCCAAAGAAATATTTAGACTTCATGGCTATCCCGAGGTGATTATTTCAGACAGAGACTCCAAGTTCACATCCAAATTTTGGTAAGCTCTACATCATGCCATAGGCACTAGAATGAACATTAGCTCTACCTATCACCTAGAATATGATGGGCAGACTGAAAGGGTAAACCAAGTTTTGGAAGACATGCTATGCATGTATTGCATGGATCAAAAGTCCAAATGGGAGGACTATCTACATTTAGTAGAATTTGCCTACAACAATGGCCACCATTCATCCCTAGGCATGGCCCCATTTGAAGCCTTGTATGGTAGGAGGTGTAAAACACCTTTGTCTTGGGATAATCTAGAGGATCGAGTTGTACTTGGGCCTGACATGGTTAGAGGAATGGAGAACCAATTAAGGATAATCAGGTAGAGGCTTAAGGAAGCCATGGATCATAAAAAAAGCTATGCCAATTTAAAGAGGACTCCAAGGGAGTTCTCGATAGGAGATAAAGTATTCCTGAGGGTTAGACCCAAGAAGAGTGCCATTAAGTCAACAAAACTAGAACCCTATTTTGTTGGACCTTTTGAAATCATGAGAAAAATTAGTCTTGTGGTGTACAAACTTTCTTTACCACCCAATCTGTTTAAGATCCATGACACTTTCCACGTATCCCTGCTTAAGAAATACATTGCTAATCCTAGTCATGTGTGGGATTTTTCTAAATTACAAATGGCAGACCCCAAGGCCATTGAGGTTTGGCTAGTAAATATCCTAGAGTTTCGATCCAAAGTGATGAGGAAAGGGACCCTAGAGAAGTGCAGGGTCCAATGGGACCAAAATTCAGAGAGAAGTGCTACTTGGGAGAAAGTGTACGATATGAGAAAAGATTTTCATTTTCTTTTTTATTGCTGAAAAAAAATTATGATGTAGGGAAGACACAGAGAACTATGTCTAGCCCTATAGGGGGGAGGATGTAGTGCCCACCCCAGTTGAACTACTTTGAATTTTTATTATGTGTGTGTGTGGATGATGTAATTGCCTTCATGTATCTAGCATAGTTATATTTTGGACATGCAATTGTTAGAACAATGCTTATGCTACCTAGATGATAATGTATCATTTTATTGTTAACTTGGTGTGGCAAGGATAATGGTAATATTTGAATTTCATTCATGTTTATGTTGTGCTAATACAATGGTTTAGCGGTATTTACCATGTATTGCAGGTGAATAATACCCATAGGGAGCCTTGATGACAACATTATTAATACCCTAAATTCAATTGATGGTGGATTACAATAAAAATATTTGTTCATGTTCTTGGGAAACAAGTCGAACTAATCCTTGCTGGCAAGTTGAAAAGAAACAAAAAAAATAATATAACATGGGTAGTACTCCTATGACTCTTACTTTTATGAAGGAGGTTTGATGAATCACGTCTTGAGACGTCGGGTTAGTCTAGACTAGTAAGTCTATTTTTTAAACCTATCAACTTAGTATAATCTGATCTCTACATAATTAAATGACACTCATCATGAGTCTGGAAAGGAAAAACCAACCAGGAAGAGAGAAATAGTTATAATCTACACTTCAAGCATCCAATTGGTGCTAAAACTAGGGGCATGATGGATGTTCATCCCCTCACACATTATGACCATCATTTATGAAGCAAACATGTAAGAGTCTGGATAGATGTGTAGGCTCTCATGACTTTCTAAATGAGGTAAGATCTAGATAGACCTGGAGGAACAGTCGTTCATGACTGAGAAAGAGAATAAATGAACCCTTACCGAAGGATGAGAGGGAGATGACCAGTCCCTGATGGGTACTTCCCTGGTGAACGATGAGTAATCAACATGAAGTAGGTAGTTGGGGAGTGGTAGGAGTCCCTAGGTGTTGAAAGGAGAGAGGCATGGGGGAAAAGAGAGGGGGAAGCAAAGAAGGAGAGTGGAGAAGGGGAAGCTTAGACGAGAGGTGAATGGTAAGAAAATATCAACTCTAGATTGTTGTTTAGAATAACTCCCCTATGAATGAAAGTATGTTTGTGTCTCTTCAAGTGGAAACACCTCCTTATTTATTTTTACCTTACTTACGTCTATCCTTGGTGAGAATAGATGATCATACGATACCATCGTTCCCTGGTTGTCCCATCCATCTATGTGTATGTTGCATTACTAACTGTCACCTTGCATATCGTCAAATTAGCGGTACTATAACACCTGTTGCCCACATAAAACCATGGCTGATAGGACTGTAGGAAAAAATTGCCTTGTGACATGATATCTCAAACTAGCGTCTAACTAAGACGAATTTCTGAGGTAGCTTCGTCAACCCTTTCATCGCCTATGAAAAACAAAAAATGCTCACACTGTGAGCACCCGATCTTTAATCACTATTAGGGTAGTCCGAAATAGATAGAGAGGTGACTCAAGAATAGCATAGTGTTACATTCTACTTGGTAGACATATTACTATTACTGTTAGCATCCTTCATATTTCATAGTGTGGACGTTTTATGATGTGATGTTGTTGGTAGTTACAACATAGTTGTATTTACTATTAATGCTTTGATGGACGCCATATAGAATGATAGTATTAACCTAGAAGATATACTGTTGATGTTTTTATCTAAAGCTTTGATAGACGCCATATGCTGTTGTTGGTAGTTCCGAGGAAGACACATTGTGGATGTTTGTTTAAATATTTTGATGGTTACCATATAATGTTGTTAAGTATTAACCTGGAAAATATATTTTAGGTGTTATATATTGTTGCTACTAATAATAATTCGGCATATATCTTTTGGTGTTATTATCAAAATTGTGGTAGATATAACGTAGTTGTATTTATTATTAATGCTTTTATGGATACCATATAAAATTATAGTATTAACCAGGAAGACATATTGTTGATGTTTTTATATAAAGCTTTGATAGACGTCATATGATGTTGTTGGTAGTTCCTAGGAAGACACATTGTGGATGTTTGTTTAAATTTTTTCATGGATACCTTATAATGTTGTTAAGTATTAACCTAGGAAACACATGGTAGGTGTTATATATTGCTGTCATTTTATCTAATATATTGGCAGATGTCTTATGGTGTGGATATCAATATTTTGGAAGATGTTGCATGATGTTTTATTTATTTTGGGAAGACCAATATAATGTTGTTGACAATATCTGGAACTAATCTTTGGGACATTGCTTGTGCCTTCAAATAATGTCCAGGATGATGCTGGATTACCACTTTAATAATACATAGGTAAAATGTTATGATGAAGCCAAACAAATTTATGGAGAATGTTGAAATAATGCTTTAATTATTGCTTAGCCGAGATGTACAAATGTTACCTGTAAATACTTATCAAGTCATTGAAGTAAATACTTTAATAATGCGTTGACTGCATATGAAAAAACATTGCTCCCAAACTAATGTTTCACTAGATGTTGAATAAGGGTATGTGTATTGTCGCGTTGTGAAATAAATTTGATGTCTTGAATAATATTTGGTAGTCGTTGAAAGATAATTTTTAGGAATGCTTTAGTTATGGAGTAGATTGATGCTCTTATCAACGCAGGACCAAATTTCAGAATGAGGAATTAGCTAGTGCTTAACAAAGCGCTGTAAGGAGGCCTATCATTGTGTTGGTAAGTTAGAGTAGTGACACCCTTCATTAATTGTAATGCAAGATTGTTTAGAGTTATGTCAGTGCCATTGATATTCTGCTAAAGCTTCGATATTGCTCTCTCAAAATAAGGGGGTGAGTAGTCAACCATATTTATGTTTGTTACATTGTTATAATACATAAATACTTAGTGCACTTAGCATTGTGAAGTAGCATAGACTATACCCAAATTGACATATAAAATAGATACTCGAGTGAAACCTTTCTCTAGTGTGGAATATTATTAATAACAGTGGTTTATGGAAATTTGTATTTCTCATCCAGAAGTATAGAAAGGGCTCCTTACTTCTTAATATGTAATACAACAATCCTTGTGAGTGGGATTATGGGGTCCCTCTACTTGATAAAATAAATAGAACCATGGAACTCAATGATTAAACCTATTAACCCATGAAGGATGGTTGTTTCCTTTAGGGTTATGGGATGTAGGGATTATGGGGTCCCTATATGTTTTAAAGGTTAACATTGGGTTGGAAGAAGAAAGAGAGGACTACAAGTTAGTACCTCAAATGGATTGTATTACAAGAATTTGTGAATAATAAAATGGAAAGTGATTTTGAGGTTGGGTTTATTCCCCGTGAGGGTTCCCAGGGTAAATATCTTGTTATGTGATCATGTACCTTGAATTTTAGTCTCTATCATTGATTTATAGTCATTGTTAGAATTATTATTGCTTGGCATATTGAACAAATGTAAGCATGGGAAATTTGTTGCACTTTTTGATGTATGCTTGGGAATATAATAAGAGTCCATCGAATAAATGGATTGTATTCTATGTTTTTACAATATTGTAAATGGATTTAAAAAAAGGCTATAAAAGGCCCTCCAAGTGATGAGTAGTATCTAGACCAAGCAATACTCGAAATGCATAATCTTAAATGTTAGACCTTATTCCTAGAGAGATCATGCTCACCACTTAAGTATAAATTAGAGAACCTTTGGGTGATACTGATAGCTTAAGCTAGCTCATATATAAGATGAGATAGATAGCAGGGCTAGCTCACCAACACGATGAGACATATAGCTTATGCTAGCTCACCATAAAGACGAGACATATAGCTAAGCTAGCTCATGAATGAGAAAATAATGATAGCTTAGGCTAGCTCATCGTGGATATGAGACTTATAGCTAAGCTAACTCACCTCATAATGAGATAGATAGTTTTTCTAGCTCATCTTGGGAGATGAGATGGATATCTAAACTAAATTACTACCTCAAGGAGGTTGAGGGCTTAGGCTAACTCATCAAAGAGATGAGATAGATAGCTAAGCCAACTCATGGACTTGATGAGACAGATAGTTCACTAGCCCATCGATGAGATAGGATAGATAGTGAAGCTAGCTCATCACGTAGATGTAATCATAATTTTTGGGTATGGGTATAGAGGCTCAAGCTAAGGAATTTCTAAGGAGCAGGTTAGGATCAATGTAGAGCTCATGTGTATACAAACCTATATATTAAAAAAAAAAATGGAGGAAAAATTTGGGTTGTGACACTTTCCAAAATATTTTCCTTATGATCTATGTTGATTTTTAATTTTGTGCCTATTTGAGCAATTCACTTGTATTTGCAAGACATTTGTTACTATTTTACAAGTAAATTGACACCCTTTATTGAGTGAAATGACATACTTTCATAAGCAAAGTGGAATTTTTTTTGGTGTATATTAGCACTCTTTTTTGAGTAAATCAACACCTTTTACTAAGCAAATTGGTACCCTAGCCCCTGCATTGGAGCTTTGTTATGATTACCAGATATTGCTTCATTGTTTTGAGGTAGCGTGAACCCTTTAGAATCATAAGAAGTCTTGAGCATGGATATTTTCTCTTCATGGGGAGGTTTTATTAGACAATCTTATTTTAAAAGAGTCTCCCTATATGCCTCAAATTATTTCTATTTGCCTCTATTCTAATCTTGCTTGAAGCTACCTCATCTGTAGATCCTATGAAGTGTTTTTCTTTCGACGTTAGGCTATGGAGGAGGAATTGAAAGGTGTGGAGATAACTTGCATGATATTGGATGAGGAGGTCCAAAATATTTTGGAGAAAGAGGGTCTTTTGACTTTGGTGAAAAAATTCAATGGTTTTGAGCCAAAGCTCTCCCTAGAAATTACCCACTTTTAGGAGAATAACAAAGTTATTTATAGGGGAATGGAATTAACCATCTCCATTCCTCTAATATTGGTGGTGTTTGGACTTCTGATCAAAGGGGAATGTGTGGATAGGTCCAAACACTCCATGGCCAAAGAACTAAGATACTTCAGAGCCAGAGGTGAACATTCGATCAAATCCAAGAATGGCTATCTATGGGAGTCCCTCAAAGCTCCCTAGGATAGGGTGGAAAAGGCAATAATGGAATACTTCATTCTATAGGGTTTAACCTACATTGTTCAAAGCTTTCACCTAGTTTTCCTAAATCACATGCAGAGGGGTAAAGTGATGAATGTGCATGCTTTTTTTTTCTTCCATAGAGAAAACTATTGATCAGGTGAAGCATGGGAAAATATATTTTCCCTATCATCAAGGTTTCCTAAAGCTATTGTATGAGAATGCCATAAAGCATAGAGACAAAATAGGAATAGTGAATCTCAAGAAGAGTGTGGCTGGGCTAGGCAGTAAGCAAAACTCCTTTAGCTTTGATAGTAAAGGATCCTTGTCCATATATTCAAAATCCTTGGACCCAACTGAGGAGGATAGGGAGTTTACCCCCACCATATTGATGACTGGTGGCAAGGAAAATACTTTAAAGGATCCAAAGATTAATGTTGAGATCAAAATATTAGAATGGAATCTCCCTTTGTGGTTAGGTGGTCAAAATGTCTTAGATCAAAAAATGGTAAAGATGTTATGGACAACGATGTTATCTCTATATTAGAGATGTCTGGTGAGGCTAGGCCCAATAATAAAACCATTATGAATATAGGTAGTCCAGTTGAGAAGGACAATTATGTGTGGAAGAATCAAGACCCACTAAAGACTCCTGAGAAGGCATGCAAAGTTACTAATGATCTCCTTGGTTCTCTAACTAGATCGATCAAGTTGATCTATACTTATTCTAAGGAAGTCTCTTGGATGGTGAAACACTATATGGTTAAAAATGATATTTATGAGGATCAAGTGTCTTCTGCTTCCTTGTGGTTTTTAGGGTTGTTGGAACCTTTTTGAAGGTTTTTGTAGCTCTATGGTTGAGCGTGTTGTGCCATTTTTTGGGCTTGTCCCTCCTTTTTCATTGGGTTGCTTGTTGATCTTGTTCATTCTGTTCCTTTTGTTGTCTTAAATTATTTGTAAAAATGTTTAGGGACCCTTTCAAAACCTCTTATTTTCCATCTTATCCAAAAAAAAACTGACACCTTTTCTTGAGTGAATTAACACCTTTTCCTAAGAAATCAACACCTATTGCTAAGTGAAATGCTCCATTTTAAAAGTGAATCATTCCTTTGATCTAATCAGTCTATTTTGCTTGAAAATCCTTCTTTTGAGCCAATTGGTCCATTTTGTGATTGAATTGCTCCATTTGGAGATTTAGCCAAATTTTATTGTTTTGCAATGTTGTTCCTAGGTTTGTAAATTTTATTTTTTTGGATAATTCCTCCAAATAAAAAGGTGGTACCTAAGATACTATGTTATTATTCTTTAGGGATTTCTTTTTCATAGCCTCTATATGCCTTGGATCTTCTATTTTTTCCAAATGAAATATTGTACTCTATCTTACATTCCCTTTTCATCTAAGTTAAAGTAATACGATAACTACTTCATTCCATTATTTGATGCTACTATCTATTGATTATTGGTGAGAAGTGCTATTTATTTCACACACACTTGATTGAATATAGAGTTTGTTTGGTACTTATTATTCCAATATATGTAGTTGCTTCACGAAAGTCACTAGAAGGTTTCAAAGTGAACTTGTATCATATCAAGGCTACATTTTAATGGTTTTTCATTATTTTATTAGATATCTTCTTGTGTTTGAAGGAATTATTCATGTAAATTAAGTTCAAGATCTTAATGAGTGGAACTCCATTACTATATTTATTTTATTTCTTGCTTTGGACTTATTGTGTTGTGTTCTAAGTGATATTATACATACATACATACATACATACATACATATATATATATATATATATATATATATATATATATATATATATATATATATATATATATATATATATATATATATATATATATATATATCTTGAACATGAAAGCTAACAATCCATTGAATATTGGCTACAAGGAGCCACAAGAGGAAGAAAGGGCATGTAGTGAAGATGGTAGACAAAAGAAAAATGGAGTCAAGATGGAGGCTAATAGTAAAAATACCTACAAAGCGGTTAGATTTAAAAAATTCTAGAGTGGAACACTTAAACAAGGGTAGAGTAGTTGTGTTGTGTTCTAAGTGATATATATATATATATATATATATATATATATATATATATATATATATATATATATATATATATATATATATATATATATATATATATATATATATATATATATATATATATCTTGTATGGATGGAGGGGTGAGGGTTCTAGAATGGAGTGACAAGATGAAGAGAGATGGGGAAAAACTAGAGGTAGATAGGGTTTCAGAAGGGAATGATATTGGAGAGACTAAATAAATAAGGAAGTCAAAGGATAGAATGATAGTTGGAAAGAAGGAAAAATAATAGTAGTTGAAAGCTAATAATACAATGAATATTGGCTACATGGAGCCATGAAATGAATAAAGAGCATGCTAATTAATATGGTAGACAAAAGAAAAATGAAGTCAATATGGGAGATGATAGTAAAAAAATTACAAAGCAATTAGATTTAAGAAAAAATCTAGAGTTAAACACCTAAACAAGGGAAGAGTAGAGGGAATATTAGATCAAGGTATTTTATATGGAATAGTATGGAATGGAGAAGTAGAAGTAGTGGATTATATAGAGGGACCATATAAAAATTCAAAGAAAACAATCTTTTATTTCCAAGAGGAGATTATGAAACTTTGGAATAAAAAAGCTAAGAATTCCACAAATAAGGCCCTCAAAGGAGCATAGGGAAATAAAGATCAAATAAAATATCCTAAACTCATCACTGATCCAAGGCTAAGAGTTTTTAAATCAAAACCCCTCTCATATAAATAAGAGGAGAGATAAGAGAAAATTCTACATCAAAAAATGAAAGGAGATAGTTAAAATGTTGGGGGGGGGGGATTCTAATGCTTGAACAAGTTTTACTATTGAAAGATAAATATTTGGTGGGAGGGTTCATTGGATGATTGATGAAAATAAAAACTCTTTATGATTGGATAAAATCAACATGGTTGGAGTTGTTGGTATATCTCCCAACATACCATGTAATAACAAAATACTGGATAGCTTTTGTATTCTATAAAGCAAAAGATTCCAAATCTATAAAAAAGTGAAGATGGAGATGGGGTTATAGTATCCTTACTAAAAAATATTGGACATTTGAATTTGGTCCTTGCTTCAAGATGATAACACGTAGCTTATTTGGTTCAAGTTAGCTCTACCACTTGAATATTAGAATGAGAAGATGCTAAGGGATATAGGGAACTTTTTAAGAGTCTTTCTTGAAGTAGGATCAAAATTTTAAAATGAAATTCAAAACTTGGTAGCTTGAATATTAGTGGATATCGACTTATGTCTAGGATTACCTAAGAACATAGAATTTATAATAGGAATCTGGTATCACACATAGAAGTTAGACTATATTGGAGTCCCCTTTCAATGTAGTTTCTACCACTAGTATGGTCATATCAAATCAAAATGTTGAACAGGAAGAAGTAGTAGATATAGAAAGGAGTCGATAGAAGTTGAAACTCCCATTGGTACTAGTAATAAAGAGAAGATAGCAGTAACAAAAGTTCAAGCAGGTAAGGAACAAGCAATAACCTCAAGATCCCAAGAAGAACAATCATAGTTATAACTTAATTAGTGGAAGGAAAATAATGAGGAAACTATACAAACATTCATAGGAGTTATAAAAGATAAGAGGGAGGACTTATAGATATTTGATAAAGAGCTTGGAGGACTATATTCGAGTAATCCAATAATATCTCTACAAGATTATTTGAATGTTATAGATATTAATTTTGCTTTCCTATACAAATCTAGCTTGAGATTAGTTTTGGAGGACCAAATTGAGAATAGTCCTAAAATAAGGATAGAAGAGAGTGTTTCTCCCTCATTAGGGGAAGTATAAATATTATGGATGATATATAGGTAGAGGGATCAAGCAAGGATTTAGTTTGGGATGGAAGAGAGTAGAATCTCATTGAGATCAATTTATAAAATAAAAATAAAGAAGAAACAAACATCATGGAAAACCTTCCCTCTCAAAGAGAGGAAAAGGAAGTAAACTTGGGTTACCCCCCATAAATAAGATTTCCTCTCCCTCTAGTCCCTCATATCAATGCAAATTTTCACCTCCTATTGAAATATATGCTTTAATATCTCATAAAAAAGGAAAAGTCCATAAGATATTTGGCCAAAGTCAAAGTGGGATAAGCTTTGCAGCTAGTCAAACTTAGGGTTCCTCAATAGGGATTATTTCCTATCTAAAAATAGCTCAAAAAGAGCTAAGAAAGAAATTATATGTAGTAAATGAAGATCTATTTATGGGGTTCTTAGAACAAGATAGCCTCTTGAGTTAGGTAATCCATGATTTTAATATTTTTTATATATTAGAAGATTGGAGGATTCTCATAAAAAGATAGCCCTAAAATGACTTATTAAACTTTAAAAGCATGATATTATTTTGATTTAAGAGACCATGTTAGAGGTAGGAAAGACAACTACTTAATTCGTTCCTACCAAGCTAGAATTTTAATGGGATAGAATCAAATGGAAAATCAAAGGAAATTATCTCAGGATGAAAATATTCTTGTTGATTAATTAAAAACTCTTTCATAGAAGTAGTAGTATCAAAATTTAACTCTACGTAATTAGGGGAAACTATTACTATAGTAAATATGTATGGTCCATATGGATATAGGAAGGTTTTCTCAAAGAATTTTTTTTATCAAGATCTTCTAAAAATGGAGAATTTAGTGGGATTTAAAATTTGTTACAAAAAGAAGTAAAATATGAGGAGAAGAGGCTAGAATGGACCCACTAGATGATTTATTCCTTCATAAAATTTAGAGTGTTGAACTTTCTGATATAGAAGGAACAAAGCTTACTCTTATATGGAGGAATAATCAAAATGGAATACATGAGATTTCCAAAATATTTGACATATTTCTAGTTTTTAAAAGATTTATTTGACCCTCCCTCTTGAATTTGAACCTGTCACATTAGCTTGGGCTAAAGCAAAATACTAGGAAGTGGAGGCAATATTTCCTAAATTTAATCTTCTTAAATTAGCTTTATATTACCAAATATAATGTTTTTTTTAAATGAAATCGTGCAAGTCAAATAATTGGAAAAAAATAAGAGATAATTGTTAGAATACGAGGAGGCAAAATGGAGAAGGAAAAGCAGGGATTTATGGCTGGAACTATTAGAGTTAGAGTATATTACATCATTTGGGTCATGTAAATGTACCACCTTAGGTACATAGTTAGGATAGGAGATTACTTTAGGGGGAATTTATCTAGTTACTTCAAGCAATGTAATAAATGCACAAGTGGCAATGTGCAAGTTGTAATGTGCAAGGTGTCCCCTTGTACAACTAGGTAGAGTGTTGGCCAAGGAATCTATCTTCCTATATAAAGGGCCTCATAGTAGTAGATTATATATCAAATTCATGTCAAGCATATATCAAGCTCATATTATTATCTTGGTTGTAGTACTCTTGTATGGAGTACAATGTAGCTCTTTAGCTCATATTAATGGAGTGACCATTTCCTCCATATTGCATTGTATTTTTATCATTTCTATTTATAGTATATTTCAGTCATATTGTTGTTTCACTTTCTTTCATATTTCCTATATTTCATTGGGACCTGTGTTAGATCTCTCCACTGCATATATCCTCAAAAGCTAATAGTGGTATCAGAGCCACGGTTAATCGAGATAGGAGGACCTACATCCATTATAAGAGAAGTCCAGTAGGTCAAGAGGAATAGGGAGAGTCACCATTACTACTATTGGCCTGCATATTTGCAAATTGGATCTACCATTGAGTGCCACTACATGCAAAAGCTACCATTAGGATTAATTGATAGAAAAACCACATAGTAGTCAACAGGATTAGGAAAGTGAGGACTAAAATAAATCTCAGTTGTAGAAAACCTGAGATTATATTTGGCTAGAGTCTTTCCACAGAGTTGTAGAAAAACTTGTGAAGACTAGGACTCAACATCCATGCCACTAGTTTGAAAAATCAACTAGTGAAGATTATTATCTCCAGATTTATAAGTTCTTCCATTCCAGTTTCTAACAACTTATTGTAGGAAAAGGAGATTCAAAAAAAGGTTGGAAAGCTTCCTACAAGAGAGTTAGGAAGAATATCTTCTTAGAATCATTCCAGCACTTGCAACAACAAGGAGAAGACTAAATATTTCAAAGACCTCGAGAAAGGTCTCATTACAAGAGTTGCAATCCTGCAAATTGTAAAAGTAAAGAAAAGGCCACAATAGCCTTATAGCAGACTCAAGGAAGAAGAGACTCCAGAAGTTGAGTCATAGGAGGAGATAGGAGATTGGTGATCTCCATTCAAGATTAATACTTGTAGAGTGTAGAAGAAGAAAAGTCCAAAGAATCCTAGAAGAAGAATAGGCTAGAGAAGCCTAGAAGAAGAATAGGCTAGAGAAGCCTTAAAGAAGAAAAGGCCAATGAAGCCTTGAAGTAGAAAAGGCCATAGAAACCTTGATTAAGAAGAAGGTCATAGAAGCCTTAATTCTAAAGAAAAATTTAGAGAAGAATTCATGTTTTAGAAGATAAATTCCTGATTCAAAAGAATACTCCAAAGAAGAGTTCCTGAAGATTACTTCAGAATATTTCTTGATTCAAAAGATAAATTTCTGATTTAGAATAAAAACTCTAGAAAGGAGTTCCTAAATAAGACTCCAGAGAAGAGTCCAAGAAATAGGAGATTGGTGATCTCCTTTATTGATTAAAGACTTCTCTCAGAAGAAGCTGAAGAGATTAGGAGAAGATCTCATTGAAGAACTTCCATTCCTAGAAGAAAGAGAAGGACTAGGAGAGTCCTGTTCAAATCTAGAAGTAGCAGAATTAGATATCCTTGAAGAATATCTCATCACCAATTCAAAAGTAGAAGGTTGAAGAAAAGGTCTCAGTTGGAAGACCAGAGAAGCTGCAAGATAGAAGACCTTGGAGAGGTCTCAAGGAAGAAAAATAAGAAGGCTTGGAGAGCCTTGTTGCAGAGCTCATAGAAGCATCATCAGAAGAGTTCCTAGGAGAACTCATCAGAGAAATCCACTACCAAGGAGAAGCTCCTGATAGTGAAGGACTTGGGACAATTATCGCCATCCGACAACAAGCCCAAGAGAAGAAGAATTTGGCAAGGAGTGCCAAATTTAAGAAGAATAATTTGGTAAGGAGTGCCAAATCCCAAAAGAAGAATCCAGTGAAGACCTCAAGAAAATCAGAATCTTGAGAAGAAGAAGATCCTGTTTGAAGTCAAAATTTGACAAGAAGATTGAAGGAAGATTCATATAGAAGAAGCCTACCAAATCTAGGAGATTTGGAGATTACCTCTCATAGCAAGAAGGCACAATTCAGAGAAAGGAGTTCTCTGAATCTACAATAGAAAGTAGAAGATCACTGGAAGGATCAAGCCACCAAATCCAAGGCTCAAGATAGAAAGTTTGAGGCTACAGATTGGTGAAGCAAGAAGCTGTTTGAGACAGCCAACAAAGAAGCTGCGTATCCATTCACTACAAAGCAGCAACTTGGTGAATCAGAAACACCAAGATCATCATCTATAAAATCCATAAAAGGTAAGCAACTTGGGTGCAATTAGGTTCATTGATTAAACTTCAAATTAGATTTCATTATCAAATTCCATTAAGGCACCATATTCAGATTAAAAGTTGCAGAAGAATAGATTGCATTATAGTCTTCAAGAAAGTGCAAAAAGGGAGAATTCATTTTAAGGATTATTTGCACATTAAATAGGAGTTGGATATTTTTAAAAGAAATAAAATTATCATCTACCTATTTTCTATCTAGAAAGCAAGAAGACTATATCCTACAATATTGATTGTAGTGAAAATTTATAGAATACTTATTAAGGGTTCATTACAGATTACTCTTAAAAGTTGCAGAGATTATTAAGTGCATTTGAAATTATTTTGAGAGTTCATTTATTGGAGCAATAAGGTGAGATTATTGTTACCATTAAAAGTGCATTAGCACTATACTAGTTGATCTCTAACTAGTTACTCTCAAAAAGGTTAGTTTGTGTTTGTTGATTGTTAAGGATCAAGAGCACAAAAACCAACAGATTAATCAAAGTGTCTAGAGACACTATTTGGTGCACAAAACCTGCAGCATTTCATGGCCCAAAGAAGCCACCAAAATCAGATCAGATTCCTCCAAGGAGTGGAGAAGAAAGCCACCATTAAAATCAGCAATAGAAGCTTCAAATCGAGACTTGGTGAGTCTCAAGATTCAAAGTGCACTAAAGGCTATTTATAAAAAAAAATGCAGAAATTACTTCTACAAAAAGAAGCTTCTATCTACGTGGTTACAAGCTTGGGTTCATTAGAAAAATATCCAAGCAAAAGCAGAGAGGTGTCTAATCAAGGAGACAACCTCAAAATCTGCCATTACCTACAAGGAAGCTATCATAAAACTAGAAAAAAAATCAGATTGCAAAAAGGAGGTGCAAAAAGGTATTTTATATACAAAATTTTTTAATCTACCATACGTAGGAAAAAGGGTAAGGTTTTAAGTGCCTCAAAGGCACAATATTCTCAGGGTAAAACAACCCAAGGTAGCCGTATAATAGCACACTCCACGCAAGGGAATAGAGCCACTCAAAAGGCTCACATCTTCTACGATTTGGATAGCCGAACCTACAAGCAAACAAAGCACAATACAAAGAAAGGAGGAGCATTATATTCAAGGGCAACATTATCTAAAAAAGGATTTCATAATAGGTTGAAAAAGAAGGCACAAAATATTACATTGGACGTACATCCAAGGAAGCATCGTTGGAGTACTTCAAACTCCCCCATAGCATTGCTCAAGGTCTTCAAGATCGTTGTCGAATCCTAGCTCCAAGACTCCAAAGGTGTTGCTCTCTACTCTAGCTAGAACCAACTCATATCAAGCATCATCGAACAAAGGAAGAGTTGGTCATGTTGCATGGTTAATAAGGGCATTGGAATGATACATTGAAGAGGCATTACGTAGAAATCCCATGCACGAAGGGAAGGTGACACTTGTCACCTAGGAGGAAACACTAACAAGTGCCCATCCATTACAAGCTTGACCAAGAAAATGTTACAGGTTGGTGCACCCATCCAAGACTGTAACATCCATCCATTACCTAGCAGAAGATCCCTCAAGCACTCACAAGTAACTACCATGACACTTGTCACACATTTCAAGATTCCTCTTCTATTAAAAGGTGCCAAAGACCAAGGAGGTCAACATTCATAGCATTCAAAGCATTTGCAGTAGTCACAACATTCATAGCAGTCATAGCATTCGAAGCAGCCAGAATTACAACATGGAAGAGAGGTGAAGAGCATTAAAATATCTGGTCAAGATATTCAAAGGAGGTCAAAAATTCCAAGGTTGAAGCTCCACCGTCCAAACGTTGAAGCCAAGGGAGAATCAACGTACACCATTCGCTATAAGCACTCAAGGAAAAGGCATTAAAGAGGACTATCATATACGTTCGAAATCTGTGATGAATACATAGAGAATACAACATTAAAGGTAAGGTCTCTACTTTATTAAATTTACTTTCATTAACAGGGAGTTATAAGGTATAACATAAGGTTGAAATATTAAAGAAAATCAGCCATATTTGAAAGCAATATAAAAGGGAGAAACACATATTAAATAGCCTAATATTTGCAATATTAAAACATAGGAGAAATAAGGAATTCTACTTGGAAATCAGAATTTCTATTATTGCAAATTTCATTGTTTTCTAATATTCCATATTAGGGAGTTATAAGGAATACTACATCAAAGTAGGTAATTGGAATTTAGAAATATTAATATCAAATTATTAAAGGCTATAAAAGGAGGTTTATTAAGGAAAATCAAGAGTTGGAAATTAATTGGTATACTTGTCTCAAAACACATTAAAGGGACAAAAGAAATCCAACTATTAAAACCTCATCAAATTAGAAAGTGCTTAAAGTTCAATAGGAGTAATAAGGTGTAAAAGAAGTTGATTTTTTCTATTCACAAAAATTTACAAAATCAACCCAAAATTGAACTATTATTCTCAAAAGCACTTTATCTATCATATAGCATTTCCAAAATCACTAGGGAGACATAAGGCATTATACAAAACTTGATAATAATAGCATTCATCAAATATTATCAAGTACTCAATCCATTTGGGAGTCATAAGGACTCTATTAATTCACATATCTTAACTAGGGAGATATAAGGAAGCCTACAAAACCTAAAGTTCCATCAGGCTCATATACTATAAATATGACTACCAACACATTAAGCAATACACTTAGAAGTGGAATGAGAAAAATACCAATATGGATTAAAAGCATGATTGGTAATACAATGGAAAAAGAAAAAGAAAAAGAAGAATCAACAAGATGGGAAATAAGTTATGAAGCACTTAGCTACGGAAAATTAGATTCTTCTAATGAAACTAATGATAACTATGAAAACTCAAAAGATCACATTCGAAAGGGAGAAGAAAAGGTAGATCAAGAGGACATCATAAAAAGGAGTAAAAATAAAATAGCTTCAATTGTGCACATATGGTTTAAGGATCTAGTCAAGGATATAGATAAACATGATATCCCTAATATAGATTACAAAGCAGCCAAAACATCTCTATTGTGCACCTATTGCAATCAATACGGTCATGAAAATATCAATTGTTGGAATTTCCATCCATGCAAATACTATGAAGGGAAAAATCACTCATATTTCTTCTACTACTATAAATACAAGTACTATAAAAGCCACGAAGAAATATTACTACACAAAATAGATTGCTATTTTTAGAATTTTACTCCAGAAGCATCTACTAACAATGAGCTCAAGTTTGATACTTATGAAGGTCAGAGAGATAGGTCATACAAGAATCCAAAGGAGAAAATATGGAGCAATTTTGATCCACTTCAGACATGCCAAATCATGAGATCACTAGTTCATCAAAGATATTTGATGTCAAAGAACAGAGGATTGGAAAGGACAAGAAGCTATAACATGAAGACTAAAGCAACTAAAGAACAACCACATCAAGCTGAAGACCATTCTCAATAATAAGAAGAAGAAGAACCAATGCAAGAAGGCATACAATGCAATGTGAATTAAAGAGGACCAAATCAAGTGAAGAATATTTGAAGACAAAGATCCATATTGAAGATTGAAATCTTCAATACCCAAATAATGTAATATAGGGGGTGTTAGAGTTAGAGTATATTACATCATTTGGGTCATGTAAATGTACCACCTTAGGTACATAGTTAGAATAGGATATTACTTTAGGGGGAAGTTATCTAGTTACTTCAAGCAATGTAATAAATGCACAAGTGGTAATGTGCAAGGTGTCCCCTTGTACAACTAGGTAGAGTGTTGGCCAAGGAATCTATCTTCCTATATAAAGGGCCTCATAGTGGTAGATTATATATCAAGTTCATATCAAGCATATATCAAGCTCATGTCATTCTCTTGGTAGTAGTACTCCTGTATGGAGTACAATGTAGCTCTTTAGCTCATATTAATGGAGTGACCATTTCCTCCATATTGCATTGTATTTTCATCATTTCTATTTATAGTATATTTCAATCATATTGTTGTTCCACTTTCTTTCATATTTCCTATATTTCATTAGGACCTGTGTTAGATCTCTCCACTGCATATATCCTCAAAATCTAATAAGAACAAGTTGATGAAATTACAAAAATTTCTCAAATTATGCAAAAAAAAGGAAATATATAAACATAATTTGGAAAATGAAAGGGGACAATGGAAACACTTTTAGAATATTCCAAGAGTTTTTAACATTAGTAGTAAACTAATTTAAATACTTGCATAAGTATATGAATAGAGAAAATATAGTAGAGACAATAAAACTATTTCTTAACCTACCCAAGATGATCAATGAGGAACAAAAACAAGGTTTTTTCTCAAAAATCACCAAGGAGGAATTGCATTCACTAGTCAAATCATTCCAAAAAGGGAAAAATATAGGTTGAGATGGATGGATGATTGATTTTTATTTAATTTTTCATGAATTGTTGGAGGAGGATATTTTAAAAGTGATAGAAGAAGCAAGGATTAAGGTACAATTGCTAGGATCTATAAGCTTCACTTTCTTCACTTTGATACCAAAAAAGGATAAGCCAATATCTTTTGGGGATTATAGACCTATCTCTTTATGTAATACTCTCTACAACATCTCAAAGATTATAATTAGGAGAATTTAGAAAAATAGTTTAAGTTTTTAAGTAAAAGGTAGATTTATGAAGCAATATGAATATCCCAGGGACTGTATTCAATAAAGACAAGGAAGCAACAAGAAATGATAATAAAATTGGATCTAGATTTTTTTTTTGATAAAGTAAATTGGTTATACATTAGGCTAAGCCTAACTCAAATTGGATGTAGCATTATCTTTGTGAATTGGGTGATGGGATGTATCAATTCAACCTCTTTTGCTATACTTATCAATGGCTCAACTTCCATTTTTTCAAAAATTCTAGAGTTTGAGACAAGAGTGTCCTATTTCTTTCTCCATTTTAATTTGGTAGAAAAAAGTTTGAGTAGATTGATCAGGGAATAAAAAGGATAGGAAATTATCAAAGGTATCAAAATTGGCAACTCTTTGACAGTTACCTTTTTGCTCTTTATAGATGATGTTTTAATTTTTAGAAATGGGACATTGAAGGAAGTCTCAATGTATAAAGAAGTGTTGGACCTATATTATATGGATACAAGAATGGTAATAAATATTCAAAAAATAAATAATAGTTTTAGACATGGAAAATTGACCCATATAGATGAGTCATTTTCCTTAGATCCCTAAGGTTCCCCTCAAAATGGCTAAGTGCAAGTTTGAGCCTTTTTTCCCCCTTGTTTAGATTTTTTTTCTTTAGCCTTGCCAAATTTGCACCTACCAAGTACGAGACACAAACTTGGCCTTGCAAAATTCATACTTGTCAAGTACGGGGTACAAATTTGGCATGCCGAATTTACACCCACCAAGTATGGTGTATGAATTTGGCAATCTTGGGTTTTTATCTCAAAAACCTTAGTCCTACTTCAAATCTTTATGATGTCGGCCCTTGCTTGAGTTTAAGTCTTTTTCTTACCTTTTTATTGCTCCAAAACTCTTATAAATAGAAGGATTGGACTTCATTTTTCCACAACCAATTATTCTAGATATGATTTTAGAATTTCCACAAGTGATATCTCATAATAATTTCAAGTGCTCTTTTGTTTTAGAATGCTCTATTTTTGCTTTTGTTTTTGTGTTTCTTATGATTAGTTGCTTTTGGTGAACAAGTGGAGTCTTTATGATGGGAGAGGTCTACCATTTTAGTTGCTACCTTCACTTTCTCATTGCTCCTTGATTCCTCCATAGGCTAATCAAGTTTCTTTTGCATTATTAGTCTCTTTAAGTCACTAATTTTTATTTTGCATTGCATTTTTCATTTTATAGACTAGAAAAAGGCTTTTTTGCAAATTCACACCCGGTCTATATAGGGTACATATTTGGAAAGCCAAATTTGCACTTGTTCCTTACAGGGCATGAATTTGATTACTAGGGATTGGGCGTAAGTTTTGGCTTCCAAAAACCCTAGCTCACTACTTACATTTTTTTTATCATATTCCTTATATCTGCATTGTGTTTTCATTGTTTCATGTTTGTTATATCTTGTTTTGCTTGTCCCAAAGGTCAAAAATCAATTTCAATTTTGAATGGTTAGCTAAAAGAACTAAGGGATCTTGACTATTGTGCCTTTAAGCTCAGTCATATAGCAGCATAAGTAGACCCCCAAACACTGATTAATTTTTTGAAAGTTTGAAGTTGTTTCATAGGTTTTTGAAGTTGTTTGACATTATAGGGTATAAATTTGTCTAGGATCAACCATCATATCAAGTAAGTGATAGATATTTTAGGTTATTTGTTGTATGTCTATGTTCATTTCTATTCTAGATTTAAAAAACAAAAAAGGCATTTGATTATATTTCTAGGCATCAAAAGAAAAAAACATATAGTTTACATCTAGGATAAGCCTATTTGTGCATTCTCTTAGATACTTGCTTGGAAAGAACAAAATATTATACTTTCTTGTAAAATTAGAAATAGTCCTCATTAAAAATAAAGAATCATTCTAGGGATAGCTTCTTGTTTGATTACATCATTGTTTGTCTTGCATTGTTCCTTAATTCCTTGTAGCTTAGATTTTAGAAAGACCAAACTTAGGTATTTGCTTAATAAACACATCAAATATTCCATCCCAAACTTGGAGTAAGTCCTTAAACCATTCTTGGTGAACCCTTCAATACCCCAAAGCTCCTAAGTGTAGAGGAAATACAATAGCCCCATGATCACCTTGGCTCCTAGTAGATCCATCAAGAATCGTATGCGATAGGAAATTTTTCCCCCTCTACATATTTTCTCAAGCCCATAGGAGGTTTTTTATTTGTATTTTGGTCACTAGCGAGCACACACCTATAATGGATATCATTTCACTAGCTTGTTCTCTTCAAAAATCATTAGACCCTCACAGGATAACTTCATGGTCACTCGTGAGCATCACACCTATAACAGGTTTTTGCTCCATTCTCGACCATTTGCAAGCATAAATACTTACAAGGATTCCCTCTATTTTTGCTTTTATTTCACTTATATTATGTTTATTTGATCACACTGATCCATTCTAGACTACACTGATTCAAATGGCATATTCTATGCACTTTTTATCTTTAGTTGAACTTCTTCTTTTTCTTTTCTTTCTTTTGTTGCTTTTGTTTTCTTCCATTTTCTTTCTTCTTCCATCACCCTTATTTTTTTATCAATTAATCATCTAATTGTTTATTCCTTATTAATGCATTAGTTAATATCATTCATCATGCATTTATTCATTCATTCATCCAATTATGCATAATAAGATATATAAAAGCACACACATAATTCACACATATTTTAATAATTAAAGCAACATGTATATTACTAAAAAGATACAAAGTGCATGCTAGCTAGTTGATGTGTCACAATAGAGAGATTGGCACACTCGATTATCCCTAAGAATGCATGTCACAATTGAAATTAGCATGTCATTCTGATCCCCACCCTAACCATGTGAGTTTGTCTCCTCTATTTTTCCTACTAGAGGTGATCTGGTGGAGGTATATTCATGGACCATGAAATAAATCATATCTATGACTATGAGTGAATCTATGAGCATAGATAGGATGATGAAAAAATCCTCTAATTTACTTGTACATCTTGGTAGTAGACCATCGGGTAGAAGGTCTCCCTCCACATGGTCACCTCATGTGCCTACCTCACTCTTTGTAGCTCCTCCTACAACAATAAGATCCCTTTCCCCATTGGCTACCTATAATGATAACCATACCCTCTATCCAGGCCTATCATTGCTCCTGCTAAATCTAGCCCATATTCTACCTCAAACCTTGTTGTATTCTATGCTACTAGGGCATGGTCCCACTCTAAGTATATGGTATCCATATTTACCTGCATGGATACCATCCTACCCCATAGTATCTATATCTCCCTCATCGGGTCCTCTTGATCCATAGCCCTGCTAGGTCCCACTTGTGTCACTATGGATGCAACTCCTACTACCCCCTCCTCCTCTTGAGATGGAGATAAAATAGTCATCCTTATGGCTATCATCATCTCCATCCAAAACTGAACTTGTATCTTCCTAGGTTGCTCTAGACCACTTTGGTATTACTCTACTATGTGTTAGTTAACTTATGAAAGTGTCAACTACACTCATCGATCCATGACCTAGAACCTCTACACTAGCACCAATGGGGAGATCCTCAGAGGTATAATGCCCCTATACCATCTCCAATACTTGATAGCTATCCCAAAATCATTCATTCTTAGATCAACATAGAGAGGGAATCCAGGCCCTCATCCATTAATATCATCACATTAGGGTCCCCTATGACCCTTGATGGATCCCTCTAAACCCATCCAAATTAATAGTCTCCTAGATCTGGTATCTCCTGCAAATGTCAAACTATCATTGTACTCAGTCAAACTTGTATAGATCCAAATTTCTGTTCTCAATGGTGACCCATCAAATCCTTTGAACTCGTGCTAGCTCCCCTACATTCTCATATCACCTAGGGTGTAGATGCCATGATCACCATATGATCATATTCTCCTAGAGCTCATCTGTTACCTGCCTCCCTAGTGGCAAGGTACTTGTGTATGCTCTCTACATACACTTAAAATATTATCTCCATCTATATGCTACTAGCTAATCTGGGTTGGGCAATGGCCCTGGTAATGCATGAGATCTATGGACAACCATGTTATTCTAGCACCACACCTAGAGCAACATCATACAGACTAACTCTGAATATTGCTTATACACAACATTACATAATGTCCTATGTAGGAAGGCCAACACATATGGTCCCCATGAGAAATTCACATGTTGGTATTGCATGCCTATCACCAATCCTATCAGTACTCATGGTAGGTATCACCTACTCGTATGGCACACTACCATCCCTACCACCACCCCCTAAAGTACATAAGTTAATGCCCCAACTCTATATCACTATAACATCTTGTTGACATGAAATATGCTCTACTAGATCTCATGTGTCAAGTTCCTCGATAATATATCTAATGCTACCTATGGTTGTACCTTGTAAATTATCCCCTCCCTAATGGGGATCTTTGATATGCACCACACATACGCTAGTGTGATAATTATCTCCCTATTGATAACTAAAAGGTGAATAAAATTTGATACCATAATACTCTATCAACCTCAACCTGGGGTATGTCTACTAGATGTATTAACTTAACCTCTGATAGGATGTCCCTGTCAACTACTATGAGCTCCCTCACAACCTTCACTAGCATGTTCAGTCACCACTCTCTACTCTAGAGTACGTCATACTACAAATCAACATTAATAAAATTTCATTTCATTACCATTAAAAATATAAATATATTTTCTCTCTCTTTTTTCTCTCTTCTTATTTTTTCTATTTTTTTTCACAAATTTGTGCTCCTTCCAGTTAGGGCATGAATTTTCCAATTCATGCCCTAAATTTTTAGGGTGTTAATTTGTAAATTCATACCTTAAAACCCCTAGCAATGAATTTGGCATTGTCGTATGACTAAATTTACACCCAACTGTTGAATTCATGCTAGGCAACAAATTCCTCTAAAAAAATATTAAAATAAGAAATTTATGCTAAAATCCTAATCTAACCTAATCTAGAAGTTAGATTTAGGTTTGTACCCATGCTCAATCTGCTGTAGTGTTGGCTTCACCCCTCGTAATGGCTGCATAGTGAGTAGGAAGTGTCATTCTTATTTTGTCTCCAAAGTTCTTTTCTTCTTCATGTAATGAAAATGAATTCATTTTCACCCTCACTCCCCTTTTATCCCGTATTTTATCTCTTCTCATTTTATTTTTATTATTTTGTTTACTTCTTTATTCTTCTACATCTTCCATTTTGATTTTTTTTAGAAATTTGGCTTTCCTTCTGAAACTTGAGGGGGTACCCTAGCCTTAGAGGCATTGATGTTGTTAATGCCTCTATTAGCATGCATAATTTTCAAGTATTTGAATTAACACTATTTTTGCACCATCCCTCCATATAGACTGGCTACTCCTTTTTGTGTTCATTGTTCTTCATCCGTAGGTGTCTACAACTTTCTTTGATGAATTTATTCAACCATAAATGCATCAAATAGGGGGAAAATGTAGACATGAAAAATTGACCCATTTAGATGAGTCCTTTTCCTTAGATCCCTAGGGTTCCTCTCAAAATTGCTAAGTGTAAGTTTGAACCCCTTTTCCCATTTGTTTAGCCTTTCTAATTTACACCCACCAAGTACAAGGCATGAATTTGGTAATATTGGGGTTTTTTTCTCAAAAACCCTAGTCCTATGTCAACTCTTTGTGTTGTCAGCCTTGCCTGAGTTTAAGTTTTGTTTTCCTACCTTTTTCCTACTCCAAACCTCTTATAAATAGAAGGATTGGACTCCATTTTCCTATAACTAATGATTCTAGATCTGATCCTAGAATTCCCACAAGTGATCTCTCATAATAATTTCAAGTGCTCCTTTGCTTTGGAATGCTCTATTGCTACTTTTGCTTTTGTGCTTCTTGTGATTAGCTACTTTTGGTGAACATGTGGAGGAATATTTATGATGGAAGAGGTCTACCATTTTGGTCACTACCTTCACTTTCTCATTACTCCTTTTTTTCTCCATAGGCTAATCAGGTTTTTCTTATGTTATTAGTCTCTTTAAGTCATTAATTTTAGATTTTGCACTGCATTTTTTAGACTACAAAAAGGCTCTATTGTAAATTCACACTTGATCCATATAGGGTGAGAGCAAAATTTGCACCCACCCCTTATAGGGCATGAAATTGGTTACTAGGGCTTGGGGGTAAGTTTTTTATTCTCAAAAACCTAGCACACTGCTTTCATACTTCATTTCTATCATATTTCTTCTGTCTACATTATGTTTTTGTTGTTTCATGTTTGTTATATCCTATTTTTGCTTGTCCAAAGATCAAAAATTGCTTTTATTTTTAAATAGTTAGCTAAAATGACCAAGGGGGATTGATTGTTGTACCTCCAAGCTTAGTCACATAGCAGCCTAAGTAGGCCCCCAAACACTGATCAATTTTTTTGAAGTTTGAAGTTGTTTTGTAGTTTTTTGAAGTTGTTTGACATTACAAGGTACAAATTTGGCTAGGATCAACCACTAGATCAAATAAGTGATTTTGATAGATATTTTAGGGTGTTTGTTGTATGTTTATGTTCATTTCATATTAATTTATATTCCATATTTAAAATACAAAGAAGGCATTTGATTCTATGTCTAGGCATCAAAAGGGAAAATTATATAGTTTTCATCTAGGCTAATCCTGTTTGTGCATGCTCTTGGACCCTTACTTGGAAAGAACAAAAGGTTTTAATTTCTTGTAAAATTAGGAATAGTCTTCATTCAAAATCAAGAATCATTCTAGGGATAGCTTATTATTTTATTGCATCATTATTTTCCTTAATTCCTTGTAGCTTAGATTTTAGAAAGACCAAACTTAGGTGGTTGCTTAATAAACACATCAAATATTCCATTCCAGACTTGGAGTGAGTCCTTAAACCATTCTTGGTGAATCCTTAAATCCTCCAAATCCCTCGAGTGTAGAAGAAATACAACAATCCTATGGTCACCTTGGCTTACAATGGATCCACCGAGAATCATATGCGATGGATAGTTTTCTTCCCTCTACAATAGCCTTCAATAGGTTTTAGCTAGGGTAAATAGAAGTAGTATTGGGAATTTTTAGTTTCAAGCAAGTAGAATTTGAGATAAAGGGAAAGTGAGGAGGTCCACAAGAACCTTAGAATATTAATAAGGGCTAAAATTCTCATGAGGGTCCTCACCTCAATGGTGTATTGGGTTTGAAGGGTTCACCAAGAGTGTTTTATGGATTCACTCCTAATATTTTTGTGTGATATATATTTTAGGAAAATACCTAAGTTTTTCTTGTTGAAAGACATAAGCTAGTAACTACAAAAATAAATATACATCAAACAAAGTATGCAATAAAATAGAGGCCATCCTAGAATGATTTTTCTTTTGAATGATCACTATTCCCTAAATTTGCAAGAAAATAAATTCTTTTCTTTAAGGCAAGGGTACAAGGAAAGTGCACATACAAATCTAGCCTAATGTGAAACTACATACATGTTTGATTTTAATGCCTAAGGGATAAAAAGAGATAAACAAATTGAAGTTAAGCTATGTTCTTTGATTTCTTTATATTTTGTGAGCTAGGAACTTAAAAATTAAGGTTCTTTTTATCCTTTCTTTTTCTTTTCTTTCTATGAATTTTATAGAACCAAAGAATAAACATAGCATCAAATGGAATTTTAATGAAATAAAACTAAATATTACAAGAAAAGTATCTGATTCAGTGTTTCATGTGATATCATACCTGATATAGCTAAACCATGATCTCATTATCATTCCAAAAACAACAGTCACAATTTTGTGATACTTACAAACAGAGAGAAAAATTGAAAAAGAGTTTAGTGTTTTGGGGGGTGTGCTAAGGTTAGGGGAAGGTAGGAAATTTTGGTTGTCAATCAAACCCCAAGGTCCTTTAGATGTCCAAAAATACATAAAATAAATAATTAACCTTTAATTTGCAGGATGAAATTGTGCTCTATGATCAAAGAATATGATATAGTGTAGTCAATAGGGATGAATAAAGGATAGTATGCTAAGAACAAGCATAGATATATGCTTAGAATGATATCATGTTTCATAGGTATTAGTAAGGATATCGTAGTGAGAGATATTAAAAGAAAAAAAAGATCAAAGTTGGTATTTTAAGATAACAAGAGTCTTAGGGGAAGGTTTCTAACTGAGGAAAAAAGGTAATAATAGAGAGATTAGGGTGAAGACATGACTGTGATACCATAGAATAAATTCATGTCTAACAATAATGGACTATGATATCATTCCTTTTGAGACAAATCAATGGATAAAAGGATGAAATGCACATAAAGTCTAGGTTACAAAGGTAAACAAGGGGAATACAATAGGCAAGGGATAGAAAAGCACCATCAAATGGTGAGAGGGGTACCAGATTTTCCCCCAAGCTTTATGTTAGATGAAATAATGTCTAGTAATGACAGATTGTAATATCATATTGAGTAGTAGGTCAAGATAAATATACATCAAAACAAGGATTTCTAGAGGCTTCAAGACAAGATAGGGTCAAGCTAAGGCCATACCTGGGACTACACAAATTCTTGAGTGGTTAGAAGAAAAAATTAAAGATAATCATCAAATAAAATAACACAATTATAATCTAAAGGAGAAATAGAGGAGAGAAGAGATACAACCAAGGAGAGGGGTTGCTCCTATCAAGTTGGACAAGTGTACTTCCAAAGCTTTCCCAAGTAAAATATCACTTAGTACTTAGAGCTTTGAATAACCAAATTTCCAGAGTTTCTTTACCATAAGGGAGCTTGATAAGAATGAAGACCTAATGCTTCAATTTATAGAAAATGTGGCTTGGAGGAGAGGAGAGAAAAGTATTTATGGAAAGGAGGAAGTGGATGAATTTTAAATTCACCAAGACCAAAGGGGAGGCACCTAGGTAACCAATAACAAGATGAGGACATCCAAGGGATGGTGCCATAAATGGCCAAAATCCTAAGGAGGGTAGGGAATCTATGATTTAGAGTCCTTGCATTGGAAAAATTATATCATGGTCAATCTTGGATGACTATAATTCATTGACATGATCATTAGGAGTCACATTGAGTGGTGTCGGCTAGTTTTGAAATATCGAGTGGGAAATGGCTAAAACATGATATTGTGGTCCATATTGGAGGACCATGATATCATTGCAAGAGGAAATACTTAGGAACTAAAGGCAATGGGAACTAAAATTACATTTAGCAATTTCTAAGGGGTTATTTAGACATCTAAGAGGAAAATTGATCCATTTAGCTAGGTGAATTTTGGGTGTCTACATTTTTTCCACTCTTTGATACATTTATAGCATAATAAATGCATCAAAAAAGTTATAGATGCTTTCAAGCTTGAAGAATTTTTTTTTTAAAAGGGATAGAAGATTTAGGCAAAGGGATAGCATAAAATATTGCAATTCTAAGCACTTTGAAAAATTTGTATGTTTTATAAGGCATCAATTCAATTGGTGTCCCCAGTCTAGGGTGTCCTCTTGAGTTTTAGAGGGAATGTGGAATTTCCTAAAGAAACGAGAAATGGTAGAGAAAGTAATCTAGGAAGGATGATGATGAAAGGAAGAAAGAAGTGAGGAGAGGAAAGGGAGGGGTAAAAATAAATTCATTTTTACCATGCGATAGGAGAGAAAGAGAGATATAGAGAGGAGATGATACTTCTCATTTATCATGTAGCTATTGTAAGGGGTAAGGCCAAAGCACCATGTATAGGAGATCATGTAGGAATTGAATCCTTATTGATAGGCTAGGATTAGGGCTATATTAGGGTTAGGATTGCACTTCTAATGAATTTTTTAAGATTTTTAGAAAGAAGTTGCCATGGAATGTAGCACGATATCGTAGGGATTCCCATGATATCACTAGTTGAGATATCACAAGGAATATTTGATATTATTTTATCCAGTACCAAAAAAAATTGTGATACCTAAATTTGAGGCACAATTTTACAATATCATGTCTGTATAAAATAGGACAAAATATCATAGAAGAAAAAAAGATAGGGAAAAAAAGGAAAAAATAAGGGAAATGAAAACAGAGAAAAGGTTGGTAAGGATGAAAGTGATTGAATGTTGTATTAGGAGGTTTAATATGTAAATTTTTTTGATAAAAATATTAATGATTTAAATTATTATTGCTACTTTATTGACTAATTAATTTTATGATGCTAATACTAATGATCAAAATTATTGTGAATTTTGTAGTTGGATGTCCTAGAGTTTTAGGAGTGGTGATCGAGGACACTAGAGCCATCGATGGAGTGACTCATAGTAGGGGACAATGACATGATAGACATAGTGGGACTATTGCACCTACCATATATTTTAAGTCTAAAGTGTGATAGGGCCATGATGATCACACTCATAAAGCGTTGGTATCCTAAGTCTTCCATGTTTAGGCTACCAATAGAGGAGGATACCATCATTATTTTAAGTCTAAAGTGTGATAGGGCCATGATGATCACACTCATAAAGCGTTGGTATCCTAAGTCTTCTATGTTTAGGCTACCAATAGAGGAGGATACCATCATATTGGAGGATGTATGGAAAATTTTGTGCATGTCTATCCAAGTCAAGGAGGTATACAAGACATCTAGGTAGAGGGAGACACTACAAAGACTACCTAAGGACCTAAGACACAGGTTGAAGATTGGAGGAATCCATGTGGATGAGATGACCAGTCACTATAGAGTCTTAGATATCACATACCTATTAAGTAGACTAGTGGCTATATTGATCATGTAATGACCCTCCTTGGCAGGAATTATTCTTGACAATTGATTTATGTATTGATTTGTAGATATCTAATGCATAATATAATTTTATGTTACCAATATGTGTGGGTAGTTGCACTTTATGTTTTGAATATACTACTATTAAAATATGGTACTGCTGATGTATTTGTGGGTGCAAAACTAGATATTCTCACCAATGGATTGGTATGGGACAACCACTAGAGTTGAGATAAAAATAGGAAATGATGGATGACATTTTCATTGATAGCTCAAGGGTAAAATATAACCCTTTATACAGATGCATTACATATATCTGTGTTGATTTGATATACCTTTGGGCAAGGAGGTTGTTATTTGAGAAAAAGAGCCATATTTAGTAGGAGGATGATAGCAATGTAGTTATCATAAAACCTCCTACTTAAGGACAAAACTTGTTTTGCTTATTGATGAATTGATTTTTGATGCTTATTGAGGTGTGAATTTATAGTATTAATTATAAAGTGATATTTAAAATTCTTAGGCTATTAATAATGGTGTTAATGGTTAATATTAACATTTGATATTCATTAGCACATTACCCTATGGTTAGTAATTAGCACTAACATAGGAGGTAATAATTTTATTTCAAGGGTCAAATGAATAGATTTTATAATGTTTTGCATAAGTATTAATAGGCTTACTCTAATTTAATTAGTTATCTTTTTAAGAGATAGTGAGATTTTAATCTATAATAATTAAAAAATAAAAGGAGTGGTGATTGCTTTAGTAACGTTGAAAGGTGGCGATGTAAGAAACCTTCTTGTCATGTAGCAAGAGAATATTAATTTTACATGCAATAAGGAATGACTTCTTCATTGGTCTTCCTTGGGTTCTTCGGTAATATATGGGTAAGATATTGCCTAGTTTTGGTTGGTAAGTTGAAGAGAATACGAGAGCGTCGAAGAAGAGATCAAGGAGCATAACATCGAAGGAGGATAATCATCTAGATAATTTGGGTAGAGATATTTACCTCCTATGATATGTGCAATTAGCATATGCCTTATTAAATGTATTCTTGTTGGTGCTTACATTATATTTGATTAATATAAATGTTTTCAGGATCAAGCTCTTTTGTTTATGTATTCTAGGTTACTTTGAGTCCTTTGGTTCTTTTTTCCTTGAGAAGCTTAGCCTTGTTGCCTACGTTTTATATCCCTAGAGATTGTTAAGGGTTGGATGGGCATGTTGGTATTATGGTTAAGATTCATCTAAGTTGGCCAATGTATCCAACCTTGTTATTTTAAACCTGATGCACCAAAGCCATAACTTGTGAACCGTACGCTTGTTTGCCTTGAAATTTAACATGTGGTTTCATGTGTGTGTTTTGCAGCAAGATCATATTTGATGTGCCTAACCCTCCAAAAATTATACTTTTGGGACCTAACTCTTCATCTAGTGTCCCAAAATTAGCTTTTAGAATAGGTTCCTAGGTTTTTAGGGGTTTTTTTAAAGTTAGAATTTTATTATCTTTTGTTATACCTTAATTTGAGACCTAATATTTTAAAGTAAGGTTTGTTATTGTAAGAGGGATGTGTGCAATAAATTTAGGCGCAATCCGAATCATTTATATTTTTAGAAGTTTTTAGAAAAAAATATGTTTTTAGGGTTTCTTTAGTTTTTGGTTGCTATAAGACAGATTGTGTTCTTTTGGATAAGGGGTGTGAATTCAGGAATGAGAAGAATATTGATTTGTAGATTTTTTCCATTATATTGCATTTGTGTTATATGATTGGAGTCCATTTTATTGGTCTCTTGTAGCTAAGTTTACACCATTTGGTATCAGAGCGGGTGTGATCTCACTAGTGAAGGGAAGATGCCGCCTAGAAGATATGCCCATATGAATAGGCAGATCAAGGATCTAAATGTAGAAATAGCACGACTGACTGGTATGATTTATCGCATGGGAGAAAGACATCCTAGGGCATGTGTAGATCAAGGATCTGATGATGAAAATGTACCTGAGGAACGTGGATCTAAGGTCTATGTAGAAGTAAAACTAGAGGGTCCAAAGGAATAAGGGCACAATTTTGAAAATCGGTTGATACAAGCTCTAGAGGGGCTTAAGGGGAATCGATATGGGATCAAGATCGAGGTTCCCGAGTATGTTGGTGGGTTGAAACTAGAGGAGTTGATTGATTGGATCAATAGCCTAGAAAAATATTTTGAATGGAGTAACCTTGTTGAAGAGAAGAAGGTTAAGCTCACATGCACAAAGTTAAAGGGACATGCATTGATTTGGTGGGATCATTTATAGAATACACGATACGGGAATGGAAAGGAAAATATCGGGGATTGGACAAATATGAAGAAGAAGTTACAAGACAAATTTATACCTGTAGACTACTCCCAAACCCTATTTTGTAGATTTTAGAATCTTTGACAAAAAGATCAAATCATTGGGGACTATACTAATGAATTCTACAAGCTATCCATTCAAGTGGAGCACAATGAGACGGAGGACCAAAAGGCTGCTAGGTATGTAAATGGCCTAAGTTTTGTTGTCTAAGATGAGATGAGTATGCATCACACTCTTACAGTGGAGGATGCATATCAAATGGCTCTCAAGGTAGAGGATAAATTGAAAAGGGTTAATAAAAGAGGTAAGAAGAGATTCACACCCTCTTCAGGTCAAGGTCGAAGTGGATCTAATTTTCTCAATGGAGAATCCTCAATACACCGCTAGACAAGAAGAAGGGCGAGAATATGAGAGGAAGAGGATACCAACGAGGTAGAGGTTACGGTGGTGGACAAAATGGGAATGATCCAAGAAGGTTGTATACCTATTATGGATATGGTGAGGAGGAGCACAGAGCATTTGAGTGTCCCCAATATGATGTCCAAGAAAGGGGGCAAGGAGGACAAGGAAGGGTCAATCTGGTTGAGATGGAAGAGCAGGATGAGGATGAAGTTGTTGCTGACATGGGGGAAGCACTTATGATAAGGAGGACACTAATTTCTCCTAAGAAAGAGAAGGTGCAGAGCAAAGCTAAGGGGCAAACCATAGATGGTGATGATTCTTGTCTATGAACGAACATCTTTCGAATAAGGTGTACATCAAGAGGGAAGGTATGTAACATTGTCATTGATGGTGGTAGCTGTGAGAATATGGTGTCAAATGTCATGGTTCATAAAATGAACCTAAAATGTGAAAAGCATCCTTATCCATATCACATATCATGGGTTAATAAAGGGAATGAGGTAACAATAGATCAAAGGTGTTTAATTAAATTTTTAATTGGGAGCACTTACAAGGATGAAGTGTGGTGTGATGTGATCCCGATGGATGCATGTCACATTTTTTTGGGAAGACCTTGGCAGTATGACAGGGATACTAACCATAATGGAAGAAAGAATACTTACACATTATGGAAGGATGGTGTAAAGGAAGTTCTTGTACCTTTGAAGGAGGATGGACCGAGTGAGAGCTTGTTGACAATGAAGGAGTTTCTTGCAGAGATCAAGGATGCTAGCTTCTATTATGCCTTAATAGCTAGGAAGCTAGAAATAGAGGAAGTGGTTATGCCTACAACAACAACGAAGTTACTAAGTGAATATAAATATGTCACACCAGAGGAGTTACCAGATAGGCTACCACCAAAGAGGGATATCTGGAATCACATAGATTTGATTCCAGGATCAACGCTCCCAAATCAGGCAACTTATCGGTTGAACTTGACACAAAATACAAAATTGAGTAGGCAAGTGATAGAGTTGATAAAGAAGGGATTAGTTAGGGAGAGTATGAGTCCATGTGCGAATCCAAAATTTTTGAACCCAAAGAAAGATGGTGACTGGTGGATGTGTGTAGATAGTAAAGCCATAAACAAGATCACAATAAAGTATTGGTATCCTATGCTGAGAGTGGATGACATGATGGATGGATTAGCTAGAGCTAAATACTTTAGTAAAATTGATCTACTGAGTGGCTACCACGAGATCAAAATTCAAGAAGGGGATGAATGGAAGACATCTTTTAAGACAAAATATGGGATGTACGAGTGGATGGTGATGCCATTTGGGTTGTCTAATGCACCTAGTACATTTATGCAGTTGATGAACATAGTACTGCGGGAATATAATGGTAAGTTTGTGGTTGTATATTTTGATGATATTTTGACTTATAGTAAAAGTGAAGAAGAGCATTTGTTACACCTGAAATTACTATTAGACGTGCTCAGGAAAGAGAAATTGTATGTTAACCTGAAGAAATGTAGATTTCGTTAGGATAGTTTAGTGTTTTTGGGATTTGTAATATCAAGAGATGGCATGAGGATGGATGATAAAAAAGTGAAGGCGATTCTGGAATGGCCTCTTCCATGAACTATAACAGAAGTAAGGAGCTTTCATGGCCTAGCTACCTTTTACAAAAAGTTCATCAGAAACTTCAATAGTATAGTTGCCCCTATAACTAAGTGCATGAAGGGGAAAGAGTTTGTATGGACTATGACAACAATATAGAGTTTTGAAATCTTGAAGAAGGCATCAGAAGCCCTTGTTCTAGTGCTACAAGATTTTAGTAAGGTGTTTGAGGTTGATTGTGATGCCTCATTTGTTGGAATTGGTGGTGTATTAAGTCAATAGAGCCAACCTATAGCATTTTCGATGAGAAGCTAAATGATGCAAGGAAGAATTATTCTACATATGATGTGGAATTTTATGCAATTGTGTAAGCATTGCAACATTGGAGGAACTACTTACTCTCAAAGGAGTTTGTATTTTTTACTGATCATGAAGCATTGAGGTATGTCAATTCTCATAAAATGTTAAATAATAAGCATGCCAAATGGGTTTCATTTTTTCAACAGTATACATTTGTCCTAAAACACAAGTCAGGCAAATAGAATAAGGTTGTTGATGCATTGAGTAGGAGAGTCTTGTTGTTGACCACTATGGAGAATGAAGTGGTAGGATTTGAGGGGATTAAAGATCTGTATGAATTTGATGTAGATTTTGGGAATATTGTGCAATAGTGCGGTAGAGGGTGAGTCCCGTACTATTTTTGAAGAGTATTTTTTACAGAATGGTTACTTATTTAATGGTAATCGATTATGCATTTCCAATAGCTCTGTGAGAGAGAACATCCTGAGGGAATTATATAGTGGGGGTTTGGCTAATCATTTTGGAGTAGCCAAAACTACCACTCTTGTAGAGAAGTACTATTAGCCAAAAATAAAGAGATACATAATCAGGTTTTTCTCTCGATGTAGATTATGTCAAATAGCTAAGGGCCATGCACAAAATACAGGGTTGTATATGCCACTATCGGTTCCTATAGGACCATGGACCGATATGAGTATGGATTTCGTGTTGGGGTTGCCCAAGACACAAAGGGGTAAGGATTCAATTTTTTTTATGGTAGACATATTTTCTAAAATGGTGCACTTCATTGCTTTCTAGAAAACTAATGATGCAACTAGGATTGTAGTCTTATTCTTTGATGAGGTTGTGCGGTTGCATGGTGTTCCAAAGACTATTAATTCTGATTGGGATACTAAGTTCTTGAGTCACTTTTGGAGGACGTGAAGAAGTTGAACACCAGTCTGCAGTTTAGTAGTGCTTGCCACCCACAGACCAATGGGCAAACAGAGGTAGTGAACAGAAGCTTGGGAAACCTCTTACGATGCATAGTTGGAGTAAAATCAAAACAATGGAATTTAACCTTGTCACAAGCCGAATTTGCATATAACAACTCAGTGAATAGGTCGACAGGTGAATTCTCTTTTAAAATTATTTATGGTTGAAATCTTAGAGGTGTATTAGATTTGGTTGAGTTACCAATTGGGGAACAAGTTAGTGATGATGTAGAAGCATTTCGCTGAGCATATCCAGAAAGTGCAAGAGTCAATGAAGGAAAAATAGGTAGTAATGCTCACTACAAAGAGTCTGTTGATGCACACAGAAGGGTGAAAATGTTTGAAGAGGGTGATATGGTCATGGTTCATCTTAGGAAAGAAATATTTCCTAAGGGTATGTATAACAAACTAAAACTTAAGAAATTTGGGCCATGTAGGATTTTGAAGAAGATCAATGATAACACCTATAAAGTGGAGTTACCCGATGAATTTGATATTTCACCTATCTTTAATGTTTCTGATTTATTTTAGTATCCTAGTACTACCGAGGATGGTGAATTACAAGAGATAGTAAATTGGGCATGACAAATGCCTAAGAAGAAAAAAGATAGAGTTGCATAGGTGCTTGATAAAAAGGTGATCACCACCAGACATGGGAGCTACAACAAATATCTAGTTAAGTGGGAAGGATTACCATAGTCGGGTAACACTTGGGTTTAAGAGTCAAAGCTAAAGAAAATTGATAACCAAAAGGTACAGGATTTCAATTCAGCTGAACTCATAGGAGCTGAGTTCTTTTTCACCAGAGGAGAATGATGCACCTTGCCGAAGCCATAACTTGTGAACCGTACGCCCGTTTGCCTTGAAATTTAACGGTGGTTCCACATGCATGTTCTACATTAGGATCATATTTTATGCACTTGACCCTCCAAAAATCATACTTTCAGGACCTAAATCCTCCATATAGTGTCCCAAAATTAGCTTTTAGTATAGGTTCCCAGATTTTTTAGGGTTTTTTTAATGTTAGAATTTTATTATCTTTTGTTATACCTTAAGTTGAGACCTAATATTTTAAATTAAGGTTCATTATTGTAAGAGGGATGTGTGCACAAAATTTGGGTGCAATCCGACTCATTTCTATTTTTAGCAATTTTTAGAAAAAAAGATATTTTTAGGGTTTCTTTAGGGTTTGTTTGGTTTTCAGTTGCTATAAGACGGATTGTATTCTTTTGGAGAAGGGGTGTGAATTTAGGAATGAGAAGAATATAAATTTTTAGGTTTCTTCCATTATATTGCATTTGTGTTATGTGATTGGAGTCCATTTTGTTGGTCTCTTGTTGCCTAAGTTTTATATCCTTAGAGCTTGTTGAGGGTTGGATGGGCATGTTGGTATTATGGTTAAGCTTCATCTAAGTTGGCCAATGTAGCCAAACTTGCTATTTTGAACCTTTGTAGAGCCTTGCAAGATAGTTTGGGTAGTTTCTACCTTGGTAGCTATGGAGAAGCTCTAGCTTTGGAGTCAACCTATGTGGTTTTAAGCACTATTAAACATCATTCCAACCTTGTCATGTGAGCTATTTCATTGTCTTTTATCCCTTAGTTGTAGTGCTAGTTGGCTTGAAGCACCTATGAGAGTCGAGAGTGATGGGGCATTGGTTTTTCTAGTTGAGTGAAGTTGTAGTTAGGGGTGGAGTATCTTGTAGTTAGAAGAACGTATAATTTCTACCTTTGAAGCGTGGATTGATGTTCACTTGCTATAAAGTATTAGGTTTCTTTGGGTTTGTTTTACTTGTTAGATCTCAAAGGATCGTGTGAGGTCTGCTATTATTGTGTGCTTCCTAGCTTTTGTTGGGCTGGTTATATTTTCAAGCAATGATCTATGCAATGTTGTAGGGATTATATATATCTATAGAGTGATGGCTTTTATTTTTAAAGAAGAGGATAGTGTTGTTTTTTTAATAAGGTTAAATTTAATGGGTTTTAACTATTGTTTGTTTTTTTTTTGAGAGATATATTTTTATAAATATAGTATTATCTTTATTTTAAATAAAATATTTGAGAGTTTTGTAGATAAGAATTATTTTTTTGAGGATTTAATGAATGGGAATTTATTTTTTTGGTTGTGGAATATGGATAAGGCCAAGAAATCCAAGGAGTTTACATTTGAAGAGAAGTATGGGATTCTCTCATTTAATCATTTTCTTAATATCCATATGTTATGCATTTTTGGATATGAGATTTGTATAGTAGGATGCATTTTCATATCATGAGCTATCTTGATCCCCTAAAATTACTTTCATAACTCCAGAAGATAAGATTCAAGTGAAAGATCCTAAGTAAATAAGGAAAGTTTTTGCTTATGATTTGAAAATATATTGAAATAAAAACCTTTTGAGTATTCTAGTATTTGGAGGAAGACTTGAATATATTGAAAATTTTGGCATTATGATTATATTGTTTCTAAAATATTACAGAATGAAATTTTTATTGTTTGAATCTTTAGTCTTTTGAATATATAGATAAAAGATAAATGGAATGATTTCATGCTGGTTTCTATGTTTGAAAGGATGAGTTAGATTAAAATTCATGGTTATAGTTTTTGAATCATTAATCATGTTCATTCTTTTAATAATATGATGATGAGGTGCTTCTAATTGTGTTATGTAAATTATTATGATGCCAGTATAGTAAAGTGTTACATTTAAGGATGCTTTAATATAGAACTTTGACTAAATGGATGTTTTATATTAGTATTATGTTTAGAGATTATTATTAGATATTAGCAAAATGTTCTACTTTTCTTAAAAGCATGTTAAGCATAGAAATTTATTTTTTAGTGGAAGAGATGTTATGGTTTTAACTTTTATAAGATTCTTGTATTTTGGGAGGGCTTGTGTGAGATTTTTATAAGCCATATTAGAACCATTGAGTTAAGAAGATAACCCAATTCTTGGAAGGAGTTATGATGATGCAATAACTAGGAAGATATGAATCCTGGAAGAAGTTGTGGTGATGGAATAACTAAGAATTTGCTAATCTGAGAGGATTTGTGATGATGCAATAACCAGATAATGGTGAATGGTACACCTTGAATGGTGAGGCTTAGATGTTCTAAAGCAATGAGGTCTTTGGAATTATTCACAAGGTATTATAGTAGCAGTACATTAAATTATGAATATTAGGTGATCTTGTTCATTACCAGGTGAGTAGTAATAGTCTTAGTTAGCCTACAAAGGTGTGGTTACTAAGCACTAAGGCATTGCACTAGAACAATTATACATAGATGGACATATGTAGGGCTTAGAAATAGGTGTATCCCTTTAAGTGTTATGGGATTTGAAGAATAATACCTCTATTCTTGTCAAGTTGTACTATATCAATGAGGTTATGGAAAAGGTGGAGAGACCACTATTGGCATCCTTTCTAAATGGTGAGGTTTAGGAAGGTGAACCTTAGAAATATAGAATGTTGGCCACTTCTATCCAATTGAGTATCATCTACAGTGATAGTAGATCAAAATGTGGTTATGCCTTATCAATACTAAAGTGTATTGGGTCTTCTTTGTGAACCATGCTTATAAAAAAAAAGTATATCTCTCTTGGTTTGGTTTGATGGATTGTTATATTTGGTATCAGATCTCTAGGTCATATGGCTAGAATATTCCATGGAGAAAACCTAGGTTAAGCCTTGAATTGATGAGACACTTTAGGGATAGTTAAATTTTTAGGGACCTTAACATGATCTAGGATAAGATGTGTATTGCATGTCGATTGGACTAGACAGACCAAGGAGTAAAAATCCTAGAGAGTATAGTTTCTTATTAGGTATTGTACCTTGCGGTGAGGCAAGTGTGGCCATGATTATTTTTAGGTGAGTGATAATGGTCTAAGTTAGTTCATGGCAAATGAAACTAACTGATTGTAAGTACAATTGGGAGATATTGTAACTTATCTAGCTCCTTTTTGTGGATAGGAGAAGGCACCTATTTTGAGAGGAGGATAATACAAGAACGTAGGACTATCTACATAAGAGGAAGATATAATAAAACATAAGTATGGAAGAACAATGGACTCCAAAAAGAAAAATAGGAGAATGGATTTCGATAAAAAATTTGGAAGGACAATGGATTTTAGTAAGAAAATTAGAAAAATAATGGACTCCAATGAGAGGGTGGAAGACCTTTCTTCTGTAGTTATGTCACTCAAAGAATAGATAGAACAACAATGGAAAATTATGAAAACCTTACTTAATAGGGAAACAAATAGCAGGGATACAAAGGGTAGATAGGAAGGGAATTCTATTAGAATAATCCATGAAGACAAAGCTCATATCAAGGATGAACTATCCAAGGACCTTTAGAATGTTAAGGTAGCTAAAATTAATGCAAGAGAAGGAGGTGGTGCAGCTAAATCATGGTTAAATGAGTTGGAAAATTTATTTTTCATGAAAAATATTCATATAAAACCCAAATTGTTTGGGCTATCCTTCATATTTAGGATGTAACCTTAAAATGGTGGAACACGTTCAAGGTAGGCAAAGGAATCCAAGTTGTGGACCTTAAATAGGATAGTTTTTTTAGGTCATTTAATAATATATTCCTATCAAATTAGTTTTATGTAGAAAATTTTGAGGAGTTTTCTATGCTCCAATAGAGTAGTTTATCTATGGAGGTATATCACCAAATATTCATTAAACTATTGAAATATATTCCTAAGTATGAGATAAATGAATAAACTGAAGGTGCATAAGTTCATCTTGGGGGTGGATTATAATATTTGGACATTAATTAAATTGCTCAGACCCAAAACCCCTCAAAAAGCTTATGATTTGGCCTGACAGGAAGAGGCCAATATACAAACTAAAACTACCTTCTTCAACTATGCAAGGTTAATAGAGGTAGATATATAGGAACTCAAGAAGATGAAGAGTGTAGGGTTTATGAGATGAGATAAGGAGAAAAAAATAAAAGTATAAGGAACCTTAAGTTTGGGAATAAGAACAATGGGAACCAATGAAATTATAAGAAGAAATTCTAGAAGAAGCATAATTTTAACCCTCAACCTTAGAAGCAGAACGATTCAATACAGAAAGAGGGAATATAGAAGAAAAGGCTAGAAAGATATCTGACACCTAGGATAGGTTGCTTCATTTATTGGGATCCTCATTATGCCAATAAGTGTCTCCAATGGCCAGAGTTAAGAAATAGAGTAGAGGAGAAACTACATAGAATATTTGCTACTATTGGAAGCCAAAACCTAGATGGACAAGCAACTCCTATGTTATTGAATGGTAAGTTGTTTAAAAATAATGTTAAAGATTTAATAGATAGTAGAGCTACAAATAGTTTTATTTCATAGTATTATTAGGGATATGCCAAAAAGATCTAGATTTTTGGCACAAGAGTGGAAAGTTGAGTATGGGTCTAGATAGACTTGCTTAGTGGATCAATGTTTACCTATAACCAAGATCACCTTACCCAATGGATCTACTATATGGTATTTAAATGTAGCACCGTTGCATGCTTTTGATATCATCCTAGGGATGGATTGGTTAAAGTCTCATAGAGCCCTAATCAACTTTCAAGATAGATGGATGGACTAAACTGATAAGGATAAAAAGAGGGTTACAATTTAGAGTAGGAAAGGGTATTTTAAACCATATTTTCTATTAAAGAAAGCAATTAAAAGATGTGGTATGTTGTATGTGGTGAAGATAAATAGCAAGATAAATGATAATGGGGATGAGGATATTTTTAAGAAACATTTAATTTTGCATGAATTTAGGGATGTATTTCTAGAATATCTCCTAGGTCTACCACATAAGAGTGAATTTGACTTCATCATTGAACTAATTCCTAGAGCCAAACCTATTGCAAGGATACCTTATAGAATAACACCTATTGACTTGTAAGAGTTAAAGGTACAACTTCAAGATTTATTGGGGAAATGTTTGACTAAACTTGGTGTGTCACCATAGGGAGCTCCAGTGTTATTTGTGAAAAAAAAGGATGGTTCCTTAAGATTGTACATAGAATATAGAATGTTGAATACCATTACCATCAAGAATAAGTATCCTTTGTCAAGGATGATGATATTTTTGATCAACTAAAATATACCACTATATTTTCAAAATATTGATTTGAGATTCAAATATCATGAGCTAAGAATTCATGAGAAGTATACTCACAAAAAACCCTTTAAGACTAGATGTGAAAATTATGAGTTCCAAATGTTACCATTTGGGTTGACAATGCATCAACTTTTACGAATCTGATGAATAGCGTGTTTTAAAAATATATGGATCAGTTTTTTTTGATATTTCTAGATGATATATTGATATATTCTCACACCAAAGAGGAAAATACAATTATTTGAGGTTAGTTTTAGAGGTGTTGAGGAAAAACCAACTTTATGAAAATTTGTCTAAATGTGAGTTCTATGCCTCACAAGTTCAATATTTAGGGCATATTATATTTGCAGAAGGGATTGTTTTAGATCTTAAAAAAATTGAGGCTATTATGAATTGGCTAGAACCTACAAATGTGTCAAAATTTAGAAGATTCATGGGGACCACTGGTTATTGTAAGCATTTTATGAAGGATTATTCAAATATTACCTATTCTATCACCAACCTTTAAATAAAGGGAAAATAATTCAAATGGTTAGATAAGTGTGAGATCACCTTTGAAACTTTGAAGAACAAGCTAACTACAACTCCAATTATCAAGATACTAGATCCTCTTAGGAATTTTATAGTATGTATGGATGCATCCTTAGAAGGTTTGGGTGGGGTGTTATCCTAGAATGAGGCTACAATAGCATATGAGTCTAGGAAAATCAAGAAGCATGAGTTGAATTATGTTACACATGACCTAGAATTGGTAGTAGTTGTGCATGCACTAAGGGTCTGGAGACACCATTTTTTGGGTAGACCATTTGATCTAAGGACAAATCACCAAAGTCTAAGGTATATATTTTCCTAACCTATGTTGAATGCAATATAGAGAAGGTGGATAGAGTTATTATTTAAATATAACTTTGGTATTGAGTATATCAAGGGAAATGAAAATAAGGTTGTTGATGCCTTAAGTAGGAGAAGGCATATAGCCACATTGACTTGGAGTCATGTAGAATTAATGGAAAAAATAAAGGAAATACAAATATAGGATCATTATTGTATTAAAATTTGGATAAAAATCAAGAGAAATATTAAAGAAACTAAGGATTTTAACATAAAATATGGACTTTAATGCTTCAAGGATAGGGTTGTTATACCCAAAAATAGTGATTTAAGGAGGATGATTATGCAAGAGATGAAAATTTATCCTTGTTCTACTCATATAGGAGGGGCAAAGATGAAAGAAAACATGAAAAAGTAATTTCTACTGGGTAGGAATAAAATAGGATATCACTAATTTTATTGCTAGATTCTTGGAGTGTCAAAAGGTTAAGGTAGAGCATCAACACCCAACAGGAAAATTATACTCACATGATATACCTACTCAAAAGTGGCAAGTTATATCCATGGATTTTATTATGGGTTTACGTAAGACTAGGTTTCAGAATGATGCAATACTTGTGGTAGTCAACAAGTTGACCAAGCTTTGCATATTTTATACCAAGAAACATCAAGGATTATGCACTGGTTGTGGCAAATAAGTTTATCAAGAAAATTTTTAGATTACAATGTTTTCTTGAGGTGATCATATCAGACAAATATTCTAGGTTTACATCAAAATTCTAGTAGGCTCTTCATCATGCAGTGGGCACTAAGTTGAATATTAGTTCTACATACCATCTAGAAATAGATGGGAAAATGGAGATGGTGAATGAAGCTATAGAATACATGCTTCACATGTATTGCATGGATCAAAATTCTAAGTGGGAAGAATTTTTGCATCTTGTTGAATTTACATATAATAATGGATAACATTCATCCTTAGGACTGACTCCATTTGAGGCCTTGTATGGAACAATATTTATAAAACCTCTATCATGGGATAATACATTGGATTGGGTGGTGATCATACTAGACACTATCAAAGATATGGATAAGCAACTTAGAGTGATTTGGCTAAGGCTCAAGGAAGTAGCCAATCACTAGAACAGCTATGTTGATCTAAATATATCACCAAGAGAATTCTCTATGGGAGACTGAGTTTTCTTGAGGGTAAGACCTATGAAAAGTTTCATCAAGTAAACTAAGTTTGATCCTTGTTATGTTGGGCTTTTTGAGATCATTGATAAGATTAGCACAGTAGCCTATAGGCTCACTTGGCCATATAACCTATTAAAAATCCATTATACTTTCCACATATCCCTGCTTAGGAAATATGTTGTTGATCCTTCTCACATTTGGAATTTTTTAAAAAAGTAAATGGTAGATACATTAGCCATTGAAGTGTGACTGATAAATATTCTAGGGTTTCATTCCAATATGTTGAGGAAATGAACCCTAGATCAATGTAAGGTCCAATGGGACCAATATTCTAAAAATTGTGCAACTTGGAAATATGTTGAGGAAATGAGAAAGCAATTCCCATATATTTTTTTGAATAAAATATATGTATTCTTATTTATAGGAAATACAAAGGACTAGCCTAAGGGGAGAAATATGTAAAGGCCCTCCTTGGCAAGAATTATTCTTGATATTTTATTTATGTATTGATGTGTGAATATCTAATTCATAATATCATTTTACATTACCAATATGTGTGGGTAGTTGCATTTTATGTTTTGATTATACTAATTTTGGAATATGGTACTACTAATGTATTTATAGGTTGAGGACCAGGCACTATCACTTGTGGATTGGTATGGAACAACCACCAGAGTTAATAATAATAAAGTGTAGATCAAGGATCTAAATGTAGAAATAGCACTACTGACTGGTATGATTTATCGCATGGGAGAAAGACATCCTAGGGCATGTGTAGATCAAGGATCTGATGATGAAAATGTACCTGAGGAACGTGGATCTAAGGTCTATGTAGAAGTAAAACTAGAGGGTCTGAAGGAATAAGGGCACAATTTTGAAAATCGGTTGATACAAGCTCTAGAGGGTCTTAAGGGGAATCGATATGGGATCAAGATCGAGGTTCCTGAGTATGTTGGTGGGTTGAAACTAGAGGAGTTGATTGATTGGATCAATAGCCTAGAAAAATATTTTGAATGGAGTAACCTTGTTGAAGAGAAGAAGGTTAAGCTCACATGCACAAAGTTAAAGGGACATGCATTGATTTGGTGGGATCATTTATAGAATACACGATACGGGAATGGAAAGGAAAATATCGGGGATTGGACAAATATGAAGAAGAAGTTACAAGACAAATTTATACCTGTAGACTACTCCCAAACCCTATTTTGTAGATTTTAGAATCTTTGACAAAAAGATCAAATCATTGGGGACTATACTAATGAATTCTACAAGCTATCCATTCAAGTGGAGCACAATGAGACGGAGGACCAAAAGGCTGCTAGGTATGTAAATGGCCTAAGTTTTGTTGTCTAAGATGAGATGAGTATGCATCGCACTCTTACAGTGGAGGATGCATATCAAATGGCTCTCAAGGTAGAGGATAAATTGAAAAGGGTTAATAAAAGAGGTAAGAAGAGATTCACACCCTCTTCAGGTCAAGGTCGAAGTGGATCTAATTTTCTCAATGGAGAATCCTCAATACCTGCTAGACAAGAAGAAGGGCAGAATATGAGAGGAAGAGGATACCAACGAGGTAGAGGTTACGGTGGTGGACAAAATGGGAATGATCCAAGAAGGTTGTATACCTATTATGGATATGGTGAGGAGGAGCACAGAGCATTTGAGTGTCCCCAATATGATGTCCAAGAAAGGGGGCAAGGAGGACAAGGAAGGGTCAATCTGGTTGAGATGGAAGAGCAGGATGAGGATGAAGTTGTTGCTGACATGGGGGAAGCACTTATGATAAGGAGGACACTGAATTCTCCTAAGAAAGAGAAGGTGCAGAGCAAAGCTAAGGGGAAAACCATAGATGGTGATGATTCTTGTCTATGAACGAACATCTTTCGAATAAGGTGTACATCAAGAGGGAAGGTATGTAACATTGTCATTGATGGTGGTAGCTATGAGAATATGGTGTCAAATGTCATGGTTGATAAAATGAACCTAAAATGTGAAAAGCATCCTTATCCATATCACATATGATGGGTTAATAAAGGGAATGAGGTAACAGTAGATCAAAGGTGTTTAATTAAATTTTTAGTTGGGAGCACTTACAAGGATGAAGTGTGGTGTGATGTGATCCCGATGGATGCATGTCACATTTTGTTGGGAAGACCTTGGCAGTATGACAGGGATACTAACCATAATGGAAGAAAGAATACTTACACATTATGGAAGGATGGTGTAAAGGAAGTTCTTGTACCTTTGAAGGAGGATGGACCGAGTGAGAGCTTGTTGACAATGAAGGAGTTTCTTGCAGAGATCAAGGATGCTAGCTTCTATTATGCCTTAATAGCTAGGAAGATAGAAATAGAGGAAGTGGTTATGCCTACAACAACAACGAAGTTACTAAGTGAATATAAATATGTCACACCAGAGGAGTTACCGGATAGGCTACCACCAAAGAGGGATATCTGGAATCACATAGATTTGATTCCAGGATCAACGCTCCCAAATCAGGCAGCTTATCGGTTGAACTTGACACAAAATACAAAATTGAGTAGGCAAGTGATAGAGTTGATAAAGAAGGGATTAATTAGGGAGAGTATGAGTCCATGTGCGACTCCAAAATTTTTGAACCCAAAGAAAGATGGTGACTGGTGGATGTGTGTAGATAGTAAAGCCATAAACAAGATCACAATAAAGTATTGGTATCCTATGCTGAGAGTGGATGACATGATGGATGGATTAGCTAGAGCTAAATACTTTAGTAAAATTGATCTGCTGAGTGGCTACTACCAGATCAAAATTCAAGAAGGGGATGAATGGAAGACATCTTTTAAGACAAAATATGGGATGTACGAGTGGATGGTGATGCCATTTGGGTTGTCTAATGCACCTAGTACATTTATGCAGTTGATGAACATAGTACTGCGGGAATATAATGGTAAGTTTGTGGTTGTATATTTTGATGATATTTTGACTTATAGTAAAAGTGAAGAAGAGCATTTGTTACACCTGAAATTACTATTAGACGTGCTCAGGAAAGAGAAATTGTATGTTAACCTGAAGAAATGTAGATTTCGTTAGGATAGTTTAGTGTTTTTGGGATTTGTAATATCAAGAGATGGCATGAGGATGGATGATAAAAAAGTGAAGGCGATTACGGAATGGCCTCTTCCATGAACTATAACGAAGTAAGGAGCTTTCATGGCCTAGCTACCTTTTACAAAAAGTTCATCAGAAACTTCAATAGTATAGTTGCCCCTATAACTAAGTGCATGAAGGGGAAAGAGTTTGTATGGACTACGACAACAATATAGAGTTTTGAAATCTTGAAGAAGGCATCAGAAGCCCTTGTTCTAGTGCTACAAGATTTTAGTAAGGTGTTTGAGGTTGATTGTGATGCCTCATTTGTTGGAATTGGTGGTGTATTAAGTCAATAGAGCCGACCTATAGCATTTTCAGTGAGAAGCTAAATGATGCAAGGAAGAATTATTCTACATATGATGTGGAATTTTATGCAATTGTGTAAGCATTGCAACATTGGAGGAACTACTTACTCTCAAAGGAGTTTGTATTTTTTACTGATCATGAAGCATTGAGGTATGTCAATTCTCATAAAATGTTAAATAATAAGCATGCCAAATGGGTTTCATTTTTTCAACAGTATACATTTGTCCTAAAACACAAGTCGGGAAAATAGAATAAGGTTGTTGATGCATTGAGTAGGAGAGTCTTGTTGTTGACCACTATGGAGAATGAAGTGGTAGGATTTGAGGGGATTAAAGATCTGTATGAATTTGATGTAGATTTTGGGAATATTGTGCAATAGTGCGGTAGAGGGTGAGTCCCGTACTATTTTTGAAGAGTATTTTTTACAGAATGGTTACTTATTTAAGGGTAATCGATTATGCATTTCCAATAGCTCTGTGAGAGAGAACATCCTGAGGGAATTATATAGTGGGGGTTTGGCTAATCATTTTGGAGTAGCCAAAACTACCACTCTTGTAGAGAAGTACTATTAGCCAAAAATAAAGAGATACATAATCAGGTTTTTCTCTCGATGTAGATTATGTCAAATAGCTAAGGGCCATGCACAAAATACAGGGTTGTATATGCCACTATCGGTTCCTATAGGACCATGGACCGATATGAGTATGGATTTCGTGTTGGGGTTGCCCAAGACACAAAGGGGTAAGGATTCAATTTTTTTTATGGTAGACATATTTTCTAAAATGGTGCACTTCATTGCTTTCTAGAAAACTAATGATGCAACTAGGATTGTAGTCTTATTCTTTGATGAGGTTGTGCGGTTGCATGGTGTTCCAAAGACTATTACTTCTGATTGGGATACTAAGTTCTTGAGTCACTTTTGGAGGACGTGAAGAAGTTGAACACCAGTCTGCAGTTTAGTAGTGCTTGCCACCCACAGACCAATGGGCAAACAGAGGTAGTGAACAGAATCTTGGGAAACCTCTTACGATGCATAGTTGGAGTAAAATCAAAACAATGGAATTTAACCTTGTCACAAGCCGAATTTGCATATAACAACTCAGTGAATAGGTCGACAGGTGAATTCTATTTTAAAATTATTTATGGTTGAAATCTTAGAGGTGTATTAGATTTGGTTGAGTTACCAATTGGGGAACAAGTTAGTGATGATGTAGAAGCATTTGCTGAGCATATCCAGAAAGTGCAAGAGTCAATGAAGGAAAAATAGGTAGTAATGCTCACTACAAAGAGTCTGTTGATGCACACAGAAGGGTGAAAATGTTTGAAGAGGGTGATATGGTCATGGTTCATCTTAGGAAAGAAATATTTCCTAAGGGTATGTATAACAAACTAAAACTTAAGAAATTTGGGCCATGTAGGATTTTGAAGAAGATCAATGATAACACCTATAAAGTGGAGTTACCCGATGAATTTGATATTTCACCTATCTTTAATGTTTCTGATTTATTTTAGTATCCTAGTACTAACGAGGATGGTGAATTACAAGAGATAGTAAATTGGGCATGGCAAATGCCTAAGAAGAAAAAAGATAGATTTGCATAGGTGCTTGATAAAAAGTTGATCACCACCAGACATGGGAGCTACAACAGATATCTAGTTAAGTGGGAAGGATTACCATAGTCGGGTAACACTTGGGTTTAAGAGTCAAAGCTAAAGAAAATTGATAACCAAAAGGTACAGGGATTTCAATTCAGCTGAACTCATAGGAGCTGAGTTCTTTTTCACCAGAGGAGAATGATGCACCTTGCCGAAGCCATAACTTGTGAACCGTACGCCCGTTTGCCTTGAAATTTAACAGGTGGTTCCACATGCATGTTCTACATTAGGATCATATTTTATGCACTTGACCCTCCAAAAATCATACTTTCAGGACCTAAATCCTCCATATAGTGTCCCAAAATTAGCTTTTAGAATAGGTTCCCAGATTTTTTAGGGTTTTTTTAATGTTAGAATTTTATTATCTTTTGTTATACCTTAAGTTGAGACCTAATATTTTAAATTAAGGTTCATTATTGTAAGAGGGATGTGTGCACAAAATTTGGGTGCAATCCGACTCATTTCTATTTTTAGCAATTTTTAGAAAAAAGATATTTTTAGGGTTTCTTTAGGGTTTCTTTGGTTTTCGGTTGCTATAAGATTGATTGTATTCTTTTGGAGAAGGGGTGTGAATTTAGGAATGAGAAGAATATAAATTTTTAGGTTTCTTCCATTATATTGCATTTGTGTTATGTGATTGGAGTCCATTTTGTTGGTCTCTTGTTGCCTAAGTTTTATATCCTTAGAGCTTGTTGAGGGTTGGATGGGCATGTTGGTATTATGGTTAAGCTTCATCTAAGTTGGCCAATGTAGCCAAACTTGCTATTTTGAACCTTTGTAGAGCCTTGCAAGATAGTTTGGGTAGTTTCTACCTTGGTAGATATGGAGAAGCTCTAGCTTTGGAGTCAACCTATGTGGTTTTAAGCACTATTAAACATCATTCCAACCTTGTCATGTGAGCTATTTCATTGTCTTTTATCCCTTAGTTGTAGTGCTAGTTGGCTTGAAGCACCTATGAGAGTCGAGAGTGATGGGGCATTGGTTTTTCTAGTTGAGTGAAGTTGTAGTTAGGGGTGGAGTATCTTGTAGTTAGAAGAACGTATAATTTCTACCTTTGAAGCGTGGATTGATGTTCACTTGCTATAAAGCATTAGGTTTCTTTGGGTTTGTTTTACTTGTTAGATCTCAAAGGATCGTGTGAGGTCTGCTATTATTGTGTGCTTCCTAGCTTTTGTTGGGCTGGTTATATTTTCAAGCAATGATCTATGCAATGTTGTAGGGATTATATATATCTATAGAGTGATGGCTTTTATTTTTAAAGAAGAGGATAGTGTTGTTTTTTTAATAAGGTTAAATTTAATGGGTTTTAACTATTGTTTGTTTTTTTTTTGAGAGATATATTTTTATAAATATAGTATTATCTTTATTTTAAATAAAATATTTGAGAGTTTTGTAGATAAGAATTATTTTTTTGAGGATTTAATGAATGGGAATTTATTTTTTTGGTTGTGGAATATGGATAAGGCCAAGAAATCCAAGGAGTTTACATTTGAAGAGAAGTATGGGATTCTCTCATTTAATCATTTTCTTAATATCCATATGTTATGCATTTTTGGATATGAGATTTGTATAGTAGGATGCATTTTCATATCATGAGCTATCTTGATCCCCTAAAATTACTTTCATAACTCCAGAAGATAAGATTCAAGTGAAAGATCCTAAGTAAATAAGGAAAGTTTTTGCTTATGATTTGAAAATATATTGAAATAAAAACCTTTTGAGTATTCTAGTATTTGGAGGAAGACTTGAATATATTGAAAATTTTGGCATTATGATTATATTGTTTCTAAAATATTACAGAATGAAATTTTTATTGTTTGAATCTTTAGTCTTTTGAATATATAGATAAAAGATAAATGGAATGATTTCATGCTGGTTTCTATGTTTGAAAGGATGAGTTAGATTAAAATTCATGGTTATAGTTTTTGAATCATTAATCATGTTCATTCTTTTAATAATATGATGATGAGGTGCTTCTAATTGTGTTATGTAAATTATTATGATGCCAGTATAGTAAAGTGTTACATTTAAGGATGCTTTAATATAGAACTTTGACTAAATGGATGTTTTATATTAGTATTATGTTTAGAGATTATTATTAGATATTAGCAAAATGTTCTACTTTTCTTAAAAGCATGTTAAGCATAGAAATTTATTTTTTAGTGGAAGAGATGTTATGGTTTTAACTTTTATAAGATTCTTGTATTTTGGGAGGGCTTGTGTGAGATTTTTATAAGCCATATTAGAACCATTGAGTTAAGAAGATAACCCAATTCTTGGAAGGAGTTATGATGATGCAATAACTAGGAAGATATGAATCCTGGAAGAAGTTGTGGTGATGGAATAACTAAGAATTTGCTAATCTGAGAGGATTTGTGATGATGCAATAACCAGATAATGGTGAATGGTACACCTTGAATGGTGAGGCTTAGATGTTCTAAAGCAATGAGGTCTTTGGAATTATTCACAAGGTATTATAGTAGCAGTACATTAAATTATGAATATTAGGTGATCTTGTTCATTACCAGGTGAGTAGTAATAGTCTTAGTTAGCCTACAAAGGTGTGGTTACTAAGCACTAAGGCATTGCACTAGAACAATTATACATAGATGGACATATGTAGGGCTTAGAAATAGGTGTATCCCTTTAAGTGTTATGGGATTTGAAGAATAATACCTCTATTCTTGTCAAGTTGTACTATATCAATGAGGTTATGGAAAAGGTGGAGAGACCACTATTGGCATCCTTTCTAAATGGTGAGGTTTAGGAAGGTGAACCTTAGAAATATAGAATGTTGGCCACTTCTATCCAATTGAGTATCATCTACAGTGATAGTAGATCAAAATGTGGTTATGCCTTATCAATACTAAAGTGTATTGGGTCTTCTTTGTGAACCATGCTTATAAAAAAAAAGTATATCTCTCTTGGTTTGGTTTGATGGATTGTTATATTTGGTATCAGATCTCTAGGTCATATGGCTAGAATATTCCATGGAGAAAACCTAGGTTAAGCCTTGAATTGATGAGACACTTTAGGGATAGTTAAATTTTTAGGGACCTTAACATGATCTAGGATAAGATGTGTATTGCATGTCGATTGGACTAGACAGACCAAGGAGTAAAAATCCTAGAGAGTATAGTTTCTTATTAGGTATTGTACCTTGCGGTGAGGCAAGTGTGGCCATGATTATTTTTAGGTGAGTGATAATGGTCTAAGTTAGTTCATGGCAAATGAAACTAACTGATTGTAAGTACAATTGGGAGATATTGTAACTTATCTAGCTCCTTTTTGTGGATAGGAGAAGGCACCTATTTTGAGAGGAGGATAATACAAGAACGTAGGACTATCTACATAAGAGGAAGATATAATAAAACATAAGTATGGAAGAACAATGGACTCCAAAAAGAAAAATAGGAGAATGGATTTCGATAAAAAATTTGGAAGGACAATGGATTTTAGTAAGAAAATTAGAAAAATAATGGACTCCAATGAGAGGGTGGAAGACCTTTCTTCTGTAGTTATGTCACTCAAAGAATAGATAGAACAACAATGGAAAATTATGAAAACCTTACTTAATAGGGAAACAAATAGCAGGGATACAAAGGGTAGATAGGAAGGGAATTCTATTAGAATAATCCATGAAGACAAAGCTCATATCAAGGATGAACTATCCAAGGACCTTTAGAATGTTAAGGTAGCTAAAATTAATGCAAGAGAAGGAGGTGGTGCAGCTAAATCATGGTTAAATGAGTTGGAAAATTTATTTTTCATGAAAAATATTCATATAAAACCCAAATTGTTTGGGCTATCCTTCATATTTAGGATGTAACCTTAAAATGGTGGAACACGTTCAAGGTAGGCAAAGGAATCCAAGTTGTGGACCTTAAATAGGATAGTTTTTTTAGGTCATTTAATAATATATTCCTATCAAATTAGTTTTATGTAGAAAATTTTGAGGAGTTTTCTATGCTCCAATAGAGTAGTTTATCTATGGAGGTATATCACCAAATATTCATTAAACTATTGAAATATATTCCTAAGTATGAGATAAATGAATAAACTGAAGGTGCATAAGTTCATCTTGGGGGTGGATTATAATATTTGGACATTAATTAAATTGCTCAGACCCAAAACCCCTCAAAAAGCTTATGATTTGGCCTGACAGGAAGAGGCCAATATACAAACTAAAACTACTTTCTTCAACTATGCAAGGTTAATAGAGGTAGATATATAGGAACTCAAGAAGATGAAGAGTGTAGGGTTTATGAGATGAGATAAGGAGAAAAAAATAAAAGTATAAGGAACCTTAAGTTTGGGAATAAGAACAATGGGAACCAATGAAATTATAAGAAGAAATTCTAGAAGAAGCATAATTTTAACCCTCAACCTTAGAAGCAGAACGATTCAATACAGAAAGAGGGAATATAGAAGAAAAGGCTAGAAAGATATCTGACACCTAGGATAGGTTGCTTCATTTATTGGGATCCTCATTATGCCAATAAGTGTCTCCAATGGCCAGAGTTAAGAAATAGAGTAGAGGAGAAACTACATAGAATATTTGCTACTATTGGAAGCCAAAACCTAGATGGACAAGCAACTCCTATGTTATTGAATGGTAAGTTGTTTAAAAATAATGTTAAAGATTTAATAGATAGTAGAGCTACAAATAGTTTTATTTCATAGTATTATTAGGGATATGCCAAAAAGATCTAGATTTTTGGCACAAGAGTGGAAAGTTGAGTATGGGTCTAGATAGACTTGCTTAGTGGATCAATGTTTACCTATAACCAAGATCACCTTACCCAATGGATCTACTATATGGTATTTAAATGTAGCACCGTTGCATGCTTTTGATATCATCCTAGGGATGGATTGGTTAAAGTCTCATAGAGCCCTAATCAACTTTCAAGATAGATGGATGGACTAAACTGATAAGGATAAAAAGAGGGTTACAATTTAGAGTAGGAAAGGGTATTTTAAACCATATTTTCTATTAAAGAAAGCAATTAAAAGATGTGGTATGTTGTATGTGGTGAAGATAAATAGCAAGATAAATGATAATGGGGATGAGGATATTTTTAAGAAACATTTAATTTTGCATGAATTTAGGGATGTATTTCTAGAATATCTCCTAGGTCTACCACATAAGAGTGAATTTGACTTCATCATTGAACTAATTCCTAGAGCCAAGCCTATTGCAAGGATACCTTATAGAATAACACCTATTGACTTGTAAGAGTTAAAGGTACAACTTCAAGATTTATTGGGGAAATGTTTGACTAAACTTGGTGTGTCACCATAGGGAGCTCCAGTGTTATTTGTGAAAAAAAAGGATGGTTCCTTAAGATTGTACATAGAATATAGAATGTTGAATACCATTACCATCAAGAATAAGTATCCTTTGTCAAGGATGATGATATTTTTGATCAACTAAAATATACCACTATATTTTCAAAAGATTGATTTGAGATTCAAATATCATGAGCTAAGAATTCATGAGAAGTATACTCACAAAAAACCCTTTAAGACTAGCTGTGAAAATTATGAGTTCCAAATGTTACCATTTGGGTTGACAATGCATCAACTTTTACGAATCTGATGAATAGCGTGTTTTAAAAATATATGGATCAGTTTTTTTTGATATTTCTAGATGATATATTGATATATTCTCACACCAAAGAGGAAAATACAAATATTTGAGGTTAGTTTTAGAGGTGTTGAGGAAAAACCAACTTTATGAAAATTTGTCTAAATGTGAGTTCTATGCCTCACAAGTTCAATATTTAGGGCATATTATATTTGCAGAAGGGATTGTTTTAGATCTTAAAAAAATTGAGGCTATTATGAATTGGCTAGAACCTACAAATGTGTCAAAATTTAGAAGATTCATGGGGACCACTGGTTATTGTAAGAATTTTATGAAGGATTATTCAAATATTACCTATTCTATCACCAACCTTTAAATAAAGGGAAAATAATTCAAATGGTTAGATAAGTGTGAGATCACCTTTGAAACTTTGAAGAACAAGCTAACTACAACTCCAATTATCAAGATACTAGATCCTCTTAGGAATTTTATAGTATGTATGGATGCATCCTTAGAAGGTTTGGGTGGGGTGTTATCCTAGAATGAGGCTACAATTGCATATGGGTCTAGGAAAATCAAGAAGCATGAGTTGAATTATGTTACACATGACCTAGAATTGGTAGTAGTTGTGCATGCACTAAGGGTCTGGAGACACCATTTTTTGGGTAGACCATTTGATCTAAGGACAAATCACCAAATTCTAAGGTATATATTTTCCTAACCTATGTTGAATGCAATATAGAGAAGGTGGATAGAGTTATTATTTAAATATAACTTTGGTATTGAGTATATCAAGGGAAATGAAAATAAGGTTGTTGATGCCTTAAGTAGGAGAAGGCATATAGCCACATTGACCTGGAGTCATGTAGAATTAATGGAAAAAATAAAGGAAATACAAATATAGGATCATTATTGTATTAAAATTTGGATAAAAATCAAGAGAAATATTAAAGAAACTAAGGATTTTAACATAAAATATGGACTTTAATGCTTCAAGGATAGGGTTGTTATACCCAAAAATAGTGATTTAAGGAGGATGATTATGCAAGAGATGAAAATTTATCCTTGTTCTACTCATATAGGAGGGGCAAAGATGAAAGAAAACATGAAAAAGTAATTTCTACTGGGTAGGAATAAAATAGGATATCACTAATTTTATTGCTAGATTCTTGGAGTGTCAAAAGGTTAAGGTAGAGCATCAACACCCAACAGGAAAATTATACTCACATGATATACCTACTCAAAAGTGGCAAGTTATATCCATGGATTTTATTATGGGTTTACGTAAGACTAGGTTTCAGAATGATGCAATACTTGTGGTAGTCAACAAGTTGACCAAGCTTTGCATATTTTATACCAAGAAACATCAAGGATTATGCACTGGTTGTGGCAAATAAGTTTATCAAGAAAATTTTTAGATTACAATGTTTTCTTGAGGTGATCATATCAGACAAATATTCTAGGTTTACATCAAAATTCTAGTAGGCTCTTCATCATGCAGTGGGCACTAAGTTGAATATTAGTTCTACATACCATCTAGAAATAGATGGGAAAATGGAGATGGTGAATGAAGCTATAGAATACATGCTTCACATGTATTGCATGGATCAAAATTCTAAGTGGGAAGAATTTTTGCATCTTGTTGAATTTACATATAATAATGGATAACATTCATCCTTAGGAATGACTCCATTTGAGGCCTTGTATGGAACAATATTTATAAAACCTCTATCATGGGATAATACATTGGATTGGGTGGTGATCATACTAGACACTATCAAAGATATGGATAAGCAACTTAGAGTGATTTTGCTAAGGCTCAAGGAAGTAGCCAATCACTAGAACAGCTATGTTGATCTAAATATATCACCAAGAGAATTCTCTATGGGAGACTGAGTTTTCTTGAGGGTAAGACCTATGAAAAGTTTCATCAAGTAAACTAAGTTTGATCCTTGTTATGTTGGGCTTTTTGAGATCATTGATAAGATTAGCACAGTAGCCTATAGGATCACTTGGCCATATAACCTATTAAAAATCCATTATACTTTCCACATATCCCTGCTTAGGAAATATGTTGTTGATCCTTCTCACATTTGGAATTTTTTAAAAAAGTAAATGGTAGATACATTAGCCATTGAAGTGTGACTGATAAATATTCTAGGGTTTCATTCCAATATGTTGAGGAAATGAACCCTAGATCAATGTAAGGTCCAGTGGGACCAATATTCTAAAAATTGTGCAACTTGGAAATATGTTGAGGAAATGAGAAAGCAATTCCCATATATTTTTTTGAATAAAATATATGTATTCTTATTTATAGGAAATACAAAGGACTAGACTAAGGGGAGAAATATGTAAAGGCCCTCCTTGGCAAGAATTATTCTTGATATTTTATTTATGTATTGATGTGTGAATATCTAATTGATAATATCATTTTACGTTACCAATATGTGTGGGTAGTTGCATTTTATGTTTTGATTATACTAATTTTGGAATATGGTACTACTAATGTATTTATAGGTTGAGGACCAGGCACTATCACTTGTGGATTGGTATGGAACAACCACCAGAGTTGAGAGAAAAATAAAAAATTATGGATGACATTCTCATCAATAGCTCAAGGGTAAAAGAGAACCCTTCATATAGATGCATTGCATATATGTATGTTGATTTGATATACCTTTTGGCAAGGAGGTTATTATTTGAGCAAAAGAGCCTTCATTAGTAGGAGGATGATAATGTTATAGTTACCATAAAACCTCCTACTTAAGGACAACTTGTGCTTATTAATGAGTTACTTTTTGGATGCTTATTGAGGTGTGAATTTGTAGTATTAATAATAAAGTGATATTATTAGTACTTGGGCTATTAATATCAATGTTAATGGTTAATATTAACATCCGATATTAATTAGTATATTACCCTATGGTTAGTAATTAGCACTAACATAGGAGATAATAATGTTATTTCAAGGGTCAAATGGATAGCTTTTCTAATGTTTTGCATAATAAGTATTAATAGGCTTGCTCTAATTTAAATTAGTTATCTTTTTAAAAGATAGCGAGATTTTAATCTATATTAATTGGAAAATAAAAGGAGTGGCAATTTTTGTAGTAATTTTGAAAGGTGGTGGCATGAGAAACCTTCTTGTAACATAGCAAGGGGACATTAATTTTGCATGCAAGAAGGAATGACTTCTTCATTGGTATTCCTTGGGCTCTTTAGTAATATATGGGTAAGATATTGTCTGGTTTTGGTTGGTGAGTTGAAGAGAAGATGAGAGCACAAAAGTAGAGAGCAAGGAGCATAACATCGAAGGAGGAGAATAATATAGATAATTCAAACAGAGTTATAAACCTCATGTGATATATGCAATTAGTGTATGCATTATTAAATGTACTTGTTCATGCTTACATTAGATTTGATTAATCTAAATGTTTTTGGGCTTAATCTCTTTTATATGTGTATTTGAGTTCTTTGGATCTTTTCAACTTGAGAAGCTTAGCCTTGCTGGCCAAGTTGTCTATCCTTAGATCTTGTTGAGGACTAGATGGGCATGTTGATATTGTGGTTAAGCTTCATCTAAGTCCATGGACAAGGCTCAAGTATTTTGAAGTAGTGAGGTCTTTGTAATCATTCACAAGGTAGTACCATGGTGGTACCTTAAATGATGAGAATCAAGTGATAATATCCATTACTAGATTAGTGGTAATGGCCTTAGTTAGCCCATGGAGGTATGGTAACTAAGCACTAAGGAATTATGCCAAAATAATTCTATATAGATGGACGTATGTAGGGTTTGGGAATAGGCATCTCACTTTAAGTGTTATAGGCCTTAAAGGATAATCCCTATAGTATGGTCAAGTTGTCCTATATCGATGAATTTATGGGAAAGGTGGGGGTACCACTATTGGTGTCCTTTCTAAACAATGAGGTTTAGGAAGGTAAACCATAAAAATATGGGATGTTGGCCACTCATATCCACTTGAGTATCATCTATAGTGATAATAGCTCAAAATATGGCTATGCCTTATCAATACTAAAATGTATTGGGTCTTATTTGTTAACCTTGCTTTTAAAAAAAATTGTATATCTATCTTGGTTTGGTTTGGTATATTGTTACAAATCATATGTCACACTAGCATGCAAAATTTTCCATCATCCCTAGGGGAGTGGTCTCAAATATGCGAGACCACCATACATGATTTGCATGGGGGCCACTAATCCTTACACACTTATACAAGACATTTTACAAGTTCATATACAAGGAGGGCCATGGGTTCACATGTGGGACCCTATTATAGGTTTGATGTTGGGAGCACATAGTGATGAGGTGACCATAAGGACTACCAAGGATCATTCTAGATGGTAAGAGTCCAAAAACCTACTAATGTGCCCATAATTTCTATCATAGAAAATAAGCTTTTATTGGATCCTTAGCATTGGCATAGAGGGTGGTACACAATATGAGGCTAAAAAAGATGATCTAGAGACCACAACATTAGCACCTAGGGTGGATTGGAGCTAGCATGAATCTAATAAATATTTTGGGTTGTAATTGATTAGGATGAGCAAGAGGTACACCATTTTGGTTTGGTACAGAGGTAGTTTTACCTAGTATAGTAGCAACAACAAATGGGGGAATTTTAGTATAGGTAGATGGTGAGGGATTTAGCAAGAGTAGGGGATAACTAGACCCTACTAGTTTTATTGAGGAGGATATATATGACCCTATTTTCATTGATCTAGGTGTAGATGATCTTATGGTGGCCTTAGGATACCAATTTTGGTATAAGTTGATCAATCCAACAAGGATTTACCCACCCAGACCTATCCAGAGGTGATAAATCATGAGCATCAGTATGCTATAGGCATATCAACAAGTGACTCGACATATAGAGGAGAGGAGTAGGGAGGTGAGACAACCTAGGTAGACTTGGGTGGAGGTGAGGATTGTGAGCCTCATCATTATTAGGGTGGAATTTCAAATGATAGTCTCATTATGTGAAGAGAACATAGGATTTACTCTCATGTAGATGGAGGCAGGTCCTAATGGGATAGTAGGTCAATAGAAATCTACAATAGAGAGGGATGCACTATGAGTTAAGGTGATTTGGATCTATATATAGGTGGATGAGTTGATGGTGGATAGGGATTGCATCCTAGAAAATAAGGCCATGAACTAAAAAAAAGGGATGATCAATTAGATCATCATTAAGAATAATCTAATGGTGATTGAGTGAGACTAGCTAGCTATAGAGTGAGATATAATGAGTGTGGAGTCTAATTGGTTGTAGGGAGATATGGCTAGGTTGGACCAAGATAAGTATTAGGATAGAGTAGAGGGAATGGCAAAGGATAAACTATTAGGAGTGTGGGAGTACCTATAGAAATTTAGAGAGAAAATTATGTACTATCGACTATTGTATAACTGGGCCATACCTAAGGGGTAGAGACTATCGTCACTACCATTATGTTGATATCGAATCTAGAGATACTTAATAACATAGAAAAGAACTATCTCATAGTCCATGGACATGCCACCATTGAGGCCACCAACAACAAGAGGAGTAGGTGATTTGAGTTCACATCCATAGGGGGAGGATGATATGCCAATTTTTTATTATGGCATACTTCCTAAGAGGGATGGAGAAGATGGCTAAGTGTGCCAATTTTAGTTTATGGTACACTGGCACGTTAGATATGATATACCACTTTGATGATATCTATGATACAGAGGGATTTTTAATTGAGATTATGATGAAGTGAGTTAGCATGCATTTATTTATGGGTTTTTAATTGATTTAAATTTTTTTTGGTGATGATTTTGACATGATATAGGAATGATGAAGAAAAAATGAGAATAAAGAAAATAGGAAGAAGTTGAAAATAGGTCAACACAAGTGTGAATAAGTGGTTAGGTAGTGAGACCATGATCAACGTAGGTCGCACAGGACCAATGTGACAAAGACCAACATAATCCTAAGCAAAATATGATAGGGGATCTAGATATGACCCATATATATATATATATATATATATATATATATATATATATATATATATATATATATATATAATTATATATATATATATATATATAGATAGATAGATAGATAGTGGCCATGAAGGCCTATATATAGTAGTTATATATGATGGTTTATGGCCAATTAAAGCCTAAGATGGTTAGCAACCAGTCAAGGTCTAAAATAAGCATCGACTATTTAAGGTCTATATAAGCAAAGAGGTAACCAATTAAGGTCTATGTTAATATATGTATACAATATAGTAAATATGAACAATAGAAAATAACCAACTAGGGCCTAAGATGGACAATGACCAATTAAGGTCTAAAATGAGCAGTGACTAGTTAAGGTCTAAAATGATCAAAGGAGTGATCAATTAAGGTTTATGAACTTATGATATGCATACGAATATACAAAATATGTACAGTATACTTTTATATGTATAAAATATATACAATATGAGCATGATGAGCCTTGAGGGCTGATGCAAATAATGAAGATCATAGTAGAAAAGATATGTAAAGGAAGATAATATGTAGAAGGGGTTCTAACAATTAGAATCCATCAAATTCACTAGATAGACATGTGTAGAGATGCAAAATAGTCATGGGAGGTAATAGGTTCCAACCTATGGGAACACATGACATATAAAAAAGATCATTCAAGGGGTAAATGAGAGATGTTTGAAGGATATCCAACAACTTATTATTATGTGGTTATACACAAATATTAAGGAGTGAGTATATCCTACTTTTATTCTATCATTAGCAAGAAGAATGAATAAAAAGGGTATTAAATCAAAATCATTATGTAAAGGGAAAAAAAGATATAAAGGTAAGATAACTCAACTATATAAAAATTAAGAGGTAAGAATACCTTACTTCCATGCACTTGATAAGACCAAAATATGAGAAGAGAAAGAAAAGGATAAAGTTTCCTAGCTAACATCTTGATAGCCAAGAGATGTTCATAGAATAACTAATGGTCACATGAACATCATAAAATAATATTTATGTGGTATCTAGCCTATCCTATGAGTTCTTCTCAACAACCAAAAGGTTAATGAGGATTGCAAGAGAAACAAAGAGGGATTGATTGATCATCCTTGCATGCTACCATAGTTCATTTTGTTTTATTGATTGTATAACAAGCAAGAGTACTTAATAAATTAAAGTCTAGTGACCTATAATAGTTTTTAGGGAGGGTGATCAAAATATGCATAAATAGAAGAGAGGAAGAAATTACTACGAAATAAGAGTGGAAAGAAAAATGATGATTAAATTTGAAGGAGGTGAAATAGAGGTTATTATTGACCATCTCATAACCAAATAAGATGAAGAAAACATGCTTATACTAAGAGGGGGGCTGAATAGTATAAGATCAACTTTTACTTTTCTTTCCCAAACAATATTATCCAATATTATAAATGGCAATATCAATAGCAGTAATCAAAGCAATACACAAATAATCACACAAATGAGAGACACAAATTTGACATGGTTCACCCAATGTGGATTACATCCATGGAGAAGATTTTTCTTCTAAATTTTCTCAACAAATCTCTTGGGAATCAATTCCCTATTAAATTGTTTATGGAACTCTATCCAAAGGAGACACCAATCCCCTATGCTCTTATTTGTGGATCTCTCTCCATAGGAGAAATATTTTACCTTTGCTCCCATTCATGGATCTCTCTACATGAAAAATCTTTCCCCTTTGCTCTGGTTCATGGATCTCTCTCCATAGGAGAAATAGTTCCCCTTTGCTCTGGTTGGTGGATCTCTCTCCACAGGAGAACTCTTTTTTCTTTAATCTAGTTTGTAGATATCTCCATAGGAGAACTCTTTCCCCTTTTATAGCACAAATATCTCAATCTCTTTCAAAAATGGAAACACAACTTGTTTCACAATCCTTAAATCAAATATTTCCAACAATACACACTAATCAATCCTTTTATCTCCACCTTATAATTCTGAAATATTTCAACCAAACACCTTAAATAAAGAGTGATATAACCATACCTCTTTGATGAAGGAGCTCTCTCAAAAACCTATCTCAAGATGTCTTTCTTATGCCACTTTCAAGGGTTAGTTATCATAACACTTTTCAAACCAACCATAACATCTTTCCTCAAAATTTGCTCATAAAAATATTTAATATCAAGACATAATTTTGATCATAACCAAGCCCTCTTAATATTTATCTTTATCAAAAATTACACACAAAAAATTAAATCATAACAATACCTTATCACTCCTACTTATAACATCCACTTATAATTCAATATCACAATTTAATATCCCTAAGTGCATGCCATACATCAATTTATTTCCAAACACCTTATTGCTCCTTTCTTTCAAAAATATATTTCAAATTTATAAAACATAACCATATTCTAACATATCATTATGTCCTTAAAACATTTAAAATTTAAACCATTGCCCTTATGTCTCCCTAAACAATATAATAAGCACTTTTAATTACCAAAAATAAAAACCTTATGCCTCCCTTGTTAAGTGCTAAGCATACCTCAGTATAAATTTTTGTTTGCCCTTACCTGCATCTGTCACTGCTGCCACCAGGATTCGAACACTCAAACTCATGGTGCCCATGCTCTAGAATGATATAGAGTACAACTGGGCTGGCCCCATGAATAGAATAAAATATACACCAAAAGCCTTTATGCCTTCCTCTCTGTCCAAAGGGATTCACAAAAACTTACTGCTGTGGGGATTCAAAATCGTGACCTATCCTCTGCCATGCCTTACATAGGACTCACCTGCCACTTGGGTTACCAGCCCTGGATGAACCCAAAACATCCACTTTCCCTTATAGTTCACCATGTCTTCGTAGAAATTCGTGCGCTATATTTTCCCTTGCTCTTTCCCTTCAATGAATGGCGTTGCTCTTCACGAAAATCGATTAAATCACATGCAATAAACTTAGGAAACAAAACACAATTTTTGTCCTCCTTTAATATACATTCAATGGTTTTGCTATGACGTCGGCTCACCCTTTATTGCCACCTTTTCTAATTTTGAATTTTCGCACCTTTGGAAAATTTAAATTAATTTTTTATTTTTACCATAATATTTAACCTTGGTGTTAAATATTATTTATTATATTATTTAACCTTGGTGTTAATTAATATTTTTGCTTGTAGTCCTTCATCAATTTAAATTCTTTTTGATACCTTTGTCCAATGCACTTCCAATCCTCCTTTTAATAAGTTCTTTTGGCCTAAATATTATAATAGTATAATATTAAAATATTATAATATTATCTCTTTTTTCTTAGACCATTAGCTTAAACTTGGGCCTTCAACCTTTTAACCAATCACCTAGAACTTTATCCCAAACATTTTTGGCTTATAATATAAAATATTATAACCTCTCATTTTTATCAATTTCCTTGCATTGGGATGAACTTTGCCTTGCATCTTATAAACCTTATCTTATTTCCATACCAAACTATCTTTGGTATCAATGACAATTAATGACATCAACCTTTGACATCAATATTTTGACATCAATGACAACACAAATACTCAAAATTTCCAACAATATCCTCCTTTGTCATTGATAGTAACCCTTTCTAAAAATTCCTTTTTCAAGCATTGGATTCCAAATCTTCTCCCCCTGACTGAATGCTCTCCCCCTTACTCAAATCTCTCCCCCTTTGACATCAATGGAAAAGGGACTCCTTTGTGACTAAAGATAAGACTCTTAGCTCAGAACCCTCACCACCTCCTCTCCTTGAGGTGATTAATTTTAGGGTGGGAGTATCTCTACTCCCAACATACACTGCTCTTTTTCTTTGTCAACCTTATTTTTCAACATACCCTTTTGATCCTTTTGAGTTTCCATGTTCTTGCTTGTCATTGGAAGTTTTGGAAACTCTGTTCTACACCATTTGGCCTTATGCCCAAGATTACTGCACTTGTAACACTTAATGTGGTAGTTCTTGGGAGGTGCAAATGTCTTGAAGTTCCTCTTGGTGAATCCATAATCATTTCTATCATGAACCCTACAGTGGATCACTTTATGACCAAAGCGATTACAAGAGTAGCAATACCCTTGAAAGAAATGTCCATATTTGAATGGCTTGAAATTCATTTTAGTGAGACCATACTATTTCTTTTCATGAACCCTACAATGCATAGCCTTGTGACAAAACCGATTACATGAAAAATAATGTCCTTTGAAGAAATCTTGTCTTGAACCCTCTGGTCTCTTAGTCCTTTATTTGCCTTCTCTGTGATAACCCCTGTTTCTTGTTTGTGCATTGTTTCCTTTCTTAGTGAAGCTTCTATCCTTCAAATTATCCGCATAAGTCTTAATTTCTTCTTCACTCTCTTCCTATGAAACTTCCTCTTATTTTGAGCTTGAGCTTGACCCTTCTTCTTGTTTCCCTTGTTCTTCTTCAAAACCAAGTCCTATTTTGATAGATGAAGATCTTTGTGCATTGATAATATTATCCAAAGTCTTTGAACTCTTCCAAAACCTATGTAGCTTGTCCTTAGAATATTTCACTTCCATCCTTAGTGAAACTACCTCATGTTCTAATATTTCATATTCTAACTCTTTTGCCTCTAATTTTTCAACCATGACCTCTTTAAATATCTTTGCCTTAGCTTTTGAATTTGTCAGGTCTTGTAGAAGCTTTTATTTTTCTTCCTCATGTTCTTGAACTTGAGCCTTTAGTATTGAATTCTGTTTTCTAATATTTTTCAATTCTCTGAGATCAACAATAAGTTCTACTTCTAGATCAATTGTGCCTTCCTCTTCATTTTTTGAATCTTTCTCTACTTCTTGGTCTCCAAGAGCATCTTCATACTTTTCAACTTTATCTTCAATAGGAGCATTTTCTTCCTCTTCTATTGCAAAAAATAGAATCTCTTCTTATTCACTATATGTGAGTCTTTCATCACCGTCACTTGAAGCCTTGCTTGTCTTGTTGACATAGAAGCTCTTTTTGTGCCTTTGAAATAACTCCTTTTCATGCTTGCCTTGACCATACCTATTCTTATTTTCATGCCTGGATTTTCCTCCTTTCTTTTTCTTATGATCCTATTTCTCTTCACTACTACTGCTTTTGGCTTCTAGATAATTAGATGCATAGTGACAAAAATTTCCATAATTAAAACATTTCAAATTCTTCATACCTTTGTGCTTTCTTGAATCCTTGTTTTTTCTTGCATAGTTAGCTTCTTCATCACTGCTTGACTCACCACTTGATTTTGGATTCTTATCTTTTATCTTCTTTGACACTTTGAAAGTTGCCTCTTTCTTGGATTTGGGATCCTTTAGTATTCTCATCTAATAAGCTATGAGAATTCCATGTAACTCATCCATAGTCAACTTTTCAATATCTCTCATCTCTTTTATAGCTGAAACTTTTCCATCATACGTCATAGGGAGTGACCTTAATACTTTCTGAGCAACATTTGAGTATTCAATTTTAAATCCAATTCCATGCATGGTATTAACAACCTCATCCACATGAAGTAAGTATGTAGCAATATATTCCTCATATTCCATATTCAAATCTTCAAACCTTTTCTTATGGTTTTGCAGTTTTTCCATGTTGACCTTTTTATCTCCTTCATATGTTTGTTTCAATTTTTACCATATCTCTTTTGCTAATTTGTAGTGCATAACTTTCACAAATTCTACTTCACGTAATCCACTTAAGATTCCATTCATAGCCTTGGCATTATTTACATGTAACATCTTACCATATTTATTTGTAGGAGGAGTAGTTGTGGGTGTGAACCCATCTTCAACTAATTTCTATGTCTCATATCCTTGTGCCATCAAGTAAGTCTTCATTCTTATGCTCCAGAAAGCATAATTGTTCCCATCGAACAATGGTGTATTATTTTATGAAGATACATTCTAATATGCCATTTGTGTTCCTGTAATATCTTCCTTTAAGTTTTTAGACTCTTTCGAAGGAACCCACTTTGATACCAATTGAAGAACATAGGCTTATACTTAGAGGGAGGGGTGAACAGTATAAGATCAACTTTTACTTTTCTTTTCCAAACAATATTATCCAATATTATAAATAGAAATATCAATAGCAGTAATCAAAACAATGCACAAATTATCACACATATGAGACACAAATTTAATGTGGTTCACCCAATGTGAGTTACGTCCATAAAGAAATCTAAATTTTCTCAACAAATATCTTGGGAATCAATTCCCTATTACAATGTTTATGGACCTCTATCCAAAGGAGACACCAATACCCTATGCTCTAATTTTTGGATCTCTTTCCACATGAGAACTCTTTTCCCTTTGCGTTGGTTTATGGATCTCTCTCCACAGGAGAATTCTTTCCCCTTTGCTCTGGTTCGTGGATATCTCTTCATAGGAGAACTATTTCCCATTTTCTTTTATTCATGGATCTCTCTCCATAGGAGAACTCTTTCCCCTTTGCCCTAGTTTGTGGATCTCTCTCCATAGGATAATTCTATCCCCTTTTCTCTTGTTGGTGAACTTCTATACACAAAAGACCTATGTCTCCACTGCTCTAGCTAGTGTACCTCTATCCACTAGAGACCTCTATTCCCATTGCACTAGATGATGGACCTCTATCCATTAGAGAGTTATGTCCTCTTTGCTCTTGTCACCTCCAAAGTCTGTTTTAAACTCTATCTGAGATATGTACCATACCCTGTCATAAGTCTAGCATAAATCTGCTCTAATTCCACTCACATCTGCCTTCAAAACTATCTCAAGTCTTCTCACAAGACTTGATAAAATTTGCCTTTAAAACTATCTCAAGTCTTCTCACAAGACTATTGAGCAAGGTGCAACAACAGTATTGTCATTGTTGTCAACACAGTCAGATAGATCTGTTGATGCAGTGGATAGGAAGTTCAAAAGCTATTCAGATGTAGAAGACAGGAGTTCAAAGGTTATTCAGAGTATGTACAATGATTTTCCAAGAAGACCGAAGTGGCCCATATGCAAAAGATCAAAAAAAAAAACAAGTAAGAAAAGTGTCACGATATCGCGACATATACAGCAGGCAAGAAAAACTGTCACGATTTCGCGACATGTTGGAAGAGAGAGAAAAATAGGAAAAACTGTCATGATTTCGTGACATGTTGGAAGAGAGAAAAGGAAGTGGAAAAACTGTCATGATTTCGTGACATGTTGGAAGAGAAAGAGAAAGTAGAAAAAGTGTCACGATTTCATGACAAGTTCGAAGAAAGAGAACAAGTAAGAAAAGTGTCACGATTTCGTGACATGTCGCATTTTCACGACTAAAATAGGAGAGAGAAAGTAAGTTGGAAAAGTGTCACGATTTCGTGACATGTCGCATTTTCGCGACTAAAATAGGAGAGAGAAAGTAAGTTTGAAAAGTGTCACGATATCGCGACATGTCGCATTTTCATGACAAAAGAAAGAGAGGAAGCGTACGAAGCAGAATTGTCACGATTTCATGACAAAAGTAGAAAGCAAGACTTTGGAAGTAGAAGTGTCATGATTTCATGACAAAAGCAAAGAAGTAAAGTATGAAAGTAGAAGTGTCATGATTTCATGACAAAAGTAGAGAAGAAGACTTTGAAGGCATAAGTGTCATGATTTTGTGACAAAAGCAAAGAAGCTAAGTATGAAGTAGAAGTGTCACGATTTCATGACAAAAGCTAAGTTGAAGACTATGGAGGTAGAAGTGTCACGATATCATGACAAAAGCAAAGTCGAAGTCTATGGAAGTAGAAGTGTCACGATATCATGACAAAAGCAAAGACGAAGTATACGGAGGCAAAAATGTCATGATATCATGACAAAAGAAAAGATGAAGTCTATGGAGGCAGAAATGTCATGATATCATGACAAAAGAATAGAGAAAGCGTACGGAGGTGAAAGTGTCATGATATCGTGACATGTATTTTCATGGCAACAACAACAAAAGAAGCTATAGAGGCAAAAATGTCATGATTTCATGATAGGTCGTAAATGCGCAAGTCAAGAAGGAGAACCCGACTGAAATGAGAAGTATGATAGTGGACCGACATCACTATGGCGGTTACAGGGTCTGTCCAGAATGAAATCATCAAGCGATGGATAAACCGAACATCTTCTTGAGTTGAAGCCGATGAAGACCGATGACAATCGACTAAAATTAGGGTTTATAGTTGTTATGAAAGCCGACTAAGATTAGGATTTACAACCGACTAAGATTAGGGTTTTCATCATAAAAATATTGTTATAAAAGGAGGGTTGTTTGGAGAATTGAAGTGATGTCGAATGTGTGTGAAATACGGTCATTGTGTGCAGAGAGCAAGTCATGTCGAATCATGCTAAGTGTAAAATTTGCAAAGAGAGCAGAGTGCGCAAAAGGGAGAAGACGATCGTGAAGTTTGATTGTAATGAAGTAGAGTGTGCGAAGTGATTGCGTAGAGAGAGCAGAGTGTGCAGAGAATGCAAAGGTGAAGAAGACTATTAGGGTCTTGCAAAAGCAAAGGTATCTTATTCAAACTTATAGATTCAAATTGAAGTCTAGGTTGTAGCTTGGCATCGGGGTTGGTGCTCCTTTCTGTTGGTGCAGATAAATAAGGGGTTGGTGCTGGTTCTTTTGGTGTAGATAAATAAGGGGTTGGTGCTCCTTTCTGTTGGTGCAGATAAATAAGGGGTTGGTGCTCCTTACAGTGGGTGTTGGTAAATTGATTGTAAAGTTGGTGCTTTGCAAAGGCTAGATTTGGATGGTAGTCCAAGCAGTCAATTTTTGAGGAGTAGCCACATTGGTGAACCTCGTTAAATCTTGTGTTGTGTGATGCTCTTTTGTTATACTTGTTGTATCTAGTAATAAGTTTTAATTGCTGCGGTATTAAGAGCTATAAATTTAAGTTTAAAGAGCTACACTGATTCACCCCCCCTCTCAGTGTCATTGTAAGACTAACAATTGGTATCAGAGCTAAGTTCTTGTACAAGCTTAACCGGCTAGGGTGATCTTGGAAGTAACACAATGGCAGGTGGTGAAGGCTTCTCATCAAACAAAGCACCATTGTTTGACGGATCTAATTACACGTTCTAGAGAATCAGGATGCAGACATATCTCTGTGCTTTGGGATACGACATCTGGGATTCAGTAGTTAGTGGATACACAATACCCATCACTCCTCCAAAAGAGGTTGACGAAAAGAAACTATTTGAAAATAACTCAAAAGCAAAGAATGCTATCATGTGCGGATTAGCAGACAGTGAACTAGTAAAGATCATGAGCTGTAAAATGGCAAAAGAAATATGGGACAAACTGAGGAGTATTCATGAAGGAGACGATAAGATCAAGGAGGCCAAGTTACAGACACATCGAGCTCAGTTCGAAGCATTAAATATGAATGACGATGAAAACATTGAGGCATATATGCTGAGAGTTAATGGAATCATTAATGCGATCAGAGGACTCGACGAGGATATCGAAGACTCTACCGTCGTGAAAAAGGTATTAAGATCTCTTCCTCAAAGGTTTGATTCTAAAGTCTCAGCGATAGAAGAAGCTAAAAATCTAAATTATTTTAGTATAGATGAGATGTATGGTTCTTTGACTGCATATGAGATGAGGATAGGAAGATCTAAACCCACAGACAGAGAAGCGGCTTTTAAAGCCCTTAAAAATAAAAATGCAAAACAAGAGTCCGAGGAAGAAGAGACATCGGATGAAATGGAAGCAAACTTTGTTAGAAAACTAAAAAGGGGAAAAGGAAAATACAGAGGAAAGCTACCGTTTAAATGTTTCAACTGTGGAGGCATTGGGCATTTTGCGACTAAATGTCCACTTAATGAGAAGAACAAAAATGATGAAGGATCGCACCAAGAAAGAAGTGACTGGAAGAAGAAAATGAATTTCAGAAAAGGCAACTTCAAGAAGAAAAGTTTCATCTCCAGGAATGCCAGTTCATCGAAGACAGACTCCGATGAGGATTCTGAAGAGGAAACAGGTGAAGCTCTTTTCATGGCATTTGAAGAAGTAAAATCAGAAAAGGAAGAAGGAGTGAACTCTGAAGTATGTGGTGAAAACCCTGAGGCTGAAGTAGATCTAGAAGGTGAGTTGATCTCTGCACTTGAAGAGTGGAAAATAGAGAGGAAAAAGAATAAGAAAATTTCAAAAAATCTTGAGGATGCAAACGAAATCATAACCAATCTGAAAGTACAGACAGAAGAATACAAGAAAATATCTGAAGATCTCGAAGTACAAATTACCATGAAAATAGATTATTGCTGCAAACTAGAAGAAGAGAATGTTGGTTTACGGACGCAGATAGAAGAGATGAATCACAAAATTAGTTGCTATCACAAACGCGAAGAAAGTTCTATGAAGCTGGATAAGATTATAAATGACCAAAGGCCTGCAGGCATCAAATTTGGTCTGGGTTTCATCGAAGGAGAATCATCAAATGGATCAAAGGCCAGAAATGTAGAATCCATAAAGAATGAAGATAAGAAACAGGTTGATCAAGGAAAAACGTCTCATGCAAAAGAAAGCAATAATGCCAGGCACGAAAGGAGAATTGACAATGATGGATTCACCAATGTCACACATCAAAGAAGAAGAAGACCTATGGCTCCTACGACAACATGGCAAAGACCATCACCCAGGTTCAATTATCCCTTTTCTGGTTTCTATTTTAAATGCAATGGCTATGGACATAAAATCTCAGACTGCAAATATAATGTAAGACCAAGGAATTTCACCAAGTAGAAATGTTTTTTCTCCTTTGATGAATTATACAGTAGAATGTTATAACTGTCATAATTTTGGGCACATTGCAAGAAACTGTAGAAGTACATTTGCATCAAATCAGTTTTAGGGAAGAAAATTTCAACCAAATAGGATGAGACAAAATAGAAAACTTCCCAAAAAACATGCACAAGCTATTGATAAGGGAAAGGCAAAACAAGAGCCCAAAACTACTATCAAAATGGAGTGGAAAGAAAAAGAACGACTTAAGGAAGAAAAGGAATCCTTAATCGTACAAACAACATTTAAAGCACAGAATAAATATGTACCATGGATACTTGATAGTGGATGCTCCAGTCATATGACAGGTGACAAACAAAAATTTGAGAAGTTACAGAAATATGAAGGTGGTTCAAGAAAATTTGGAAATAATGATGGAGCTAAGATAGTTGGCAAAGGTTCAGTTAAAATTAGTGACGGAAAAATTAAGTCGAAGAAGTCTTGTTTGTGGATGGTTTGAAACATAACTTGTTGAGCGTAAGTCAGATTTGTGATAAAGGTCATGAAGTAGTTTTTAAGAAGCAGTGGTTGTGAAGTCAGAAAAACAAATAGTGGAAAATTGATAGCAACTCGGATCAAGGACATCCGGCAACTCGTACACGCTCTCGGAGACTTCAGAAGGAGCTTGTTTTATTGGACAGGAAGAAGAAAATTGGTTGTGGCACAAGAGACTCGGTCATATCAGTTTTGATAATCTAGTAAAAATCAACTCAAAAAGGGCAGTGAGAGATATTCCCACCATCAACAAACCTGCAAACAACATTTGTGCTTCATGCCAAAAGGGGAAGCAAACTAGAGTCACATTCAAAACAAAAGAGTACTACACAAGCAAACCTTTGGAACTAATACACACCGATTTATGTGGACCCATGAGAACACAAAGCATAAATGGTGACAAATATTTTATGTTGTGCATTGATGACTATTCCAGAATGACATGGATATTTTTCTTGAAGCATAAATCGAAGCTTTTGAAATGTTCAAGACTTTCAAAAACCAAGTTGAGAATGAAACAGGAAAGAGGATCAAATGTTTAAGATCAGATAGAGGAGGAGAATTCATTTCAGAGGAGTTTACAGAGTACTATGAAAAATACGGTATTAGGAGACAGTTTTTAGCAGCCAAGACACCTCAGCAGAATGGAGTGGTAGAAAGAAAGAACAGGATAGTGCAAGAAATGGCACGGACTATGTTGGTTGAAAGCAGAGTAGCAGATAGATTTTGGAAAGAAGCAGTCCATACTACGGTGTATATCCAAAATAGGTACATGCTGAGAACACATGAAAGCAAAACTCCTTATGAGTTGTGGTTCGGTAAAAGGGCAACAACAAAATACCTCAAAGTTTTTGGCAGCAAGTGCTACATCAAAAGAACTCGAAGATAATCTTGGTAAGTTTGAAGATAGAGCGGATGAAGGTATTTTTGTTGGTTATTCATCAAAAAGCAAAGCTTACAAATGCTACAACAAGAGGCTAAAGAAAATTGTGGACAGTGCCGATGTTAAATTTGATGAAGGTAGAGAACGAGTAATTAGCTATGAAAAGAACTACCCAATTTATGAAGAGGTTATTGAAGGAGATGAGGAAAACGAAACGAAAAAGATACAAAAAATTGACTCAGATGATTTAAGTTGTGATTCAAAAGTGGAAGAAAATAAGAAATTCAAAATAGGCAGCTGGTAGAAAAATCATCCTAGAGAGCAAATAATTGGAGACCCCAAAGTTGGTGTTCAGACAAGAAGAAGAGTAGTAAGTAACTACTCTCTATTATCCAACATTGAGCCCAAAAATGTTGCTGACGCAAGCAAAGATGAAAGTTGGATGAAGGCAATAAATGAAGAATTAGATCAGATCGAGAAAAATAAAACTTGGGAATTAGTACCTAGACCTCGCAAATAAAAATATAATCGGGACTAAATGGATTTTTTGAAACAAATTGAATGAAGACGGACAGGTAGTCAGAAATAAAGCAAGATTGGTATGTAAGGGTTATGCACAAGTTGAAGGCATTGACTTTGAGGAAACTTTTGCACCAGTAGCTAGACTAGAGGCAATTAGAATGTTTCTGGCTTTAGCAGTCTACAAGAATTTCAAAGTTTATCAAATGGATGTGAAATCAGCATTTTTGAATGGGAAACTTGAAGAAGAGGTTTATATTGAGCAACCAGATGGTTTCCAACTTGGTGATGATCCCAACTTGGTTTGCAAGTTGAAGAAAGCATTATATGGCTTAAAACAGGCACCCCGAGCATGGTATGCAAGGCTAGACAACTATCTCACTCAACAAGGGTTTAAGAAAGGTATGGTGGATAGTAATTTGTATGTCAAAATAGAAAATGGGCATCTTATTGTTCTTGTTGTATACGTAGATGATATCATATTTGGCAAGCAACAAAGATGAGTCATGTAAAGATTTAGCAAATAAGATGCAGAAAGAATTTGAAATGTCAATGATTGGTGAACTTTCGTATTTCCTCGGGTTGCAAGTTAATCAAAATAAGAAGGGCATATTTATTTCTCAAGTTAAATATGTGAAAGAGATGTTAAAAAAGTTCACAATGGAGGATTGTAAGCCAGCTAGCACTCCCATGACGACAGGTTGCAAGTTGAGCAAGGATGACAAATCTCCACCTATTGATCAAACCATGTACAGATCTATGATTGGGAGCTTACTGTACCTGATAGCTACTAGACTAGATATTTTGTAGGCAGTATGCATGGTAGCACGATTTCAGGCTAATCCCAAGGAGACTCATGTGACAAGAAGTGAAGAGGATTCTTCGGTACCTCAAGGGTACTATGGAGTATGGGTTATGGTATCCGAAAGGTAAAGACTTCACCCTTATTTCGTATTCAGATGCAGATTGGGCAGGAGGTGTCGATGACAGAAAGAGTACCAGTGGAGGTGCATTCTATCTTGGAGACAGATTGGTCGCGTGGCATAGTAAGAAACAAGAGTCAGTTTCTTTATCGACAGCAGAGGCAGAATATATTGCAACGACAACATGTTGTACGCAGGTATTATGGATGAAACAAACCCTGAAAGATCTTGGTATTAGCTTCAGTGAGCCAATATCAGTTAAGTGTGATAACACCAGTGCCATTAACATCTCCAAGAATCCGGTTATGCATTCACGCACAAAACACATTGCTATCGGGTATCACTTTTTGAAGGAGAAAGTTGCGAAAGGTGAGGTTAAGTTGGATTTTGTTCCAACTACAGAGCAAGTAGCAGATATCTTCACAAAACCATTGCCCAAGGAAGTTTTTGAGTACCTTCGCAATAAATTGGGAGTGGTCACACTTCCCAAGAATTGACTAGCTACAGGGATCACATTCTCATGGGGAGCATTTAAGTATTTGATTATCTTTTTGCTCATGTTCATGATTTTTGCTAAGTGTAATAAATTTTGCCTGAGAATGTTGTGCATGGACTCGTGGGGAGTCTGCAGTAGCCCTTTGGTATTATTGTCAAAGGGGGAGAAGAGTTACAGGAAATTGCACATGTGTTGCCAAAAATTCCAAAGGGGGAGATTGTTGAGCAAGGTGCAACAACAATATTGTCATTGTTGTCAACACAATCAGATAGATCTGTTGATGCAGTGGACAGGAAGTTCAAAAGCTATTCAGATGCAGAAGATAGGAGTTCAAAGGTTATTCAGAGTATGTATAGTGATTTTCCAAGAAGACCGAAGTGGCCCATATGCAAAAGATCAAAAAAAAAAAACAAGTAAGAAAAGTGTCACGATATCGCGACATATACAATAGGCAAGAAAAACTATCACGATTTCGCGACATGTTGGAAGAGAGAGAAAAAGCAGGAAAAACTGTCACGATTTTGTGACATGTTGGAAGAGAGAGAAAAGAGGAAAAACTGTCATGATTTCGTGACATGTTGGAAGAGAAAAAGGCAAGTGGAAAAATTGTCATGATTTCGTGACATGTTGGAAGAGAAAGAGAAAGTAGAAAAAGTGTCACGATTTCGTGACAAGTTCGAAGAAAGAGAACAAGTAAGAAAAGTGTCACGATTTCGTGACATGTCGCATTTTTTTGGATATAAATATAGAGAGAGAGAAAGTAAGTTGGAAAAGTGTCACGATTTCGATGACATGTCGCATTTTGAGACTAAAATAGGAGAGAGAAAGTAAGTTTGAAAAGTGTCGCGATATCGCGACATGTCGCATTTTCATGACAAAAGAAAGAGAGGAAGCGTATGGAAGCAAAACTATCATGATTTCATGACAAAAGCAGAAAGCAAGACTTTGGAAGCAGAAGTGTCATGATTTCGTGACAAAAGCAAAGAAGTAAAGTATGAAAGTAGAAGTGTCACGATTTATGACAAAAGCAGAGAAGAAGACTTAAGGAAGTGTCATGATTTATGACAAAAAAAGAAGTAAGTAAGTAGAAGTGTCATGATTTCGTGACAAAAGCTAAGTTGAAGACTATGGAGGTAGAAGTGTCACGATATCGTGACAAAAGCAAAGTCAAAGTCTATGGAAGCAGAAGTGTCACGATATCATGACAAAAGCAAAGACGAAGTATACGGAGGCAGAAATGTCACGATATCATGACAAAAGAAAATATGAAGTCTACGGAGGCAAAAATGTCATGATATCATGACAAAAGAATAGAGAAAGCGTATGGAGGTGAAAGTGTCATGATATCGCGACATGTATTTTCATGGCAACAACAACAAAAGAAGCTATAGAGGCAAAAATGTCATGATTTCATGATAGGTCGTAAATGCGCAAGTCAAGAAGGAGAACCTGACTGAAATGAGAAGTATGATAGTGGACCGACATCACTATGGTGGTTACAGGGTCTGTCCAGAATGAAATCATCAAGCGATGGATAAACCGAACATCTTCTTGAGTTGAAGCCGATGAAGACCGATGACAGTCGACTAAAATTAGGGTTTACAGTTGTTATGAAAGCTGACTAAGATTAGGATTTACAACCGACTAAGATTAGGGTTTTCATCATAAAAATATTGTTATAAAAGGAGGGTTGTTTGGAGAATTGAAGTGATGTCGAATGTGTGTGAAATACGGTCATTGTGCGTAGAGAGCAAGTCATGTCGAATCGTGCTAAGTGTGAAATTTGCAAAGAGAGTAGAGTGTGCAAAAGGGAGAAGATGATCGTGAAGTTTGACTGTAATGAAGCAGAGTGTGCGAAGTGATTGCGTAGAGAGAGTAGAGTGCATAGAGAATGCAAAGGTGAAGAAGACTAGTTAGGGTCTTGCAAAAGCAAAGGTATCTTATTATCAAACTTATAGATTCAAATTGAAGTCTAGGTTGTAGCTTGGCATCAGGGGTTGGTGCTCCTTTTTGTTGGTGTAGATAAATAAGGGGTTGGTGCTCCTTTCTATTGGTGCAGATAAATAAGGGGTTGGTGCTCCTTTCTATTGGTGCAGATAAATAAGGGGTTGGTGCTCCTTACAGTGGGTGCTGGTAAATTGATTGTAAAGTTGGTGCTTTGCAAAGGCTAGATTTGGATGGTAGTCCAAGCAGTCAATTTTTGAGGAGTAGCCACATTGGTGAACCTCGTTAAATCTTGTGTTGTGTGATGCTCTTTTGTTATACTTGTTGTATCTAGTAATAAGTTTTAATTGCTGCGGTATTAAGAGCTGTAAATTTAAGTTTAAAGAGCTACACTGATTCACCCCCCCTCTCAGTGTCATTGTAAGACTAACAAAGACTTGCTCAAATTTACCTTCAAGCCTTATCAAAATACTTGCTCAAATCTACCTTGAAGGCTTCTCAAAATACTTGCTCAAATCTATATTCAAGCCTTCTCAAAATTCTTGCTCAAATCTATATTCAAGCCTTCTCAAAAGACTTGCTCAAATCTGCTTTCAATGCTGCTCACAAAAACTTGCTCAAATATTTCCAAAAATAACAAAGCTTAAATCATTTTTAGAAAAGCTTTCTTTAAATAGACAAATTCTACTTAGAATTTGTTTAACCTCTGGAACATATAGAGAATGATTTGCTCTATGAAAAACCCAATATGTTTCTTCAAATTCACAAATCTTGCATTCAATAAATCTCTATCTCTTGCAAAAACCCTTTCAAATCAAATCAATACAGTGTATAACTTGTTTCACAAAACTGGTCTATCTTTATTGCAAATTTGCTCTCAAATATCAATCAAACTAATGCACAAGTTTACTTCACAAGATTAATATCAAACACTTTTACAATTGTCTTAAATATTTCTCAAACCAATGCTTAAAGGTTTTCACAATGTTGTACTAACAAGAAGTTCACAATTTCTAGCACAAATGTCTCAATCTATTTCAACAATGGAAACACAACTTGTTTCACAATAATTAACTCAAATATTTCCAACAATATACACTAATCAATCCTTTTATCTCCACCTTATAATTATGAAATATTTCAACCAAAAACCTTAAAAAAAGTGGTATAACCATACCTCTTTGATGAAGGAGATCTCTCAAAAACCTGCCCCAATATGTCTTTATTATGCTACTTTCAAGGGTTAGTTATCATAACACTTTTCAAACCAACCATAACATATTTCCTCAAAATATGCTCATAAAAAAATTTAATATCAAGACATAATTTTGATCATAACCAAGCCCTCTTAATATTTCTCTTTATCAAAAATTACACACACAAATTAAATAATAACAATACCTTATCACTCCTACTTATAACATTCACTTATAATGCAATATCACAATTTAATATCCTTAAGTGCATGCCATACATCAATTTATTTCCAAACACGTTATTGCTCCTTTATTTCAAAAATATATTTCAACTTTATAAAACATAACTAGATTCTAACATATCATTATGTCCTTAAAAAATTTAAAATTCAAACCATTGCCATTATGTCTCCCTAAACTATATAATAAGCACTTTTAATTACCAAAAATAAAAACCTTTTGCCTCCATTTTTAAGCACAAATCATACCTCACTATAAATATTTTTTCGCCCTTACCCACGTCTGCCACCACTGCCATCGAGATTCAAACAATCAACCAGCTGGGGCTAAAGATAAGACTCTTAGCTCAACTCCCTCCCCACCTCATTTCCTTGAGGTGATTAATTTTTGGGTGGGAGTATCTCTACTCCTAACATACAATGCTCTTTTTCTTTATCAACCCCATTTTCAATATACCCTTTTGATCCTTTTGAGTGTCCATGTTCTTGCTTGTATCTGGAAGTTTTGGAAACTCTGTTCTACACCATTTGGTCTTATGCCCAATATTACTGCACTTGTAACACTTAATGTGGTAGTTCTTAGAATGTGGAAATATCTTGAAATTTCTCGTAGTGAAGCCATAATCATTTCTGTCATGAACCCTGTAGTGGAACACTTTATGACCAAAGTGATTACAAGAGTAGCAATACCCTTGAAAGAAATATCCATATTTGAATGAGTTGAAATTACTTTTAGTGAGACCATACTATTTATTTTAATGAACCCTACAATGCATAGCCTTGTGACAAAAATGATTACATGAAAAATAATGTCCTTTCAAGAAATATTGTCTTGAACCCTCTGGTCTCTTAGTCCTTTCTTTGCCTTCTCTGTGATAACCCTTGTTTCTTGTTTGTGCATTATTTCCTTTCTTAGTGAAGCTTCTATCCTTCAACTTATCGCATAAGTCTTAATTTCTTATTTACTCTCTTCCTCTGAAACTTCCTCTTATTTTAAGCTTGAACTTGACCCTTCTTCTTGTTTCCCTTGTTCTTCTTCAAAACCAAGTCCTGTTTTGATAGATGAAGATCTTTGTGCATTGATAATATTATCCAAAGTCTTTGAACTCTTCCAAAACCTGTGTAGCATGTCCTTAGAATATTTCACTTCCATCCTTAGTGAAACTATCTCATGTTCTAATATTTCATATTCTAACTCTTTTGCCTCTAATTTTTCAACCATGACCTCTTTAAATATCTTTGTCTTAGCTTTTGAATTTATCAAGTCTTGTAGAAGCTTTTATTTTTCTTCCTCATGTTATTGAACTTGAGCCTTTAGTCTTGAATTTTGCTTTCTAATATTTTTCAATTCTCTGAGATCAACAATAAGTTCTACTTATCGATCAATTGTGCCTTCCTCTTCATTTTATGAATCTTTCTCTTCTTCTTGGTCTCTAAGAGCATCTTCATACTTTTCAACTTTATCTTCAATAGGAGCATTTTCTTCCTTTTCTATTTCCAAAAATAGAATCTCTTCTTCTTCACTATATGAGAGTATTTCATCACTGTCACTTGAAGCCATGCTTGCCTTGTTAACATAGAAGCTATTATTGTGCCTTTGAAAGAACTTCTTTTCATGCTTGCCTTGACCATAATTGTTCTTCTTTTCATGCCTATATTTTCCTCCTTCCTTTTTCTTATGATCTTGTTTCTCTTCATTGCTACAACTTTTGGCTTGGATAATTATATGCATAGTGACAAAAATTACCACAATTAAAATATTTCACAGCATTTATACCTTTGTGCTTTCTTGAGTCCTTGTTTCTTCTCGCATAGTTAGCTTCTTCATCACTGCTTGACTCACCACTTGATTCTGGTTTCTTATATTTTGTTTTATTTGACACTTTGAAATCCACCTCTTTATTTGAGTTGGGATCCTTTACTATTATTATCTCATAAGCTATGATAATTCCATGTAACTCACCCATAATCAACTTTTCAATATCTCTCATCTCTTTTATAGCTGAAACTTTTCCATAATACCTCATAGGGAGTGACCTTAATACTTTTGGAGCAACACTAGAGTGTTCAATTTTGTATCCAATTCCACGCATGGTATTAAAAAATAATCCACATGAAGTAAATATGTAGCAATATCTTCCTCATATTCCATCTAAAAATATTCAAACATTTTCTTATTGTTTTACAATTTTACCATCTTGACCTTTTATCTCCTTCATATGTTTGTTTCAATTTTTCCCATATCTCTTTTTGCTGATTTGTAGTGTATAACTTTCATAAATTTTGCTTCATGTAATCCAATTAAGATTCCATTCATAGCCTTGGCATTATTCACATGTAACAACTTACCATATTTATATGTATGAGGAGTAGCTGTATGTGTGAACTCATCCTCAACTGATTGCCATGTTTCATATCCTTGTGCCATCAAGTATGTCTTCATTCTTATGCTCTAGAAATCATAATTGTTCCCATTGAACAATGATGTCTTATTTGATGAAGATCCATTATGATATGCCATTTGTGTTCCTGTAATATCTTCCTTCAAGTTGTTAGACTCTTTTGAAGGAACCCGTTCTAATACCAATTGAAGAACACAAGCTTATACTAAGAGGGGTGGTGAACAATATAAGATCAACTTTTAATTTTCTTTCCCAAATAATATTATCCAATATTATCAATGGAAATATCAATAGCAATAATCAAAGCAATGCACAAATCATCACACACATGAGAGACATAAATTTAATGTGGTTCACCCAATGTGGGTTATGTCCACGGAGAAAATATTTCTTCTAAATTTTCTCAACAAATCTCTTGGGAATCAATTCCTTATTACAATGTTTATGGACCTCTATCCAAAGCAGACACCAATCACCTATGCTCTGATTTGTGGATCTCTCTCCATAGGAGAAATATTTCCCCTTTGATTTGGTTCATGTATCTCTCTCCACAGGAGAAATCTTTCCCCTTTGCTTAGGTTTGTGGATCTCTCTCCACAGGAGAACTCTTTCCTCTTTGCTCTAGTTCATGGATATCTCTCCACAGGAGAACTCTTTCCTCTTTTCTCTGGTTTGTAGATCTCTCCACAAGAGAACTCAAATATTTCTAAAAATACACACTAATCAATCCTTTTATCTCCACCTTATAATTCTAAAATATTTCAACCAAACACCTTAAAGAAAATGTGATATAACCATACCTCTTTGATGAAGGAGCTCTCTCAAAAACTTATCTCAAGATTTCATTCTTATGCCACTTTCAAGGGTTAGTTATCATAAAAATTTTCAAACCAACCATAACATCTTTCCTCAAAATTTACTCATAAAAATATTTAATATCAAGACATAATTTTGATCATAACCAAGCCCTCTTAATATTTCTCTTTATCAAAAATTACACACACAAATTAAATCATAACAATACCTTATCACTCCTACTTATAACATCCACTTATAATGTAATATCACAATTTAATATCCCTAAGTGCATGCCATACATCCATTTATTTACAAACCCTTATTGCTCCTTTATTTCAAAAATATATTTCAACTTTATAAAACACAACAAAATTCTAACATATCATTATGTCCTTAAAACATTTAAAATTTAAACCATTGCCCTTATGTATCCCAAAACTATATAATAAGCACTTTTAATTACCAAAATAAAAACATTATGCCTCCCTTGTTAAGTGCTAATTATACCTCAGTATAATTTTTTTTGCCCTTACCCACGTCTGCCATCATTGCCACCAGGATTCAAACACTCAACCTCACGATGCCCACACTCTAGGGTGAGCTAGAGTGCCAGTTGGACTGACCCTATAGTTGGAAAAAAATATGCACCAAAAGCCTTTATGCATTCCTCTTTGTCGAAAGTGATTTCAAAAAACTTAATTGCCATGGGGATTCAAAACTATGACCTATCCTTTGCCACGTGTTACATAGGACCCGCCTGCCACTTGGGCTACCAGCACTGGCTGAACCCAAAATGTGCACTTTCCCTTATAGTTCACCATCTCTTGCTAGAAATTTATGCACTGTATTTTCCCTTGCTCTTTCCCTTCGATGAATGGTGTTGCTCTTCACAGAAATCAATTAAATCACATGCAATAAACTTAGGCAATGCAACACAATCCTCATTTATTATGCATTCAATGGTTTTTATATGATGTCGTCTCACCCTTTATTGCCACCTTTTCTAATTTTGAATTTTTGCGCCTTTGGAAAATTGAAATTTAATTTTTATTTTTACCATAATATTTAACCTTGGTGTTAAATAATATTTTTTCTTATAGTCCTTCATCAATTTAATTTATTTTTGAGACCTTTGTACAATGAACTTCCAATCCTCCCTTTAATAAGTTCTTTTGGCCTAAATATTATAATATTATCTCTTTTTTCTTAGACCATGGGCTTAAACTTGGGCCTTCAACCTTTTAACCACACACCTAGAACTTTATCCCAAAATTTTTTGTCTTATAATATAAAATATTATAACCTCTCCTTTTTATCAATTTCCTTGCATTGGGATGGACTTTGCCTTACATGTTATAAACCTTATCTTATTTCCATACCAAACTATATTTGACATCAATTGAAATTAATGGCATCAACCTTTGACATCAATATTTTGACATCAATGACAACACCAATACTCAAAATTTCCAACAATATTCCCATTTTTCATTGATGGCAACCCTTTCTAAAAATTTCTTTTTCAAGAACTTGATTCCAAATCTGCTTCCCCTAAGAAACTGCTCCTCTTGACTGAATTTTCTCCCCCTTACTCAAATCTCTCCCTCTTTGACATCAATGGCAAAGGGACTCCTTTGGGACTAAATATAAGACTCTTATATCGACCGCCTCCCCACCTCCTCTCCATGAGGTGATTAATTTTAGGGTGGAAGTATCTCTACTCCCAGCATATAATGCTATTTTTCTTTGTTAACCTTATTTTTCAACATACCCTTTTGATCCTTTTAAGTCTCCATGTTATTTCTTGTCTCTGGAAGTTCTGGAAACTCTGTTCTACACCATTTGGCCTTATGTATAAGGTTACTACACTTGTAACACTTAATCTGGTAGTTCTTGGAAGGTGCAAATATCTTGAATTTTCTCTTGGTGAAGCCATAATCATTTTTGTCATGAACCCTATAGTGGATCGCTTTATGACCAAAGCAATTACAAGAGTAGCAATACCCTTGAAAGAAATGTCCATCTTTGAATGAGTTGAAATTCCTTTTAGTGAGACCATACTCTTTCTTTTCATGAACCCTACAATGCATAGCCTTGTGACCAAACTAATTACATGAAAAATAATATCCTTTGAAGAAATCTTGTCTTGAACCCTCTGGTCTCTTAGTCCTTTCTTTGCCTTTTCTATGATGATCCCTGTTTCTTGTTTGTGCATTGTTTCCTTTATTAGTGAAGCTTCTATCCATCAACTTATCCGCATAAGTCTTAATTTCTTCTTCACTTTCTTCCTCTGAAACTTCCTCTTATTTTGAGCTTGAACTTGACCCTTCTTCTTGTTTCCCTTATTCGTCTTCAAAACCAAGTCATGTTTTGATAGATGAATATCTTTGTGCATTGATAATATTATCCAAAATCTTTGAACTTTCCCCAAACCTGTGTAGCTTATCCTTAGAATCTTTCACTTCCATCCTTAATGAAACTACCTCATGTTCTAATCTTTCACATTCTAACTCTTTTGCCTCTAACTTTTCAACCATGACCTTTTTATATCTCCTTGCCTTAGATTTTGAGTTTCTCAAGTCTTGTAGAAGCTTTTATTTTTCTTTCTCATGTTCTTGAACTTAAACCTTTAGTCTTGAATTCTGCTTTCTAACCTTTTTCAATTCTTTGAGAGCAACAATAAGTTCTGCTTCTATATAAACTGTGCCTTCCTATTAATTTTCTGAATCTTTCTCTACTTCTTGGTCTCTAAGAGCATCTCCATACTTTTCAACTTTATCTTCAATAGAAGTATTTTCTTCCTCTTCTATTTCCAAAAATAGAATCTCTTCTTCTTCACTATATAAGAGTCTTTCATCACTGTCACTTGAAGCCTTTCTTTCTTTGTTAACATAGAAGCTCTTCTTGTGTCTTTGAAAAAACTTCTTTTCATGCTTGCCTTGACCATACCTATTCTTCTTTTCATTCTTGGATTTTCTTCCTTTTTCTTATTATCTTGTTTATCTTCACTGCTACTACTTTTGGCTTCTAGATAATTAGATGAATAGTGACCAAAATTACCACAATTAAAACATTTCATAGTCTTCATACCTTTGTGGTTTCTTGAGTCCTTGTTTCTTCTCGCATAGTTAGCTTCTTCATCACTGTTTGATTCACCACTTGATTATGGTTTATTATCTTTTGTCTTCTTTGAAACTTTGAACACTACCTCTTTCTTGGAGTTGGTATCCTTTACTATTCTCATCTCATAAGCTATGATAATTCCATGTAACTCATCCATAGTTAACTTTTCAATATCTCTCATCTCTTCTATAGCTGAAACTTTTCCATCATACCTCATAGGGAGTGACCTTAATAATTTTTGAGCAATAATGGAGTCTTCAATTTTGAATCCAAGTCCATGCATGGTATTAACTGTTGGATATTTTAAGTCAAGGTTGTCATTGATGTCAAGGAATGAAGTTGTCATTAATGTCAAGGAACAAGCTACCGTTGATGTAAAAAGGTCAAGAGGAACAATGCAAAGGTTAAAGGCAAAAGAGCTTCATAATATTTTTAATATTATGTGGAAGCATAAGTTAGAAGGGTTTTTATTAAAACCATGGGTGAGCAAAAATATTATTTATACAAAGTGGTAAAGTAAAAAAGGCTTTAATAAAGCCAAAGGGATTTAAAAGTTAATTTATAAAATTTAAATTCTAAATAATTTAAATAATTTATAAATTAATGAGTTAAAAATTGAAGCACCGACGTTCAAGTTTGAAGGTGGAAATTGATATAAAAACTATATGCCTTAGAGGTATTTAGATATCCTTTTGCTCGAAAAGAAAAATGTGCAATCGTGTGTTGTGAGAACTTGTGCGAAGAAAGAGACAAGAACATTATTTTAAGTGGTAGGGAATAAGGGATAAAATCAATGAGCACCAAAATTCAAGAGCCATATAGGTAGCGTGGCCTAGTGGCAAGTGGACAGAGGCTAGAGTGCTTGGGCACATAGTGACCCACGATCGATTCAAGGTGGTAGCATTATTTTGTTGATTGTGTTTGAAACATCGAAGGAAGTGGCGTATGGTATTTTTTTTAGGTGGAAAATGGGAGAATTATAAAGCACGTGGTGCTCTTTAATCCCTAAGAGAGCGCCTAGATCGTACGATGATTGGAACCATGGCTAGGGTGCTGGTTGAGGCTGTGTCATGAGTTCAAGTCCCACCAAGGCAAAGGTAATAAAATTTTGAATATATTTTTATGATGGATAAGGTTTTACATGAAGTCTTAGGGAGTTAAAAGGGTTAGTTAAAAATGTTTTTAATTGATCATTATTTTGATAAATTGGAGGAATAAGGAGTTAACCTTATTTATGAATAAAGTATTTGTGTCACATTGGTTTTATTGAAGATTTAAAGTGTTGAAAGGACTTCTTGCCATTGAGTTATTTTGAAAAGAATATTGTATTGATATTATTCTTGGTATTGAATATTATTTTAATTGGGAGATTATAAGGTGTATTTGGTCAATTATTTTTGTATATGTTGATGGATGTTTTCTTCAATATGGAGTGATAAGGTGTATGTGTGGTTTGATATTTGCATTGCATCTTTGTGAGAGTTTTATAACTTCTTTAATATTGGCAAATAGGTGTTTGTGGTTGTGGTAGATTTTCGAGGTTCCTTCATCATCAAGAAAAGGTACGAGCATATTCTTCCATAGTTGAGTTGATTGGTTGGTTTTCTAGAAAATAAGTTTGGAGTGAAAATGACTTGATTAGGGTTTCCTTTTGAGTGTGTTGAGTTAATGCTTTAAGGTTTTATGAAATAAAGAGTTGTTAAAACCTTGTTTTATAAGCATTTTTGTTGAAGCCATTTGTTGTGTGAAGAACTTGATCTAGGGTTTTGTTGGCATTTTTGCCACATTGATTCTCATTGATTAATGCATTAGTGTATTGTTGGAAATCTGATCTTTGACTTCAGCTTTGATGCAGCTTGGGCGAAAAAAGGAGAAAAATTGAGCAAAAAATGGTTAAGTCAAAAAACTGCAGCGACGCGCTGACATGTTGCAGAATCGCGGTCAACGCGATCCAACGCGAGCGAGGTTGGGCGGAACCGTCGCGATATCGCGACGTGTTCCGAAATCGCGGGTCGGGAAGCGTCGAAGGCATTAAGTCAAAACTTGCAGCGCGTCGCTGACATGTCAGCGAATCGCGACCGGAAAATGGCGATTGATGCGGAGAGAAGGAACATGTAGCGAAATCGCTACGTGTTCCGTTTTCGCGGGGCAGAGCGCAGGGAGGAGCAAGAGGGAGCCGAACATGTAGCGATATCGCGACATGTTCCGGAATCGCGGGTCTTCAGCAGCGAAGCGTACGGCGTAAAATTATGTCGCGATTTCGCGACCCGTCGCGATTTCGCGACCCGTCGCGTTTTCGCGACCTGCGCAGTTTTCCCGCCAAGTGCAGTATGAACGGCCGAGGAGATATTTTTGGGTTTCGATGATTTAATGCTGACCCGAATTAAATAATTTGCGGATTTCCAATGCGGTTAAGGTCAAAGAGTGCCCAGGCTACCAAAATTAAAGGGTTTATTGGTTCGAAGTTGCTGTTCGTGGATTAATTCAACGGTTTTTCATGCACATATTCAAAGAATCGAATTTAATGAAGGGCCGCGAGCGTTTCATGGAATTTAATTTTTATTTCTTCGAGACTGCGATTAAGGGGATCATGTTCCTCGTTTCCTTCGCATAATTGTAGATCTCAAGAAGGTCGGTTTAAAATATTTAATGCTGCAAAGAGGACGGACCTCTATAAAAACCAATGTAATTCGCATTTCAAAAGGTTGGAAGTTTTGCTAAAAACTGGAAGTGCATTTGCAAGAATAAATTATTGGCTTCGGATTTTTCAAGCAGTTGTTTGGGTGATTGTCTTTTCCGTTCGTTGCATTTCTAATCGAATTTATATTCCTTGAGTCTTTGTTACATTCAAATTCTGCATATTGGATTTGAATCTTGCTTGTAAGGATATGATTCTGGAGTGTAATCTTGGAGAGATTTTCCGCATACAGTTGTGTGGGAGTTGAGTCATTATATTATGTTGCTTGCTGTTGCTGCACTTTAAGTTTTCTGTTGTTGTTCTTCCGATCCCATAACTCCGGCCTGTGGCCATATTTCATTTCTTTCTGCAACTTTTAATTTCTTTCCAGCAACCCTTATCTTCAAACCGAAATTTAGATTAGTAAAGGGAACCAGCCCACTCTGGAGATTGGTGCAGGAGCCATTTCTTGCTTCCAGCCTTTCAATGTTGGCCGGGTCTAGGGTGCAATTGTAAAATCCTTTCCTGTGGCAGATTTCGGACCAACAATTTTTGGCACGCCCGGTGGGACAGACTTCTTCTGTCTCACAAAAATCCACATTTGTTTTAACACCCGGAGGTCTCAAGATTTGATGAGTTGTCTTGGCCTCATAGCGGAGATTTGTAAGTTCATCTGGCGACTTTGCTGAGTTGAAGATCCGGATTTTTGATCGTGGATGCCTGCCTGTTATTTGGTGACTTTGCTGAACTCAGAAATACTTCATGATCACAAGATCACAGTCAAAGAAATTTGGCGATCTTGTTCAGTTTTTTGAGCTTGATAGTTCGAGAAGTGGTGAGCATTCTAGATTAGTTTCCTCGTCCCTTCCATCTTCTGTTGTACAAATACCCAGTATTGTTGCTAGTGTTGCACCCCTACAAGTTCCACCAATGGCACAATTTCCTCCACCCAGAAAATTCTTGGCATGGAACAGCACTGGAGCCTTGAATCTGCAGGCTCAGAATCCAGTACCACAGGCTGCACTGAAGGCTTTGCCCACTTACGATGGTACTGGCAAAACAGCCTATGAGCACATAAATGATGTGGCTTCTCTGGATGCTATTCATGACATTACTGATGAAGATGTAATGATCAAATTGTTAGTGTGTTCATTGAGAGGTAAACTGTTGTTTTGGTACAGAACTCTGCCTCCTGGCACCATAACATCATGGGATCAATTGGGTGATTTCTTTGGTGAAACATTTTCATGAGCAGGCTGACCCTTTCTCATTGTTAAATCGGTTCTTGTCATACAGAGACATCCACAAGAAGAGATACCTGATTTTAATGTCCGGTTTACCAGAACTTGGCAAAGGATTCCTGATGGTATTCGGCCTGCTGATGAATTAGCTGCGATGTACTACCTCAGAGCGTTTCACTCAGATATCGGATGGGCGGTTCGACAGTCTAATGTGGTGACGTTTCCAGAAATCTTTGAACAAGCAATTAAAGCAGAAGCTGATCTGGTTGTTGTAGGAAGACTGCCTCCAAAGGTAACTATGCCTCTTATTCCAGATTTGCCTCAATATTTATATGGTTCACAACCACACCCCATGCCAGCTATGTATCCTACACCATCATGGAGTTCTAAAGCACCTCAGGTTGCAACTGTCCCAGCTCCTCAATTGCCTGCTTTAACTCCTTTACCGCTCCCTGCACCCAACATTCAACCATCTCCCGTTTCCACTGTGCATTTCCAGCTTTGCCCGGCCACCACCGGCTCCTTTGCCCTTACCGGCACTTCCTGCACACTGCAAACCACTGATCCATATACAACATTATTGCAAGAGGTTAAGTCTGCAAATTCTGCCATTAGAGCCATGGGAAACAAGATCACACTCATTGAGAGGAAGCGGTCTGAGAGAGATTTCCGGCCAAGGAGATTTCAACCTCCTCAAATTACTAGAGATCAAGCTGCCTCCACAAGCAAAGCACACGAAAAGGGCTTAGGCTGTTCTAGCAAATGAAGATGCAGCCCATGCGGATGGAGTATATTGGTGCTCGACTTGTAATGATCCTCACGGAGAGGATACATGTATGGTCCACTTAAATTATGTGCGAGACCTTGGCGGCCGGCACCTCGGGTGACCATGTTAATATGATCTCGGAAAGTGGTTATAATTTGATGACTGCGAGTGGAAGATCAAGTTTCGGTTCTAACAAGGGTTGGAAAGAAGCCTATGAATGTTGATCCTGTTGACTTAGAGCCGTTAAGAGTACCGGCTGAAGTGAAAAGGCCAGTGAAAGCTCCTGTGCTAGCTCCAAAGCCTTTGCCCAAAGATCCAACTTTTAACAGAGTTCAAGAAAAGGCAGCAACTGCACCAGTAAGGTCAGAAGCAGAGGAGCAGGCACGTGAAAAATTGAAGTATCCATCAACGACCAAGAGGTTAAGAGTGGAAGCTACACAACAGTACAGGACCAGATTTGAGCAACCTGTTGAGACGAAAAATTCTACTACAGTTTCATACAACATTGTTGATGATCTTAAAAAGACCCCTGCTAAGGTGAGCCTTTATGATGCTTTGCAATTGCCAGGCCAGGTAGACTTATTACAGGAATCATTAAAATCTATCAAGGATAATGAAAAAGGTCCTACCCAGACAGTATATGCACAAACTTTAACCACCTCTGCTATTGGAAAAAATAGGCCACCTCCATTTTATTTGTCATTGCACATAGAGGGTTGGATTGTCCATAATTGTATGATCGACTCTGGTGTTGCCACAACTGTAATGCCCAAGGGAGTACGTGAAGCAATGGGAATGGAGTACACACGGAGTAGTCCTGGAGTTCTGCAATTAGATGGTACGCTTGTAAAAACAGTGGGTGTGATTAAGGATGTTCCAATTACTCTGCATACAATGCCCCAAGTTATTGTTATCCAAGAAATTGTTGTGGTTGATTTAGAGCCCTACTTTAGTATGTGTTTATCTAGGGAGTTTACCGCCAAGTTAGGGGGTTATTTGGCACTAGATTATTCCCATTTAGAAATTCTTGTCAAGGGTAGGCGTCTCAGGATTCAAAATGAAAAGCCTTCTTCTTTTCACATTGAAAAGTTGGAAGAAACAGAAAAGGAAGTGCGGTCTGTTTACATGCTTCCTGACGAGTACGAAGACTACTGTTTTCTTGAATGAAGTTTTAGATAGTCTTCGGTTGGATGATCAGTTTTCTATGCTTAATTTTAATGCCATGCTTGGAAGCTGAAATCGGTTGTTATGTCATCCAAAAGCTCGAGAGTGACATGAAGCGAGGAATTGCCTAATCAAGGCTGATCGAGAATGTTGTCACGAGATCATTTATGGCGGCTATATTTTGATGGGGTTAAATCCGAAGATGAGGCGGGAGCAACATTATGCAAGTCTTTTGGGCAAGTCGTTGAAGATAATGAGCGAGATAGTCAACTTCTTGAATCATGAGACTGCCATTGTCGAAGGGAGAACTACGAGGAAGAAGCCGGCCCAATTTCGGGGACCGACTCAAGTATGACCAAATATGGGCGGGACATTGCAGATTTACCGGATAACTCCTGAGATCGGGTTTGTGGTGGCGACATGCCAATCATGTCGTGAACTTATGTATATAGTATTTAAAAAAAAAAAAAAAAGTGAAGAAAAAGAAAAGAGTATGTATATATGTGTTGCCTTTTGTTGTCACCTTGGCTCTTGTTGCTTGTGGGCTGTAGGTGCTTGTTTTTCCTCTATTTTTCTCCTCCTTTCCCAACAGTTGGTGGCTTTCTAGCACTTTCTTCTTTTCCCTCCCCTTTTTCTTTCCTTTCCCTTCTTCATCTTCCTTCTTTTACTTCTTTTTCTTCTGCATTAAAACAAAATAAGCCACAGTTGTTGTTTCTTCTCCCCTTTTCTATTTTTCCCGTTTCCTCTTATCCCTTTCTTCTCAGTTTGTCTTTGTTTTAAAAAGCATTTATTTTCCAGCTTAGTTCATTTTCATTTCACGCTTCAAAACTTCCACTTCTGTTCCATCCATTCGTTCATTCCATCTATTGCCGTTGGTAGTGTATCAACATGATGTTGTTATGTCTATCTCATCACTTGCTTACTTCCACATCACTCCATTGCAGTCACCGCTTGCGCAATCGCGAGAGCTCACTCCACCATCACATTCCATTTCTTCAGTTTATAACCGCTTCTATGCAGGTTCTTCCAGTTCTAGTTTTCCGCAGCAGAAGAAGTTTTGCAGCAGTCCCACGACATGTTTTGCAGCAGCTAGTTTACAGTTCCAATATGACTCTGTGCCCAATGGACTAAGGCCTGGATTCTTGCATACAGCGAGCTGTATACCCCGCGAGCCGCCAAGAATGTTGGCATTTTTGCCACATTGATTCTCATTGATTAATGCATTAGTGTATTGTTGGAAATCTGATCTTTGACTTCAGCTTTGATGCAGCTTGGGCGAAAAAAGGAGAAAAATTGAGCAAAAAATGGTTAAGTCAAAAAACTGCAGCGACGCGCTGACATGTTGCAGAATCGCGGTCAACGCAGTCAACGCAGGCAGGTTGGGCGGAACCGTCGCGATATCGCGACATGTTCCGAAATCGCGGGTCGGGCGGCGTCGAAGGCATTAAGTCAAAACTTGCAGCGCGTCGCTGACATGTCAGCGAATCGCGACCGGAAAATGGCGATTGATGCGGAGAGAAGGAACATGTAGCGAAATCGCTACGTGTTCCGTTTTCGCGGGGCAGAGCGCAGGGAGGAGCAAGAGGGAGCCGGACATGTAGCGATATCGCGACATGTTCCGGAATCGCGGGTCTTCAGCAGCGAAGCGTACGGCGTAAAATTATGTCGCGATTTCGCGACCCGTCGCGTTTTTCGCGACCTGCAACTATTTTCCCGCAAAGTGCAGTATGAACGGCCGAAAAGGTTTTTTTGGGTTTCGATGATTTAATGCTGACCCGAATTTAATAATTTGCGGATTTCCAATGCGGTTAAGGTCAAAGAGTGCCCGAGGCTACCAAAATTAAAGGGTTTATTGGTTCGAAGTTGCTGTTCGTGGATTAATTCAACGGTTTTTCATGCACATATTCAAAGAATCGAATTTAATGAAGGGCCACGAGCGTTTCATGGAATTTAATTTTTATTTCTTCGAGACTGCGATTAAGGGGATCATGTTCCTCGTTTCCTTCGCATAATTGTAGATCTCAAGAAGGTCGGTTTAAAATATTTAATGCTGCAAAGAGGACGGACCTCTATAAAAACCAATGTAATTCGCATTTCAAAAGGTTGGAAGTTTTGCTAAAAACTGGAAGTGCATTTGCAAGAATAAATTATTGGCTTCGGATTTTTCAAGCAGTTGTTTGGGTGATTGTCTTTTATGTTCGTTGCATTTCTAATCGAATTTATATTCCTTGAGTGCTGTTACATTCAAATTCTGCATATTGGATTTGAATCTTGCTTGTAAGGATATGATTCCTGGAGTGTAATCTTGGAGAGATTTTCTGCATACAGTTGTGTGGGAGTTGAGTCATTATATTCTGTTGCTTGCTGTTGCCGCACTTTAAGTTTTCTGCTGTTGTTCTTCTGATCCCATAACTCCGGCCTGTGGCCATATTTCATTTCTTTCTGCAACTTTTAATTTCTTTCCAGCAACCCTTATCTTCAAACAGAAATTTAGATTAGTAAAGGGAACCAGCCCACTCTGGAGATTGGTCTGGGAGCCATTTCTTGCTTCCAGCCTTTCAATGTTGGCCAGGTCTAGGGTGCAATTATAAAATCCTTTCCTGTGGCAGATTTTGGACCAACAGTTTTGAAAAGAACATGAGTATCATTGTTATGTGAGATTGGTTGATGAGCATTGTTGGAAATATTTTGAGTGAGTGTTCATATGCTTGGACTAGGGTTTGTAAGCAAGGATTGTTTCATTGAGTGATTGGTTGAGTAGAGTTGGTTGAGCCTAGTCAAGTGGATGTGTGAAGTGATTGTTCAAGTTCCATAAAACAAACTATTCTATATTCTAAATTGATTTGAGAAGAATATTGAGTATATATGAGTATGAAATATATTGAGTCTCTAACAATTCTCTTTATGTTTCTATGAGATTGGACAATTTTTAGTGTTGACTTGTTGAGCAAATTTAAGGCAAGTCTTTGAGAAGACTTGTGGATAGATTTGAGGATAGATATTGAGTACAAATTTGAGGATAGAGTTTGGTGCATATTTGAGGATAGGTTTGTGCCAGACTAGAGACAGATATTGAGGACATATTTGTGCTAGACCGAAGGACTGTGTTTAGTATAGATTTGAGACAGATCTTTGGAGGTGACAGAGATCTCCAACCAGAGCAGGGAGGACAGGTGTCTTCTGTGGATAGAGTTCCATTTGCTAAGGGTAGTGGAGGTAGAGGTCTTCTAGAGGATCACCAACCAGAGTAGAGATTAGGAGATTGGTGTCTCCTATGGATAGAGATCCACAAACTTGATTTAGGGGATTGGTATCTCCTTTGGATAGAGGTCCATAAACATTGTAGGGAAAGGATTCCCAAGAGAATTTATTTGAGAAAAATTTATAAGAAATATTTTCTCCATGGAGTAGCCCACATTGGGTGAACCACGTAAAATCATGTCTCTCATGTGTGTGATGCTTTGTGTGATGTTTACTGCTTTAATATTGTTGATGCTATTATTTGGATTAAAAAGAAAAAATTTTATCTTATACTGTTCACCCCCCTCTCAGTATAAGCACATGTTCTTCAATTGGTATCATAGCGGGTCTCTCCATGAAAAGACTAACAACTTGGAGGAGGATCCATCAGAAACACACATGACTTCAAAAAATGAAGAGGAGACCATGTTTGACATAAAAGAGGAATTCTTTGCTGCTCTCAAAAAATTGGAAAGAATTAGAGAGAAGAATTCAAGCTTGAAGGAACAAATTCAAGAGGATGAAGAAGCAAGGATGGAACTTCTACAAAATCTCACAGAACTCAAGATAAAGGTGGAAGAAGGAAAGAAAATTGAGCAGGATATGATATATCTGTTAAGAGCCAGAGAAACAGAATGTGAAATATTGGAAGCAAAAATTATCTACCTAAGGAATGAAGTTGAAAGGACCAAGGCACTACAAGATGTAGAATATGAGGAACAGAAAGAGGAATCAAGTCTTCAAAAAGTAGAAACTTCAAACAAGGATAAGCAAGCAAAGGATATCAGAAAGGAAGAAAGCAAAGAAGAACCTTGGATAAGAGTTAATCACAAGAGAAAGAATACTCCACCACAAACTCCAAGGCATCCAAATAGGTTACATAATTTCTTCCATGGTCATTGCTTTTCTTGTAATAAATATGGTCATAGAGTTGTACACTGTATTAATCATGCAAGAAACAATGTCAATAGAAATTTCAATTCTTTTGCACCTCTTATGGAAGATGATATTATATGTTACAAATGCAATAATTTTGGGCACAAGGCTAGATGGTGTAAAATGATATTTCCTGAGTCTAGAAAAACAATTTCAACAACTAGGAAAGATGAAAGGGAAAATGTTAAGGCTAGATCAATGTTAGTTCAAACAACCCTTCATGCTCAGGATAAAGAAGAACAATGGTATCTTGATAGTGGTTTCTCTAGTCACATGACAGGAGACAAAGACAAATTCATTGTACTAAAAGAAACCAATAGAGGGTCAATAAGTTTTGGTGATAATGGATCAACAAGGATTGGTGGAAGAGGAACTCTAAGTTTAGATAATGGGAAAACAAAAATAGAAAATGTGTTGTATGTTAAAGGGTTAAAACATAATCTGCTAAGTATAATTCAACTTTGTGATCAAGGGTATATGGTTACTTTCCATCCAGATAGATGTGAGATAAGAAAATCAGAAACTGGAAAAGTCATTGCCAATGCAAGAAGAACCCCAAACAATTTATACATGCTCAATGAGATCAAAGGGGAAAAGTGCTTTCTATCACAAGAAGATGAGAGTTGGTTGTGGCATAGAATATTGGGTCACTTGAATTTTGATAACATAGTCAACATAAGCAATAAACAAGTGGTCAGAGATTTACCCAAAATAAGAAGACCTCAAAGCACAATCTGTGCACCCTGTCAACATGGAAAGCAAACTAGGACAACATTTAAATCAAAAGGATATATGTCATCTGAGCCATTAAGTCTAATACATACTGATCTATGTGGTCCTACCAGAACACAAAGTATTCAGGGTGAGAGCTACTTTATACTGTTTATAGATGATTATTCCAGAATGGTTTGGGTAGCTTTCCTAAAAGAGAAGTCGGAGGCCTTTGAAAAATTCAAAGCATTTAAGGAATTGGTTGAAAATGAAACTGGAAAAAGGATTAAGTGTTTGAGATCTGATAAAGGAGGAGAATTTACTTCAAATGAATTTGTAGAGTTTTGTGAACAACATGGAATCAAAAGAGAATATTCAGCAGCAAGAACTCCTCAACAAAATGGAGTAGTTGAAAGGAAAAATAGGACTGTTGAGAATATGGCTAGAGCTATGCTAAATGATTCTAAGCTCTCAGATGGATTTTGGAGAGAAGCAGTCAACATAGCAGTATACATAATCACTAGGGCTCAAATGAGGGTAAACCATCACAAGACTCCATATGAGCTTTGGAAAGGAAGACCTGCCACTGTAAAACACTTCAAGATTTTTGGAAGCAAGTGTTACATAAGATGAGAAGATCAAAACTTAGGCAAGTTTGATCCAAGATGTGATGAGGGAATATTTCTTGGTTATTCCTCAAGGAGTAAAGCCTATAGATGCTTCAACAAGAGAACACGTACTATGGTGGAAAGTATAAATGTAACAATTGATGAGAAGATAGATTCAAGAGAACCAGTTCAACAAATTGTGTATCAAGAAGATGGATGTTGTCAAGAAGAGTTTTGTGAGGAATCAGATAAAGAAGAAGAAGAAACACAAATACTTCTTCCCAAAACTCCATCCAGGTATGTACAAAAGCATCATCCAAAAGAGCAAATCATTGGGAATCCAGATGAAAGACAGACAAGGAGAAGAATAATAACACCATCTCAACAAGCAAATTTTTCTTTGCTATCTAAGATTGAGCCAAAAGACTTCACTCAGGCAAGTGAGGATAAATTTTGGATTAAGGCAATGGATGAGGAATTAGATCAGATAGAGAAAAGCAAAACTTGGGAACTTGTTCCATGACCAAAGGACAAAAATGTGATCGACACAAAATGGGTATTCAAAAACAAGTTAAATGAAGATGGACAGGTGGTCAGGAATAAAGCAAGGTTAGTATGCAAAGGTTATGCACGGGTAGAGGGAATTGACTTTGATGAGACATTTGCTCCAGTTGCACGACTTGAAGCCATAAGAATGTTTTTAGCCTTCTCAAGTTTCAAAAACTTCAAGGTATATCAGATGGATGTCAAGTCAACATTTCTAAATGGTGTTCTAGAAGAAGAAGTTTATATTGAACAACCAGAGGGATTCATATTAGCAGATAAACCAGATCATGTATGCAGATTGAAAAAGGCATTATATGGTCTAAAGCAAGCTTCGAGAGCATGGTACTCAAGATTGGATAAGTATCTTCAGGAACAGGGATTCAGAAAAGGAATAGCAGACAGTAATTTATATATCAAAAATGAAGGGAATGATCTACTAATTGTGGTTGTTTATGTTGATGACATCATTTTTGGGGAAACAATGATAAAATGTGTAAAGAATTTTCTAAGAACATGCAAAATGAATTTGAGATGTCTATGCTTGGTGAATTTTCCTTCTTTCTTGGACTTCAGATTTCACAATCAGAGAAAGGGGTATTTCTCTCACAAGCCAAGTATATAAAAGAAATGTTAAAGAAATTCAGGTTAGAAGATTGTAAACCGGTAAGTACCCCCATGGTCACAGGATGCAAGTTGAGTAAGGATGATGAATCTCCAGAGGTAGATCAGAGATTATACAGATCTATGATTGGCAGCTTATTGTATGTTATAGCTACAAGACCAGACATAGTACAGTCAATGGGATTAGTGGCAAGGTTTCAGGCAGCACCTAAGGAAACACATGTGGCAACGGTAAAAATAATTTTTAGGTATCTAAAAGGGACTATGGATTTTGGGCTTTGGTATCCCAAGAGTGACAATTTCACACTGACAACATATACAAATGCATTGGCTGGCAACATTGATGACAAAAAAAGCACAAGTGGAGGAGCATTCTTTCTTGGAGATTGTTTAGTCTCTTGGCTAAGTAAGAAGCAGGTTTCAGTATCCTTATCTACAATCGAAGTAGAATATATTGCAACAATAGCTAGTTGTACACAGGTGTTATGGATGAAGTGAACTCTAGAAGACTTCAAGATAAAACATGATCATCCTATTCCCATACTATGTGATAATACAAGTGCTATAAGTATCTCAAAAAATCTAGTGATGCACTCTAGGACAAAGCACATTTCGATTAAGTATCATTTTCTGAGAGAACATGTGATAGATAAATAGGTCAGGTTGGAATATGTTACTACAAAGGAATAGATAGCAGATATTTTCACTAAGCCACTTTCAAAGGAAACCTTTGAGTATCTTCGAGGAAAACTAGGAGTAAGACTCCCACCCCAGAATTAACCACCTCAAGAGGAGGTGGGGGAGGGGCTAAGCTAAGAGGCTCATTCTTAGCCCCGAGCCCCAAAGGTGACCCTTTTCCATTGATGTCAAAGGGGGAGAGATTTGAGTAAGGGGGAGAGATTTGGTATTTGAGTAAAGAGGAGAGCATTGAGCCAGGGGGAGCAATGTCCTAGGGGAGCAGAACAAAGAAAAGGTTAAGTTTCTGGTAAAAATAATTTGGGTTGCCATCAATGACAAAGGGGGAGATTGTTGGACATTTTGAGTCAAAGTTGTCATTGATGTCAAGGAACGAAGTTGTCATTGATGTCAAGGAACAAGCTACCATTGATGTAAAAATGTCAAGAGGAACAATGCAAAGGTTAAAGGCAAAAGAGCTTCATAATATTTTTAATATTATGTGGAAGCATAAGTTAGAAGGGTTTTTATTAAAACCATGGGTGAGCAAAAATATTATTTATACAAAGTGGTAAAGTCAAAAAGGCTTTAATAAAGCCAAAGGGATTTAAAAGTTAATTTATAAAATTTAAATTCTAAAGAATTTAAATAATTTATAAATTAATGAGTTAAAAATTGAAGCGCCGACGTTCAAGTTTGAAGGTGGAAATTGATATAAAAACTATATGCCTTAGAGGCATTTAGATATCCTTTTGCTCAAAAAGAAAAACGTGCAATCATGTGTTGTGAGAACTCGTGCGAAGAAAGAGACAAGAACATTGTGTTTAGCGCCAGTGAATAAGGGATAAATCAATGAGCACCAAAATTCAAGAGCCATCTAGGCAGCGTGGCCTAGTGGCAAGTGGACAAAGGCTAGAGTGCTTGGGCGCGGAGTGACCTGCGATCGAATCACGATGGCAACATTGTTTTGTTGGTTGTGTTTGGAATGTCGAAGGGAGCAACGTATGTTTTTTGATTAGGCGCACAAGGGGAGCTTTATAGAGCACATGGTGCTCTTTACTCCCTAAGCGAGCGCCTAGCTCGCATGACGGTTGGAGTCATGGCTAGGGCGTTGGTTGAGGCTGCATCGTGAGTTCGAGTCCCACCAAGGAAAAGGTAATAAAATTTTGAATATATTTTTATGATGCCTAAGGTTTGACATGAGGTCTTAGGGAGTTAAAAGGGTTAGTTAAAAAGGGTTTTTAATTAATCATTATTTTTGGTAAATTGGAGGAATAAGGAGTTAGCTTTATTTTTGAATAAAGTGTTTGTGTCACATTGGTTTTATTGAAGATTTAAAAGTGTTGAAAGGACTTCTTGCCATTGAGTTATTTTGAAAAGGAGATTGTATTGATATTATTCTTGGCATTGAATATTATTTTAATTGGGAGATTATAAGGTGTATTTGGTCAATTATTTTTGTATATGTTGATGGATGTTTTCTTCAAGATGGAGTGATAAGGTGTATGTGTGGTTTGATATTTGCATTGTATCTTTGTGAGAGTTTTCTAACTTCTTTAAGCTTGGCAAAGAGGTGTTTGTGGTTGTGGCAGATTTTAGAAGTTCCTTCATCATCAAGAAAAGGTATGAGCACATTCTTCCATAATTGAGTTGATTGGTTGGTTTTCTAGAAAATAAGTTTGGAGTGAAAAGGACTTGATTAGGGTTTCCTTTTGAGTGTGTTGAGTTAATGCTTCAAGGTTTTCTAGAATAAAGAGTTGTTGTTAAAACCTTGTTTTATAAGCATTGTTGTTGAAGCCATTGGTTGTGTGAAGAACTTGAACTAGGGTTTGAAAAGAACATGAGTATCATTGTTATGTGAGATTGGTTGTTGAGCATTTTTGGAAATATTTTGAGTGAATGTTCATATGCTTGGACTAGGGTTTGTAAGCAAGGATTGTTTCATTGAGTGATTAGTTGAGTAGAGTTGGTTGAGCCTAGTCAAGTGGATGTGTGAAGTGATTGTTCAAGTTCCATAAAACAAACTATTCTATATTCTAAATTGATTTGAGAAGAATATTGAGTATTGATGAGTATGAAATATATTGAGTCTCTAACAATTCTCTTTATGTTTCTATGAGATTGGACAAGTTTTAGTGTGGACTTGTTGAACAGATTTGAGGCAAGTCTTTGAGAAGACTTGTGGATAGATTTGAGGATAGATATTGAGTATAGATTTGAGGATATATTTTGGTATAGATTTGAGGATAGGTTTGTGCCAAACCAGAGATAGAGATTGAGGATATATTTGTGCTAGACCGAAGGACTGTGTTTAGTGAATATTTGAGATAGAGCTTTGGAGGTGATAGAGTTGAGGACAGAGATCTCTAGCTAGAGTAGGAAGGATAGGTGTCTTCTATGGATAGAGTTCCATTTTCTAAGGGTAGTGGAGGTAGAGGTCTTCTAGAGGATCACCAACCAGAGCAGAGATTAGGATATTGGTGTCTCCTATGGATAGAGATCCATGAAATTGATTTAGGGGATTGGTATCTCCTTTGGATAGAGGTCCATAAACATTGTAGGGAAAGGATTCCCAAGAGAATTTATTTGAGAAAAATTTATAAGAAATATTTTCTCCGTGGAGTAGCCCACATTGGGTGAACCACATAAAATCATGTCTCTCATGTGTGTGATGCTTTGTGTGATGTTTACTGCTTTAATATTGTTGATGCTATTATTTGGATTAAAAAGCAAAAAGTTTTATCTTATACTATTCACCCCCCCCTCGAGTATAAGCACATGTTCTTCATTAACCTCATACACACGAAGTAAGTATGTAGTAATATCTTCCTCATATTCCATCTTCAAATCTTAAAACCTTTTCTTTTGGTTTTACAATTTTGCCATATTGACCTTTTTATCTCCTTCATATGTTTGCTTTAATTTTTCCCATATCTCTTTTTCTGATTTGCAGTGCATAAATTTAACAAATTTAGCTTCACATAATCCTCTTAAGATTCCATTCATAGCCATGGCATTATTCATATGTAATAGCTTACTAACTTTATCTGTAGGAGGAGTAGTTGTAGGTGTGAACCCATCCTCAACTTATTTCCATGTCTCATATCCTTGTGCTATCAAGCAAGTATTCATTCCTATGCTCCAGAAAGCATAATTGTTCCCATCAAACAATGGTGCCTTATTTGATGAAGATCCATTATGAGATACCATCTATGTTATTGTAATATCTTCATTCAAGTTGTTAGACTTTTTTGAAGGAACCTGCTCTGATACCAATTGAAGAACACAGTCTTATACTGAGAGGGGGATGAATAGTATAATATCAACTTTTACTTTTCTTTCCCAAACAATATTATCCAATATTATCAATGGCAATATCATTAGTAGTAATCAAAACAATGCATAAATAATCACACACATGAGAGACAAATTTAACGTCGTTCACCCAATGTGGGTTACGTCCAAAAATAAAATATTTCTTCTAAATTTTCTCAATAAATCTCTTGGAAATAAATTCCCTATTATAATTTTTATGGACCTCTATCCAAAGGAGACACCAATTCCCTATGCTTTGATTTGTGTATCTCTATCCATAGGAGAACTCTTTCCCCTTTGCTTTGGTTCATGGATCTCTCTCCATAGGAGAAATCTTGTCCCTTTGCTCTAGTTCGTGGATCTCTCTCCACATGAGAACTCTTTCCACTTTGCTTAGGTTCGTGGATCTCTCTCCATAGGAGAACTCTTTCCCCTTTTTCTAGTTTGTAAATCTCTCTCCATAGGAGAGTTTTTTCCCCTTTGCTCTAGTTTTTGGTTCTCTCTCCATAGGAGAAATCTATCCCCTCTTCTCTGGCTAGTGAACTTCTATACATAAAAGACCTCTTTCCCCACTGCTTTGACTAGTGTACCTCTATCTACTAGAGCCTCTTTCCCCACTACGCTCATTGATGGACCTCTATCCACTGGAGACCTCTGTCCTCTTTGCTCTTGTACCCTCCAAAGTCTACTATCATGTATATCTAATATCTGCACCAAATCCTATCATAAGTCTAGCACAAATCTACTCTAACTCTGATCAAATATACCTTCAAAACTAGCTCAAGTATTCTCACAAGACTTGCTCAAATCTACCTTCAAAATTGTCTCAAGTCTTCTCACAAGACTTGCTCAAGTATAAATTCAAGCCTTATCAAAAGAATCTCTCAAATCCACTTTCAAGCCTTCTCAAAAGACTTGCTCAATTCTGCCTTCAAGTCTTCTAAAAAGACTTACTCAAATCTGCCTTCAATGCTACTCACAAAAACCTGCTCAAATATTTCCAAATATTGCATACAAACAAATCTTAAATCTCTTTTAGAAAAGCTTTCTTAAAACAGACAAATTCTACTTAGAATTATTTTAACCTCTGGAACATATAGATAATGATGTGCTCTATCAAAAACCCAATATGTTTCTTCACATTCACAAATCTTGCATTCAATTAATCCAATCTCTATCTCTTGCAAAAATCCTTTCAAATCAAATTAATAAAGTGTATAACTTGTTTTACAAAACTGGTCTATCTTTCTTGCAAATTTTCTCTCAAAGATCAATCACACTAATGCACAAATTTCCCTCACAAGATTGATCTCAAACACTTTTACAATTGCCTTCAATATTTCTCAAACCAATGCTCAAAGGTTTTCACAATGATGTACTAACAAGTAGTTCACAATTTCTAGCACAAATGTCTCAATCTCTTTCAACAATGGAAACACAACTTGTTTCACAATCCTTAACTCAAATATTTCCAACAATGCACACTAATCAATCCTTTTATCTCCACGTTATAATTATGAAATATCTCAATCAAACACCTTAAAGAAAAACTGATATAACCATACCTCTTTGATGAAGGAGCTCTCTCAAAAATGTCTCAAGATGTCTTTCTTATACCACTTTCGAGGGTTACTTATCATAACACTTTTCAAACCAACCATAACATATTTCCTCAAAATTTGCTCATAAAAATATTTAATATCAATACAAAATTTTGATCATAACCAAGCCCTCTTAATATTTCTCTTTATCAAAAATGACACACACAAATTAAACCATAATAATACCTTATCACTCCTACTTATAACATCCACTTATAATGCAATATCACAATTTAATATCCTTAAGTGCATGCCATACATCAATTTATTTCCAAACACCTTATTGCTCCTTTATTTCAAAAATATATTTTAATTTTATAAAACATAACCATATTCTAACATATCATCATGTCCTTAAAATATTTAAAATTTAAACCATTGCCCTTATGTCTCCCTAAACTATATAAAAGAACTTTTAATTACCAAAAATAAAAAACTTATGCCTCCCTTGTTAAGCGCTAATCATACCTCTGTATAATTTTTTTTTTACCCTTACCCGCGTCTACTGCTACTACCATTGGGATTCAAACACTCAACCTCATGATGCCCATGCTCTAGCATGAGCTAGAGTGCTAGCTAGACTGGCCCCATTGTTGGAACAAAATGTGTGCCAAAAGCCTTTATGTCTTCCTCTCTATCCAAAGTGATTTGCAAAAAATTTACTACCACAGGGATTTGAAACTGTGACCTATCCTATGCCACAACTTACGCAGGACCTGCCTGCCACTTGGGCTACCAGCCCTGGTTGAACCCAAAATGTACGCTTTCCATTATAGTTCACCCTCTCTTGCTAGAAATTCATGCACTATCTTTTACCTTGCTCTTTCCCTTCGACGAATGGCGTTGCTCTCCGTGAAAATCAATTAAATAACATGCAATGAACTTAGGCAATGAAACACAATTTTTGTCCTCCTTTAATATGCATTCAATGGTTTTGCTATGACATCGGCTCACCCTTTATTGCCACATTTTCTAATTTTGAATTTTGGCACCTTTGGAAAATTCAAATTTAATTTTTATTTTTACCATAATATTTAACCTTGGTGTTAAATATTATTTATTATATTATTATTATTATTTTTTGATTTTACATGGTGGAATCGATAGCTGCCACAAATTCAGGTAGGCTGTCTGACTTTTTATGGCCACCATAGTATTCTATGTTGTCCACCTCAGAAGCTACCGCACAGATCTTCACGTAGTCCGTCCATATAACCACCATGTCACAATCATTTTAAACCTTTTACGTCATTGAAAGCACCAGGAAAGGGACAAGCGTTCAGTCCGACGAGACTCAGGATTTGAACCTTGGACCTCCACCCCATTATGGAGTTTGGGGAAACCAATTGGTCTACACCTCAGACCTATTTATTATATAAATTAACCTTGGTGTTAAATAATATTTTTTCTTGTAATCCTTCGTCAATTTAATTTCTTTTTTAGACCTTTGTCCAATGCACTTCCAATCCTCCTTTTAATAAGTTCTTTTGGCCTAAATATTATAATATTATATTTTTTTTCTTAGACCATGGGCTTAAAATTGGGCCTTCAACCTTTTAACCAATCACCTAGAACTTTATCCCAAACCTTTTTGGCTTATAATATAAAATATTATAACCTCTCCTTTTTATCAATTTCCTTGAATTGGGATGAACTTTGCCTTGCATCTTATAAATATTATCTTACTGCCATACTAAACTTTATTGGGCATCAATGAAAATTAATAACATCAACCTTTGACATCAATGACAACACAAATACTCAAAATTTCCAACATAGGAGATGTGCCATGTGACAACCAAAGATGATTCATAGACCAGGTGATGCTTATGCTAATTAATGAACATAATAAGACATCTCCTTGGATTTATTGGAAGTTGTTCAAGGGAAGAAAATGATTAGTCTATATCCCTTGAATTCATAAAATAATAAATATGTATAATTACAAGGTCAAGAGATATAAAGAAAGGAAGGCAATGATTTACTTGAAAAATAGGGTGATGAATCCTAGTTTCATTGTCCTATAATAGACATAAATGTAGTAATATGTATTTACAAAAGCTAAATAATGACAAGCCATGATCCACAAACCGATGTGATGAGGAAAGAGGTAATAAGAAAAATCAAGATAAAGAACTGAAAGAAAGAGGGGAATTAAGGTAAGTCGTAAAACATACTCAATACTAGTGGGAGACAGGATCCACTAGCCATAAAAAATCTAGTGATATAGGGATGAAAATTGCATATCCAAACTAGGATCATAATTTAAAATTATTATAGAATCCAAGGTTACTGGTATTGAATAAAATGGGGTAAGATGAAGGTATGAGAAAAAAATGGAAGCAAATTAGACACTTCACATCTAGTAGATTCTTTGATATTAATACAAATACAATATATTCTTTGATATTGAATGAGTATCTTAGCGTCTTTTTGGTAGTTTTATTATGGCACGCCTAGTTAAACACTCATTTAATATCAAAGAATCTACTGTATTTGTATTAATAATCATAAAAGGGATTACAAGAGGTGATATCCTTTTACAATATTGCCCTAAAGGCTACAACGGGGTCTTCTCGTAGGAAGCCCTCTCAGATGTGGTACAAAGACAACAAGATTCATCTTTTTTGGGTTCCTCGATGTAGGTGGGCTTCTTGCTCATGAGCCACCGCTTGTTGGAGATGTTTCCTTGAGCTTTTATGGACCTGTAGAAACTTGCAAAATCCTATTAGTGCATTGGGGGGTTTACCTCAGTCAAACCCCATAGTTATGAAGACAAAAGACTCATAAAAGTATTCAAAATATAAAATAAATTGCTAAAAACAATATAAAATAAAAAACTAATCTATTCTTACTTGTATGGGTGATTCTTGTGCCTGTTGTAGAGGTTTACACTCCTAGGGTACAAATCGGGTGGTTCACATGTGTGAGGTGTGAACCGGTCCTTTTTTGACCGTATTTTTTAGATGGCTTCTTGGGATACACAAGATTGGGTATTGTTGATGATTTGTTCAATTTGCCCTCTAAAAGCGCACTATTGGAAGTATTCTCAACCTATCTCATTCACCAAACAGTACTGTGAGGGATACCAGATGATTGTGATGCTCGTATGATGGTTGTGTAATGAGTGTGTGATGGATGCAATGGCAGTAGTGATTTCAACAGAGTTTCGGTATGCAAAAGTGAGTTATTATGAAATGGTGAAAATGGCCTTCTATTTATAGAGTGCGCCAAGGTGAGAGAAATGGGATGAGGTGTCCCTTATGAGGTGGCAGTGGTGAGGTGTCCACCAAATATGTGTCCCCTGAGGTGTCCTGGGTCATAAGTGAAGTTGGATGAGAGAATACCTCACCCATCCAAAAGTAATGATGATTTAACATAAATATCAATTTGTCATTAACATTCAGCTTTATTGAAATATCTTAGGATTAAATAATGATTTTTGTGTGCAAAAGTCTCCATATTGCATTAATGACCCAAGGGGATGTGAGGGGGAGAAATATTTGGGTGGAAATGTGGCAAGGATAGGCTAGGCTAGGCTAGGTGAGGTGGAGGACTAGGCTAGTCAAAGTAGACTAGGTGAGGTGGAGAATTTAATTAAATCAAGATTAGATCTAATTAATCATGAGATTAGCCATAAAGCATAATTTGACCATAAAGTGTTTTTTGACCATGGTGAGAGTTTTCAACCTTAGTTGAGTTTGCATGAGGTCACATGAAGATCCATGGTTAAGCGTAGGAAGGGGCTTGGTTAGCCCAAAGGGGCTAATGATGATGAATAGCAATTTTGATTAATGAATAGTATTTTTAGCCAATTTATGCAATTTTCGAGGGTTTTACAAATTGATTGATCGTGAAAATGGGGAGAGGGACAATGTGTGACTTTTTGGTGTCTACATTTTGCAACTTTTTGTACTGGATTGTGTGGAAACATGGTTTAGTACAAAAACTAATGATGTGATTTAGAATGCCAAGAATTTACGATTGGTGAGTTGTGGATGCTTGCGAGAGAGACGTATTGATAAAAAATGGTTTGTGACTGATTGTTTTTGGAGGAAAACATATTATTACCTTGCATTATTATCAATTATAAATGATTCAATTTTGAACGAACAAATGCCTTTGCTAATGTTTGCTTTTGATTGATTGATGAGCTATTTTGATAACATTTGATAGATTGTTGGAGCCATGGGGTAGAATTTTTAGAAGCTTTATTCACAAGTGGTCTTATGACTATCACCATGAATATTGGAATCCATGAGGTTTCTATAGTCAGAGGAATTTTTGGAACCTATCAAACATTGATTTGTTTTTGGATTGGATTTTGATTGAGAAGAGAAATTTCCTTGTTTCGTATTTGTCCTAGCATAAGGACTTGAGATAATATTTAAGCAAAAAACTTCTTAGGAATTTGTTGTGTCCATGATTGCATTTTTGGTTATTTGATCACGTGCAAGGTAGCTTTTTATGTGTTGAATGATTACCCCCTCAAGCGATGAATTGGTGATGTAGGAGACGAAAACCGGTGATGAAACGGTTGATGAAGATAATGATGAAATGTATAAAATTGGGCATGAAAATGAGTCAAAATGATAATGGGGTAGGATTTTGGCTGCAATTTGAGGTGAATGACAAATTTTGGGGGTCAGGTGGCAGGTTCGCACGACTGGCGTGCGAACTGGTGCAAATGGGATTTTTAAAGGGGATTTTTGAATTTTGACAGCATTTTTTGCATGACGATGGAGGTGGAGAGGTGGAGAGGAAAAGGAAAATGGAACGAAGTGCTATCAGAGGGCAGGTCAAATAGGACAGGATGGCAAGCGCATCTGTGAGCATGAGTTTAGGGGCAGGACCACCCGAGGTAGGATTATTTTTCTCTTTTGGTAATTGTGTGTTTGAAAGAGGGTTTTAAAATGAACTTTTTGTTTTAAACATTGTAAAATGAGGGCAGGGTAGGAATTTTTTGTAATTTGTGCACATTGTGTAAAAGGGGACAAATGGGTATCCCGATATGCATTTGGTTTTTGCATGGGCTTTTTCTTTGTGTCGGGAGGCGGTAAAATGACGTGATGTGAAAATGGAATGAAACATAAATGCATAGGAAAACTGACATATGTAGTGTTTTAATTGGCCAAATGGGTGTCTGAATTTATGTTTGCATGTATATTTTGACTTTGTTTTAATCACTTTGTATTGCGTGCCTAGGTAGGGTTTTGCCTTGTTTTTCTCATCGTTTGAAACATGTTTTATCATTTTTCGCATGAGTATTTGATACAGTTGGAATGTACATGAAATTTTACACCTGACCATGTAATTTTTTTTTGTTATGGAGGTTTGCACGTGTGGGGTGCGAACCGTCGGTTTGCAAATGTGGGGTACGAACTGGTGGTTCGCATGTGTGGCATGTAAACCAAGTTTTTGATGTTTTTTTTTTGTGTATGTATGTGTGTGCATGTGGAATAGATACAATGAATTAGTAAGCATTTATATACAAAAAATATAGATTTTCTAAGTGATGAAAAAAATAAGTAAAATGCATGCATTTATTTTACATTGCTATGTATAATGATTATGTATAATATGCTGATGGATTTTTGATATGTGATGCGTGTGTTATGGTAGGTGAATAATATTTTTACATGCCATCATCTACGAAGGTGTAAGAAATCCTTGGAGGATGAGTGGCAGGCGGATGATGTGGGGTGGTTGAAGATAGTGTGATTATATGGAGTATGGGTGATGTGTGAGGTTCATGTGAACCATGCATATATAGTGGCATTGTGTGAGAGGTAGGATCTAGACAGGAAAACCTTTCATTTACCTACATGGGAGATGATGGTGACCCTAGAGGATATGTACCACATCTATTGGTTGTCGATAGATGAGGTTAAAGTGATGACGATGGAGGAGGCATACAAGGGCATTTTGGCAAGGATATTTGGGGAGTGCTGGAGTTAGGTGGAGGTGAATAAGGGTGTGGATTACATGGTTTATTGGAGGAAGGAGTGTTTGTCCCTTCATCACATGATGGCGATGTTAAGTTCCCTTAGAATATGATGGGGGTGGTTTGTGACATTGTAGATGATGAGGCCTGGATAAGCCTCATTTATAGCATGTTTTAAATAGTTAAAACTGCCTAAAACTGCCTAAAACTCTTGTGAATTATCTTATATGCTAGTTAAGTTGATTTAATATGCTCTGTATTAACTGTTTGCATGATTGCAGTGTTAAGGACATTATATTCTGATTTTTAACAGTTTTTGTATAGTTTTATGTTATATTTTCATGCTTAGGTTGACAACAACATTTCAGTAGTCTTATTTTGATGATCATTAAGCATTAGTTTCTCTAAATTCAGCAAATAGTACAAAGACTTATTACTGTGCAAGTGAGAAAACTGGTTTTTCCATATAAATTCCAGCAAGCTACCAATGAATGGCAAGGCATGGAATTCACATCCAAGGAAGAATGAAGACTATTGCAATCTGATCCTGAGGTCTAATACACTTGAGAAATGCAGCCAAAACCATTTGGAGTCAACATAGTTGGTCATTCTAAAGATCTTCGGAATGAACACAGTGTCTTCGGAATGAACAGATATCTTCGGAATGAGAAAACATAGTGTCTTCGGAATGAGAATTGCAGTATCTTCGAAATGAGCGGATCTTCGGAATGAGAATTGCAGTATCTTCGGAATGAGCGGATCTTCGGAATGAGAATTGCAGTATCTTCGAAATGAGCGGATCTTCGGAATGAGAATTGCAGTATCTTCGAAATGAGCCACTTATCTTCGGAATGAAAACAGAATGTACTTTTTGACTTGTTGACTGACTTTTGGCGGTGGAAAAGGGGATAATAAGGTTGAGAAAGTTAAGGGAAAATATCTCCCATCTAACTTTGCCGTCCAAAGCCATCATTTATGGAAAAGATCAAATTTGATCTTCTTCTAGGATAAACGCAGGAAATTCTGCAGGATATCAGGACAACATATTTTATGTTTGTAATTAGATTTTAGGCATCTATAAAAGATAGCTCCCGTAAAGGTTGAGCTATTAGGAAGAATATTAGATATTAGAAATATTAGATTAGAGATTAGACATATTAGAGATAATAGACCTATAACAGATTGCAGATCTGTAATGATTTCAACAGAATTGTAATTATGTTTCTGAAGCAATAAAAGTGCAGTTTTCATTTCATTTATTTTGTTATGTCTGAGTGTGAGTAAGACTTAGAGAAGAAATTATACCTTCTTCTGGAAAAGGAGGCCGGCCACTTTCAAATCTAGGAGAAGGACTAACAGACAGGTTTCAGTCCTGATTTTGTTGCAGTAGAATAAGTAGTGGAACTTGTCAATTTCAGCATTTTGTGGTATTTGATTTCTGTTTTAGTTTTTATCCATCTATTTTACATTTGTGATGTAATCAGCAATAGATATAATCAGTTTCTTTATTTTTCAATAATTTTCCAATTCCCTGCAATTTACATTTCCAGCAATTTACAAGTTTTCTATAATTTCCTTGCATTCTTGTTTTTGTTGTCAAACACTTGCACTGGAAGATTGACGACCTTCTATTTCGAGTATTGATGAAGTTGATTACTTGTTTTATCTCATCATTGCAAAAGTAAATAGGTTTCTCATTTAGCAACTGTAATTAGGATTTTCCTTCTGCAAATCAATTAAGTCTCAATTTAGCAATTGTAATTAGGACTTTATTTCTGTAGACAACAATTAGTTTTTCATTCTTGCAAATAGATTAAAGTTAAATTTATGCAATTTAGGGATAGAAGTGACACAAATCCCCCACACAATCAATCCTACCAATAAAGACCTGTTGCTCCTAAATGAGCTGAAATGCAACTCTGTTTGAACTTTCTATCGTAAATAGCCTTGGACACCACCCCGGATTGATAAGATCTTTGAGATTTAATGATGGTATAACGACTACTCATCATTTTGGCACCGTTTCTGGGGAACACGGTGTTGTTAGAAGGTGAAAAGCAGTCCAATAATTATTAAATATGCTAAGTTGTGAATTTTAGAGTAAAATCTGAATGTAATGACTGGTATAAGTAATTGTTATTGGTAAATTGTATTTCAGTCCATTTAGGAAATAAGCAAGAAACCACAAGAAGAAAAATTTCACAAGAGGTTGAAATTATGTCAAAAATGTCTAAATTTTTTATTTCCAAAAATGTTGGAATTTTCAAAGAATCCCAATCATCCACTTCCAAGACATTGCAAGATCCTTTGAGAAATCATTACAAGGAGGAAAATTAAGTAGTTCAACACCATTTTCTCTTGACAAATCCATACAATCAGGAAAATTTGACAAGATTTATAATTGTTTTTGGGAACCTACAATGGAAGGCTCACAAGAGAATCAAGGTAGAGCCAACAATGTGCTCCACCCTAGTGCAACTAGTGCACCCGCTAGAACTTTTCAAAATCCCATCCAACTAGATCTTAATCAAAATGCTCCCATGAAGGTCATTTCACCTACGAGTATTACCAACTTTCAAGGGAATTACATCCGAAGATCCTGATATGTTTTTGTTTGAGTTTAAAATTGTATGTCAAGCTCATGATTACACTAATGACAATCAAAAGCTCAAACTATTTCCTTCCACTCTTAAAGAGTTAGCTCTACGATGGTTTATCACCTTAGCACCTGACTCAATTAGAACTTGGGATGAGATGGAAAACATATTCTTGGAGAGATACCAAGAATATTGTCAAGTCAAGAATCAAAATGATGAAATTCTTACAATGAAACAAGAGGAAAATGAAATCTTAGAAGATTATATAGACAGATTTTCTTTTGTTCATAAGAGATGTGGAAGTGTTGAACCTGAAATTTGCAAAGTCATATTCTTAAGGGGACTACAAGATGAATCTAGGGATGCATTGGATATCTTGGGAAGAGGAGATACAAATGCACTTAAATTTCAGGAAATTATTAAACTCTGTAAAAATTACTCTCATTCAAGGCATAGAAAACACAGAATTGGTAATGAAAAACATGATTTGAAAGAATGCATGAAAGAGGCTGATATTTTAGTACATGATAGAACATTAGATGAAAAAAATGAATCTATTGAATCTTCAGCCATCTATTGTTCAGAATGTAAAAAGCAACACTCTCTTCATGATTGTCCTTTGAACAAAATATTGTAGCATTTGTCAATTAGGACACCCCACGGATCGGTGTAGTTTATTGCCAGAACTTAAAAGTATCTTTGAAAAACAGTCTCAACCTATGAAAACTCAATTTTGTAGGACAAGTACAAGGGAATAATTTTCATAAATTTCTATATCGGAATGCTTCTCAATTTCCTGCACATTGGGGAAATAAGCCTTGGTATATGCCATGGTCTACTTTAGATCCACTTCAAAAAATTTGGAGTCAACCACCATGGGCATACTCCTATATCAAGCATGGTCTCAACATGGATGGATGCAACAACAATGGAATCAACAACATCCACCATGGTTGCAGCCAAAATTACAGGGATATCAATGGGTACAACATCAAAATCTGTACAAAGGGCAGCAACATTGTCAAAAACAAAAATCAAATTTGTTGCCTAATTATATCCATAATTTCTATCATGGACAACAACAACAAAAATTAAAACAACCTCTATTTTCAACTCAACTTTGTGGTCGAGTCCAAATCATGTTAAACAGGTAACCCCTGTCTCTGTGGTTGAATCAAAAAATACAACCCTAATAAATGTTAGTGACTGTGTTAAAACTCAGTTGTGTTCAGGTGAACCATTGCTTGAACCTATTCCACTTATCGGTGTAGAAAGTGAAGTTAAAAAGAATGAACATGAAAACAAATCCACACTAAAACAACATCAAGAAGAACAAGATACCTCATCAAATAAAGTATCATATTTTGAACAAGTCTGAGATATCAAAAGTAACATCTTCACAATCAGATTTGATAAAGGAATTAGAACATTTAACCATTACAATCCCTTTACCTCAAGTTGTACCAATCATTATTAGGATTGTTCAAGAAATGTGTTTTAGAAAACCAAGAAAAAAGAAGAAAGTATATCCTAAAACCATACAAAAAGGTGGAAAATTAGTTAACTTGCTTTCAGGTAAACTTATTACACCTAAGTATGATTGTACTGAAAGCCCACAGTTTCTTAGAACACATAAGGAAAATGAAAAGAATACTTTAGTTTTGGCCTCCATTGGTGTAAATAAAAATGTTTCTCCAAGAACCAATTCAAATAAGCCTGGTACAAAACAAACTGAAACACAGCCAAAACAACCTTTGAACAACAATAGTTGGTTGACTAAAAACCAGGGAGCAAATTTGTTTGATATATTGGTGCAACATCCTAATGCTTTACTAACATTTTATGCATCTTTAGCAGTTGGCATTGAGTTGTTGCAGTACAGAAAAAAACAAATTTTGCAGTTGAATGCATTTGATGAACTTTGGTTGGAAGCACTTCACCAAATAGAGTTCACTCAACAAAAATGGAAAATGTGGCATGATGATCACATTAAGAGCAGCAAGGATGAACCAGGGGAGTCTGAGAATGAAGTTGTTCAACTTTCTTTAGTTGATGATGTAAGGAGGATATTAGTGGTGAATGGACATCTTTTACAGTTGTACCATAAACCACTAACAAAAGTGGAATTTGCTCGGTATCTCACACAGTTACATTTGACAGAAGAGGCTTCTTCTTCTGATGAAGATTCCAAATAATCATATCTTTGAATCTTAAAAATAAAAAGAAAAAAAAAATTAGAAAAAAATAGAAAACAAAAAGATGAATAAATTCTGGCTATGAATTCCTTCATGGGCATGATTTCGAGGAAGTCATGAATTCCTTCACGGGCACAATCAGAATCAAAAAGACAAAAAAAAAAGAGAGAAAAGGAGAGGTTAAAGAGAAAAAAAAAAAAAGAGAAAAATGAATAGCTCAGCAGTGAAAACCTTTTCTAAGGCGCTACTGAGTTGGTATGCATGAAAACCAGTTTTCTGGCATGCATAACCTTGAAAGTTCTGAGTCATCATTGTACAAATTCACCAACCGCACTTGTTTTTGAAGTGTTGCAGGAAGCCTCAGCGAGAATATCAACGAAGCAGTCATCTTTCAAAACTTGCATTAACTTGTTTTAACCAGGTATATATGTTTCTTGCACTTTTCTCATTGTAAATATTTGATATATAGTATATGACAATTAACCATTAGTATAAAAGTGTTCATAAGAGTTGGCATAAACAAAACATGCTTGGAGAAAGAGAAAAATGTTGGTTTCTGCTATGTCTTCAGAATGATTGTTGTATCTTCAAATAACCGTGGTATCTTCAGAATGAAGCTTTGTCTTCGGAATGAAGGTGTGTCTTCAGAATGAAGGTTTGTCTTCGGAATGAAGGTTTGTCTTCAGAATGAAGGTGTGTCTTCAGAATGAAGGTTTATCTTTGGAATGAGGTTATCTTCAAATTAAATGCCCAGCTTAGTCTTTAGAATGAAACATAATCTTCAGAATGAAGATTTAACAGTCTGTTTCCATGTGGCATCCAAGGAGGGAGAAAAAGACATAGTCAGCAGAATTGTTTTACTCCATGTGATCATTGACACATGTCATCTAGCTTGCGGTTAGATTCATCTCATATTTTGCACCCATCAAGGAAGTATGAGAATCACAGGGAAAATAACCAACAAACATGCCACCACCATTCATTGCTAATAACCACTCATGTGGGAAAATTTGCATGCAGAATGGATGAGCTAAAAATAGTAAAGAAAATTTGATGGCAAGGATGTCCAATGATTGATGGCTAGGTGTTCAGAGCACAGAATAAGGAAGTGTGCCATATTTTCTTTTTGAAGACATATTTTCTAATGATTACAAGGAAAAGTAAAAAAATTAAAAGTTCTTTCTGAAGAAGAACAAGAGCAAACCCTGTAATTCTGTAGAAACTAGAAATCAGTGACCTAGCGGATGACTGTAGCAGTAGAAGAGAGCAGCCTTCTCAGCATCAGAATAGAGAAATGAAGTGAAAAATGAAAAAAAAGCCAGCTTACAAGAACCCTGGAATAACGTAACCACATGGGTTACCAGACTTTTCAACCTGTGAAGGGTAGTATGTAATTTTGTCAGGGCTAAAACTGATAGCAGAAAAATAAAATAGAAGAGGGTTCATTTTTCTAAATATGTTATTTATCTGTCAGAATATAAGAGTGAAGTTCCCAGTGAAGAGCTTGAAGCTATCCCTACAGCCCCTGTTACCACAAGAAAATAGGGCAAGAAGAGAAAATATACATTAAGGACTAGGAGGTCTGCAAGACTCCAACAAAAAGAGAAAAGAACAAATGATTGAAGAGAAGACTAGACAGGATAGCCCCGATGTCATAGAAGTGCAACAAGCCACTGAGAATTTGGATGTAATCATAGATAATTTCATGGAACCTCCTGTACAGGAGTAGGGGTCTGAAGCGAGAGGATGAGATCATTGTTGAGCAGCAAAGCTGTAGTTGATTTGTCGGTATTAGGTTCTGAGTCAAATGAAGAAGAGGAGGTGGACATCACAAAACAAGCCGACAGGTAGCCAAGAGTGTTATAAAAATACAAATGAGATGGATTGAGGAAAGAAAAGATGTTATTGAAAAACATGAAAAGAAAATTTGAGAATTATAGCAAAAAGTGGAGAAACTAAAAAGCATTCTGTCACAAGTTGACTTTTGAAGAGGATTCCCAACCAGATGATCAGTTTGAATAATGAATCGAGAAATCTTCATGAGAAATTACACAGGCATTAAATTGTTCTATGAAACATGGAATATGAGTATGGACATCTGTGACTCCATAGCCCACTGCAATGCATGAGGGCATGCATTAATATAAGTTGGGGGGGATGATGAGGCCTGGATAAGCCTCATTTATAGCATGTTTTAAATAGTTAAAACTGCCTAAAACTGCCTAAAACTCTTGTGAATTATCTTATATGCTAGTTAAGTTGATTTAATATGCTCTGTATTAACTGTTTGCATGATTGCAGTGTTAAGGACATTATATTCTGATTTTTAACAGTTTTTGTATAGTTTTATGTTATATTTTCATGCTTAGGTTGACAGCAGCATTTCAGTAGTCTTATTTTGATGATCATTAAGCATTAGTTTCTCTAAATTCAGCAAATAGTACAAAGACTTATTATTGTGCAGGAGAAAACTGGTTTTTCCATATAAATTCCAGCAAGCTACCAATGAATGGCAAGGCATGGAATTCACATCCAAGGAAGAATGAAGACTATTGCAATCTGATCCTGAGGTCTAATACACTTGAGAAATGCAGCCAAAACCATTTGGAGTCAACATAGTTGGTCATTCTAAAGATCTTCGGAATGAACACAGTGTCTTCGAAATGAACAAATATCTTCGGAATGAGAAAAACACAGTGTCTTCAGAATGAGAATTGCAGTATCTTCGGAATGAGTGGATCTTCAGAATGAGAATTGCAGTATCTTCAGAATGAGCGGATCTTCGAAATGAGAATTGCAGTATCTTCGGAATGAGCGGATCTTCGGAATGAGAATTGCAGTATCTTCGAAATGAGCCACTTATCTTCGAAATGAAAACATAATGTACTTTTTGACTTGTTGACTGACTTTTGGCGGTGGAAAAGGGGATAATAAGGTTGAGAAAGTTAAGGGAAAATATCTCCCATCTAACTTTGCTGTCCAAAGCCATCATTTATGGAAAATATCAAGTTTGATCTTCTTCTAGGATAAACGTAGGAAATTCTGCAGGATATCAGGACAACATATTTTATGTTTGTAATTAGATTTTAGGCATCTATAAAAGATAGCTCCCGTACAGGTTGAGCTATTAGGAAGAATATTAGATATTAGAAATATTAGATTAGAGATTAGACATATTAGAGATAATAGACCTGTAATAGATTGCAGATCTGTACTGATTTCAGTGAGAATTGTAATTATGTTTCGAAGCAATAAAAGTGCAGTTTTCATTTCATTTATTTTGTTATGTTTGAGTGTGAGTAAGACTTAGAGAAGAAATTATACCTTCTTCTGGAAAAGGAGGCCGGCCACTTTCAGATCTAGGAGAAGGACTAACAGACGGGTTTTCAGTCCTGATTTTGCTGCAATCAGAATAAGTAGTGGAACTTGTCAATTTCAGCATTTTGTGGTATTTGATTTCTGTTTTAGTTTTTATCCATCTATTTTACATTTGTGATGTAATCAGCAATAGATATAATCAGTTTCTTTATTTTTCAGTAATTTTCCAATTCCCTGCAATTTACATTTCCAGCAATTTACAAGTTTTCTATAATTTCCTGCATTCTTGTTTTTTCTGTCAAACACTGCACTAGAAGATTGACGACCTTCTGTTTTAGAGTATTGACAGAAGTTGATTACTTGTTTTATCTCATCATTGCAAAAGTAAATAGGTTTCTCATTTAGCAACTTGTAATTAGGATTTTCCTTCGCAAATCAATTAAGTCTCAATTTAGCAATTGTAATTAGGACTTTATTTCTGCAGACAACAATTAGTTTTTCATTCTTGCAAATAGATTAAAGTTAAATTTATGCAATTTAGGGATAGAAGTGACACAAATCCCCCACACAATCAATCCTACCAATAAAGACCTGTCTGCTCCCAAATGAGCTGAAATGCAACTCTGTTTGAACTTTCTATCGTAAATAGCCTTGGACACCACCCCGGATTGATAAGATCTTTGAGATTTAATGATGGTATAACGACTAATCATCAGTAGAGTGGGGGATTAGGTATGCATGGGAAGCTGTGCTATTGGCACAAGTATATTGAAAGCTGCATGGGGTGGTGAGGACTGATAGGATAGGGATGAGTGTGAGTCCCCTACTATAGATATAGGTGCAAAAGCATGTGACCATATCGTGATCGATACAATTACCTTATGAGGCACATGCACATGAGGGGGATGAGGTGCCTTATGTGATGAGATGGAGGGCAGATAAGGAGAAGAAGAAGAGGGCCCGTATAGGTGAGCTGATATATCATTGAGAGGATTTGGATGACTGAATATGGATCATGTCAAGTGGAGGCCATGGCATGGAGGGCCTGATTGGGGTGAGGATGTAGTGCACTTGGCATGCATTCGGTGTAGCCAGTGGTTGGTGGGGAAGTACACATGCCAGGTTGAGTACTTTCCATTTTCTAGAGTACAACAATTTGGGTTGGTGCAGGGGTGGCTGAAACCACCTGTAGATATCTATAGGGTAGAGCATGACACAAGTTCACAACCCATAGTGCCTCTACTAGACATGATTCTCGATGAGCCTATTATTATCTTGAATGTGGACAATGTAGGGAGGATTCTAGAGTATGATGTGTGGTGGGCTAGATAGAGCTGGTAGCTAGGGCAGGGTGTGGTAGATGAGTGGGTGGAGGTAGCAGGATCTCTATCCTATGTAGGTCTACCGAGAGGGGTGAGAGTAGGGTTGCCAGTGCAGGATGTGGAGGAGAAAGAGGATGTGGGATCACCCGATCTAGGTGAGGAGGAGGAGGAGGATTTAGATCAGCTTATGAGATAGGTGAGGCTACGATGTGATGACCAAGATATGCTGGTGAGTAATAGTGACATAGTGCCAGTGACAGAGGGGGGTGAGGGGGTGGGGGTAGAGGAGAGGGAAGATATTCCATTTATGGATGTAGATGTGGAGGTAGATAATTTGTTGGTGAGGCTAGACGTGCCTATGGCAAGTGATGAAGAGGATTATTTGGGTGGGGATTTGATGGTGGTTATCGAGGCTGAGGGTGAGGTGGTGGATTTGAGGAGGGAGGTGAAGAGGCTAAGGGATATGCTATTTTATAGAGAGACAAATTGGGTGATTGACCACTTAGTCATGGAGCAAGAGAGGCGAGAGGTAGAGGTAGACCTAAGGGCCACCTTGGAGGAGCGATATGAGGCTAGGGTACACATGGAGTAGATGGTAGAGGATATGAGGGTGCTCAGGATTGAGTGAGATGAGTTTAGGCATGAGCATGATACCATCTAGGGAGAGTGATATGAGATGATTGAGATCACAAAGTGGTTTTAGAGGTTGTTGGAGGAGGCACAGGGGAGATAAATGTTGTGAGAGCAAGCTATATTACGAGGGTGGTAGAGCTAGAGTAGACTATGTAAGAGGAGTTAGCCTTAAAGGTATGGGTAGAGTAGGAGATTGAGGGCTTGGAGGATGTGGTGTCATAGCTAGAGGCATCATGGATGGAGATGGCATGGCTAAAGGTGGTAAATGAGAGGTTATTAGCTATGAATGTGAAGGAGGTGGGGAAGAGGTCGAGGTGCAAGGGTGAGTTGATAGTGCATGGGTTGGATATCCTGATGTATTCTGGATTACTTGCCTCATCACAGGAACAACCACAACAAAGTGGGGTAATTATTGGGGGTAGGGCTCAAGAGATAGTAGCCCCTGCGATGTTACAGGCACAAGTGAGGATGGGGCCACTAGCATAGGTGGATAGGGCACGATTGATGGGGACCAAAGAGGTAGAGTCATCATAGCAGGCAATGGGAGGAGGCCCAGTGGGTGAGAGAAGCAATGAGACATCTAGAGGGTAACAACCATGAGGACGTGTTGCAGTGGTGATGGAGGATGGTCTTCATTTTTGTACTATTGCAAATGGACAGATGCACATGATGAGACATGTTTTGGTAGCGGTGCATGCATGCACAAAAAATTATAGCCTTATGGTATTTTTGAGATGTAGATGTACAACGATGTTATGGTCCTGATATGAGAAACTCATAAGGGCAATCACATATGTTATTGTAGTTTGATGGCATCAGTTTTTGGAGATATATATATATATATATACATATTATGTTTGATGACACTTGTGTCTATTTGCATTTATGTGTTTGCTTCTTTCTACTTATGGTAGGGTATGATTAGCGTAGATGTGATAATAGATAGTTGGATGTGAATGGAATAATGATATGTTTAAGTAAATATTAACTAAAAATGGGTTGTGAGATGAAAAATAACATGACATGCGTAAGATTACATGAAATAAACACATTGCTTAGGGATAGCATTTGCATCATTATAGTACTCAAATGATGTGATCCATGCCATTATTCCAAGGAAGTTGGATAGGAGGAATGTCATGATGAGATTCGAACATTACAGTTTGTAAAATCAATCCCATTTACTAACTAAGAGAAACTTCTTGACTCACTTGGAGGCTATCTTGGTAAACGAGACCTCTATACTAGACTTGTGTGTGGAAAGCGATGTTCATTTAACCAATCTGGAATAGAGTGCATTATAACTGCATGCCAACTTAGCTTGTATGCTAGCTCATTGGTAAAGACCCGAGGACTACAGGGATTCAAGTAGGTAAGACTCTTAAGGTCTTTGCTTTTGTTTTCTGCCTTCTATGATAGGACTATCTCTTTGTGGGTGGTACTCATTTCTCTTTTTTTTCTCTTGTTTTTTTCTCTTTTCTCTGGATACATGCTCATATTAGATATATAGCAAGGGATTTTTATTTCTTTTGTTTTTTTTGGGCACTTACTTAGATTAGCTGTAGAGCAAGGGATTTTATTCGGGTAGGGGGGAGCTTGTCCTTTTGTCATTACTTTAGTTCAAGAGAAATCATATGAATGATTCAATGAGTAGAGTGATTTTTGCTAACCATCAACTGGCATTCAATATAATCAACCCTATTTCCAAAATGTTATTAGTGTGTAAGACGTGCAAGTAAGTCTAGGAAAGAGAGCAAGGTGACCAAAGAAAGCCTATAAATATTTCTAATGACAACTTTGGATGGTGGTTGATTATGTAACTATTTGTGGTCAAAGCAATCAAAATATGGATCTAATCTTGTCTCTTGAAAAGAGGTTTTGGACATCAATCTGGTATGCTAGCACGTGCATTTTTAATTCCCTTCGCATGTTATTTACAATGAATATATACAAATGCCTACATGGATGCAAAAAGCGGGTATTTATGTACAAGGTTGCTCCACTGTTATGGACAATGGCATGGGGTATGATGTGGAGTGGTGTGAAAATGGAGAATGGAAGGAAGAAATGAGGGGATAGAAGGAAGAAAGGAGAATAAATGAAACTTATCAAAGGTATGTAGCCGCTCGAAGGGTGACCATACAAAATTGACAAGTAACAAGAAGAAAAGAATATAAGAAAGAAAATATAAGAAAAGAAACCATTAAAGGTATGTAGCCACTCGAAGCGTGACCATACAACATTAATGAATAACTAGAAGAAAAGAATATTAGAACGAAGATAAAATGAAGAGAAAGAAGGGGAAAGTGAAAGGTATGTAGCGGTTCGAAGTGTGACCATACAACGTTCACTTATGAAATAAGTAAATAAGGGAGAATAAAAGTGGAGTAAGCATATTTAAATGTATATGCAAGTAAACTTAGTGTCGCTGAACATAAAAAATGGTGATATTGTTTTTGTGCTTTTCGTTTTGTTTTGTTGATTTTGTTTTGTTTTTCTTTTATATACATATGTACACAAGTGATGATGATCTGTAATACCTACAAATAGGTATAAAATTCTCACAAATGAATAATGTTAATGGGCTCAATTTTGGCTATGCCTTCCAATGTGTCCAGATGATATGGCCCAGATCCAAATTTGTGAGTAACCATGTATGGGCCTAGCCAATTTGGTGCAAATTTGTCATAGAGATGGCACGGTTGGATAGTAATATGTTGGTTTTCTTTGAGGATTGAGTATCCAACTTGAAATTCATGTTGGTGTACCTTAGAATTGTAGGCACGTCAGAGATGATCTTGATAAACTCACATGTGTTCAATAGCATGAATGCGACGTTCATCCAATAAGGTCAATTGTTCAAGCCTCACCTAATGGGTTGTTTCATCATCAATGAATTCTTGCATAGAAACCCATAAATATGGTATTTCAAACTCCAAGGGAATAATGGCCTCAACACCATAGACAAGTGAAAATGGGGTTGCCCAAATTGGAGTACAAATATTGGTACAATAGGCCCATAGTGCTAGTGGCATTTGATTGTGCCAATCACGATGTGACTCTACAACAGTTTTGTGAGGAATGGTGTAAATGGTTTTGTTTACAGATTTCGCTTAGCCATTATCCTGTGGGTAGTATGGAGTAGAGAAACTATGTTTTATGTTGAATTTTTCACATAGTGCATGAACATTCTTGTTCTTGAATGGAGTGCCATTGTCTGTGATGATTTTGGATGGGATGCCAAAATGAAAAATAATGTGTTGAGTAATGAAATCAATAATTTTAGGACCAGTCGTTTGAATTAAAGGAATGACCTCAACCCATTTTTTAAAATATTCAGTTGTAGTAATGATGAAATTATGATTTGCAGATGAGGTAGGTGTGATTTTATCGATAAGATCCAAGCCCCATTGTGAAAAGGGCCACATTGACTGAATAGGTTGTAGAACCTAAGAAGGTAAGTATGTAAGATTGACATGATGTTGGCATTTGACACACTTTTTCACATAGGTACAACAGCCATGCTCCATTTTGGGCCAGTAATAACCCATCCGTAAAATACATTTGGTGATAGCCATTCCATTGAAATGGCCACTGCAAGTACCATGATGAGCTTGTTTATTAATGCGTTGAGATTCGAAAGGCTCGAGACAGTGTAGTAAAATGCCATCATAACTTCACTTATGTAGGATATTACCTAGAAATGTATAGCGAATGGCATGCAATTTAAAATTTTGTTTATGAGTATGATGTAGATCAAGTGGGAGAATACCGAGCTTGATGTAGTCATTAACTTGGGAAAACCATGGGTTGTGCAGGTGAGTTTCTATGATATTGATGCCATCGTCCCAAGAAGACGGATTGGTAGAAATGGCAAAATGGAAAATGGTGTGGATAGACACGTGTGTTGTGTTAGAGAGTGGGTTTTGTGGAATGAGGGAGCCTAGTGAGGCCATGGTATCAGCAAAAAAATTCATAGATCATGGAGTAGCAGTGATGTCATACCATTCAAATTGAGCCAATATATCATCTGCTACTTGTTTGTATTATTGCACAACTGGGCAATGACATTGCTATTCCCCCTTGATTAGATTCACAATGAGGAGGGAGTCACCAAAGATGTCTAGGTGATGAATGTGCATGGAAAGGGCTTGCTTTAGGCCAAGGATAAGAGCTTCATACTCAACATTATTATTGGTGTAAGGAAAGCCTAATTTAAAAGAAAAGGGGATAGGCTCCCCATGCGACGTGAAAAGGACTATTTTTGCATCGCTAGTGTGTGTGCAATGGTAGCCATTGAAGAACAAGGTCAATTTAGCAGTGGATTTGGGCTCGACTGGCTCTTCAGCTTTGCTTATATGAAATATTGAATCATCAAGAAGTTGGATAAGCAATGGCACATCACTGGGCAACAAAGCTTCAACTAGCTGGTCAAAAATGACTTGACCTTTGATGGATTTTTGATTGATGAATTCAAGATCAAATTCTATTAGGAGCATGATCCATTTGGTCGTTTGACTATTGTGGTAGATCTTACCCATAATGTAGCAAAGTGGGTTATCGTGGGAAACTATGTAGGTAGTATGGTTGATCATGTAGTGGCACAAATTTTGGGTAGAAAAGACAACAACAAGGTAAAGTTTTTCCATGTAAGCATACCGCGTCTCATAATCAATCAATGTATGACTAATATAGTATACCACTTGCTCTTGGTCATGTTCATTCTTTTGAGCAAGAAGCATACCCAATGTGACATCGATGGCAAAAATGTACAGGTGGAATGGGTGATCTAGATGGGGTGGAATGAGGATGGGTAGATATGTAAGGTATGATTTGATGTCATCAAAGGTAGCTTGGAATTTACTATCCCATTTAACTGAGACCCCCTTCTGTAAAATATGATTAAATTATTAACATTTATCAAAAAGTTGGGTGATGAATCACCGTATGGATTGGATCCGTCCTTGTAAACCACGTAAATTTTTGAGGTTCCTAGGGGGAGGTATGTCAAGAATATCTTGGAATTTTGTGGGATAAACTTCGATGCCTTTATATGAAATGATGAAACCCAAGATTTTACCAATGGTTACACCAAAGACACATTTCTTTGGGTTTAATCAAAAATTATGTTCCAAGAGGTGATCAAATATTTGATGCGGGTCTTCAAGGTGCTGACCATAGGTTTTGGATTTGGCGATGAGGTCATCAACATAGTCTTCAACAATTTTATGCATCATATAATGAAATATGTAGACACCCAAAAGTTGCACATTTCCACTTCTCACATCATCACGGCCGATCAATTTGCAAAACTATCAAAAATTGCATAAATTGGCTCCAAATCACTATTCATCATCCTTAGCCCCCTTGGGTAGCTAAGCCCCTTCCTACGCTTAACCATGGATCCTCATGTGACCTCATTCCCAACTCAACTAAGGTTGAATTCTCCACCATGGTCAAAAAGCACTTTATGGTCAAAAGTCAACATTTTTGGTCAAAGTATGCTTTATGGCTAAACACATGCTTAATTAGATCTAATATTAATTTAATCTAAGCCTTCCACATCACCTAGTATACTTTAACTAGCCTAGCCTTCCACCTCACCTAGTCTACTTTGACTATCCTAGCCTTTCCACCTCACCTAGCCTAGTCTTACCACCTCTCATCCTGATATTTCTTGATATTTGTATCCATCACACATGTGGATGGGTGAGATATTCTCTCACCCAAACACATTTATGAGGAAGGACACCTCAGGGGACACCTCTGAGGACACCTCAGTGGACACCTCATAAAGACCACCTCACAGGGATACCTTAGAGGATACCTCAAGGGACACCACATGGGACACCTCAGTGGACACCTCACATTGCACACCTCATAAGGGACACCTCATGGGACACCTCAGCCCCTCCCCTAACCTTGGAAAACTCTATAAATAGAGTGCCTTCTTCTCCATTTCTAAGGATCCTCCATTTACATACCTAGACTCTGCTAGAATTGGCCTAGGATATGCAACATCAAGCATCTACTTGGAAAGGAGCTCCAAAGCAAGCAATAGGCTACATCAGATCCCTTGTACAGGTAAGTATCATTGTAAATATCATTATTTTGATTATGCTTTAATTATGCATTAATTTAGTTATTTTGTGTCTTTTATCTTTGTAAATATGGGGCTTGACCAAGGCAAGCCCCCAAATGCACTAATCCATTTTTATAGTTTATGTAGGTTTACAGGATCTACACCTCAACATCGATGGCACATGAGCAAGAAGCCCATCTACACTAAGGAACACAAGGAAGACTTTGGATGCGGTTTTCCATGTGCTTCACTTTGGCATGCCCGGTGGGACCCCCACCAAGCATAAACTTAATTGCCTTCTAATAAAAAATTGTGGTCTATTTTGTATGGCAAGTAGTTGCCATATTTGAAGAACACCACAAACTAAAAATACCTTGAAAGACACCTCAGGCCAAACCACAAAAGGTTCACTAGTGCACCGGTGAGCTTACAAAGAGAGTAGTGAGTACACACTTGGGCATGTGAATTACCCAAACTACCTCAAACTACTACTTGATACCTAGGTATTGGTTCAGACACCCACAACCAATAGTAAGGTAAGTCAAGGGAGGTTAAGAGCCTCATGTTCCTAGGGATTGTGTGCCCTCATACCTAGACCACAAATTGTCTCTTGCCACGACATATGCAAGGTTAAAGCATTCTTGTATCTTTCAGCACCAAATAAATAGTTAATTTACCTTTTGTCATTTATTTATTGTAGGTATTTGCAAAATCTATGTGAGTTCTGGTCATGTTATTACACTCAAATTGGGTTTTTGGAATCTTTTATGCAGGTACCTGTACTCAAAACACTACAGGGACAAAAATCACCACCAACACCCCAAAACAAGTCAAATCTGTCTTCAAATCCCGGTTTGTACTGTAGGAGTACGAAATCCTTAGTAGTGTGAACTTTTGAGGCTAAGGAGTGTGAACTCTTCAATGGTGTATTATATGCAAAATGATGTATGCATATGTACAAGTAGAATTATATGGCAACATGATGATGAACTATGTAGTAACATGAAAAGCATGGGTGAATGACATGATGGAATGCTTATGTACAAGAAAACTAAAGTGCGACCAACTTGTTCTCGAGTAGTAAAACCAAGTGGGATAGTTTTGATGTAAATTACAACTCCAAAGGAGTGACACAATTGATATGGATGAAGCGTGATGCCATGTATGGATGCATTTGGTAAACGAATTGAGTGTTAATGTTTAGCAGCACCAACATGATTGATGAGTGTGGATGATGATGGAAGAGGCTAAAAAGTGAGCCTATGAGATGGAGGAAGGGGAAAGAAGATAGAGATAAAGAAGAGAAGAAGAGAAAAATAAAGAAGAAAATGTAACCAATCAAAGGTATGTAGGCGCTCAAAGCGTGACCATACAACATTGACAAGTAACAAGAAGAAAAGAAAGGAAGAAAGAAGAGAAGGAAAAATTAAAGGTATGTAGCCGCTTGAAGCATGACCATACAAAATTGATAAAAGAGGAAGGGGACAAAGAATAGAAGAAAGAGAAAGAAGCAGAATGGAGTGATGCGATTTTTTTTTGTATTTTTTGTTTTTTTTTTTTTTTGTATTTTTGTAATAGTCGCGATTGTATGTACAAGGAATGGTGAACCATACTTTAAAATGCTTAGGCATAAAATGCTTAGAGATGAATGATGTTTATGGGTTCAAGGTCAATAAGATCTTCAATATTGGTAAGATGATATGCCCCATAACCAAATGTGTGTGTAACAATGTAAGGGCCTAGCCAATTAGGTGTAAATTTATCATGAAAATGGTATGGTTGGCTAGTGATCTATTGGTTCTTTTTGAGGATGAGATATTTGACTTGGAATTCTCATGAATATACCTTGCTATGATAGGCACATTAAAGGCAATCATGGTAAACATGTGTGTGTTGAAGGATGTAAATGTAGCATTCATACAAGAGTGTTAACTGGTCTGATTTTGTTGGATGAACAGTATCATCATTGATAAATTTTAGCATTGATATGCGCAATGATGATAAGCTCGAGTTCTAAGGGCTATATATTTCAAAAATATTATTACCCTAGTTTTAGCTTAAGTGTGATGACTCTATAATGGTTTTTTATGAGGAATGGCACATATGGTTTGATCGGTAAATTCGGTTGAATTGCTCACATAGTGCGCAAAAATTCTTGGTCTAGAAAAGCATAACGTTTATTAGAGATGAAAATGGAAGAGATATCAAAGCGACAGGTGATGTGTGAAGTAATTAATTTGTTGATTGTAAGACATATCATTTGAATGAGAATGGCGTCTTGAACTCAATTTGTAAAATACTTTGTAGTATTGTTGGATGGGGTGGAGAGGATTTTATCAATAAATGCAAACCCCATTGAGAAAAGGACTACATAAATTGAACCAACTGGAGTTCTTGAGATGATGAAAAGTGTAATATTAGCATGGTGTTGCCATGTTATGTATGGAAAAATGTATTTGCAACAACCATGCTCCAGTGTAGGCCAATACTAACCCATGTGTAAGATAATTCTTCATGAAATATTGGGTTTGTGTGTGGTTTGAAATAACGCTGAAGGATTCCATCATGGTTACATTGAGAAAGAATATCTCCCATAAATGAAGAATGGATTTCCCTTTTTTTGGATGTTTGTTGAGAAGCATCAGGAAAATCCAAAAGAAAATGCCTAATGTTATAGAATCTTTGACATGGGAAAATCCAAGATTGTGAGGCTCAACCATATATGTGAGTGATATGAGGATGAGGTGAGATGTATTGTGGAAGAAGGATGAAGTCTCTTAGTCGATAATGTTATGAGATAGAAGAACAACTCCCTCACTCATTGAAGTGGATTGAAAATGGAATGAAATCCTCTAATGATGAGAGGAAGTAGATGAGGGGAGTAAAACACCCTATTGATGAAGAATTGACGGTGGTATTGAAGAAGTAGATGTGAGATGGTCTTGCGATAATGATCAGTGTAAGATGCCCCAACTTTGAAAGGGAAAAATATCTCTTGAACTTTTCCTTGGATAAGATTTGAATTTTTGGTTTGATTTGGTCAACTAGTCAAACATAGATGGGTTTGCTCATGATAGTGCACATACATGAGCCCTCGATATCTAATGGCATGTACCTTACCATATTGTGATTTGATTGGAATGTTGTGGAGAAGAGACCTTTTGTTGCATGTCTATCCTAGCAAATGAGGGCTAAAGATAGTCTTAGGAAAAGTTCTTGGACAAATGTCAATTCCAATATTGAGTGTGTGATGATTGATCATGCGCAAGATAGCGTATATGTGTGAAATATCTATCCCTTCAAGAAAGGAATAGGTGATATGGAAGGTGAGAAATGAGGATGAGGTGATTTGAAAAGGGAAAAAATTTCCCATGATAGAAGATGGAGTGCAAGGAGAAGTCCCCCAATTTTAGAAGAAGGATGGTAAGAGGAAGAGGTCCCCTAGTTGTAGCAAATGGATGGTGAGAAGGAGAGATCCCCAGTTGGAATAAATGAGTGGTAAGGAGGAGAAATTCCCCCAAATGTGATGCTAGGCTATGGCTATGCTAGCCGAGACTATGTGAATTGGTATACTTGTGCATTAGAACATTTTGGGGCTTGCCTTGGTCAAGCCCCATATTTATAAAAAAAAAGACTTAAAAATCTAAGCTAGAATGCATCCTCATGAAATCAAATCTATTCTAATGCTTTGAAAGCATGACTGAATAAAGGTACATTTTGAAATAAATCTAACTATAATCCTTCCTCACAAAATCAAATCTATTCTAACACATTGAAAGCATGACTGAATAAAGGTATATTTTGAAATAAATCTAACTAGGTGTCGTACAAAAATACAAGGATGCTTTAACCTTTCATACGTCATGGTGAGAGATGATTTGTGGTCTAGGTATGGGGCATACAATCCTCAGGAACATGAGGCTTTTAACCTCCCTTGAGTTACCTTACCGATGGTTGTGGGTGTCTAAAACCAATACCTGGGTATCAGGTATCAATTTTGAGGTAGCTTTGGGAGCTCACACGCCCAAGTGTGTACTCACTACTCTCTTTGGAGGCTCACCGATGCACCAACGAATATTTTGTGGTTTGGCTTGAGATGGATTTCAGGGCATTTTTGGTTTGGGGTTTCTTCAAATATGACAATCAATTGCCATACAGAAACATGCCATAATTTGTGTTAGATGTAAGGCAAAGGGAAAATTTTTTTTGGAACCTTGGGATTGTTTAAGAAGGTGAGGCAAAGGGCAAAACCTTTTCAACCTATAAAATCCCCCAAATGTGATGCTAGGCTATGTATATGCTAGCCTAGACTGAGATGCGTCCTCACAAAAATAAATTATAGGAATTGAAATAACAAGAATTGAAATGACAGGAATTGAAACTAGGCTAAGAAACTTCCTCACAAAATCAAATGATAGGAATTGAAATAACAGGAATTGAAACTAGGCTAAGAAACTTTATCATGAAAAAAATCTAACCTAGTGTTGTTTTTGGTGATTGGAAATGAATGGAATGAGTTGCAGGTTGTGGAACCAATACTTATGCTGGTGGTACTGGAACCTATTGTGGATGAATGGAATTGTGGTGAGGTGGGCATTGGTGGTTGATACCTCGGTATCTGATGAGTGAAATGAGTGGTAGGTTGTAGAACCAGTACATGTGGTGGTAGTACTAGAATCTACTGTGGATGTTGGGGAACTAGCATTGGCTTTTTATGGCCCTAGTACCCATTGATTATGGAATGATTTGGTGGACCAGTACTTGTTCTTGTTGCACTAGTGTGTGATGAATGGAATGAGTTGCAGGTTGTGGAACCAATACTTGTGGTGGTAGTACTAGAACCTATTGTGGATGAATGGAATTGTAGTGGGGTGGGCATTGGTGGTTGATGCCCCAATATCTGATGAGTGGAATGAGTGGCAGGTTGTGGAACTAGCGCGGGTTGCGATTGTATTGATACTTGCATATGTTGAATGAGTGGGTGTTGGGAAACTAGCATTGGCTTGTTATGGCCCTAGTACCCGTTGATGTGAAATGATGTGGTGGAGGACCAATACTTGTTCTTATTGCACTAGTGTGTGAATGGAAAGAGTTACAAGTTGTGGAACTAGTACTTGTGGTAGTAGTACTAGAACCGGTAGTGGATGAATGGAATTGTAGTGGGTGGGCATTGGTGCTTGATTTCTCAATATTTGAATGAGTGAAATGAGTGGTAGGTTGTGGAACCAGTACGTGTGGTGGTTGTACTAGAACCTGTAGTGGATGAAAGGATTTGTGGATGGTAGGACTAGTGCGTATGGATGTCACTCTAGAACTAGCTAAAGTGGAATGAGGAGTGGTGGGATTGGAATTTATGGGTGATGCCCCAGTACCCGATGAATGAAATGAGTGGTAGGTTGTGGGGCCAGTACTTGTGGTGGTTGTACTAGAACCTATAGATGATGAGTGTGTTGTGGATGGGGTGAGAGGTGAATGTAAGGCAAAGTATGCAACCTTGTGAAGTGCCTAGTGATGGATGTGTTGATTGAAATGTGTTGGAAGAAGGTGATACTCTGAGAGATGTGGAGAATAATGTGGGAAGGAGTGAGAACTCCCCTAGTTTTGGAAGATGTGGTGGAAGGAGATGAACCTCCGTAGATGTGGAAAATGATGTGGGAGGAGATGAAACTCCATTAGATATGGAAGATGTATGGGAAGGAGTGAAAAATCCCCCAATTTTGGAAGATGTGGTTGGAGAAGGTGAATCTCCACTATGTATGGAAGAGGTGTTGGAGGAAGAGAGAACTCCCTCCAAGTGTGAATGAAGTGGTAGGAGAATATGAATCTCCACTATGTATGGAAGAGGTGTTGGAGGAAGAGAGAACTCCCTCCAAGTGTGAATGAAGTGGTAGGAGAAGGTGAATCTCTGCTATGTATGGAAGAGGTGTTGGAGGAAGAGAGAACTCCCTCCAAGTGTGAATGATGTGGTAGGAGAATGTGAATCTTCACTATGTATGGAAGAGGTGTTGGAGGAAGAGAGAACTCCCTCCAAGTGTGAATGAAGTGATAGGAGAAGGTGAATCTCCGCTATGTATAGAAGAGGTGTTGGAGGAAGAGATAACTCCCTCCAAGTATGAATGATGTGGTAGGACAAGGTGAATCTCTGCTATGTATGGAAGAGGTTTTGGAGGAATACAGAACTCCCCCAAAGTGTGAATGAAGTGGTAGGAGAATGTGATTCTCCACTATGGATGGAAAAGGTGTTGGAGGAAGAGAGAAATATCTCCAAGTGTGGATGAAGTGGTAGGAGAATGTGAATCTATGCTATGTATGGAAGAGGTGTTGGAGGAAGAGGAAACTCCCTCCAAGTATGAATGATGTGGTAGGAGAAGGTTAATATTCACTATGTATGGAAGAGGTGCTGGAGGAAGAGAGAACTCCCTCCAAGGGTGAATTAAGTGATAGGAGAATATGAATCTCTGATATGTATGGAAGAGGTGGTAGAAGAAGGTGGAACTCTTCTAGATGTAGAAGAGGTGTGAGAAGAAGGTGGAACTCCTCTAGATATAGAAGAGGTGTGAGAATAAGGTGGAACTCCTCTAGATATAGAAGAGGTGTGAGAAGAAGGTGGAACTCTTCTAGATGTAGAAGAGGTGTGAGAAGAAGGTGGAACTCCTCTAGATATAGAAGAGGTGTGAGAAGAAGGTGTAATTCCTCTAGATATAGAAGAGGTGTGAGAAGACAAAAAGACAACACTAGGTGCCAAAATGAAGCACATGGAAAACTGCATCCAAAGTCTCCCTTGTGTTCCTCGGTGTTGATGGGCTTCTTGCTCAAGTGCCATCGGTGTTGAAGTGTAGATCTTGTAAACCTACACAACCTGCAAAAATGGATTAGTATGTTTGGGGGCTTGACCAATATTTACAAAGACAAAAAGACTCAAATAACTAAATTAGTGCATAATTGAAAGCATAATTTAAATAACGATATTTACAATCCTGTACAAGGGAGATGATATAGGTTGTTTCTTTCTTTGGAGCTCCTTTCCAAGTGGGTGTTTTGATATTGTGTATCCTAGGACAATTCTAGTAGAGTTTGGGTATGTAAATGGAGGATCCTTAAAAATGGAGAAGGCACTCTATTTATAGAGTTTGCCAAGGTTAGGGGAGGGGCTGAGGTGTCCCATGAGGTGTCCCCTATGAGGTGTGCAATGTGAGGTGTCCATTGAGGTGTCCCCTAAGGTGTCCCTTGAGGTGTCCCCTGAGGTGTCCCTATGAGGTGGCCTTTATGAGGTGTCCACTAAGGTGTCCTCAAAGGTGTCCCCTGAGGTGTTTTTTGTGGTTTCATGCCTCATAAATGTGTTTGTGTGAGATAATCTCTCACCCATCCACATGTGTGATGGAGAAAATATCAAGAAATATCAGGATGAGAGGTGGCAAGGCTAGGCTAGGCTAGGCTAGGTGAGGTGGAAAGGCTAGGCTAGTCAAAGTAGACTAGGTGAGGTGGAAGGCTAGGCTAGTCAAAGTAGACTAGGTGAGGTGGAAGGCTTAAATTAAATCAATATTAGATCTAATTAAGCATGTGTTTATCCATAAAGCATATTTTGACCAAAAATGTTGACTTTTGACCATAAAGTGCTTTTTGACCATGGTGGAGAATTCAACCTTAGTTGAGTTGAGAATGAGGTCACGTGGAGATCCATGGTTAAGCGTAGGAAGGGGATTAGCTACCCAAGGGGGATAAGGATGGTTAATAGTGATTTGGAGCCAATTTATGCAATTTTTGATATTTTTGTAAATTTATCGACCGTGATGATGTAAGAAGTGGAAATGTACGACTTTTTTTTTGAAAAATTTGAAAAAAACTTGTATTAAAACAAAGATCAATTACAATAAGGGAAGAGACTCTTCCCAGCCGAATTCAGAGAGAACACAAGCATACAATAGTAGAAGAAGATTTGCAATGGAGCCAAATCTCCTGAACCATTAACTAGCTAGCAGGGGGTCGGTATGGACAGTTGATGCAGCTTGTCACGAAATCGTGACACTATTCTTCTCCTTAGGCCGCAAACATGCAACATGTCACGATATCGCGACACCTTTCCCCTTTGGCCGCAAAAAAGCAACATGTCGCGATATCGCGACATTTTCCTCCTTTGGCCATGAAAATTCAACAAGTCACGATATCGCGACACTTTTTCTCTCTCGGCCGCGATGAAGCAACATGTCGTGATATCGCGACACCTTTTCTCCTTTGGCCGTGAAAATGCAACATGTCGCGATATCGCGACACCAATTCTCCTTTGGTCGCGAAAATGCAACATGTCACGAAATCATGACACCTTTTCTCCTTTGGCCGCGAAAAAGCAACATGTCGCGATATCGCGACACCTTTTCTCTCTTGGCCGCGAAAATGCAACATGTCACGAAATCGCGACACCTTTTCTCCTTTGGCCGCGAAAAAGCAACATGTCACAATATCGTGACACCTTTTCTCCCTTGGCCGCCAAAAAGCAACATGTCGCGATATCGTGACACCTTTTCTCCTTTAGCCATGAAAAAGCAACATGTCGCGATATCGCGACACCTTTCCTCCCTAGGCCGCGACGAAGCAACATGTCGCGATATCGTGACACCTTTCCTCCCTTGGCCGTGACGAAGCGACATGTCATGATATCACGACAACTTTTCGCCCATGACCATGATGATGCAACATGTCGCGATATCATGACAACTTTCCTCCAGCGACCGCGACGGCGCAACATGTCGCGATATCGTGACAACTTTCCTCCAACGACCGCGATGGCGCAACATGTCGCGATATCGCGACAACTTTCCTCCAGCAAATGCGACGGTGCAACATGTCGCGATATCGTGACAACTTTCCTCCAACGACTGCGATGGTGCAACATGTCACGATATCACGACAAATTTCCACCAGCGATCGTGACGGCGCAACATGTCGCGATATCGTGACAACTTTCCTCCAGCGACCGCGACGACGCAACATGTCACGATATCGTGACAACTTTCCTCCAACGACCATGATGGCGCAACATGTCGCGATATCATGACAACTTTCCTCCAATGACCGCGATGGCGCAACATGTCACGATATCGTGACAACTTTCCACCAGCGACCGTGATGGCGCAACATGTCGCGATATCGTGACAACTTTCCTCCAGCGACCGCGACGACGCAACATGTCGCGATATCGCAACAACTTTCCTCCAGCGACCGTGACGGCGCAACATGTCACGATATCGTGACAACATTCCTCCCTTTGCTTTATCTTTGATCATTGTCTCAAGGACCTTTCCAGACCTTGTCTGATCACCTCATCCTCAATATCCATGTCACTGTGCAACTGAACTCCAACCTCCTTTTCCGCACCCATCTTAGCTAGAAAGTCAGCCGCTTTGTTCAAATATCTGCTCGCATAAACTAGGATCACGTCCTCCAATTCCTTCCATAATTCTTTAATTTGGGTAACAAGAGCCCTCAACCTCCAAGCTTTCAGATCAAAGTTTCGCATGCAGTCTAGAGCTCCAACCATTATTTGCGAGTCTGATTCAAGAATAATCCTGCGGTGGCCATGTTTCACTGCCCAAATAGAAGCAGACCTGATGGCAATGGCTTTGGCTTCATTGTTAGTGGATCTTCCTAGGCCTTGCAATTCCCAATAGAGCACAGTCCCAGCATGGTTCCGGCACACCACTCCAATTCCGGCTCTACCCGGATTGCCTTTTGTAGCTCCATCAGTATTGATTTTAATCCAACCTTCAAGGGGAGGTTTCCAACAATTTTTGTCCTGTCCCTCTTGCAGTTCAGGGCGTTCTTCCAAAGCTCCAATGCCAATTTGAGCTTCCTCCTCAGCATGAACAGCCACAGTCTCGGTAACCTTGCTCCAAATGGTCTACCAAACCCCGTCTAGAGTAGTAAAAGTTTCTCTAAAAATTTTGGCATTTCTTTCCAGCCATACTTGCCACCAGATAAAGCTTAAACCGAGCTCCCAGCCAAAATGAAGAGCTTTAGATTTGAATCTACCTTTCTACCATTTTGCCCAGATATTCATCCGGTTCAGGTCACCACTTACTTGAATTTTAAAGTAAGCAAACCAATGCAGCCAAATCTATCGGGTGAAAGGGCAACCAAACAACAAATGGTCAACAGTTTCCTCGCTCTTGTAGCAAAGTACACATTGAGAAGGGCCGATGATACCTTTTGATCTGAGATTATCAAAAGTGAGGATTCCATTGTGCATGCACCGCCAGGCAAAAAAGTTAACTTTCGGCCAGCCTTTAGAGTGCCATATTTTCCTCCAGTCCTCAACCTGAAAAGTGTGAGGGGGGGCTCTGGGAGAATGTTGTCATATCCGTCCTTTACTGTATAGACGCCAAGACTCCCAAAGCCCTAGGCTAATTCATCCTCCACGTCTCCCCCTGTAAGAAATATTTCTGTCAGAATTTTAGTCATGATAGGCGACAAATCCGGAGGGATTGAAATGGGCCACTCATCCAACTTCTTGAACTGCTTAAACTTACACTCCCCCAATTGAGTAGTTGTGAAATAACTTTCAATACGGATCCATCCCTTGGCTTCAATGGCTACTTTTATTGGCAGTAGTTCTGGAAAGTCAGCAATGATGGGTGGGAACTGATCCCAAGAATCTGTCCAAAAACGAGCCTTCTCCCCTCTTCCCACTTTCCAAAATAAGCGGTCTTTAACAACCTGAGCCCCTAACTTGAGAGCCTGCCAAACTAGGGACCCAGTACCATCCAAGGGGATGCGAGCTACATCGATTGGGTTGGCCTGTCCCAGGTATTTTCTAGTTAGGATTCTACTGAAAAAGGAGGTGGGTTGGGAGATCCATCTCCAGTACAGCTTTCCCGCCAAAGCTTTATTATTCAGCTTAGATTTTCTCAAACCCAGACCTCCTTTAACCTTGGGCTGGGTAACTTTGTCCCAGCCCACTAAGGCCCACTTTCTCTCTCCCTTTGCTCCTTCCCACAAAAACTTTCTAGCCATCTTGTCCAACTCTTTCCATATTGTAAACGGGGCAGCCAGGATAGAGAATTTGTAAATTGGCATGGCTTGAATGACTGACTGTAAGAACGTTAATCTGCCACCATAACTTAACCACTTGTGAGACCAGTGATTAATTCTATCCTTGATACACTCCAATAGATTCCTCCATGTGTCTAATTTCAGCTTCTTAAAGTGCAAGGGGACCCCCAAGTAAACCACTGGGAGAGAAGTCCTAGTGAATCCCAGGATTTCTAAAATTCTGTTCTAAAGCCTTTGCTCCAGATTAAAAAAAACCACTTTGGATTTCTTGTCATTAATGACTTGTTGAGTAGCCCTGAGATAGACATTAAGAGTATCCCTAATCATTCTTGCTTCCCTGAAGCTGGCCACTCCCACCAAACCGAGTGTCATCCACAAACTGTAGGTGCGTTAAAACTTCGTCACCCACCCTGATACCCAATAATCTACCTTGTTGTCTTCTCCTCAAGAAAATTCTGCCAAGACCTTCAGCCAAAATGAGAAAAATATAAGGAGAACATGGATCCCCCTGGCGTAGACCCCGAGTAGCTCCAAATGGTTGCGAAGGAAGGCCCTTGATTAGAACAGAGTAAGTCGGGGTAGAGACACAGCTCATGACCCACTCTATCTAGTCTTGAGAGAAACCAAAGGCTGCCATCATTTTAGCCAGGAAACTCCATTCAACCCTGTCATAAGCCTTTGACATGTCCAGTTTTATGAACATCCCTTTATTACCAGAAGTGTGCATTGAATGGATTGCTTCCTGGGCCACAACCACCCCATCCAGAATCTGTCGTCCCTCAACAAAACCCCCTTGCTCAGAGGAGACAATGTTGTGAAGAAGAGGTTTTAGGCGCTCAACCATTACCTTAGTGATTATTTTGTACAACACATTACATAAGGCAATAGGCCTATAATCTAAAATATGAACCCCCTCCTCCCCTTTTGGAATTAAGGTAATGAAAGTGTGGTTTATAGCTTTAAGCATTCTCTTATTTTCTCTGGACTCTTCTACAACATCCCTTACATCTTCCTCTAAGTAGTCCCAGAAAGCCTAAAAAAACTCAATTGGGAAGCCGTCTGGACTTGGGGTTTTACCAGTGCTCATTCCAAAGACCACGGTTTTCAATTCATCTCTATCAATGGGTTTGAGGAGGGCCTGATTTTCATCCTCAAAAATAACAGCAGGTATGACAGAAATAACTTCATTTTGGGCCTCTACATCTTGTACCACACTTTCCTTAAAAAGCTTAGAAAAATAATCCATAGCATGGGAATGTATACCTGGAAGTGTATCAAAGGAATGACCGTTCTCATCTTGAAGGGCCTCCATCTTATTCATCTGTCTTCGAGCACAAGCAGTCCGATGAAAGAATTTTGTATTTTTGTCCCCTTCTAATAACCAGGTGGTTCTTGCTCTCTGCTTCCAATAGGTCTCCTCCTGGTTGTCAATGTCCTCAACCGCTGAATGCAAGGCATCATCCTCAGCTTTGAGCTGGTCTATAATTACTCCTTCTCTGAACTATTTTTGGACCTCATCCCATCTGGCCACCAATGGAGCTCTTTGGGCCTGGAAGTCTGTTTTATTAGCACGCCTCCAACACTTCAACCGAGCTTTGACATATTGTAGTTGTTTGTGGATTCTGAACATTGCTCTCCCAAAAGTCGGGTGGCCTTCTTCCCACCACTGTGGAATTTTCTCCCGAAGTTCTTTTTCGAAGCCAAAAATTCTCAAATCTGAAAGGTTTGTGATGCTGCCCCATCCTAGTCCCGCCTTCCAACGAGAATGGGACAGTGATCTAAAACTGGGCCTTCTAAAATCTAAAAATTTATATTCCATTTTACAAACGCCTCCTCTGAAACCAGAAAATGATCTAGCTTAACCTTCCTGCTATGTGGCTCCCACCTTTTATTAGTCCAAGTGAAGTTAATGCCAGGACATTTAATGTCCACTAAGTGCAAAGCCTGGACTTGGGCAATCATGAAACGGTCCCCTGGATCCAAAGATGGTGTTCCCCCTTCCTGGTCTCTAGAAGATAATTTAGCGTTAAAGTCCCCCGCTATAATCCAGTCTAAATCTTCCCTTGAGGATCGCATGTTATGCACAGCCTTCCACTGCCGCCTCTGACCATCTAGGTTTTGAGACCCATAAAAGTTTGTGATTAGAACGTGTTTCGCAGTGACATTATTCCTAAAAAGAGAAGTGAGAACCCCCCTCCAGGCAAGATGTTCTATTGTAGACCATTCAAGAGAGTTCCACAGAGTAACAATCCCCCCTGAGGCACCTTGGGCAGCCACATCCATATGACCAGCACCCCTCCAAATTCTGTTGACTATTTTGGACATAAGATCTAATGACATCTTAGTCTCCTGTAAAAGCAAAAAATTAGTATTACGATTCTCTAAAAGTCTTCGAACAACATATTGATGGGTTCTGTTGTTTAAACCCCTCACATTCCATGATTGTATAATCATTGGTTACCCTAGGAGCAATAAGAGTCTATTGTCCTCATCGATCCTCCCATGATCAGTTTGTCTCCTTGGGCTGCTAGCAACTCCTTATTGGATCTTCTACCTACTCCCTGAGAATTGCTATTTTTTGATCTTTTTTCTACCTGGGTTATCCCCAAAGTTGGCCTTTCCCTATTTTTCTCTGGTATTCCCATGCTGACATCCTGAGATACTGTCCGCTCCTGGTTATGCACTACTAAAGCACCTGAACACACTGGCTGTGATACCTCACAGAGTTCAACTACCTGTTGTATGATGGGAGGAGAAGAGAGAGGGAGTTGCCCGGGAATATTAGAAGTTTCCTTAATACCCTCCATGCCCTCCATAAATTGTTCCTCTTCGTCAACCAGTGACTTAAATATCTCATACCTATTGGCAGGTCTGAGATGGGATTGCTCCTTTCCCTCTTTTTTCTTTGTCCGTATTTTTCTTTTGGGCTGTTCAAAACCCTCTCTCTGAGCTTCCTGGCCCTGAACGGTGCTATTAGAATATTTATTAAGTGTTGCCTTATCCTCTTTAGGCAGGTTTGGCATTCCTAAAGGGGCCTCCATTTTAGCATTCATATTATTAGGGCAGAAACGGGCCAAATGTCCATGTTTGTGACAAACCCTACATCTAAAGGGTAGGGCCTCATAGTCCAGTTGTTGAATCCAGGAGAGACCTGCCAATTCAATTTCCATCTCTGTCGACAAAGGCTGGCTGAGATCCATCTCCACACATATTCTTGCATACACCGCCATGCTCCCTTCAAGTGTGTCTCTGGCAACACCCAGATGTCTTCCAATAGAATTGCCAATCCTTGCCAACACTTGCTCACTCCAGAATTCCATTGGGAGAGCATATAGTCGGATCCATACTGGGACAGCAGTAGGTTCAACTCGGGGATCGAATCCCACTCTCCATGGCTGAACAAATAGCCCTATCGGGCCATGACTTTTCTTCTCTGACTCGAAAGCCTTATTTCTATCGGCCAAAGACGAAAAGCTAACAATAAAATATCCATTGCTAATAAACCACAATGAATACTCACCGTGAGGCTCCCAGTTTTGGTGGATCCAAGAGTGCAGAAAGGTCAGGGAAGGACGTATACCCATGAACTTGCAGATTAAGTCGTGATTAGCTCTGTAAATGATTGATTCTTCAACCATGCTTGGCTCGATGACAATTTTTGGCCTGGTTTCGGCCTGCGGCAAACAACCATTCACACGAGGTGCAGCCGTCCTATTCCCAGCCGCCGTGAAGAGCATTTTATATGCCATTTTCTACGCTTCGACGTTCTTTGGAGAAGAATTCTCTTTAAACAAATCGGCGTAAGAGCTGCTACTTTCTGGAAAAGGAGCCGAAGAAGTCCCCATTGGACCCTCCTGGGGCACCGATCTAGCCTTCAGATCCATCGTACCCCGAAGGCACTTCTGCAATCCAGCTGATGCCCAAGATTTTTTGAAGTTCCAAAAACCCAAAGGCAAAATATTTAACAGTTTATAATAAGCACCACCTAGAAAACCCAAAAATGTATGACTTTTGGGTGTCTACATTTTACCCCTTTTTGTACTGGATTGTGTGAAAACATGATTTAGTACAAAAATTGATGATATGAATTGATGGAATGATTGGAAGGCAAAGAATTTGTGATTGATGACTTGTGGATGATTGCGAGAGAGATGCATTGATAAAAATGGTTTGTGATTGAGGACAACACTTTGCAGTATCGTAATGATTGCTTTTGAGGGAAGGCGTAAGATTGCCTTGTATTGTGATCAACTTGAGATGTTCCAATTGTGGAAGGAACAAATGCCTTTGCCAATTTTTGCTTTTGATTGATTGATGAGCTCTTTTGACAATATTTGACAAATCGTTGGAGCCATAGGGTAGAAATTTTAGGAGCTTCATTCACAAGTGGTCTTACGACTACCACTATGAATATTGGAATCCATGAGGTGTCTACAGTCAGAGGTATTTTGAGGCTTATCAAACATTGATTTGTTTTGGATTGGAGTTTTGATTGAGAAGAGAAATTTCACTTTTGTATCTGTCCTAGCATGAGGACTTGAGATAATCTTCAGCAAAAAATTTCTTAGGCATTTGTTGTATCCATGATTGGATGTTTGGTTGTTTGATCATGTGCAAGGTAGCTTTTGATGTGTTGGATGATTACCCCCTCAAGCGATGAATTGGCGATGGAGGAGACAAATATCGACGATGAAACGATTGATGATGATGAAAATGATTGTAAGAGTGATGAGACTTGCAAATGGTGGATATACAAGGCCATAGCCAAGCATATTGTGAGAATTTGAATGTAAAATGGTAGGTTCACACATGGGTGTGTGAATGAAAATATTCACACATGGTTGTGTGAACGAAAAAGTTTGCACATGTCTGTGCAAACCCATCGAAAATGGCATATGGAAGCATGAAGGTGTCATTGTGGGGTCAATTTGCATGATGTGGAGTGTGGAGAGAGTGGTGAAGAAGATTTGGAGGAAGGTTGAGAAGCCTCCTGATAGATATGAGGGGAGTGGGGAGACTCCCAATGGAAAACAGAGCTGAAATGGCCTACGTTTGTTTTTCTTTTTTTTCTTTTTTTTTTTTGCATTGTTTTTGTTGTTTTTGGTGTGGCAAGTGTGCCACCATTTTTGTATATGATGATGGTTGTATAGCATGATGTATATACACTATATTTGATGGATGATATTGATAATGTATAGATTTTATGCAATGAGATGCATGATGAGCTCATGTGATTATGTACAATGGTGTGATGTGTATGGATGCAAAAAGTGTGTTGTATGTACACTTGATATGTATGTATGTGGTGATAGGGTTGGAAACCCATATTTGAGTGTTGATTATCTCAAATGGTTGAAATACTCGATGACAATGGAATAGTCATGCTGATTGTGCACCTTATTATGAAACAAGCAAACATGCAATATGTATGATGAATGCAATTGGAAATGTACCTATGGAGGTAATGTAATGGACTCTTTGAATATGCAATGAATGACAATGTATGGATATGATGAAGAGAATAGGTGTTATGAGCAGAGCTAGCAATGATGCTATCCATTCCTTTTTCTCAAGATTATTGGATGTTTAGAAGAATTTCTAGAAGTTCAAACACCATAGTTTGAACAATCAAACTCATCTAGTAGACAATCAATATCCTGCAGAAGTCTTGACTATCCTGACTGAGATTAAGCCTATCATGGACCAGTGTGTGCAAAGTGATGTTCATTTATCCATTTTGAGGGAGGTTGGACTAACCTATTGCAAACCTAGCCGATTAAGCTAGCTCATCCACAAGCGCATAGTGGTCTGTACAAAATAAGGTCGCTAATGTGATAGACATGTCACCACTTGTAAGGCTTACTCCACTACTAGGGAGGCATTGAGGGCCTATTGCTGGTGATGGAGATCACCCCGTGATGTTATGATGGACCTGAGGACCTCAGGGATTCAAGATTTTTTGATGGTGCTCTTTTTCTTTGCTTTTCTTTTGATTTTTTTTTTTTTTTGTATTGCTCTTGTGGGCGTTTGCTTTTGTTTTCTGCCCTTTTTCTTTTTCTTTTGAGCTTATCCTTTTGTCAATCCTCAGGTTTATTTTGATCATGCAAATGATAGGATGAGCAGGGGAAACCGTTCGCTTTATGGCAAGGCTTACGCAAGGTGTTGTCCTCCCTACACTCAAAATTTTTTTAATGTGTGAGACGTGTGATTGGTCCATGAAAGAACTCAAGTCAACCAGGGGAAGCTTTGAAATGCTTTAGGATTTTGATGGCTTTCAATGTTGGTTGATTGGACTGACTATGAATGGTTGAGCAACAAAAGAGCTTCCTATTGCCATGCAACTTGAGAAGAGGATTGGACACCACTACAAGCATGCTAACAAATGTATGTTTAACTCTTCAATGGTGTGTTGTATGGAAAATGATGTATGCATATGTACAAGAAGAATTATATGGCAACATGATGATGAACAATGCAGTAGCATGAAAAGCATGGGTGAATGACATGATGGAATGCTTATGTACAAGTAGAATGTGTGACATGATACAATGCCTATGAATGCAAACTAAAGCACGACCAACTTGTTCTCGAGTAGTAAAACCAAGTGGGATAGTTTTGATGCAAATTTGTGACTCCAAATGAGTGACTCAATTGATATGGATGAAGTGTGATGGCATGTATGGATGCATTTGGTGAATGAATTGAGTGTTAATGTTTGGCGGCATCAACATGATTGATGAGTGTGGATGATGATGGAAGAGGCTGAAAAGTGAGCCTATGAAATGGAGGAAGGGGAAGAGAAGAAAGAGATAAAGAAGAGAAGAAGAGAGGAAAAGAAAGAAGAAAATGTAACCAATCAAAGGTATGTAGCCGCTCGAAGCGTGACCATACAACATTGACAAGTAACAAGAAGAAAGGGAAGGGAGAAAGAAGAGAAGGAAAAATCAAAGGTATGTAGCCGCTCGAAGCGTGACCATACAACATTGATCAAAGAGGAAGGAGATGAAGAATAGAAGAAGGAGAAAGAAGTAGAATGGAGTGATGCGATTGTTTTTGCATTTTTTTTTTTTTTTTTGTATTTTTGTAATAGTCACGATTGTATGTACAAGGAATGGTGAGCCGTACTTGAAAATTCTTAGGCATAAAATGCTCGGAGATGAATGATGTTGATGGGTTCAAGGTCAGCAAGATATTCAAGATTGGTAAGATGATATGCCCTAGAACCGAATGTGTGTGTAACAATGTAAGGGCCTAGCCAATTAGGTGTAAATTTATCATGAAGGTGGTATGGTTGGCTAGTGATCTGTTGGTTCTTTGTGAGGACTAGATATCTGACTTGGAATTCTCATGGATGTACCATGTTATGATAGGCACGTCAAAGGCAATCTTGGTAAATGTGTGTGTGTTTAATGATGTAAATGTGGCGTTCATCCAAGAGTGTTAACTGGTCTGATTTTGTTGGATGAGCAGTATCATCATTGATAAATTTTAGCATTGATATGTGCAATAGATGAGAAGCTCGAGCTCTAGGGGTAGTAGATTTCAAAAATGTTATTGCCCCAGTTGTAGCTTAAGTGTGATGACTCTATAATGGTTTTGTATGAAGAATGGCGCATATGGTTTGATGGGTAAATTTGGTTGAATTGCTCACATAGTGCGCAAACATTCTTGGTCTAGAAAAGCATATCGTTTATTAGAGATGACCATGGAAGAGATGTCAAAGTGATAGGTGATGTGTGAAGTAATAAATTTGTTGATTGTAAGACCTATCGTTTGAATGAGAATGGTGTCTTGAACCCAATTTGTAAAATACTCCGTAGTATTGTTGGATGGGGTGGGGAGGATTTTATCAATAAAATGCAAACCCCATTGAGAAAAGGACCACATAGATTGAACCGACTGGAGTGCTTGAGATGATAAAAAGTGTAATATTAGCATGGTGTTGCCATGTGATGTATGGCAAAATGTATTCGCAACAACCATGCTCTAGTGTAGGCCAATACTAACCCATGTGTAAGATGATTCTTAATGAAGTGTTGGGTTTGTGTGTGGTTCGAGATAACTTCGAAGGATGCCATCATGGTTGCATTGAGAAAGAATATCTCCCAGCAATGAAGAATGGATTTCCCTTTGTTTGGATGTTCATTGAGAAGCATGGGGCAAATCCAAAAGAAAATGCCTAATTTTATAGAATCTTTGACATGGGGAAAAAACCAAGATTGTGAGGCTCAACCATATATGCGAGCGATATGAGGATGTGGTGAAATGTGTTGTGGAAGAAGGATGAACTCTCTTAGTCAAGAATGTTATGAGATAGAAGGAGAACTCCCTCAGTCATTGAAGTGGATTGAAAAGGGAACATAATCCCCTAATGATGAAAGTAAGTAGATGAGGGGAGGAAAACCCCCTAGTGATGAAGAATTGGTGGATGAGCCATGATGATGGTATTGAAGAAGTAGACGCGATATGGTCTTGTGATCATGATCAGTGTAAGATGCCCCAACTTTGAAAGGGATAAATGTCTTTGGAACTTTGCCTTGGACAAGCTTTGAAGCTTGGTTTGATTTGGTCAACTAGTCAACCATAGATGGATCCTACTCATGATAGTGCACATACATGAGCCCTCGACATCCAATGGCATGTAACTTACCACATTGTGATTAGATTGGAATGTTGTGGAGAAGAGACCTTTTGTTGCATGTCTACCCCAATAAATGAGGGCTAAAGATAGTCTTAGGCAAAGTTCTTGGACAAATATCAGTTCCAAGATTGAGTGTGTGATGATTGATCATGCACAAGATAGCGTATATGTATGAAATATCTATCCCTTCAAGCAAGGAATAGGTGATGGGGAAGGTGAGAAATGAGGATGAGATGATTTGAAAAGAGGAAAAAATACCCCTAATGATAGGAGATGGAGTGCAAGGAGGAGAAGTCCCCCAATGTTAGAAGAAGGATGGCAAGGGGAAGAGGTCCCCTAATTGTAGCAAATGGATGGTGAGGAGGAGAGATCCTCCAGTTGGAAGAAATGAGTGGTAAGGAGGAGAAAACTCCCCAAATGGTATGCTAGGCTATGGCTATGCTAGCCTAGACTATGTGAATTGGTATACCTATGCGTTAGAACATTTTGGGGCTTGCCTTGGTCAAGCCCCATATTTATAAAAACAAAGACTTAAAAATCTAAGCTAGAATGCATCCTCACAAAATCAAATCTATTCTAATGCATTGAAAGTAGGACTGAATAAAGGTACATTTTGAAATAAATCTAACTAGAATGCCGCACAAAAATACAAGGATGCTTTAACCTTGCATACACCGTGGTGAGAGATAATTTGTGGTCTAGGTATGGGGGCATGCAATCCCTAGGAACATGAGGCTCTTAACCTCCCTGACTTACCTTGTCGATGGTTGTGGGTGTTTGAAACCAATACCTGGGTATCAAGTATCAATTTTGAGGTAGATTGGGGAGTTCACATGCCCAAGTGTGTACTCACTACTCTCTTTGGAGGCTCGTCGGTGCACCAACGAACCTTTTGTGGTTTGGCCTGAGATGGATTTTAGGGCATTTTTGGTTTGGGGTTTCTTCAAAGATGACAATTACCTACCATACAAAAATAAGCCATAATTTGTGTTAGATGCAAGGCAAAGGGTGAAACCTTTTTGGAACCTGGTGATTGTTTGAGAGGGTGAGGCAAAGGGTACAACCTTTTCAACCTAGAAACTCCCCCAAATGTGATGCTAGGCTATGTCTATGCTAGCCTAGACTAAGATGCATCCTCATGAAAACAAATGATAGGAATTGAAATAACAATTAGGAATTGAAATGACAAGAATTGAAACTAGGCTAAGAAACTTCCTCACAAAATCAAATCTAACCTAGTGTTGTTTTTGGCGATTGGAAATGAATGGAATGAGTTGCAGGTTGTGGAACCAGTACTTATGGTGGTGGTACTAGAACCTGCTATGGATGAATGGAATTGTGGTGGGGTGGGCATTGGTGGTTGATGCCCTAGTATCTGATGAGTGGAATGAGTGGCAGGTTGTGGAACCAGTGTGGGTGGTGATTGTATTGGTACCTGCAGATGTTGAATGAGTGGGTGTTGGGGAACTAGCATTGGATTTTTATGGCCCTAGTACCCATTGATTGTGGAATGATTTGGTGGACCAATACTTGTTCTTGTTGTACTAGTGCATGATGAATGGAATGAGTTGTAGGTTGTGGAACTAGTACTTGTGGTGGTAGTACTAGAACCTACTATGGATGAATGGAATTGTAGTGGGATGGGCATTGGTGGTTGATGCCCCAATATTTGATGAGTGAAATGAGTGGCAGGTTGTGGAACCAGTACTTATAGTGATTATAATGGAACCTACGGTGGATGAAAGGATGTGTGGATGGTAGGACCAGTGTGTATGGATGTCATACTAGAACTAGCTGAAGTGGAATGAGGAGTGGTGGGGATGAATGGAATAATGGTGGGGTGGGCATTGATGGTTGATGCCCTAGTATTTTATGAGTGAAATGAGTGGCAGGTTGTGGAACCAGTACTTGTAGCGGTTGTACTGGAACCTGTGGTGGATGAAAGGATTTGTGGATGGTAGGACCAGTGCATATGGATGTCACACTAGAACTAGCTGATATGGAATGAGTGGTGGGATTAATATTGGTAGGTGATGCCCTAGTACATGATGAATGAAATGAGTGGTAGGTTGTGGGGCCAATAATTATGGCGGTTGTACTAGAACCTACGAATGATGAATGGGATGTAGATGGTAGGACCAATGCGTATGGATGTCGCACTAGAACTAGCTGATGTGGAATGAGGAGTGGTGGGATTGGTATTTGCGGGTGATGCTCCAGATACTTGATGAATGAAATGAGTGGCAGGTTGTGGGGCCAATACTTGTGGTGGTTGTACTAGAACCTGTAGATGATGAGTGTGTTGTGGATGGGGTGAGAGGTGAATGCAAGGTAAAGGATGCAACCTTGTGAAGTGCCTAGTGATGGATGTGTTGATTGAAATGTGTTAGAAGAAGGTGATACTCTGGGAGATGTGGAGAATGATGTGGGAAGGAGTGAAAACTCCCCCAATTTTGGAAGATGTGGTGGAAGGAGATGAACCTTCGTAGATGTGGAAAATGATGTGGGAGGAGATGAAACTCCATTAGATATGGAAGATGTATGGGAAGGAGTGAAAACTCCCCCAATTTTGGAAGATGTGGTGGAAGGAGATGAACCTCCGTAGATGTGGAGAATGATGTGGGAAATAATGAGAACTCCCCCAATTTTGAAATATGTGGTGGAAGTATATGAACCTTCATAGACGTGGAGAATGATGTGGGAAGGAGATGAAAGATGATAGATTCACATTCTCCTACCACTTCATTCACACTTGGAGGGAGTTCCATATTCCTCCAAAACCTCTTCCATACATAGTGGAGATTCACCTTATCCTACCACATCATTCACACTTGGAGAGAGTTATCTCTTCCTCCAACACCTCTTCCATACATAGCAGAGATTCACCTTCTCCTACCACTTCATTCACACTTGGAGGGAGTTCTCTCTTCCTCCAACACCTCTTCCACACATAGCGAAGATTCACATTCTCCTACCACTTCATTCACACATGGAGGAAGTTCTCTCTTCCTCCCACCACCTCTTCCATACATAGTGGAGATTCATATTCTCCTACCACTTCATTCACACTTGGAGGGAGTTCTCTCTTCCTCCAACACCTATTCCATACATAGTGGAGATTCACATTCTCCTACCACATCATTCACACTTGGAGGGAGTTCTCTCTTCCTCCAACACCTCTTCCATACATAGTGGAGATTCACCTTCTCCTATCACTTCATTCACACTTGGAGGGAGTTTTCTCTTCCTCCAACACCTCTTCCATACACAGTGGAGATTCACCTTCTTCTACCACATCTTTCACACTTGGGGGGAATTCATCTCCTCCCACACTTCTACATATATCATCGTTCATCTCCTTCCCACATCATTCTCCACATCTACGGAGGTTCATATCCTTCCACCACATCTTCCAAAATTGGGGGAGTTCTCACTCCTTCCCACATCATTCTCCACATCTATGGAGGTTCATCTCCTTCCACCACATATTCCAAAATTGGGGGATTTTTCACTCCTTCCCATACATCTTCCATATCTAATGGAGTTTCATCTCCTCCCACATCATTCTCCACATCTACAAAGGTTCATCTCCTTCCATCACATCTTCCAAAATTGGGGGAGTTCTCACTCCTTCCTACATCATTCTCCACATCTCCCAGAGTATCACCTTCTTCTAACACATTTCAATCAACACATCCATCACTAGGCACTTAACAAGGTTGCATCCTTTGCCAAATGTGGAATTGTGTAGAAAGCAACTGTTAAAAACCACCAAGTGTGTTTTGGAATTGTTTTTGATGGTTTTGTAACATGTCTTGTGATCCAAACAATGCACGAACATGAAAATATTAATGCAAAAAATGTACGCAAATATATATATATATATATATATATATATATATATATATATATATATATATATATATATATATTTTCTTGTTTTGTTTTGTTTTGTGTGTTTTGATGATAGTAATATCTGACCTAGCAAAAAACCATAGGAATGGGTGAATTCTACTTGAAACATGTATGTCGTAGCATAGAACCTCCTACAACACCCAAAGGCGCGTAGAATAGAACTATGTTTCCAACGGGCGAGTGGCAACCTAAATGGAATCCGGTATAGTAAAATGGTATCCAAAAGGGGAAGACTCAAAATGCTCTAATGAGTCAATATACTCTCGTGAAGAGAGGTCATGTTGTCAATGTGGTGCTACCGACATACCCATGCTTTCACTTAACCCTCACGTTTAAGGCATCCACGATAACGATCAACTGTGTCCACTAATTATTTTTAAAAGCCCTGTGGTAAAGGGACTTTCTAAAACTAACCCACTTTGAAGGTACCTTCTAGTGATGAAATATGGATAACCAACACTCGAAATGGGAAGGACCGGTTGGGTATTAATGCCGAAACGATCCACCTGGGAGGCTACTATGGTGACTAAAACCGAAGGTGAGCCAGTGGAGAGTAGAACCCAGACCTCATTGAACTCTGGTGTTGAATTGGTGATGAAATCCAATTCGGATTGGAGATGAAATCCAGTTCCTTACACCAATAAAAATGGGACATGAGTGTGTGGTGTGTGTTTGCCGCAACTATTTTAGAAGCAAAACTACCCTAATTGCCTTTTCAAAATAAATCTACGCTAAGTGCCTTTTGAATTGAAATCTAAGCTAAAGATGCATTTGGAAATAAATATAATAATTATTTTTTTTTTGAATTTTGGTTTTTGTTGCATTTTTTGTTTTTTGTTTTGTTTTGTTTTTTTTTTTTTGGTTGATTTTTTTTTTTTTTGCATTGTTTTGATTTTTTTGCGAACGTTTTGAATTTTTTACATTTTTTGATTTTTTTTTTTGTTAAGGTTTTTATTTTTTGTGTTTTTGTTTTTTGATTTGTTTGTTTTTTTATTTTATTTTGTTTTGTTTTGTTTTCTTTTTTAGTGTTGCTTTTTTTTTTGATTTGTTTAATGTGATTTCTTTTTTTACATGTTGTTTTTTGTTTTGTTTATAACAAAAGAAATATTTATTCCTTTCTTGAACATCACAGTTGATTTTATTCATTCTTGAGTATATTGTATATGTCTATACAATCTTTACGGCATACATTATCTAATTATGAAGGATATTTTATTAACTTAAGCATATCATAAGTTTTTTCTTAAGACATATTGTCATAAGAGAAATCATACATAGGTTTCTATCCATTATCAAAATATCTTATGTATTTATATATTATTATATAGTTATCTCCTTATAGAAAATAGATCATGATAATGAACTTGTAGAGTACAATCAATTGTAGTAGATTTTGTTAGACCAATGTTAAACACAATTAACAGTCAAGGATAGGCATGATAATCAATGGTCCTATAACATTTATTAAAATTAATAGAGATGTCTACCAAGGTCAATGATAGGACACTTATTTCCTATTTTTAACTAAAATTATTTCAATCATAAAAACCTATTACAAATTTATTATCAATCCATATTACAAGCATCATATATAAGGTCAATTTTAACAATTCACCTTACAACTTATTCATAACCATGGTGTAGTGCATATGACTGCTATAAAAATAAATGAGCCGTCACAAAATTCCATATTCTTCCTTTAATACATATAGATCTTAATCAACCATAGGTAATGGACTAAATGTTTAATTGAAAACTTTGTAAATATTTTAGTCATGTTGAAAACAACAGGACAATTTCATCTAATCAATTAGCTCATAATTTAAAGATTGCATTTCTAAAATATTTAATAACAAGTAAGAATAATTACATTTTATATGGCCTTTTCTTGAGCCCAAGAACCTTCAATATTTTTGTTCTCGGTCCTAATATGGAAAAATGTATAAGCACAAATAGTCAACAAGTCCATTGAAAAACACTTGATGAAGTCTTCTAGTAGGAGGTGAATTCTAATGAGAAATAGTATCAAAGGAAAAGGGTTAATATTTCAAAAAAATTATCTATAATACATGTTGGAACCAATATAAGAAACTACATTAATAGCCGAATAAGTAATTTATAATATTTACATAGAATTAATCAAATTTGAAGCAATATCTTGCCAAGTATCATTGAGGAATCTTGTTAAATAGTTTTCATTTCTAAATTTTTTGTTGAGTTATTTAATTAAACAATTACTAGATTCCACCTGGAAAAAATAGAGGAAGACAAAAAGATATATAGGAATCACATAAACTATGTTATATTTGTATTGACATCCTAAAAAAAAGCAATTACATGTAATAGCGTAAGTCATTGACAAGTATTTATTTTATTTAAAATCATAAAGACACACATAACAACAACTAATTATCATGAAAAATAATAGAATGAGTAAAAATTAATAGAACATGGAATAAACTCATTCTTCTTATGCTTTCTTCATTCTATTATCTGTCAATAAATTCTACCATATTTCTTCTTCTCTATTGGAAATCTACACCCTTTGAATTTCCTATTGTTCTCTTGATATTTTAATGGGATAAGGTTAATAATGATGCTCGTGAATATTTTATAGATTGTTTTCTTAGTTATTCTCCATTAATCCCATATAAATCCTTGTAAGTATCATATTTACACTCATAATAATCCATAATCATGTTCTGACTATGGTATCCTCAAACAAAATGTTAGAAAATTCTTCTTCCATAGATCTAATTGGGAGAGATGGATCACATAGGATTTACACATATCCAAAAGAATACAATAGTCTTTCCCTCTAAACCAATGCTCAAAGTATCTTTTAACTATTAAATCTTTCTCAAATACAAAGCTATATAAAATATTATGGACCATATCTTTTAAATCAAACACTCAATATGATTATAATTACACAACATGGCAATAATGTACTTGTAAACTTTCCTCATTGTGGAGGATATTTTATCTATTACCTTCCTCCTTAATATTTTGACAACCTTATAAATCAAATTCAATATAAACCTTTGATATTATGTAAGGATGCACTTCTAAGGCCTTATCAGTAGTGAATTAGTGAATAAATATAAGCAAATATCTAATGTTCTAAACACCACCAACAATTAAAATCGACACTTACCTCCAATACCACGAGTGGTGAGAAATTTAAAATTTATGAGTACTTGCTTCTTTCCATTATTGTATGAAGGTAAAATAAAAGTTGCATGCATTATTTTGAGAAGACATTGGAATATTTTGAAAAATATTCCTTGAAGATTCTAGTGAAAAAGAATCTTCATATCTATAAATTTTTGCCTAGCAAGATATTAATTTTATCATAATTCAAGGCATCAGTTAAATCATTTTTTGAGAATAATCCAATGGAATCAAAATTTTCCACTTTTGTGAAGATTTATCATGGCTAGTGGTGCACCAAAATTTCTATTGCCCAATTCTCAACTATTGCAAGGGAATAACTATGCTACCTAGAATACCAAACTCATAATACAACTTAACTTTGAAGAAGTATGGAAAATTGTATATGGCTCCATTATCCATCCTAATGTAGAAGATGAAGAGAAAATAAAATTTAATAAGGCAAATAGAAAAGCATGATTGATAATCATGTTTGGAGTAGTTGATGAAGTACAACCATACATTCATGATTCTACCATAGAAAAAAATACATGGGAGAAACTATAGATAGTATTTGAGGCAAGGAACTAGAATCAAATTTTATTTCTTCAAAGTCAACTTCATTGTTTGAAAATGAAGAATGAAGAAAAACTCAAATACTTCTTGAGAAGAATTATGAAACTATAGGCATCACTTCAAGTTTTAGGAGAAAAGGTATCTGATGAAACACTTGTTCCTATTATTTTAAGATCTCTCCCTTCATAATATAATGTATTTGTGACAACTTTGAATATCATTGAGCAAACACCAATATTTGAAAAGTTGGTAAACATACTGTAAAAAGTAGAGGCTTCACATACAACACAAGAAAAAGAAAAAGTTCTTATGAATAAAATAGAGGAATAGTCGTTCAGAAGAGACACAAGATCTTAACAACACTTCCAACAATAGAGAAATAATTCTCACAAGCAATGATATTAGTAACAGAGAAATAATTTTCAAACAAAAAATATGTGTAAACTTTATGATAATAATGGCGACAGTGAAGGGATGTTGGCATAATCCCTTCACAAATGGGTCTTCTTCTCAAGAAATGCATCAACAATAAAAAAGGTTATCATTAAATAAGAGAAGTCCAATTTGGAGAAAGGTTCAACAAAGGAATGTTGTCAAAGATAATCAAACTAAAAAAGAAGAAAATGAGCACTCAAAAGAAGAGGAACATATATTTGTTGCACAAACACAACTAAGTTAGCCAAATCTTGTTGGGCACAATTAAAAAACAACCAAACATGTAAACTATCAAAAAAATTGGTTTCATCCATATTGTTCCAACGATACAGGAATAATATCTCCATGAAATAATGCATCCAATTGTTCCATGCCACTAAAGAATCAATAGAAAGGAATTTTGTTGAGATACAAAGGCAAATATGATAAGCCCAAGCCATGGGGTGTCTTTAAAATTGATCATTGGAAGGCCAAGAATAATACTTCTTGGAATGAAGACGATTTGGCCAAAGGTAACTCTTTTTCGATTCTTTTTTCCTAATACAAAACAAAATTTATTTGCAAGATAAGTGCTCTATCATGACAAGGGCTCTAAAGGAGCATGTCATAGCCTACAAACTCAATCTGATTGAGAGAATATTATTGTTTTTACAACTCACAAAACTATGGATCATTACATCATTATCAAAACCTAGGATCTGATAAAACTTTGTTAAGGAGTGTACTAGTATCACAAGCAATCAAGATACTAGATGGCAAGATGCAATGTGATATCATCAAAATTGATAACTTTATTCAAAATAAATAAATATTTGTTAAATAATATCAACAACTATTGAGCCTTAATGGTTCAATGTTAAAGGCTATTGAGCACTCGACAGGTTGCTACATTCTTGTTTAAGGAAAAACTATGACAACTATGAGATCATTTAAATGGATGAAACAAGTACACTGAATTATTGAAGATTGTATTCAAAACATACATCATATTTATCATATTTAAGAATTCATGATAAAGTAGGAACATCCAAAGAATCCAATTCTTATTTAAGAGAATTAAGATAAGTTTAAAAAAAAGTGAAGCAAAAAGTGAAAAAAATCTTACACATTCAAGATAATAATTGGAATAAATACTTTTAATATTTATATTCTTATAAAATAATCATATATAATTCTATGAATTAAAAATTAAAATGTAATTTAAATTATATATCATCCACATAACATCAACCTTAAAAAAAAAAAAAAAATACATGTGCACTAATCCAATGCTACATCCATGATCTCTTGAGTATACCAATGACCATATTACAAACATCTTCATAAATTTGGTAACAACAATCATGCATTTGTGGCCATTACTAGGATTTAAAGTAGTTCTTATGGGATAGTTTTGGATAGCCTCTTTCCTTCCCCTTCTTCTAAGTTAATATTAGGAGAAGATAATTGATGTATGCTTCACTTTACATACTAAATTAGTATTTTTTTAGTTTAATGATATTATATATTTGATTGATTATAAATAATCTGAGATATTTTAAGATATTATATATTTGATTGATTATAAATAATCTCAGATATTTTAGCCAACTAATAAAGACAATAACTCAGCCTCTATGCTTTATATAAATTTGGGAAGATCCTAAAATCTTATCATTGTAATGGGTAAACCTTTTCATTACATCTGACGCAGAAGATCAGGGCCAGGCTTACAACATGAATCAATCACACACATTACATGTATTGGATAAATCTTTTCATTACATCTGACGCAGAAGATCAGGGCCAGGCTTACACCATAAATTAATCTCACACACTACATGGTAATATCATACCATAAGATCCAATGGTCTTGTTTGTCTCCGGGTAGTTACCTGTGATCCATATGTTAAAAAGAAACTACGGATGATATGTGTGAAGTTGTATCTCTACAAATATACCTTAATCTCAGAGAAAATATTTGTAATAACTAGCCTATAATTTTTTCGGTAACCAGTCTAGAAAATATTAGGAGCGGAATAACGTGAAATATATTTATTCAGAAACTAAATCTATGGTATACGTGCGTTAATTAAGGTCGGCTGCCGCCTTTGCCCTTCTTGGGGTCGTGCTTTGAATTGGCTTCTCCAACACCATAGTCCAGTTCAGTTTCCAGAAACCTTCTGTACATCATATTCTCCTCAGTCTCTTCCTAACAGAAATGAACATCAATACAAATATTAAAAAACCAAAATTTTAACATGCTAGAAATAAATAGCTTGATGGAAACAACATCACATAAATTTATTAGAAAGCAAGAGCTAACTACCCACAAAAAGAGGCGACAAACAAATCTTATCATCACATGAATCAAATTAGAAAATAAGAAAACCAACTACCTACGACGACAAACAAATATGATTTTACATACCTCCTTCAAGGGACTATCACTACTATGAAAGTGAATAGCCGCTGGCGGCTTCATATCTCGGCTTACACCACTTACATCTGCAAACATTCATATGGCTTGTAAGCATCAGTTTCGCTACTTGTTGTATACAGTGCTGTCAAATATGATTTCTTTCAATAAAAAAATTGTTTCACAGAGATCACACCTAACAAAAGCGGACGTGTGTGTGATATGCAGCAATTCACCAACATCAGAATTGCAAGCAAACTTGCATGATGCTGAATACGATAATTTATATCCATTCTCCTCTTCTCTTCTGATGAAGCTCTTTTGGGCTCTTTTGCTTTCAACTCAATCACCTCGCTTGGTCGCTGGTATGGTCTCCTGTAATTTGCCTCCTTGTGTGTTTGATTTTTATAGAGACACCTGCGTTGTAGTACTTACGTCACACTCCATTTGACGAAAAACGCTTTTTGAAGCACTATAGACTCTCTTTTTTGAAGCAGGAATCTCTAGGCCTGCTGGTACAGAAGCACTATAGACTCTTTTTATCAGCAGGAATCTCTATGCCTGCTGGTGCTGGTACAGACAAGTAATGGGCATTCATTATACGAAAGGAAAATTGGCTTTTAACATAGCAATAGGCTTTTAACATAGCAATAGGGTTGCTGGTCTTTCTGGTCTTAATCGTCGGGTTTTTGTAAAATGGTAACATTCTTTTCTAGTTGGGTTAAACTGAATTTTGATGGAGCTTCAAAGGGTAATCTCGGTAATGTTGGTGCTGGTGGGGTGCTTAAGAATGACAGAGGTAGGTTTCTCCTGGTGTATGCCGAAATCTTAGATATCCAGACTTGTTCGAGCCCTTTACAAGGTCTCCTACTTGTGGAGATTCTGGAGAAGATGGAGTACCATAAAGTTTGCATTGAAGGAGACTCACTTAATATTAAGTGATTCAGTCCCCGGTTGGAACATTGAGGTTATGGAATCTAGGCAGATTCTTCGGGCTAGAGAAGATTTTGAGCCCTTTATCAAGGTCTCCTATTTGTGGAGATTTTGGAGAAGATAGGGTACCAAAAAGTTTGCATTGAAAGAGACTCACTTAATATTATAAACTTGATCAAAAGTGGTTCAGTCCTCCGTTGGAACATTGAGATTGTGATTATGGGATCTAGACGGATTCTTCAGGCTAAAGAGGATAGGAAGATAAAGCATATTTTCACATAAAGAAACTACTACGCTGACTTTATGGTAAACCTGGGTATAAGTTTCAATGGTCTCTGTTTGGAGAGACAATTTTTCCGAAGCCTTTCTTCAATTAGATTTAGATATGCATGCTTCTTGATGCCTAAGCTTTTGTTGGTTATGAAGAAAGGTTTTGTGCTCAGCCAAGTGGGAGTGTTGGTTGGTTGGGGGGTTCACCATCACTGTTCTAATTTTGTTTCTTGTATCAAGTTGTAACTGGTTCACTTGGTGATGGGTGGCCAGTTGTAGTGTTTTATAGCTGTTCTCCTCCCCATATTACTGGTCTTAGGCCAAATTTTGAAGGGCTTCTCCTAATATAAAAGTTTTAGGAACCCTTTCAAAATCTCTTCTATATCTAATTAAAAAAACATATAAATAAGAAACTACTACCAACAAACCTATATGAAGAGACCTATCGGTATGGAAATCACTATAAACTGTCTACCTATGGCACCTCCTCTATATCTAATTAAAAAACATATAAATATCAAACTACTCCCAACAAACCCATATGAAGAGACCTATCGGTTTGGATATCACTATAAACTGTCTACCTATGGCACACAAGCAGAACGAAATTAGGCTTTTTGTAAGGAATCTAGAGAGTCAACTACCTAACTTTAAAATGCACTATACGAATGTCATCATGCAGTGCCGAACCCAGCGAATAGCTCGCATAGCTGGGCAAAACACCACCCCATGTTTATTTATCAACCAACTGAAAAGACCAGTAGCTCAATTGAGATCTAAAGTCGTCTAACAATTTGGTAAACAATTCGAAAGTGTAAAAGACTAATTATAGTCTTGTGTACTTTGCTACAAAATCCTGTCTTGTTTCCCCGTTCCCGTTGAAATAATGTCAATGCACTATAATAAATTAGAAAATATTCTCTCACTTACTATTTGTTTATTAGTATTACTTTGCAATGAAACATTTTAAAATATAATATAATTGAAGGGCATAGCTATTATGTGATAGTGAGTCCAAACTTTTATTTTTCAGAAAATGCTTAGTCGGCATAGCAATAAGGTGATATTGAGTACTTGAGAGTACTACGTTGAAAACTAGTACATGATATGATTAGGCTATTACCCAATAAGATCTGAAAATATTGCGACTTCACTGTACATTGACTATCCTCAACTGCATATAATAATAATAGACGTCAATTATGAGTCGAATTAATCAGATTTGAACTAGTGGGGTATGCATTTAGGTATAGAATTTAGAATATAATGTGATTTATTATGCATGAACACATTCTCTTAATGGACCGACACAACTATACCTAACCCCACAAATAAGACATAGCCTACGTTACTTTCAGCATTTTATTATAGCACAATAAAGGTCATAATGAGGGACACCAACCTTCTTCCCATTCACATTTCTAGTGACAAGTGTCACCTATAAACTTGGGTCAATGAATCTCACATTTGTAAGCTTCCAACTTGTTAACTTTGTTTTGTTTAAGGTCCCCTACCAAAAAAATAAAATAGTAAAATTGTCCCTACCAAAAATAGTAAGATTGTTTGCCGTGCTCCATGACATGGACGTTCAAATAATATTTTTGAATATCTGGTCGACTTTTTCGTCCGTCCTTAAAGCTTATGACAAATGCATGCATTTAGAGACAAAGCAACTCATAATTTAGGACGCAATAACGTAGAACTCATACAATCCAAAATCTCAAAAGTAATTCTTTTTGGTAGCATATCGTGTGGTATGCTATGTACTTATAAAAATGCTAATATATATAGTATTCAATTTCAAACAATAATAGACATTATTCCAGTAGTGGTGGTGTTATTGATCTTATGGGTCTTATTCTTCTTCTTCTCAGATGTGGTGTGGAATGTTGCTATTTTTTTTTTTTTTTTTGTGTTTGGGAGCGGTTGTTCTTGAAACTTTTTTTGTTGGCTCTTGCGGGATTCGAGTTTCATGAAATTTTTTGTGCAAATCTCTCGGATGGTTTTTATGTTGTGGATTTTGTTGGCCGGTATTTCTAGTGTTATTTTTTTAAACTGGTTATTCTCATGAGGGGTTCTCCTATTATGTGCTTTGTTGGATAGATTTGTTGATTGTGATGACAAGATTCCTCTGTTCTCCTTTCATGTTAGGTGGCAACCGGCTATTCTCATGAGGGGTTCTCCTATTATGTGCTTTGTTGGATAGATTTGTTGATTGTGATGACAAGATTCCTCTGTTCTCCTTTCATGTTAGGTGGCAAATGCTTTGGTTTGGGCAGTTTTTATTTGTAAATTTATTTTTAACCGGTAGCATTTTTATTATTTTGTTGTTTTTCTCCGTTGCTTTAGATTCAAAGCACACGGTGGTTTGACCATGGGACAATCTCTTGTATTTGCTTGATAAAAATTTGCGGCTTATTTGCTAGGAGGTTGTTTCATTGGATTTTTGAGTTTGATTTGTGGAAATCTAGCTCAGTCGTTCTTGATGTTTTATTCAGTCGTTCTTGATGTCTTATTGCTAAATCTAAGGTTTGGGAGTGCCTTTCAAAACCCTACTTGTAATAGGTTTGGGAACCCTTTTAAAACTCCTTCTCCTATTAAAAAAAAAATATATAGTAGACATTATTCAATTCCAATCCATTTTAAAATATATAGAATGAAGATAACATTAAACGAATGGAAAGAATGGTATTAGAATACTATACAAGTTTTATTTGAATTACTACTAGCAGCAATGATATTGTATTAGTGTGAAGTGTGGGCTATCAACACATTGAACTCAAAATAAAGGTAAATAGAGAGGATTCAGAATTACAAATAAATTTAAAATAAAATAATTAGTCCTATATGAGATTCTTCTATTAGAAATAAATACCTTTTTTATAGAGGCAACTGTTATAGTTCATCTTCTATGATTTTTTTTAAAAGTCAAATAGATGGCCTAAAGCTGCAATAGAAGACGTTTTGATCAAGAAAGAAAACATGGATGAAGGGAAACAACAAGGGAATGAAACAATGGAACATTAACTTGGAAGAATGCCCAAGTAATACTAGTATATAAATATATTTGTTAAGAAAACAATTAAAGCAACTATGTGGAAAAATAAGTTAGGCAGAAAGAATATTACCTTGTTAAATTTACCCTTACATACTCCACCACAGGCCTAAATAGGGGTAAACATCAATTCAAAAGCAAAGATGCTCATGGCCCAACTAAGGATCAAATTTAACCAACTTCCATATAAAATAGATAGATGAAAGAGACCATAAGAGAAATGAGAGGATAGGATATGTACATTTTGTATATTAGGGATAACAGATACAAAGGATCATTATAATAATTTATTGAAGAGAAGAAACTAGAAAAAGTAGAAGAATTCATCATCAAAATCAGTAATAAAAGATAAAGTTTGTAAAAATAAAAATGAATGGGTTGTATATTAGGATTAGTAACAATGATTCTTTGTAATTTTGTTGTCCCATTGCTTTTGGCATTGTGGACATTAAAAACCTTTTATTCCATTACATTCTAGGGTATAAAGCATGATGTCTATTAATAATTGAAAACGAGGAAGTTTCCATTCATGAAAAAAACAAGTTAAAAAGGGTAGGTTGTACGACCAAGTTTTCTTTTATAAATTCAATGCAAAATGCTTATGCTTAGAAACTAGTGCATCCAAAGAATAGGGAAGCAAACTAATAGTTGGTGGGGCCCTAATATCATGGGGGTTTAATAGTTATGATGGTCATTGAATATATTGATATAAGTTTAGTTTTAAAAATATATTTACATATTATTTGAAAAAAATATAAATAGATTAAAAAAAGTATATTATATAATTAAGAAACTAAAAAATATAATATTAGTACAACTTGAGAGGGCATAACAATAAAGACTTTAGAACTTCAAATAAGTTCAAACATTTTTGGGAGTAGGGTTGTATACCATGTTCTAGTGTGCTTTGTTGAAAATTCAATCTAAAAGTGATAGTGTGTTCATACCAAAGGGCACCAACCCATATGGACTATGGTCTTGTGATATTAAAAACCACTTTGTTTTCCATTTTAAGTTATTTTGCATTTTAATTTTAAAAGTTAATTTTTGAATGAGATTTAATAGTTGTTATAATAATTGATATTATGAATATTAAAATATATCATAATAGAAAAGTCCATATCAAGGAGTGTTCAATATTTTAATTGTTGGTGAATTTTGGGATGTCAAATTAGTATCTTTGTAACATTATAAAGCTTTCACACACCTATCAAGAAATAGACCACACATAATCACTCAATATTTTTTTCTAATAAACAATATGTGACTTCATCTAGTAGCCAATTCGTCAATATTTTAAAATATTACATTTGCTATTAAGTCAAATAAACTATATTCAAGCAACATTTTCATGAATCATTTTCAACTAACCTTTATATTAAGTATATTTTTCAACTCCTTCAAATGACCATTTCATTTCTAAAAATTTCTAACGTCATTTTCATTAAGAGATAAGATTATCCTTGATCAATTTCATTCTAATGTTTGAATTTTATGAATATGGAGTTCAAGGTCATGATTGCATTAAGTGTTTATGGTCATGTTTCCTTCTCTATAGATATGTTTACATCTTCAAGATATTGCTACTCTCAATAATTGATGGATATGAAGAATAATGCTAGTTCATCCCATCTCCACATATATTTTTCTTGACAATATATAAAAAAGAATTATGCATTACCATCAATTGAAATATACTCTCACACAATTAAAAATTTTAAATAAGTTATATGAAGCTTATATTTAGGGTAATTTCCATATAAATATCAAAGTATTAAATTTTCTATTTGTAGTGAAATCTCACTACATTAGGTAAATCTCATGAGAGAAGGAAATTTTGAGCTCAATTGCCACCTAGAGCTGAATAATATGAGAGGTCTTGAGGCTCCATTGATCTTTCACATAGCTGGTTCTATGAAGATATTAGAGATTCTTACAAGAGGAGGCCTTATCAAAAGGTTTCTAGAAATTTTAAAATTTCCTCCACCATGACCCTGTGTTGACCCATCTGATTAGAAGCATAATTATTTACACTTGCAACTTTTTTGGTGGTAGCTAAGGTGGACCTCACCATAGGTAGGAACCCTAGAACCTTTTTTATGGTTGCTAAAAGGGATCTACCATTGGCAAGGTTTGCATGAGCTCAATAGTTATCAACACATCCCTCAATATGATAGGTGGACCACCAGATACAACCACCATTTTTTAGCAAATGGGATTGTACCCTGACATATACCCCTATGCAATTACAAAGGAGTACTAGAAACACACTAGGGACCAAGAATAAAAGAGGAAGAAAAAAGAGGGGACAAAATGAGAGGTTAGTAATCTTGGTTGAGCTTACTAGACTAAGGTCACCCTTAAATTTATGGTAATTTTAAAAGCATCAAAGAGTAAGCAAGGAGCAGATAAAAAAAAATGGGCATTCATCAATACAAGAGAAGAATAACCATTCATGCTCAAATTACTTAATTAGGAAATTATTTCTTTTGAATATCTCCAAACACAAACAGTAGACCATTACAAGCATTAAATGGATTAAAGGACATCCACTCCTCAATCTAAAATCTCTTGGTAAAATTAGCTTACTACTAGAATCTTCACCTCATTGATATCAGAAAGAGTGCTTAAAAGTTTGACCAAGTCTAAAGAAAAATGGTTGGAGAGCAATAATGGTCAAGGTTTTTCTAATGATGATGTAAGCAAAAGAGATTGAAAGTCCCAATGTCCTTCCAAAGTTTTGACAAAGACAAAGAGTTTGAACATTCCTTTCTAGAATTCTCTGTCTGGATCAACAAAGCAATAGTGGCCAAAAAGCAATAGGGGGTAGACGTTTTCTTTAATGATGTCACCCAAAGCATTCAAAAGCCTTGGCCAATCAAAAGTTCAAAAGATAAAAGTGGTTGAGGTTTCTCAAAGATGACGTAGGCCAAAGAGCTCAATTTTTTTTGCCAAGTCTACTAAGACTTAGTGAAGTAGAAGCAAAGATAGCCAAAAGTAGGTAGAAGTTTTGAACCCCAAAATCCTAGCCAAGTCTTTAAGGCCCTCATAACAAACAACCTTTAGCATATGGAAACAAATGAGAAAAGGTTCCTGGGTAGGTCCCTTTTAGAAAAATTCATGTGTGTCAAAGACTAGAACCATCCAAAAACTCCTTAGCCATCTAAATCAAAGCAGTTAGGCTAAGACTGTAACTTTTAATGTAGGTTAGTGACAACCACTTGTCATAACCTACAACTTACAACTGGTATAGTGGTGAAAAGATAAGTGTGTTAAAGATGCCCATGCTTGTTAAACATATGTATCTACTAGGTTTATGATTGGCTACACCAAATCCATCTAGAAAAAAATGATTAAGCTAAGACTATAGATACAGATGTAAAAAAGTGGTAGCCAATCTGGAACTTGCAAAAGCAACAACTACCCTACAACTTTGATGATGGTAGAGTAAGAAAGTGATGTTCATGCTTCTCAAGCATACTTATCATACCCAAGTTTCAAGTGGATCTAGGTTATGCCTATTCATGGCAAGCCTATGCTAGGCTATCTATGTAATGATCAAGTTGAAGTATATGAATTGTAAAAGCTATAAATAGCTTAAGTTTCCTCAGTATAAGGATCAACACTTTTAAGGTTTACTTGTTATCTTTGTATTTTACTTTTCTATTAATGAAACTAGATGTTGTTTGGCCTCTACCAGTGATGCATTACAAATTTTAATGTGTAAGTTATGTATCCCTAGATATATTTTTTAAAGCTCATAAATGGTGAATTTTGTCAGGTAATTTTAATGTGTGTATTATATTCTACAAGCTATCGAGGTGTTATAGAATGCATACCATAGGTTCTTTGAAATTGTATATATTTTTAATAATGCTTTGCAATGGGTGAATTTTGTTAGGAAAACCTTGTTATGCTTGGATTGTTGTTTGGATTACTCCATAATGTTTGGAGTGTTAGAAGCTATAGGATTTGAGTTAATAATAAAATTTGTAATGCTTTACATGTTAGTTGGTCTATTAGACTCTGCGTAAGTTAAGTTGCATGATGTTTGTATGGTGACAACATTGTTATTACCTAGATTTCAGCCACTATTTAAGCAAATATCTATCCCTTATCTCACTCTCTCTGACCCTCAAATCTCTTTCTTTAGTCTTTTTTCATATTTATTTTATTTGGTGTTGGCTTTTTAGCTATATTATCATAGATGCCAAATGTCCAGGATCTTGAGTAATCTCAAATATTAGAGCAACTTAATATAAATTGCAAAAATCAATGAACATAATATTTATGAAAATAACAATAATAATATATAAATGGCCAATATCATTCATTCAATAACACGAAGAAAACTTACAATAATATTGCTCAAAATTGTATACAAACTTTACCAAATATTTATTTAATTTTTTGATCCTCGATACAATACATGGATCTTTATCTCCATATTATAACCTTAGAAAGGTGAATCTTGAACTCTTTGACTATTGCTCTCCTCACATATCTGGGATATGTGACCTTTCCTCTTCCACACATAAGACAAGTCTCCCATGCCTCTTGGCTTCTCATCTTACCACTTATATACATGACTCTTACTATCTATTTACTCCTTGCACATTTTATTCTATGAAATTTGCATACTTGCACACTTTATAACACATGCACACACTTACATACATTATTACATGACACTTGTGCACATCCTACACATGAACACACTCTTGGCACATACATAAGGAGAAATACCATACACACTCTTAAACTATAGACTCACAACCTAATCTATTCCATATTTATATTTATGCCATAAAGATAAAATGGGGTACATTAGTATGTACCAAATAATGTAATACTCTCCAACATCCCACTATGTTACATTATTTGGTTATTAAAGATTTTAGTTTTTTATTTCTGATTATTGCATTTGTTCTTCTGCTCTAACTTTGGTACTACTCAAAATTTTGATGTTGATTTTTTGACCTATTTCTTGTAGTATTCATTATAATTTATTTGTGACCATAAAAACATTTTAACATATCTATGATTCTATTCCAATCTAATTTACTTATTTATCCATAGTGAACCTCAATTTCTTTTCATAATCTATCCTTGGTTTGGTCTTCTCACAAAGTCTACAACTCTGAGATGCTCTAATTTTTTTTTTTTTTTTTTTAATTTACATGGTGGAATCGGTAGCTACCATGAATCCGGGCAGGCTATCCAGCTTTTATGGCTGCCACAGAATTCTGTGTTGTCCGCCCCAAAAGCCGCCACACAAATCTTCGCGCAGTCCGCCCCTATAACCACCATGCCACAATCATTTTAAACCTTTTACACCGTTGAAAGCACCAGGAAAGGGACAAGCGTTCAGTCCGGTGAGGCCCGAGATTTGAACCTTGGACCTCCGCCCCCTTATGGGGTTTGGATGAACCAATTGGTCTACACCTCGGACCTGATGCTCTAAATTTTATCTTAGACATTTCATTCATTTTTAAAGTCTTATATTCTACTTTTATTTTATCTTTTGCATCATTAGTTCCAATAGAAGACTTTGAAATAATTTCATTTCTATTATTTTAATCTTCAACTATAATCCTTGTCATAAGGGCTCTAATTTCATTTCCTTTTGTTGTCTCTTATATTTCTTGGACCAAATTTCCCTTTGTACTTTCTTCCCTAGATTGCAATTGTTTTTGTTGCCAATGTTGATATTGAGGTTGATATTGCCTTGGATTAAAACTCTAGAAAAAACTATTCATATGATTTCCTTCAGTCACATTCATTTGATTTCCTTGTCTCAATGAATTATATCTGTAAAAATTGTAGAATGAACCCTTTTTTGCATATGTGACAAAATATTTTTTTCCATATAGTTTGAGACTGTGATAATGCTAAAGTGTTACTTGGTGTATTTTATTTTGATATCAAAGCATTATTAGTCATTTCATCTTTGACTAAATTACCCACTTCATATTCTTGAAGAATATTGACTAATTCATCAAAGGTTGTTTCCTTTGTTCTAATAACTATTTTCCAATATTTTTCTACAATGAGAATTGATTTTATTTTATTCTTCCATGATGCACAATTATATCCTTTCAAAAGTTGGATTCAAAAAATAAAATTTTGCTATATGACATAATAGAACTCATTAAGTTTTAACTACCAAATTTCTCAAATTCTTTTGGAGTAGACAACCTTATCTCTCCAAACTTTTAAAACTTTAATTCAATTTTTCAAAAATCAAATAAACAAATCCTATCAAAAGTAGAATTCCTTTTACATCCCTCCTTTTAAATTTTCTAATTTTCAAAATTTTTAATATCACCTTATGGCTCCTAATTCCTATATTTTCTTTATAAAAAAAAAAACCCTTACCCAATATTTAGTTTATAATTCAATGTCCAAAAATAAACATATCCTTATGTGTGCGATCAATGAAGTTTAAATAGAAAGGATTAATACCTTTTCTCATGCACTTTTCCACTTGGGTCTTCATGCTAGCATTATTTTTCCACATGGATCAACCTCTAACATGCAATGGATGTTTCCCTGGTGAAGGTGTTTCAATTTCCAATGTTGCTCATGCTCCAAATCTATTGATTCATCTTCCTTAGGTGTTTTACAATTCATAGTTTTCAATGGTGATATTTCTCTTCTCTATATCTAGTAATAGAGGACTCAATTCCAGTCATAGAGAGCAACTCTATCTATTGAATTGGCTCAAGTTACAAGCTCATAGGCAACTCTCTAGGTACTCTCTTATTTTGCAACAAAGTTTTTATCCACTTTAGAAATTATACTTTTGTCCAACTTCTATATCCCTAGTCTTTATCTTTATCAAGTGTTGCTTAGGCCTGAACATTTTCTTTAAACGTTACACCTAGGATATGGTGTTGTAATATCGTCTAGACTCCTTTTAATCTCGTGCTTTGATGGTACTAAGTATTCTTGAATAATATTTTTGTGTTCTTTTGATGGTACTTGAATACATTATGTTCTCTTGGAAAATTCCTTTGCTATCCACTTCTGCTTTAGGTAGGAAAATATTGGAGCTTCTCCAACTTGGATGAATTCTTCTTCTCACAGGCTCTTTCTTTATCTTTTTTTTCTTCATTCATTGATTCTAATCTAACTAGTGATCCACTTAAGGTTCATTTTATTTTTCTTAGATTAGTCTATTTCTAAGATAGAACTATTATGTTGGCTCTTTGCCACTCTCAACTTGCTATTTTATTCTTGAAAACAACTTCAATTTTTTTTTTTAAGTTGACTCTATCTCTTCTCTGTATTTTACCCCACATTTTTAATGGACTCAAATTTTTTTACCTACAACTTCTAAATCTTTTCAACAATAATGTTATGATTATTAATAATCCAAAATTAATATTAACCTACATTTTTTCATGTGACTTTTCCTCCATATTCACATCAAAGCTTTCCTTTGATGCTAGCTTATCAATATTCATATCAAAATCTAGTTTTTATGCTAGCTTTAGAAACTACTCACAGTAGCTCCAAATATTGTCACTTCAAAGTCAAATATTCACACTAAAAACTCTTTTTCTTGATGCTAGTAGTAGAGACTACTCAAAGTAGCCATTTTTTTACAATGTGGCTCTTATAGAGTTTACACAATGGAGCTTTAGAACCACTATTGGTTTTTTAGCCAAATTATCATAGGTCCCAAATGTCCAAGATCTTGAGTAATCTCAAATATTAGAGCAACTTAATATAAATGACCAAATAAATTAACATAAAAGTCATGAAAATAACAATAATAAGATATAAATGGTCAATACATTCATTCAATAACATGAAAAAAACTTACAATAATATTGCTCAAAATCATAGATAGTCTTTACTCAATCTTCATTCAATGTCTTGATCCTCAATACAATACATGGAGCTTTATCTCCATAATATAACCTTAGAAAGGTGATACTTGGACTCTTTGACTATTACACTCCTCATATATCTAGGATATTCAACCCTTTATATTCCATAGATAATACAAGTCTCTCATGCCTCTTAGATTATCATATTTCCACTTGTATACATGACTCTTGACTCTCTATTTACTCTTTGTACACTTTATTCTATGACACTTGCACACTCCTGCTTGCACACTTTACTATATGACATTTGTGCACACACTTGTACACATTATTATATGACACTTGTGCATAGTATCACTCTTTACACTTGCAAATATAATTACATGACACTTGTGCACATCCTACACATGAACACATACATAAAAATAAATATTAAACACACTCCTAAACTATAGACTCACAACCTAGTCTATTACATATTTATATTTGTACCATCAAGGTACTATGGGGTACATTAGCATGTATCAAATAATGTAATATTATCCAACACCCCCTTTATTACATTATTTGGTTTTTGAGGACTTAAGTGTTTGATCTCTGATTATTGCATTTGTTCTTCTACTCTGATTCTGACACTACTAGAAATTATGATGTTGATTTGTTGACCTATTTCTTGCAGTATTCGTTGGACTTTATTTGTGACCATAAAAATATTTCAATGTATCCATGATTCTATTCCATTATTATTTTTTTATCCATCCATAGTCAACCTCAATTTTTCTTCTCATAATCTATCCTTGGTTTGGTCTTCTTAGAAAGTCTAAAACTCTTTGATGCTTTGAATTTTGTCTTAGATATTTCATTTATTTTTATAGTCTTGTCTTCTGATTTTATTTTATATTTTGCATCATTAGATCCAATATAATATTTAATATATATATATATATATATATAATCTTAATATTAAACTATGATCCTTGTTATAAGGGATCTAATTTCATTTACTTCTATAGTCTTTTCTATTTCTTGTATCTCTTTTATTTCTTGGACCAAATTGTCTTTTTGACTTTATTTCCTAGATTGGAATTGTTGTTGTAACCCATACTGATACTTAGGTTGATATTGCCTTGGCTGGAAATTTTGAAAAGAATTATTCATATTATTTTTTTGATTCACGTTCATTTGATTTTCTTGTCTCAATAAATTGTATCTACAAAAATTTGTAGAATGATCCCATTTTTTGCATATGTGATAGAATCTCTATTTCCATCTAGTTTAAGACTATAATGATGTTGAAGTGTTATTTGGTTTATTTTATTTTGATATCAAAGCTTTATTAGTCATTTCATATTTGACTAAAACACCCACTTTATATTCTTGAAGAATATTGACTAATTCATCAAAGGTTATTTCCTTTGTTCCATTAACAATTTCCTAAAGTTTTTCTACAATGAGAATTAAATTTATTTTGGACCATGATGAAAAATTAGATCCTTTCAAAATTTGTGATTCAAAAAGGAAAATTTTGCTATTTGGCATAATGGAAATCATTAAATTTCAGCTATAAATTTTCTCAAATTCTTTTGGAGTAGACAACCATATCTCTCCAAACTTTTAAAATTTCAATTTCAAAAATCAAATAAAAAAATTCTATCAAATGGAAAGTTCCTTTTAACTCCTTACTTTTGAGTTTTCTAAGTTCAAACTTTATATCACCTTATGGCTCGTAATTCCTTTATTTTCTTTATTAAAAAAAAACTTTTTCCAATATTTAATTTATAAGTCAATGTCCAAAAATAAATGTATCCTTATGTGTGTGCTCAGTAAAGTTTAAATAGAAAGGATTAATACCTTTTCTTATTCACTATCACACGTGTCTCTTTATGTTAGAGTTCTTCCTCCACGTGGCTCAAACTCTAACATGTAATGGATGTTTCCCTTGCAAAGAAGTTTCAATTTATAGCATTGCTCATGCTCTAAATTTGGCAGTTCAACTTTCATAGGTATTTTCCAACCCATAGTATTTAATGATGATATTTATCTTCTCTATATTTAGTAATAAAGGACTCAATTCTAGTCATAAAGAGCAGCTCTAAATACTAGCTCGGCTCAGGTTACAAGCTCGTAGATAACTCTCTAGTTATTATCTTCTTCTACAATAAATTTTTCATCTACTTTAGCAATAATACTTCTATTCAACTCTGATATCTCTAGTATTTATCTTTATCAAGCATTGCTCAGGCATAGAATTTTCCTCTAAACATTATTCCTAGGATCTAGCACATCAATATCTTCTAGATAACTTTTAATCTCATGCTTTTGATGGTACTAAGTATTATGGAATAATTTTTTTCTTTTGGGCTTCTGATGGCACTTGAATATACTATGTTCACTTTGAACATTCCTTTGTTCTCCAATTTTGCTTCAAGCAAGAAAATATTTGGGCTTCTCCAAATTGGATGGATTCTTCTTCTCACAAGCTCTTTCTTTATATTTTTTTCTTCTTTCACTGATTCTAATATGACCGATGATCCACTTTAGATTTATTTCCTTTTTCTCAAGTTATTCTATCTCAAATATAGAAATATAATGTTGGATTTTGACCACTTTCAAATTGCTATTCTCTTCTTGATAAAAACTTAACTTTTCTTTTTTTGAATCTGACTCTGTCTCTTCTCTATATTTTACCCCACATTCTTTTCAATGGACTCAAAATTTTTACCTACAACTTCTAAATATTTTCAACAATAATGTTAGGATTATTAATAATCCAAAATCAATCTTAGCCTACATTTTATTCATGTGGATTTCCCTCCAAATTCAAATCAAATTTTTCCTTTGATGCTAGCTTATCAATATTCATACCAAAGTCTACTTTTGATGGTAGCTTTAGAAACTACTCACAATATCTCCAAATATTATCACTCCAAAATTAAATATTCACACCAAAAAATAGTTTTCCTAATATTGGCAATAAAGACTACTCGAAGTAGCTTTATTTGCACAATGTGGCTCTGATAGAGTTTGTAGACACCTGAAATGTGTAATCATAAGGAGACTCTCCTAAAAGACCTCCTTATAACCCACCTAACTCACCTAGGGAATCCTCAGAGCTATTTAGTATTTTTTCCCCATGAGAAGTAAGATCATCTCATATGAGATGATCTCCAAATTGGGATCATCTCGCTTCAAGACAATCACATGCATGTAATTTAAAAAATAATTATCAGGTAATTATACTTCTTGTCAGCATGGTGGTGGATTTCCCACCACCCCTGATAACTTGTAGTCACCTTTGATGACCTATAGTCACCCCTAATAACCTGTAATTATCCCTACCACCTACAAAGTGGAAATTAGGTTACCTCTGATTGCCCCATTGCCTATTTTGGCACCTAGCCAAGGAGGTTATAAAATGGAGGTATCCCCTCCTAGTTTTAAATTCATAATTTTTCCACCTGAGCAATGAAGTGCTACATAATTTAATTTCCAAATCTTCCTTACTAATAACAATTCCGATCTACTGCTACACAAATCTCAAAGCTACTTTACTCATCCTATTGTAATCGATATTGTTGCTTTGGATCACTCGAATCTATGTACTCATCTAAATATCATCCCCAATTTACTGATAAAACTCACCTCTTGATCATCCCCCTCTTTGCCTTAGCCTAGTTCCATAAAGTTTTGGGTCTATGATAGAGACCATCTCACCTGAGACAATCTCGCAGGCAAGACCATCTCAACTAGAGATGACCTATCAATTTCATGGTTTTTCTTGCATTTTACTTCAAATATACATTTGCATATTAGTTTTAATAGTAGATCCTTTAGTTTGAGCACTTTATATCATTGTATTAGCTTGGATATTTTATTATTTTATGCATACACTTACTTTATTTAGTTTTATCTCTAGATCATTACTGGTCCAATCTTGGTGGGTCTCACAGATACTACTGATACCTATCTTGTTTCATTACACATAGGTTATAGGATTCAAGACAAAAAAAGAATTTGGATCTTACCCTCATATGGTAGTCTCAAGAAAATCCACTCCTAAAATCATTGTTGTGGGCTCAAAATGTTTTTAGATAACACCAAGAGAAAACTCTTTCTAGTGGACAAGGATGTCATAGTTATCATTGTAACATTGTGTCATCGATGAAATTCTTGAAGGGGATTATTTGTAATACCTTTGTAAAATAAATCAATACCAATTTAATACAGTAGAATTCATTACCATTTGGTTTCTTTTATTGCATTCTATTTTATGTTTTGCTTTCTATTTTAGTTATTTATAATTTGTACGGTGCATGCATTTTCATGCTTTCAAATGGTGATCACGGTGGGACCCCTAGTGGGTCCCCCTTTGTCATTATATGTTGTTTTGATAAATCAAAATGACTAATACTTGTTTGTTTTGGTGATTTGTAGGTACATAGTCACAACCATCTTGGATGGCCCCTTTCTACTGTTTGAACTATCTCAGATGGTTCCTATCCTACAACCATATCAAGTAAGACGACCTTGAACAAGAGGTAAAACTATAAGAATATACAAGGTCTACATAAAATGAAAGGATTCTAAGTTATACCTTCACATCTTAGGATATTTTGATTTCATATTTTAGATAGAAAAACTAAGAAAAGCAAAAAAAATACATAGCATAATTACTTGCATGCATTGTTATTTTGGTTTTCAACTTGTCATAACATGATTGTCTCAAATCGATATGGTCTTGGATATATGACCATCTCATAGTGAGACGGTATTATCTTCACTATTTTCTCTTATACATTATTGATTGATGAAAAATTAAACCATATTAAAGAAAATATATGCATTTTGCTTTACAATTTGTATTTTTATAATCATCGTATGCTTTTTGTTTCATTTCCATAATAAAAGGAATTCACACAAATATGTATCACATAAACATTTGTAAGTTTGGCCTTCATCACCAACCTCAAAATGAGATCAATGAAATTGGATTTCACCTCCTTCCACTGGCTCACCCCCTACACACCATAGTAGCCCCCACGAGTGGTTTCTTGGACTTCATCACCAAGGAATCCCCTAATTTTGGGTGCATCCCAAAGTAGGTTAGGATTAGATGCCCCTTAACCACATGGCTTAATAATTTGTGGAACACAATTGTTGTTTATATCTAAGAACACTTGAGTATGAAGCAAAATCTCAAATGGGAAAGTAGCAAGATTTAGATAGCACGACCCCTCCTTGGGGGTATTTTCCTTCCTATAAAGTTACCTACTATCAATTTATCCTTATAGGAAGCCACTTTTGTCATTTGTATCGCAATTCTCGATAGAGGATGTGTGCAAACTATATTTTTATAGAGTTATCTTCATCTCCTTTAAGTATTTTAGGAGTAGAGGTTCTAGAAATAGAAACATTTAAAATCTAACAAAAATAAAAAATCAAGAAAAAATAAAAATAAAAATCATACAAAAGTTTTTGTTACAACCCTAATATAGCCTAGTTGGCTATCTTTCCAATTAGTTATTATTCATTGAATTTATGTATAAATAGAAGTAAAGTATATTAGATTTATTATCACTAAGTATTTATCCAATTGCGTATTCTATAAGAGAATCCACCCTCTCTAAGTGACTATAGGACTCCGCCCTCCTTAAGTGGCTAGTTTATTTAATTTAGTTGATTTATAGAAGTGTATCACTTTAGGTGGTATCAGAGCATGACTCATAGAGCTTTTGAAGAAAATTGCAGATAAAATTTTGACGATAAGGTTTCTATTATAAGTGGATTGTAAATAAATTTTTGATGGAGACAATTCACAGCAAGCTAGCAACATGAAAATTTATGTAGCACTAAGATGTTAGCATCAAATACATTTGATCAATATTTACTCATTAACTAAAAATAATTGCATAGAATATGTTCGCAACAAGTTGGCATCACAAAAAGTCATGCAACACTAAGAAGTTAGCATCAATAAGTTCGACTAATACATTTGGTCTCTGGATAATCAATTTAAAGTTCACATTTGTGGAAATAATTCATGAAAATTTGAATGTTAATCTAGGTGAGAATCAAGGCTTAGATGTTAAAATCCTTTAGTAGTTCATAGTGAAAATCGTAGATCCAATATGAAGTCCAACAATGATTTAATCATCTTTTTAGCAGTTTTTAGGGTTTTTTTTGGCTCCTCCGATAGATTCCTAACTCCTCCATAAGATACAAAGAAAAAAAACCTGAAACTGGTGAATCTATATCTAACTCAATGTTTGGCATCATCGTGATAATACTGAGTGGTATTCATAGAAATAAGACGACAACATTAATCGTGGTTCTCGTGTTGATCACTCGTAGAAGGGTAATAATCTACATAATTAAATTGAAGCATTTCCAAGACTATTAATTCATATAATAAAAGGCTATTTGAAAACCCTAAAAATGTGGTATAATTTCCTTGGTTGGTGTGGCATGAAATAGCTAGAGTAGCATATGAGGCAATCCTCTTATGTCCTTCCACCATTTGTAGTTGCCAGGATCCAAGTACTAGAAATATGGATAAAATTTGTTATTGATTTAACATTTCAAAAACATCATAGTACGCTCACTAGTAACCATAATATTTCCCCCCAACATCACACCACCACATGGATAAGGTACGCACGATTCCTAAGGTTTAAAACAAATAAAATTATAATCTTTAATTGTTGGATTTTGTGCACGATTTTCATTCTGTAAACTTTTAAGGGAATAAAATCCCACATATACTATGCTTAAAATATTTAATGGCTTATTAGTTCCAAGTCACCTATAGACATCTGACCACCAACTGGTATTCCGCCCATCCCTTCGTACATCACAACCTTCCCATCCGTAATCACTTGTGTAATCCTAAATGTCACAGTCCTTGTGTAGTCCCTCAACTTTCATGTGTCCTTCTCTTTGTATCATTCACCTACACATCTACATAGTTCTAATCATCGTAGTTCTCGTGCAGTACCTCTACTTCCATGTCATAGTACTCATGCATTATTCCATTGTTTGCATCCTAAGTTAGTTCTTCATGTTATTTGTTGTCAGTCTTGTATCATCCGTTGTTCGCCTCTCGAGTGTATCTTCATGTTAGCCATTTTTAGTCTTGTGTCATATGATGTTTACCTCTTGAGATTATCTCTAGGTCAGTCATTATTAGTCCTGTGCCATCCAATGTTTACCTCTCGAGTCCATATCCACATCAACCAGTTTGTCAGTTAATCATTGTCAGTCCTTCACATTAGTTCATCAGTCCATGAAATTTGAGGATCCATTGGCATTTTAAATCAAAAAGTGACCATTGCTCATGCTCTAAATTTGGCAGTTCAAATTTCATAGGTATTTTACAACCCATAGTATTTAATGATGATATTTATCTTCTCTATCTTCAGTAATAAAGGACTCAATTCTAGTCATAAAGAGCAGCTCTATCTACTAGCTCGACTCAGGTTACAAGATCGTAGATAACTCTCGAGTTATTATCTTCTTCGACAATAAAGTTTTCATCTACTTTAAAAATAATACTTCTATTCAACTCTGATATCTCTAGTATTTATCTTTATCAAGCATTGATTAGGCATACATCTTTCCTCTAAATATTATTCCTAGGATCTAGCACATCAATATCTTCTAGATAACTTTTAATCTCATGCTTTTGATGGTACTAAGTATTCTGAGATAATTTTTTTATTTTGGGCTTCTAATGGCACTTGAATATACTATTTTCACTTGGAACATTCCTTTATTCTCCAATTTTGCTTCAAGCAGGAAAATATTGGGGCTTCTCCAACTTGGATGTATTCTTCTTCTCACAAGCTCTTTCTTTATATTTTTTTCTTCTTTCACTGATTCTAGTATGACCAATGATCCACTTTAGATGTATTTACTTTTTCTCAAGTTATTCTATCTCAAATATAGAACTATAATGTTGGATTTTGACCACTTTCAAATTGCTATTCTCTTCTGGATAAAAGCTTCACTTTTATTTTTTTGAATCTAACTCTATATCTTCTCTGTATTTTACCCCACATTCTTTTCAATGGACTCAATTTTTTTACCTACAACTTCTAAATATTTTCAACAATAATGTTAGGATTATTAATAATCCAAAATCAATCTTAGCCTACATTTTCTTCATGTGGATTTTCCTCCAAATTCACATCAAAGTTTTCCTTTGATGCTAGCTTATCAATATTCACATCAAAATCTAGTTTTGATGCTAGCTTTAGAAACTACTCACATTAGCTCCAAATATTATCACTCCAAAATTAAATATTCACACCAAAAAATAGTTCTCCTAATATTGGCAATAGAGACTACTCGAAGTAGCTTTATTTGTACAATGTGGCTCTAATAGAGTTTGTAGACACCTAAAATGTGTAATCATAAGGAGACTCTCCCAAAAAACCTCCTTATAACCCTCCTAACCCACCTAGGGAAGCCTCATAGCTATTTAGTATATTTTTCCCCATGAGAAGAAAGATCATCTCATCTGAGGCGATCTCTAAGTTGGGATTGTCTCACTGCAAGACAACCGCGTGCATATAATTTTGAAAAGAATTATCAGGTAGTGAGACTTCTTGTCAGCATGATGGTGGATTTCCCACCACCCCTGATGACTTGTAATCACCCCTGATGACCTAAGTCACCCCTAGTGACCTGTAATTATCCCTACCACCTACAAAGTGGCAATTAGTCTACATCTGATTATGCTATTGACTCTTTTGGCACCTAGCCAAGGAGGCTATAAAATGGAGGTATCCCCTCCTATTTTTAAATTCATAATTTTTCCACCTGAGAAATGAAGTGCTACATAATTTAATTTTCAAAGCTTCCTTGCTAATAAAAATGTCGATCTACTACTATACAAATCTCAAACCTACTTTCCTCATCCTCTTGTAACCAATATTGTTGCTTTAGATCACTCGAATCTACGTACTCATCTAAAGATCATCCTCAATTCACTGATAAAATTCACCTCTTGATCATACCCCACTTTCCCTTGGTTTGGTTCCATAAAGTTGTGGGTCTATGACAGAGACCATCTCACCTGAGACAATCTCGTAGGCAAGATCATCTCAACTAGAGATGACCTTGATCAGGTGATCAATTTCATGGTTTTTCTTACATTTTACTTCAGATCTATATTTGCATGTTAGTTTTAATAGTAGATCCTTCAGTTTGAGCACTTTATATAACTGTATTATCTTGGATATTTTATTATTTTATGCATACACTTACTTTATTTGGTTTTATCTCTAGATCATTACAGGTCCAATCTTGGTGGGTCTCACAGATACTACTGATCCCTCTCTTGTTTCATTACACATAGGTTACAAGATTCAAGAAAATAAAAGAATTTGGATCTTACCCTCATATGGTAGTCTCAAGAAAATCCACTCCTAAAATAATTGTTGTGGGCTCAATTTTTTTTTAGATAGCACCAAGAGAAAACTCTTTCTAGTGGACAAGGATGTCATAGTTCTCATTGTAACATTGTGTCATTGATGAAATCCTTGAAGAGGATTATTTGTAATACCTTTGTAAAATAAATCAATACCAATTTAATACAGCAGAATTTGTTACCATTTGGTTTCTTTTATTGCGTCATGTTTTATATTTTTCTTTCTATTTTAGTTGTTTATCATTTGTACGGTGCATGCATTTTCATGCTTTCAAATGGTGATCACGGTGGGACCCCTAATGGGTCTCCTTTTGTTATTATCTATTTTTTTGATAAATTAAAATCACTAATATTTGTTTGTTTTGGTGGTTTGTAGGTACATAGTCACAACCATCTTAGATGGCCCCTTTCTATTGTCTAAACTATCTCGGATGGTCCCTATACTGCAACCATATCAAGTAAGATGGCCTTGAACAAGAGGTAAAACTACAAGAATCTACAAGGTCTACATAAAATGAAAGGATTCCAGGTTATGCCTTCACATCTTAGGATAGTTTGATTTCATGTTTTAGATAGGAAAACTAAGAAAAGCAACAAAAATACATAGCATAATTACATGCATGCATTGTTATTTTGGTTTTCAACATGTCATAACGTGACTATCTCAAACCGATATGGTCTTGGATCTATGACCATCTCATGGTGAGACGTTATTATCTTCACTATTTTCTCTTCTACATTATTGATTGATGAAAATTTGAGCCTTATTAAAGAAAATGGATGCATTTTACTTTACAATTTGTATTTTTATAATCATTGTATGCTCTTTGTTTCATTTCCATAATAAAAGGAATTTACACGGATATGTATCACATAAACATTTGCAAGGTTGACCTTCATCACCAACCTCCAAATGAGATCAATGACATTGGATTTCACCTCCTTCCATTGGCTTACCCCCTACACACCATAGTAGCCCCCGCGAGTGGTTTCTTGGACTTCATCACCAAGGAATCCCCTAATTTTGGGTGCATCCCAAAGTAGGTTAGGATTAGATGCCTCTTAACCACATGGTCTAATAATTTGTGGAATGCAATTGTTGTTTATATCTAAGCACGCCTGAGTATGAAGAAAAAGCTCAGTTGGGCAAGTAGCAAGATTTAGATAGCACGACCCCTCCTTGGGGGGGTATTTTTCTTCCTATAATGTTACCCATTGCTAATTTATCCATATAGAAATCCACTTTTGTCATTTGTATCGTATTTCTCAATAGAGGATGTGTGCAAACTATATTTTTATAGAGTTCTCTTCATCTCCTTTAAGTATTTTAGGAGTAGAGGTTCTAGAAATAGAAAAATTCAAAATCTAACAAAAATAAAAATAAAAATTATACAAAAGTTTTTTTACAACCCTAATATAGCCTAGTTGGATATCTTTCCAATTAATTATTATTCATCGAATTCATGTATCAATAGAAGTATATTTGATTTATTATCATTGATCATTTATCCAATTGCGTATTCTATAAGAAACTCCACCCTCTCTAAGTGACTATAAGACTCCACCCTCCTTAAGTGGCTAGTTTATTTAATTTAGCTGATTTATAGAAGTGTATCACTTTAGGTGGTATCAAAGCATGACTCATGGAGATTTTGAAGAAAATTGCAAATAAAATTTTGACGATAAGGTTTCTATTATAAGTGAATTGCAGATTTTTTTTTTGATGGAGATAATTCATAGCAAGTTGGCTGCGTGAAAATTCATGTAGCGCTAAGACGTTAGCATCAATACATTTGGTCAATCTTTAAATTCTGATTAACTAGAAATAATTGCACAGAAGATGTTCACAACAAGTTGGCATCACAAAAACTCGTGCAGCACTATGAAGTTATCATCAATAAGTTTGACCAACACATTCGGTCTCCGGATAATCAATTTAAAGTTCATATTTGTGGAAATCATTCATGCAAATTCAAACGTTAATCTAGGTGAGAATAAAGTCTTATATGTTAAAATCCTTTAGTAGTTCACAGTAAAAATCGTAGATCCAAGATGAAGTCCAATAGTGATTTAATCATATTTTTAGCAGTTTTTAGGGTTTTTTTGGCTCCTCTGATAGATTCATAACTCCTCAAAAAGACACAAAGCAATGAAACCTAAAATTAGTGAATATATATCTAACTCAATGTTTGGCATCATCATGATAATACTGAGTGGTATTCGTAGAAAGAGAATGATAACATTAATTGTGGTTCTCGCGTTGATCACTCGTAGAAGGGTAATAATCTACATAATTAAATTGAAGCCTTTCCAAGACTATTAATTCATCTAGTAAAAGGCTAGTTGCAAACCCTAAAAATTTGGTATAATTTCCTTGGTTGGTGTGGCACGAAAGAGCTAGACTAGCATATGAGGCAATCCTCTTATGTCCTTCCATTATTTGTAGTTGTCAGGATCTAGGTACTAGGGAGATGGATAAAATATGCACTTTCCAAGCACCGTCACATCACAAAATTTGTCGTCAATTTAACATTTTAAAAACATCATAGTATGCTCACTAGTAACCCTAATACTTCCCCCCAACATCACACCACCACATGGAAAAGGTATGCACGATTCCTAAGGTTTAAAATGAATAATAATTATAATATTTAATCATCAAATTCTATGCATGATTTTCATTCTGTAAAATTTTAAGGGAATAAAATCCCACATGTACTATGCTTAAAATATTTAATAGCTTATTAGTTCTAAGTTGCCTATATACGTCTGACCACCAACTGGTGGTTTTCCCATCCCTTCATACGTCACAACATTCCCATACACAATCATTTATGTAATCCCAAATGTCATAGTCCTCATGTAGTCCCTCAACTTTTGTGTGTCGTTATCTTTGTCTCGTTCACCTACTCATCTACATAGTCCTAAGTATCATAGTTCTCGTGTAGTCCCTCTACTTCCATGTCATAGTCCTCATGCATTCTTCCATTATTTGCATACTAAGTTCTTTGTGTCAGTTGTTTTTAGTATTGTGTCGTTTGTTGTTCACCTCCCGAGTCTATCTTCATGTTAGTCATTTTTAATCTTGTGCCATCTGATGTTTACCTCTTGAGTTTGTCTCCATGTAAGTCATTATTAGTCCTATGTCATCCATTTTTTACCTCTCGAGTCCATATCCAAATCAACCAGTTTATTAGTTAATCATTGTCAGTCCTTCGCATTAGTTCATCAATCCATGAATTTTGAGGATCCATTGGTAGTTTAAATAAAAAAGTAACCGTTGTAGTTACAAGTGATAGTTATAATTTGAGTCAAAGACTTATAGATGTTACCATTTGAATAACCACTTATGTTTGAATCAAAATGGCCATTGTAGTTCAAGTCAAACAAATAAAGTCGCTGCAAGTTGAATACAATTTTTTTACTGCATTTGTTGAAATTCAAATTTGAATTCAAGCCAAAACATGCAAGAAAAGAATAATTCAGTTTTTTGCTGCAAATCAAGTGCATGAGTGATCAAACCACTCCAAAAAAGTGTAATAGAGGAGCAGATGGAAGACTACAATGCATAGATAGACCAAAAGAAGAGTCCCTGAATACACCCAAATGACAACCACAAAATAAAGGTACGAGGCATAACTCTCCTTTTAGAGTTAATAGTTTTAACCTACACCATTGGTCCATGACTTCTCCAAATCTTAACAATTCTACTCCTATATTGAAGCACAATAACTCTTCATCTACCCAAGAAGACCTCGTCTCTAAAATTCCCCTTAGTGTGGATGTCAGTGTGCATCATTTTACAGGGCAACAACAAAAATATATTGCTAATATGTATTCCTTACTACAATATGTATGGGATTCATTGTCTAAACTTCTCTCTCTTTATAATCAAGCATCTCAATATATTGTCAACCCTCAACCTTTAAATACTCGTCAAACATCAATACCTCCAAAAAACTTCTTTCGATTTTGATCCTTTAGCAGGTGATACCTCCCGATTCTTAGAATGACCTCATAATGTTTAAGTTCCTTGTACTAACATGCCCAATTTTGAGGGATATGATCCTAGTGGCTGTTTAGCCAAAATGGATGGTATTTTTCATCTATACCATATTCCAGAGTTCGATCATGTTGCATTTGCATCTTGTAAACTGGGTGCCCAAGCTTATCAGTGGTTGTTATGGTATCTTTGTCAACATAATAATTCTCTTATGTGCTCTAAATTTAAGGATATTTTACTTAGAATATTTGATAAAGGATCTTCCTTATTATACGTGGTTCACCTCATGGAACTCAAGCAAAATGGTTTAATAGAAGACTATGTCACTGAGTTCACAAGTCTTCTTACCTATACATATGAATTGAATCTAGTAGTAGTGGTATCCACTTTTCGTCATGGTCTCAAGGATAAAATTTAAATGGAAGTTGACATGCATGATCCAGGTTATCTTGATGATGCCACCCATATAGCTCAAGTAATTGAAAATAAACTCCAAGATGTGGTGCCCTATAAACGTGATTCTAATTTTTATAGTCATTTTTGAAATAATGAACATTCCTCAAGATTTTTTTGCTTTAAATGTTATTCTTATCATCTAAGATATCAAGCCTATGAAGTGCATCAAACCTTTCAAGTAGAATTTGACATGAATGAAGAAGAAGATATAGTTCAATCAGAGTCACTCACTGATACAGAAAAACAACCAACAGATAATAATGAAGTAACACTAGAAGAAGATACTATTGCTCTCTCAATTCATGCACTTATGGGTTTAAAAGCTCATCATACAATTAAGGTACAAGAATTTATTAGGCACAAATGTATTAATGTGTTTATTGACTTAGGTAGTACACATAACTTTATTGATTTCAAAACTACCAAATCCTTGAACTTGTATATGAATACTTCTAATCAAGATAAGTTTTAAGTATTAATTGTAAGTGGAGGTAATGCTCAATGTGTGGGCTGAAAATCTCCAGTTTTGATACAAATAGGAAGTTAAAATTGGTAGGAAACTCTCTTCGTTATGAATTTGGGGAGCTCAGATGTCATTCTGGGTGCAGAATGGCTATCTCAACTCGATGATGTTACTCTTAATCTTAAAAAATTATACATAAAGTGGACAAAGAATGGAAAGATTATTTTTTTCAAGGAATTCAATCTCCACCTTCCAATATTGTAAGTTCACATTGCATGGAGAAGTTACTAAATAAGGGTGGTTATATTTTTATAGCTCAGATAAATTCTAGGGAAATCCTTGGATACTTTTGCAATTCTCTCAAAGGATCTTTAAGATATTATGGATAATTATGAAGAAGTCTTCAATGAACCAAGGGGTATACCTCATAAATGATCACATGACCATGCAATCACAGATTATGTTTCAGGATCTTCCAAAGTAGTTGAACATAGTCTATCGGTGCTAGAACCAATCATCTACTTGATCTACTTTGGAAGATCCTGGAACATAATATGCTATCGTTGGTGGTTTTAATTCATACAATGCTTCAAATTGGGACATATTGATGGAATAATGGTACGAAATGTTGTACCACCATTTTGCTAAGGAAATCCAATGACTCCATTTATATTATTTATCTTGAGAAAACATCTTAGATAGGTACCCAAACATTTGTTAACTATTTTAGTTTGGCCATCTGTTTGGGGATGGTATGCATAAGACATATTTAAATTTGTACCATTAATACAAAATAATTATTGCCAAAAAATGCTAGTAAAAATGGGACCACGATCACTTACAATGTTTTGGGTATTCTATGCAACTTAAAAATCGAGTCCATAAATACCTTAGCCACTTTGCTTACTAAAAATACATATTGTAGAGCATTGAAGTGAGCATATTTAGAAAGGTGATCCAAAACCATAAAAATTAACGTTTTACCTTATAATTTAGGAAGACCTTCAATAAAATCCATTGAAATGTGTTCCCATTGGTGATCTAGAATTGGTAGTGGTTGAAGAAGTCCTGGAGATTTGACTATTTCACCCTTATTGCATTGACATACTTCACATTTTGCCACCCATGTTTTGACCTCATATTTTAATCCTTTTCAATAAAAGGATTGTTTTACTCGCATCTATGTCTTCAAAAACCTATAATGTCCTGTTGATGGAGAGGCATGCGATTCTTCAAGAATATTGGATCTGATGTTAGAATTGTGCGGAATGTAAATGCAATTATTTATTCTTAATACCTTGTCATAATATGAAAAATGAGGATGCTTAGATGATCCTAGCATCAAATATTGAATTATTTGAGCAGTTTCTATGTTCGATAACCATTCTTCTTGGTGCTGATAAATCCATTGGGAACAAGGTCTCAAAATGGCATTGATAACCACTTCATCTTCATATTTACAAGACAGTGCATATGCTACCACATTTTATTTCCCTTATACTCAATAACAAAATCCTAATCTAATAGTTTTTTTAACCACTTGTTTTGCTCTAGATAAGAAAATTGTTGTTCTAGAAAATGCTTGAGACTACTATGATATGTTTTTATGATGAAACAACTATTGATTAAGTAATGTCTCCATTTTTCAATTGCATGTAAAATAGACAACATCTCTTTCTCATATGTGGAACTTTCCAAATTCTTACCTGATAGCTGCTTGCTCTCAAATGCCAAGGGATGCCCTTATTGCATTAATACCGCCCCAATACCTGTTCCCAAAGCATCACATTCAATCACAAATGGTTTGTGAAAATTTGGGGTTGCTAAAAATGGAGTATTACACATTGGTTCCTTGAGTGCCATGAATGCTTTAGTGGATACTTTAGACCAATGAAAAGCCTCCTTTTTTGTGATAGCTATGAGTGGGGCTACAATTTAACCATAATTGTGAATAAACTTGTGATAGTAGCTAATAAGACCCAAACACCATGAATTTTCTTGATGGTTTTAGGTAAAGGCTAGTCCTTAATGGCCTTAATTTTATTAGGATCCACTTTAACACCTTCATGAGAAATGATATGTCCCAAATATTCAACTTCTTGAACACCAAAAGAAAATTTAGAGCGTTTGACAAAAAGTTTCTCCTTATGTAATATATGAAGAACCTTCCCCACATGCATCAAGTGATCCTTCTATGTTTTACTGTATACTAGAATGTCATCGAAGAAGACCAAGACAAATTTATGAAGGAATGGATGAAAGACATGGTTCATGAGACTTTGAAAGGTGGAAGGAGCATTAGTGAGACCAAAAGGCATGACTAAGAATTCATAATGACCTTCATGAGTATGAAAGGCCATTTTGGGAATGTGTTCATCTCTTACTTGGAATTGATGAAAACTAGAACTTAGATCCAATTTTATGAAATTTTTTGCATTATGCAATTCATATAATAAATCATGTATGACAGAGATAGGGAATTTATCCTTGATGGTGATTTTATTGAGGGGACAAAAATCAGGACACATACGCCAAGAGTTATCCTTACAACAGACCAAAACCACTGGTGAGGAATAAGGACTAGTGCTATGACGAATGACTCCATGTTCTAAGAGTTCTTGGACAATATTTTAAATTTCTATTTTTTGAGGTTGAGGGTAGCGATAAGGATGAAAATTATGAGGAAGGCTTCCTGGAACTAGATGTATGGCATGGTCATGAGACCATTTTGGAGGTAATCCTTTTAGTTCTTGGAAAACTTCATCATAGTTAGCCACAATATTTTGAATATCCTTTGAGTGAATTTTAGGAATATCTTGTGCTTGATTTTCCAAAAAATTGATTTAATCTATGAATCCATAACCCCCTTTCCTTAATATTTTTTCTATGCTATGAGAAATCACTACCTTTTATGGTGGAGTTGGAATTCCTTGGAGGTGAATGGTCTTTCCATTTTCTTTCCATTCCACAAATAATTTTCTGAAATTAAAACTGACAGTGTCCAATTGTTCTAACCATTCAACTCCTAAAATAACATCTGAATTCCCTAAACTCATAATAATGAGAGTTCCATATCAAGTATAACTTCCCATTTGTATTGAAATTGAAGATGTTTGTAATGATCCCATCCTAGTCAGTATCGATGGAGAGAGTGAACTTGCCTACTCCAGGGTTTTCGTAGGTAGGAATCAGTGGGTTGGGAGCCTAGTTGATGTCAGTATGATGTTCCAGTATGTGCAGTTTTGAGTTTCCTTTCCAGGCCATTCTAGACAGTTTTGGAAGGGACTTACTATTTTTAGTAAGTCGATGAAGATGGGTTTTCATGGAAGCGGACAGTGGGATGTTGATCTATGGAAAAAAGGGTATCCGTTTCTATGTTCAGTTTGCCGGGATGACGAGTGGAAGGCCAAAATTTTAATATGAACAGTTTAATTATGTGATATTAAATTAATATTACATAGTTAATGTTAAATTTAAGATTATATGCATAAAGTGGTCTTATAACCACTTGATGGAAAGATAATTTCATAAAGTAATGTTTAACGGGCCTAGAAAGGGTGGTCAATCCCTTGGAAGATGCAAATTTAAATATTAAAAGTAAAAGGTGAGAATTTAATGTTTATTTCCTCTATAGAAGCATCTAGAAAATCAATGTTGGCTTGGAGGAAAGAATAAATAGAGGTTTGGGGATCATTCTTGAGGATATTTTTGGCATATATTTTTGGGGAGAAATCTGGAGAGCACTTGCAAATAACGCTTGCAAGGTTTCTGAATCTTGTTGGTGATGAAAAAAACCCTCAAGAACACTATTTTCGGAGTTGAGAGATACTCTCAGAATGGTTTTGGGTATTCTTGCTTTAGAGGATGCGTTGATATTGCATTGGCGATAGATTTAAGAGGTTTCGAAGGGATTGGGACTACAGTTGGTGGTATTTTATGAGAGTTATAGTTGATATGCCTGATTTTGTGAAGTTTGAACTATTCCAACACATTATTGCAGTGGTTTCAATACATATTGACACAAGGGTTTGAGTGATAGTGGGATGTTATGCAGTTTTGGGGGTTTGAATATCAGAACGAAGCCATAATTGGTAGGATTTGAAGAGTTGACAAGCATTTATCGAGGTCGTACCTCTCTCCTAGGACTGTCGTACATACTCCATGCTAGCGTGAGCTTTGGTATTTATTTCTCTTGCTTTTTGGTGCCACTTTTGCATTTTATAAGGGCGCCCAGGTCTAAGTGACCCCTCTATAAAATCCATTTGGTGGAGAAACCCTTACATTGGAAGTTGCAAACAAAAATGTGAGGCATTGTACCATCTGTACCACCTATACCAGCAACTTAGAGTTCTAATTTTAGAAATTTATTGTAGTCTGGTACTTTGTTCTTTTATTATTTCCTTAAAAGAGTTTGAAGATGAATATAAATACTATCTAGTTTTTGAATTTCAAGTGATTTTGATTAGTATTGTGAAAGTTATGATTTGTTCAAGTTGGTTGTTTTTTTAGTTTTCTGTACTTGTAATTTTCTTTCCATATTTTGAAAAACTACAAAAAATTAGAATATATCAAAAAACCAAAAATACTTGCAAGAACTACAAATTTCAAACAAGGCAGATCATTACAGTGGTATCAGAGCGAACTCTTCCTACCATCCTGTTGTTTATGACTCCAAAATATAGGTAGTATATTACATATAGGTGGAGAAAACACCTTTCAGTTCTCTCTGAATCCGAAGAGGAAGAGGATATGGGTGATAACAGAGATAACATGGAAAAAAGAGGAGAAAGAGAGCCTACTGACAAATAAATGATGAACATATTATAGAGGGGAAAACATGATATCCAATAGAAAATGGCCCAACTTCTAGCTCTAATGACACAACAGATGCAGATGATGAACGATGTAAACAACCAAAATAATAATGGGCAAAATGGGCACAACCATCGAAACAATGGGAATGATGATGGTCCAGTAAACCAAGGTGGAGACCAAAAATATAGAGCTAGGGCAGTGCATAGTAGACCCCTTATTCCCATATTTCCACCACCCAGAGTTGAGGCATAGCCTGAGGCAGAGGTATCTCAATAGGATTTCTAGGAGCAAATTTTACATGACTGGGAGCATGCTAGTATCGAGTTTAGGCGAGAGTGGTATTTTAGAGATTATGCTCACTAGAGGGCACAAAATAGACCTCAGAGACAAAGATAACATAACCATGAGCTTTAGAGGAGAGTTGGAAAAATTTCCATTTCGTACTATGATGGCTCGGGTAAGAGTACAACTACAGCAGGGGTGCAGAAGTTGGATACTTATTTCCAACTTAACCCAATGTCGGAGGTGGAAGCTATCAAATTATTAGCTTTACACCTAGATGGATTAGCACACGAATGGTGGTATCATGGGATGCACACTATGGGCCATGGTCAAATCACATCATATACATAGTTTACTAAGAGGTTCATTGATAGGTTTGATATGAAGGATCCAGAACTCCATTTTAAGGAGTTAGCACAACTTAAGCAGTGGGGTTCAATGGATAGTTACATTGCAAATTTCTAGAGGCTTTCATTGTTAGTGACTGATATTTCAAAAATGAGGTTGATAGAACTTTTCATGGATGGCTTAGCCGATCCTTTGAGGGGATGGATTAAATCCCTTAAACCACCAAACCTACAAGAGGCCATACGAAAGGCTAAAGACATGGAGTCTTCCACTTTGAAGAGTAAGTTTCATTCCAAGGGTGATTATAAAAAGTTCAAGGACAAAAAACATTTTCAAAATGGTTCAAAAAAACAAAGTGATAGCTCAAAAAGAGAGATCAGTGATAGCACTAATGAGATTAGGAAGAAGGATTTATGTTTTAAATGCAAGGAACCTTGGACACCTTCGCATAAATATTCAGAAAAGGCAAGGGCCAAGCAATTAGAGCATATTACAGTTGAAGAATCAGGTTATGAGAATTCAGATCAGCAAAGTGATTCTACTAGCAGCATTTCGGAAAACGAAGAAGAAGGTGAGAAATCCCAAGAAAAGAGTGAAACATTGGCCTAACTATGTAGTTTTCAAAAAACAAGATCATTCAAGGTACGTGGAGTGTTGAATGGGCAACATATTGTCACATTGATTTATACGGGTGCCACACATAATTTTGTGGATGAGAGACTTGTTGCAAAGAGGGGATTGTAGATAGAAGAGTTTGAGGGTTTTAAGGTAATGGTCGTAGATGGTAACACACTTTATTCCACTCGTAGAATACCTAAGTTATGTATGAAGTTGGGAGAGTATGATTTGGTGGATGATTTTTATGTTGTTAATATTTGGGGCACTGATGCAATACTTGGCATACACTGTATGAGCACATTGGGTGAGTTTACTATGAACTTGAACAATATGGAGATGAAGTTAGAAAAAAGGGGGAAAAAAATAGCACTCTGAGGTATATCTGATGGTGGGCCTAGAGTGGTGTCACTTAAAAGGATGGAGAGGTTATTTTGACATGATCAAGTTGACTGGGCAGCAAAATGCCTCATTATGCCTACATCAGTTGAGCCTCAGGAGAAGACTTATCATCTAGATATACAGGTACTGATGAGTAAAAAAACAAGGTATTTAATAGCATACCTCTTGGGAGACCTCCTGAGAGGGGATTTGAGCATGTGATAGAGTTGGAGGAGGGAGCCAAACCAGTTATCACCACTCCCTACCATCATACTAAGAGGTTTAAGGATGAAATTGAAAAACAATTAAGGATATTTTGGAGATGGGACACATCAGACCTAGCAAAATTCCCTTTGCATCTTCAGTGGTCCTAGTGAAAAATAAATATGGGACAATGTGGATGTGTGTGTATTACCGGGATCTAAATAAGAAGACAATTAAGAACAAGTACCCTATACCTCGGATTGACGAGTTGATTGATGAGTTGCATGGGGCACGGTATTTTTCCAAGATAGACCTGAGGTCAGGCTATCACCATATTCGCATGAGGGAGAGTGACAAAAAAATAGCATTCAGATATCACTATGGGAATTTCGAGTTTCTAGTGATGCCTTTTGGCTTGACTAACGCTCCAACTACTTTTCAGTCATGCATGAACCAGGTGTTCAGAGGGTACCTCAGGAAATTTGTGTTAATATTATTTGATGATATATTGGTTTATAGCAGGACATGGGAGGACCATCTACGAAATTTGGATGAGGTTCTTGGTATTCTTGAGTAGGAGTCACTGTACACCAAGGAATCCAAGTGTGATTTTGGATTGATGGATCTTCTCTATTTGGGTCATATCATTAGTGTAGAGGGAGTTAAAATGGATCCAGAGAAGGTTAAAGCAATCATGGATTGACCACCTCCTACCAAAATTCACAATTGAAAGGTTTCTTTGGTATTTGTGGGTTCTATAGGAGGTTCATCAAGGGTTTTTCATAGATAGCAACACCACTGATTGACTTGATGAAAAATGGAGCCTTCAGTTGGATAGATGTAGCATAGGAATATTTTGATAGATTTAAATAGGTGATGTGTACTTGTCCAGTTCTTTCTATTCTTGATTTTACTAGACCATTTGAGCTAGAGTGTGATGCCTCAGGGGAGGGCATTAGAGCAGTCTTGATGCAGGATAAGCATCCTATCACATTTGAGAGCAAACATTTAAGAGATGCAGAGAGATCTTATTTTGTGTACGATAAGGAGATGTTGGCCATAATGCATGCATTGGCCAAATTTAGACAGTATCTTGTGGGAGGCAAATTCATTGTTAAGACCGACCACAATAGTTTGAGGTACTTCATGAATCAGAAGGACCTAAATGAGCGACAACAAAAATAGGTGAGCAAATTACAGGCTTATGATTTTGATATTGTATAAGTTAAGGGAAAAAAGAATATTGTTGCTGATGCTTTATCCAGGAGATCCCATTTGTGTGCATGAGGAGTTGTTTTAGATGATTGGAAGGAGCACATTCTAGATGAGTATGCAAAAGATGATTGGGCCTCTAGTATTATTGATAGTACTAGGAGAGATGACAGGTATACAATAGTTAATGGGATGATCATCTACAAGGACAAGATATTTCTAGTACCCAACTCTCAATTTAAGCATACTATACTGAGAGCTTTACATGACTCACCATTGGCTGGTCACCCAGGGTTCTATAAGACCTACAAGCAGGTGAGAGAGAGAATCACTTGGAAAGAGCTTAAGGATGAAGTCCTTAAACATGTTAGGGATTGTACTACCTTCCAAAAGAAAAAATATGAACATACACTTCCAGTTGGATTATTGCATCCCCTACCTATACTAAAGAGAAAATGGGAAAGTATATCCATGGATTTCATCACAGGGTTGCCGAAGGTGCAAGGGAAATATTGCATCTATGTGGTGGTTGATAGATTGACAAAATACACACATTTCTTTGCCATCTCAGCTACTTACTCAGCTATATAGGTTGCTGATTTGTTTTTTCATGAGGTTTTCAGATTGCATGGGCTGCCACAAAACATAGTCAGTGACAGAGGTAGCAGATTCATGAGCCATTTTTGGTAGGAGCTATTTCAATTGAGTGGGACTGAGCTCACTCCTAGTACCAGCTACCACCCACAAACGAATGGATAGATGGAGATAGTGAAAAAATGGGTAGAGGGTTATCTCAAAAATTATGTGGCAGGACAACAGAGAGCCTGGGTCCGCTGGTTGCACCTAAGTGAGTATTGTTACAATACCACTTATCATATGTCGATTAATATGTCACCTTTCATGGCTCTTTATAGATATGAGTCTTTTAGGTTTGTTGATTTGCTGGTTCAATATTGCAGGGTGCCTAAGGCAAAGAAGATGTTGCAGGATAGTCAGGATATACTGAGGGTATTGAAGGAAAACATCCAGTAGGCACAAAATCAACAAAAAATATATGCAGATTAGAAATGTACAGAGTGCAGTTTTGAGGTGGGAGACTTAGTTTACTTAAGACTACAGCCCTACAAGTAGTCTTCACTCAAGAAAAGTGGAGCTGAAAAGATCAAGCTGAGATTTTATGGACCATTCAGGATCACTCAAAGAGTGGGAGGAGTGGCTTATGAGCTTGACTTACTGGTAGATAGCAGGGTTCACCATGTGTTCCATGTGTTACGCCTTAAAAATGTATTAGGACATAATGTTACTCCTACAATACTACCACCATTGGATGATGAGGGTAAGTTGATTCTAATACCAAAGGCTATAATTGACAACAGGGAGCATACTCTTAGGAGACGAATGATTAAGGAGTATTTGATTAAGTGGAAGGATTTGTCGGTTGAGGATGCTACTTGGGAGGACGAGAAAATTCTATAGCATCCAACACTCCGATTGCTTGAGGACAAACAATCTTGGGGAGAGAGGACTGTAATAACCCTATCCTAGTCAGTATCGAGGGAGAGAGTGAACTTGCCTACTCTAGGGTTCCCGTAGGCAGGAATCAGTGGGTTGGGAACCTAGTTGATGTCAATATGATGTTCTAGTATGTGCAGTTTCGAGTTTCATTTCCAGGCCATTCTGGACAGTTTAGAAGGGACTTACTATTTTTAGTAAGTAGGTGAATATGGGGTTTAATGGAAGTAGACAATAGGATGTTGATTTATGGAGAAAAGGGTATCTGTTTCTATGTTCAGTTTGTCGGGATGATAGGTGGAAGGCCAAAATTTTAATATGAATAGTTTAATTATGTGATATTAAATTAATATTACATAGTTAATGCTATAATTTAATATTATATGCATAAAGTGATCTTATAACCACTTGATGGAAAGATAATTTCATAAAGTAATATTTAACGGGCCTAGAAAGGGTGGTCCATCCCTTGGAGGATGCAAATTTAAAGATTAAAAGTAAAAGGTGAGAATTTAATGTTTATTTCCTCTATAGAAGCATCTAGAAACTCGATGTTGGCTTGGAGGAAAGAATAAATAGAGGTTTGAGGGTCATTATTGAGGATATTTTTGGCATATGTTTTTGGGGAGAAATCTGGAGAGCACTTGCAAATAACACTCGTAGGGTTTTTGAAGCTTGTTGGTGACGAAAACCACCCTCAAGAACACCATTTTCGGAGTTGAGAGATACTCTCAGAATGGTTTTGGGAATTCTTTCTTTAGAGGATGTGTTGATATTGCATTGGTGATAGATTTTAGAGGTTTTGAAGGGATTGGGACTACAATTGGTGGTATTTTATGAGAGTTATAGTTGTTGTGCCTAATTTTGTGAAGTTCAAACTATTCCAACACATTATTGCAGTGGTTTCAATAAATATTGACACAAGGGTTTGAGTGATAGTGGGACGTTATGCAATTTTGGGGGTTTGAAGATTAGAACGGAGCCATTGTTGGTAGGATTTGAAGATTTGACAAACATTTACTGAGGCTGTACCTCTCTCCTAGGACTATCGTACATACTCCATGCTAGCGTGAGCTTTGGTATTTATTTCTCTTGCTTTTTGGTGCCACTCTTACATTTTAGAATGGCACCTAGGTCTGAGTGACCCCTCTATGAGATCCATTTGGTGGAGAAACCCTTACATTGGAAGTTGCAAACAAAAATGTGAAGCATTGTCTCATTTTTACCACCTATACCAGCAGCCTAGAGTTCTGATTTCAAAAATTTATTATAGCCTAGTACTTTGTTCTTTCATTATTTCCTTAAAAGAGTTTGAAGATGAATATAAATACTATCTATTTTTCAAATTTCAAGTGATTTTGATTAGTATTGTGAAAGTTATAATTTTTTCAAGTTGGTCGTTTGTTTAGTTTTCTGTACTTGCAATTTTCTTTCCATATTTTGAAAAAACTACAAAAAATTAGAATATATCAAAAAACCAAAAATACTTGCAAGAACTACAAATTTCAAACAAGGCAGATCATTACAATGTTCTACTAATACATTGAGCATTTTCTACATTTGCAACTAAAACTTGAAACTTATCTTGATTGGAGGAGTGAATGTTTAATTTCAGTGCCTTAGTAGTTTAAAGGTCAATAAAATTATGAGTACTACCTGAATTGATCAACACATTTATCCTCTTCTATAAAATGAATCCTGGTACCTTGATTGTATGGTGAGTTGTTAATCCCATAAGAGCATGTACTGAAATAGCCATAGTGTCTTCGTCAAATGTTGCTTCATTATGATCTATTTTCTCTTCAAGCATAGGTGACTCTTGTGGATTGATATCCTCTGCTTCCTCTTTGTCTTCCTTGTTATTATATTCTATTTGAAAGTTTTGTCTTGGTACACGTGATTGATATTTTGAATGATTATTGTGACATTTATAGCAGTAATATCTTGATGGTTGGTCATTTCAATGAAAGGAATTTTTGCGATACTGAGGACGATTATAAGAGTCACATTTAAAAGATGTCAAATTCTGTATCTTTTTCTCAGCAAGCTTAACAATCCTTATAGTGTCATCCAAAGAGTATGGATCTTGTAAGTCTACTTCAATTTGAATATTTTATTTCAACCCATGTCTTAAGGCCAAAACCACCACATCGGTTTGTAAATATCCTGTATAAGCAAGAAGACTTGTGAATTCTGAACATAATCTCTTACCGACCCAATTTGTTTAAGTGCCAATAGACGAACGATGTATGAGGATGAACTACCTTCATCAAATCTCTTGAGAAAAATATTATTGAATTCAGGCCAAAATGGGGGATGAATATGTTGAAATTTTTCCCAAGCGAACCATTGGTAAGCTTTAGTGCCTAATTTGGAGGAGGCATACAATTTTTTTCATATTCAGGCACATGATATAGTTGTAAGATACCCTCCATTTTAGCTATCCAACCATGTGGATCCCCACACTAAAATGTAGGCATATTAGCATGTGGAATATTAACACCTGTAGGCCATCTTGCTTGTTGATAAACTTCCTCCGTATCCTATTTTGCATTATCATTTTGTCTATGGTAGTTATTTGAGGAAGGAGGAGCTTCTTGGTTCTATTTCTTCAATAATTGTGAAATCAATAATGACTTGTTATTTATACTAGACATTAGTTGAGATAGACAAGTTTGTATTTCTGGGTTACTTGTATTAGGGTTTTCTATTTCCTCATGTGTAATATTTTCATGGGATGACTTGGAAAGAGCCATGGGGTTAATAGTAGGATGGTTGAGATTAAAGTTATTAATGCGTAAAGGATAGTCGTATTGTGCACCTTTATTTTGTAGAGGTCTTCTTGGTGACTTCGAATATCCTTTGTTTGTATTATCAGTGCTATATAATCATCCGTTTGGTCCTTTATTCCACCTGCCACTCATGCACTTGCTTTATACAATTTGAATTACTACTTAGAAATTACCACAAAATTTGCTACAAAGTTTTATCTTTAATGATAATTTCTTTAGAATTTGTCTTAATTCCTACAAAATATTTGTTAATTTGAAAAAAAACTAGGTAATTTTTTGCTTAATTGTTGCTCCAACTACGATGCGGATTTGAATTTGAGTATCAACCAGTTTCTTTGTATGATGCAATGACTAGTATCAACTGGCACTATAGATAGAATGCATTAGCTAATTGATGCAACTAGGATGCAAATGATGCAACGACTAGTCTTAGCTGGAACTAAAGACATGATGCAATAGCTAATTGACGTGACTAGGATGCAATGACTACTTGAAACATGAAGCACAAAGTGCAAAATGACACAATTGGACAGGACATGACACAACCTATAAATATGATGCAATAGCTAATTGATGCGACTAGGATGCAACGACTACTTGACACATGAATTACAAAGTGTGAAATGACATGATTGGATAGGACATGACATAACCGGAGGATGTCCTACTTGACACACAAAGCATGAAACACAAAACAACACGATTGGACATGACACGATGCAAGGCACAGGACACGTGACTTAATGTGAATGAGAGGACTATGTAGGGAAGGGATGAGCTATGTTTCAAAGCCACAAAACTAAGAATATCACATGATGAAAATAAGGTATAATTTTTTATCTCCACGACATATGTGGGATAAAAATTATATGCTCGAATGGCGAATTATGATAAAAACCTTATAAATCCAATTTACAAGAATTACCTGGCGATTTGATTGGTTGATAGCAGACTTAAAAACCCTTGATTATTGTTGCATTTGAACTCACTATTTTCTTTTCCAATATTATTTTTTTATAGTTAAACCATGATCTTTGCTTGTCGGTGCAAATCATCAAAGCCTTTTTAATTATCCAGCTTAGGGACTATAATTAAATCTGCTACTTTTTTAACATCGTGACTTAGAATGTGAAAATTATTATTTTTTTAAAGGTAACTTTAGATGATGATAAATATACTGGGAAACTTTATTATACACAAGAAAAAGAACACAAAGACAATTTGGCACTCGAATATCACCGTTGCCCCTCTGGATCACCATTTTGTAATATTTTTAATTTGTTAAATGCCTGGAAACTTAAACTTCACTAGAAACAATCATTGTTTGTGATTGCTCATTGCTCTCTATTTGAAATGAGTAAGCATGTATATGGATATTTTGAATTTACATCTTTCACTCTTCAACCCTAATTACCTTAAAGCTAATATGGCATGTGTCTTTCCTTTGATTGATCTACACTTGGCAAAATGTGGTTGCACACGTAGATTAGGGTTCTTTTTTATGAGACAAAGCTAGTATTCATTTTTACTTGCGATTTTTTGTGGATGTTTACTGATATTATGCTTTTCTACCTAGATTCACTGTGAATATATCGAAGTAGCAAAATTAAATTGTATTTCCTTGTAATGTACTACGTGGTCTATTATTGAGCACTGGAACTTCCTTGACCTGCATACTTAGATAACTAGTTTATGAGGTAGTACCAATGTGCATATGGATGTATCCCTTCTCCAAGTTTTTCTACCATAAAATGACAAAAAATATCTTCTGCTTTTTAAATACCGAAGTCACTATAACTACTGGATCTGATGTGGTTCTTCGAATTTTTTTTTTCGCCCAGTTGTCTCTAATACCACTTGTAACCAGATAATTATATAAACATGTGAAAAGAAAATATTTGAATGGAGAAAACAAATGAGTGAATATTAAATTGTCACTTTAAGAGGGCTTAGTCCTTGTGAACGCGTAAATTAATTCAAGATGAAAATATGAGTAATTATGAATCAACCTAAAACTATTAATAATTATTAAATCAACAAATCAATGATATTTGGTAATATAGTCGACTTGGCTATATTAGTGTTGTAACATCAAGTTTAATCAAAAGTTGGCTCCTCAATTTTATGGGCCCTACAAGATATTCCATTGCATTGGCAAAGTCTCATATCAATTGGAGATTCCACTCTCTTCTCGTATACATCCAGTTTTTCATGTATCTTGTCTCAAACAAGTGATGGGCCAAAAGGTGCAATCCTAGAAAAATCTTCCAGTACTAGATGAAAAAGGGCGAATAAATCTTCAAACTAAAGCAATATTACAATCCAGAGTACGTCATCTTTGATCTTGCTAGATTAAAGAATTTTTGATTAAATGGTAGGGCCTTCCAAAAGAACTACATGGGAATCAAAAAGTAATTTCCAGTCATTTTCATCTTTGAGGACAAAGCTTTTTGAGGAGGGGATCCATGTTACAACCCTAATATAGCCTAGTCGGCTATCTTTACAATTAATTATTATTCATAAAATTCATGTATAAATAGAAGTAAATTATATTTTATTTATTATCATTGATGATTTATCCAAGTGCATATTACGCAAGAGACTCCATCCTATCTAAGTGGCTATAGGAATCCACCCTCCTTAAGTGGCTAGTCTATTTAATTTAATTGATTTATAGATGTGTATTGCTTTAGTTTAAAAAAATAAAAAAAATAAAAATAAACAAAAAAGAGTGATTTATTGTTTTTTTATTTGCTTTGTGTTCATAGCTTAATAAAGTGTTTGGGAGCATTTTTGTGGGTCTTTATGCACCATTTTCCTAGCAGATGGTCATAACATGCAGCTAGGCTCATTCACGAGCTTACGTCGTTGATCCATAGCCTACAACCATAGATTATTTTTGGATTTATCCATAAGACCTCATCATCCCTAAATAGAAACATGATCATACCAGATTAAATATCATCTATCACACCATGAACCTCAATACACCATATGCCCACACTCACAAATCACCCACAAGTACTGAATATGATCAAGATATAGATTATCTTGATTAGGATACCTTGCAAGCATTTTATAGGGATAACTACAACCAAGCCAAAACATATAGAAATCCCCTACTACTATCGTATCCTTGCTCAATGTGTGACTCCCCTGGATAAGTATCTAGGGTGCACACCGCAACAAGATAGGGATGTTTAGGCTACTCTAATTGATCATCCTTGGATGATCCATAAGTATGATCATTAGAACATATACGATGATCAAGGTGATTATAATGCTACCACATCATCTCATGGTCCCATGGATGTTGATCTTCATACTCCTGCTAGTATGGTCAAGGATGGTGTACTTTGGCACCTCCTGATTATACGAAACATATCTTTTGATAGCAATACAAAGTCAATGCAACCTCTTGTGACCCCAAAAAATAAGTTATCAATCTCTCTAGGGCTGAAGTACAAATGATGCCTATCTATGTCACTCACACATGTGTAAATAGGCCATACACCACTGACCTAGCAAAAAAAACCAGGTACCTAGGACAATCCTAAACACTCAATTATAATGGGTGATGCATCAGAGGTTGCCCACACCAACGCAACAAATGCAGTCGGTCCAACAGCACCCAAGGCACCAAGCACAATAGCACAACATTTCATCGGTTCAAAAATAGAATCTTCTACCTCATCCACACCCAAATCCAACTCATCATAGACGTCCTAGACTTCCACCCATCCATCATCATCAACCTCACTCACCATAACACTATCAAGCATACCATTATAAACATGATAATGAAGCCTATGAGGAACAACCTCCTGAGTATCAATAACCACTTGATACGTATCCTAAGGCAACATATGGTGACATGCTTGTTGATACCACTCACCAACTACATCATCCATAATATAATATCTAAACCAATAAATGTCAAATATGATCGAATACCATCACCTTGCTTAAGATCTATAAATTTTTGATAAAGCACCTCAACACATTAGAAAAGCAAGCCTTAGGTTCAGGTTACCATAAACCTACCCTACAATAGCTTACCAATCAGCCTCTACACCCATCAGTTTCATCACCCCCTATCCTAAGCACTTTGAGATGCCAAAGTTAGACAAGTTCAAGGACATTAAATATGCACAAGAGCATGTGATAAGATTCAAGAACACCTACTTCCAATATTCATAGCGACCCCCTCATGCTATGAACATTTATTATAATTCTTATTGGAGGTGCTTTGGAGTGGTATAATCATCTACCATGCCATAATATCTTAACATTTGAACAATTGTACGATATGTTTCTAGAACACTTTGCCTTTTGTGTTAAGAAAAATTCCACCTTGATTGATATGTATAATATTCAATAATTCAAGGATGAACTAGTCATGGACTATGGGAATAGGTGGAGGTTCATCATAACCAAATTACCCTTCAACATACGCATCATCGAGCTAACTTGAATGTTCACAAGAAGTTGCACCAAAAAAATCTCATTATTAGTGCAACTTCAGCATATAGGACCTTCAAGGAGGCCTTGGCCCAAGCAAAGGTAATAGAGGTCATCAAAGTCCAGGAAGGAAATATTAAAATCCAAAAAAATGAGTGGCCCAATAAAAATGCAAAAGGTGGCCAAACTCAACCTAAGGCAACTCTACTAAATCAAGTTGTCTTAAGTGCCCCTGGACTCTCAAATCAAGCTCCAGTGCTACCACCTAACTATCAGGTCCAACCTCCATCGACGCAATACATACTCAAGTGGCAAATCTACCACAACCACAAAAACAAATAAAAAATTAGCCTCATCGACCACCTCACCAATATAGACCATTATCAGAGTCTTTGACATCAATATTTAATCATTTGTGCAAGGTGCAAGTAATTACATTTCCAAAGATTTGACCATTGGATTCACATCATACTAAATCTAAATCTTACTGGGAGGATGAATACTACAACTATCATTTACAAAAGGGGTATGAAATTTAGTCATGTTATGCATTTAAGAATATGGTGTAGGATATGATCGAGAGATAAGATATTTAGATCAATAATCCTCTTGCCTCTAACAACCAAAACATAGGTATCATCTAAGACCCCTTACCCCAACATGGAGAAAACATAATACTTACTATCAAAATGGAACAACCTAAGTAGGTTAATCAAGTGCATGTCACCCCACCCAACCAAGGTTTCATGGGAATGATCAACATAGTGATGAGAAATAGATAGTATCCAATGTAACCCACACAATTTATGGATCCTACCAATATTCCATCAATGTCACAAGCACCGTCAAAATAAAATTTGATTACACCCACTCTACCTCACCCAGTGCTCATGCTAAGGAGAAAACTTACTCAAAGTCTAATAATTTCATCTATAAGGCTCTCCATATATAATATAATTTAGCAATCAAAGCCACATCGAGAGGATCTGATGAAGATCTTGATATCCATTGAACTGTAGCCACAAGATCTAAATTCTTTCATAAATTTTGTGGGGCATGTTCAAACTTGTCAAGATCTCACAATTATATTTTAGGATAATGAAATTTAGATGATACCCCCTAAGTTACCTGATCAACCATTGCAAATCATCACTAGCATGGATAGGATCCCATTAAAATGTGTCTTTATTGACACAGGATCATAGATCAACAAAATCACCTCCACCACCCTCCAACATCTCAATATTTCATTATCAGCCATTATGTCATCCACTTTCACTCTTCAAGCATTAAATGATGCCCTATGTTCCACTATTGGTATAGTAGTCCTTCCTATATAGGTTGGACAAAACACTATTCATGTGTTGTATCACATCTTGGAAGGTGTCATGCAATACAATATATTTCTTGGTAGACCCTGAATTCAAGACATGAAATGTGTGCCTTCTATATTGCATCAGTGCATAAAGTATATACATGAAGGCCAAGTCCACTGCATCCCTATAGACCCAAAATACTTCAAATATTTCAATATGGTTGCACATACCTAGGAGTCTACCTTATATTCCACACATCTAGAAATTCAGCCCAACAACCCCATAAAACCACAAATCTCACCTCATAATCATCCATCACTTCACCACCACCACCTCCATCTAAACCCTCATCATCGATTTCATTATATATCCCTTCATAATCATTAGATCCTCCACCTCAAAATCTAGATAAGGCACCTATGGCTTCATCTCCACCTCCTCCAACACACACATTCACACCTCAACCATCCAATACACATCTTGCACCTTCGATTTTGACCATATTTATCACTTTCATCACAAACCTCATCTCCATCATCTCCCCTAGTAGAGTCACCATAAGTCACCATTAGTATGATGATTATGAGTATCGATGAATATCAAGTGCAAGAGGTCACATTCACCCCACTTGTTGATTAGGGATTAGAAGATGGTTGGGAGACTGCATCACTCCCCTCTTTGAGTTTAGAAGAAGAGTCCACTACCATCAAGCCTCTTGTGGATCTATATGAATTCTACCATCATCTATTCCTAATATTACCATTGCTTATTTGGTATCAGCTTCTCCCACATGAGGATCCAATCATTCTAATCCCACCTAGGGGACAGCCCGTCATACCCATTCCACTGCAAACACCTCCTGAACATTTGTGTCCACCCATTTTTAACCATATATTTCTATCCGTGCATGGATATCATCCACCATACATAAATATGATCTCTATTGATCTCACCACTCCACTCCATTATCCTGATAACCCTTCTCTATCATTACCTCTTAATCCTAAGGCTATTGATTTTGATCACACCACCTTTCCAAATTTTCCATTTGAGTTTATCCCTACAGAGGATATGCTACAAACGTACCACTTGTCATCCCATCCAACATTAGCTATCCTCCAAGTTGAGATAGATTTTGATAATGCATCTGACTCTCTTAATCTAGTTTATGAAATTCACTTGATTTCTACTTCTCATCAATTGGATAAGGAATCACATATGTTAATAGAAGAGACAGTTGATATCGATGTTAGTGATGATCCTAAACACCCCCAAATTCTCAAATTTGGGAAGGGTCTTTCAATAATGAAATGCAAGGTATTATTCACTCTTATAAATAAGTACAAATGGATTTTTGCTTGGTCATACCAAGATATACCTAGTTTGGATCCAAATATAGTTGTACACAACTTAACACTAAATCCAACAATTAAACCCGGCAAGCAAATAATCTACAGGATGCATCCAAAAATTGCTATTATGATAAAATATGAATTACAAAAATTATTAGATGTAGGATTCATCCAACCCATCGATTATCTCAATTGGGTGTCCAACATGGTACTAGTTCAAAAATATTATGGAGGGGTGCACATATGCACTAATTTTTATGATCTTAATTAAGAGATCCCCAACGATGAATTTATACTTTCAAACATTGATACATTGGTAGATGCAACCACAACCCACAAAATTCTCTCTCATGGATGGCTTATATGAATACAATCAAATCCAAATCAATCCTAAAGATCATGCCAAAACCACCTTTACTACACCATGGGGGACATTTTGCTATAAGTTTATGCCCTTTCATTATAAGAATACAAGTGCTACCTATCAACGGTCAATGACGTATATTTTTCATGACTACATACGTAAAATTGTCAATGATTATATTGATGATATTATGGCTAAATATTTATTGTGTTAGGACCATATTGGTGTTCTTAAATATATCTTTGATCGCCTCGTTGGAGCATAATGTAAGCTTGAACCCTAAAAAGTGTGATTTTGGAGAAACTTCCAAAACAAATTTAGGCTTCATTATGGCTAAGCAGGGCATCGAAGTTGACCATCAAAAGGTTGAAGCAATCACAAAAATACCTACTCCCACAAACCTCAAGTATCTTCACAACTTGTAGGGGAATATATAGGTCTTTCAATGGTTCATCAGGCAACTATCAAACAAGTTTTGGTCTTATAATCATTTTTTCTTGAAGGGGGTGACCTTTCATTGGAATTAATATTGCTAAGCATTCTTCCAAGATATCAAACAATACTTGGATTCCATGCCAGTATTGTCTCCATCGAGACTTGGTGCGCTTTTTCTCTTAAATATCTTAGCCATCAATTTTGCCTTAGAGACCATGTTGGCCCAAAATAATGAGGTAAATAAGGAATAGGCTATATACTACATTAATCGCACCATGGTATCTTAAAAAATCATATAAACTTATATCGAAAAACTCTGCTCAACAGTGGTCTTCACCACAAAAAGCTTTGTCATTACATGATAAATCAGACAACATACATCATATCTAAAGAAAATCCTTTGCGATACATGATGATTTGTACTTATCATAATAGTCGCACTACAAAGTGGATCATGCTCTTGATGAAGTTTGACCTAGAATTCATTGGATAAAAGTCCATTAATGGTCAAGTCATCGTAGACTAGATAGTAGAAGCATCACTTTGTGATGATAAGCCTATAAAAATTGAGCTACCTAATGATGTAATCTTTGCATTATCTAGCTCAGAAAAACCAGAAGAAGTAGAGCACAAAGAATATCTCATGTTGTTATTTGATGGTTTAAAATACAGGAAAGGGGGTGGTGTAGGAATCATATTTTTCACACCACAAGGGTCTCATATTCCCTTTAAATCAACTTTGATTTACCCTACACTAATAATAATGCCGAATAGGAATCCCTCCTCTTGGATCTTCAAATAGCTCTCACCATGAATGTCAAGAGATTCAAAATATTTGGTGATTCCTTGCTCATAGTTAGTCAAGTAAGAGAAATCTATCAATGTAAATGCTAAGTCTTGAAATCATACAAGACCATCATGGATAAGTTACTTATAAATTTTGAATGGTACGACATCGAGGCCATCCCTCGATCCTCCAATCATTTTTCAGATTCAATGGATTCCTTAGGATTCTTAATTCCACAAAACCCATCAGATGATGTTACCACTATTCATGTCAAAATGCTCTCACAATATGCAATCTCATGAGATACTAGTACAGAAGAGCAAACCATCCACATGGTACAAATTGAACCATAACAAGATTGGTTCTCACAAATTCAAGACTTATTGAAACTTTCTTCCTAGGGATCGTTAATCCCATAGGGCCCTTATGATAATGTTACAACCATTTATCTTAAGGTCTTCTCTCAATCAATATTATTGCGAGATGCTCCAGGAGAGGAGCAAGTTGTTCATTTAGTGCAAGCTGGGAAATATCAAGATTGGTTTTCCCAGATCACTATTGGAAATTTTGATAACATTGGTTGTCATTGATGTTAAAGGCAGTATTGGTTTACAATGCACTCTTCATGGTTATTTGAGCAATAAAAAGACAAGACATTCTCTATGGTGGTTTTTGCAAATAAAATGGAAAGGTTTAATTATTTCTCCATGGTGGTATTTGCAAATAAAAAGAAAGGTTTATTTAAGTTCTCCATGATGGCATTGGAAAAAAGACAAGACCTAATGAAATGGCCCAAAGTGAAAAGGTTAAAATATAATATATTTAAATATTTCAAGATTTATAATATTATAATAAAATATTTATGAAATGGTTGAAAGGGAAAATATTAAATTATAATATATTTAAATCTTTTCAATATTTAAAATATTATAATAAAAAGGTTTTTAAACAAAGGAGCAGCAAAATTTTTTATACAACTCTCTCCATGTGCCGATGTCCAAAGTTTAAAAGGGCAACATAGTATTTAGGGAGGAAATTAAAAGCCTTGTAAAATATTTTTTATGAAAGCGATGAAGGAAAAAGACACTCGATCCATTCGTGAGAGTAGTGCATGATACCCAATGTGGAGGCATATAGAAGGAGCAAATCGTGAGAGCAACGTATGATATCCAGTACAGAGGCAACAAGGGTGATGCATGTGCTTCAGATATAGATGAACAGTGCATAAATTTCAAGGGAAAATAATGCAGTTTGGTTTCCATATGAGTGGGTATCTCAGATGGTAGGTGGACCCTGCACAAGGAATAGCATGGAGGAGGTCTCAAGATCGAGTACCTAGACCTGCAAATAAAAATATAATCGGGACTAAATGGATTTTTTGAAACAAATTGAATGAAGACGGACAGGTAGTTAGAAATAAAGCAAGATTGGTATGTAAGGGTTATGCACAAGTTGAAGGCATTGACTTTGAGGAAAATTTTCCACCAGTAGCTAGACTAGAGGCAATCATAATGTTTCTAGATTTAGCAGTCTACAAGAATTTCAAATTTTATCAAATGGATGTGAAATCAACATTTTTGAATGGGAAACTTGAAGAAGAGGTTTATATTGAGCAACCAGATGGTTTCCAACTTGGTGATAATCCAAACTTTGTTTGCAAGTTTAAGAAAGCATTATATGGCTTAAAATAGGCACCTCGAGCATGGTATGCAAGGCTAGACAACTATCTCACCCAACAAAGGTTTAAGAAAGGTATGGTGGATAGTAATTTGTATGTCAAAACAAAAAATGAGCATCTTATTGTTCTTGTTGTATATGTAGATGATATCATATTTGGCAGCAACAAAGATGAGTCATGTAAAGATTTAGCAAATAAGATGCAGAAAGAATTTGAAATGTCAATGATTGGTGAACTTTCGTATTTCCTCGGGTTGCAATCTAATCAAAATAAGAATGGCATATTTATTTCTCAAGTTAAATATGTGAAAGAGATGTTAAAAAAGTTCACAATGGAGGATTGTAAGACATTTAGCACTCCCATGACGATAGGTTGCAAGTTGAGCAAGGATGACAAATCTCCACCTGTTGATCAAACCATGTACAGATCTATGATTGGAAGATTACTGTACATGATAGCTACTAGACCAGATATTTTGCAAGCAGTATGCATGGTAGCATGATTTCAGGCTAATCCCAAGGAGACTCATGTGACAACAGTGAAAAGGATTCTTCGATACCTCAAGGGTACTATGGAATATGGGTTATGGTATCCAAAAGGTAAAGACTTCACCCTTATTTCATATTCAGATGCAGATTGGGTAGGATGTGTAGATGATAGAAAGAGTACCAGTGGAGGTGCATTCTATCTTAGAGACATATTGGTCGTGTGGCACAGTAAGAAACAAGAGTCAGTTTCTTTATCAACAGCAGAGGTAGAATATATTGTAGCAAAAACATGTTGTACACAAGTATTATGGATGAAACAAACCCTGAAAGATCTTGGTATTAGCTTCAGTGAGCCAATATCAATTAAGTGTGATAACACCAGTGCCATTAACATCTCCAAGAATATGGTTATGCATTCATGCACAAAACACATTGCTATCAGGTATCACTTTTTGAAAGAGAAAGTTACGGAAGGTAAGTTTAAGTTGGATTTTGTTCCAACTACAGAGCAAGTAGTAGATATCTTCACAAAACCATTGCCCAAGGAAGTTTTTGAGTACCTTCGCAATAAATTGGGAGTGGTCACACTTCCCAAGAATTGACTAGCTACAGGGATCACATTCTCGGGGGGAGCATTTAAGTATTTGATTATCTTTTTGCTCATGTTCATGATTTTTGCTAAGTTTAATAAATTGTGCCTGAGAATGTTGTGCATGGACTCAAGGGGAGTCTACAGTAGCCCTTTGGTATTATTGTCAAATGGGGAGAAGAGTTACAGGAAATTGCATATGTGTTGCCAACAATTCCAAAGGGGGAGATTTTTGAGCAAGGTGCGATAACGATATTGTCATTGTTGTCAACACGGTCGGATAGATCTGTTGATGCGGTGGATAGGAAGTTCAAAAGCTATTCGGATGCGGAAGACAGGAGTTCAAAGGTTACTCAGAGTATGTACAGTGATTTTCCAAGAAGACCAAAGTGGCCCATATGCAAAAGATCAAAGAAAAATACAAGTAAGAAAAGTTTTTTGATATCGTGACATATACAACAGGCAAGAAAAATTGTCGTGATTTCATGACATGTTGGAAGAGAGAGAAAAAGCAAGAAAAACTATCGTGATTTCGTGACATGTTGGAAGAGAAAAAGGCAAGTGGAAAAACTATCGCGATTTCACGACATGTTGGAAGAGAAAGAGAAAGCAGGAAAAACTGTCGCAATTTCACGACATTTTGGAAGAGAAAAATGCAAGTGGAAAAACTGTCACAATTTCGCGACATGTTGGGAGAGAAAGAGAAAGCAGGAAAAACTGTCACGATTTCACGACATGTTGGAAGAGAAAAAGGTAAGTGGAAAAATTGTCGCGATTTTGCGACATGTTGGAAGACAAAAGCAGAAAGCAAGACTTCGAAGGTAGAAGTGTCGCAATTTCATGACAAGAGTAAAAGAAGTGAAGTACGGAAGCAGAAGTATCATGATTTCACGACAAAAGTAGATAAGAAGACTTCGAAGGTAGAAGTTTCATGATTTTGTGACAAAAGCAGAAAGCAAGACTTCAAAAGCAGAAGTGTCACAATTTTGTGACATGTCACATTTTTGCGACTCGAAATGGATAGGAAGGCTAAGAAGCAAAAGTGTCGCAATTTCGTGACATGTCGCATTTTCGCGACTCAAAAAGGACAGGAAGGTAGAGAAGCAAAAGTGTCGCGATATCGCGACATGTCACATTTTTGCGACTCAAGAAGGGCAGGCAGGAAGAATAACAAAAGTTTTACGATATCGTGCAATGTCGCATTTTCACGATAAAGGAATAGAGAAAGCATATGGAGGCGAAAGTGTCGCGATATCGCGACATGTTGTATTTTCATGGGCCAAAGCTAAGAGAAAAAGCAAGGAGAAAAAGTGTCGGATATCACAACATGTTACATTTTCGCGGTCCAAAGCAAGGAGAAAGAGAGAGAAAGAAAAATTGTCGTGATATCGTGACATGTTTTTTCACAATTGAGTTGAAGCCGACGAAGACCGATGACAGTCGACTAAAATTAAGGTTTACAACCGACTAATATTAGGGTTTTCATCACAAAAATTTTGTTATAAAAGGAGGGTTGTTTGGATATTTGAGGGATTAAATAGTGTGTGAAAGACGGTCATTGTGCATAGAGAGCAAGTTATGTCGAATCATGCTAAGTGCAAAATTTGCTATGAAAGCAGAGTGCACAAAAGGGAGAAGACAATCGTGAAGTTTGAGTGTAGCGAAGCAGAGTGTGTGAAGTGATTGCATAGAGAAAGCAGAGTGTGCAAAGAAAGCAAAGGTGAAGAATACCAGTCAGGGTATAGCAAAAGCAAAGGTATCTTACTATCAATCTTCTAGTTTTAGAATTGAAGTCCAAGTTGGTGCTTGGCATCAGGGGTTGGTGCTCCTTCCAGTTGGTGTTGGTAAATCAAGGGTTGGTGCAGATAAATCAGGGGTTGGTGCTCCTTCCAGTGGGTTCTGGTAAATTTTTTGTAAATTTGTTGCTTTACAAAGGCTGGATTTGGATGGTAGTCCAAGCAGTCATTTTTGAGGAGTAGCCACATTGGTGAACCTCATTAAATCTTGTGTTGTGTGATGTTCTCTTGTGATACTTTCTTTATCTGGTTCTAAGGTTTATTTATTTCTATTTTAAGAGCTATGAATTTAAGTTTAAAGAGCTACACTGATTCACCCCCCTCTTAGTGTCATTGTAAGACTAACAGAATCAAGAATTCATACGAGGCTATAAAGCAAAAGGTATTTGATTGTGGTAAAATTGGCTAAGTTCAAAAGGACTCTAGAGGGGAAAATCCTAGAACCAAATGGTCCCAAACATTCAAAGTGTTGACTTCACACAAATATATTGAAAAGTCTAAAAATAGAAATCCAAAATGCAATCCCAAAATTTTCCAATAATTATGTTAGTCGATAGCTTCTAATAGTCTAAAACCATGATAAATTGAACCCATGATCTACAAGTATCAATGTCACACCAAACCTCAAACAAACCCAAAAGGAATCAAGCATAGAAGACATTTTCAAAGAGAACACATGAAGTTAGAGCCCTACAATCTCAAGATTTTCAAAAGGTGATATTAGTAGAGCTTTAAGAAATTCCCAATCTCATCCCCAAAGACTGTGATAAAAATAAAATGAGCATGGTAATGCATTCAAGCCATGACAATGAGTAACAATATACCAGATATATCTCTTTCAACAATCATACCAATCTGACAAGCTATGGTAAAAATTTACAACCACCAAGATGCTTAGGCTCCAAAATATGCATGAATGTCAAGTTCTAGGAGGATATCAATACCAAACACATGTTTATAAGAATAAATATGATTGAGCTAGTCTAAGCAAGAAAGTGACAACCATGCTATTCTAGCATACTGGCTAGACTGTGCTTGTCCACATAAAGCTTAAAAGATACTCTCACTATAATGGTCAAGCATTATTGTAAAATATTATAAATATCTAAGGATTCCTTATCATAAAGGGGTGGATCTTTAGAATTTTCTTGTCATATAATCTATACATTGCTTTAAAAGCAATCAAAGTAAAATTTGTTTACCCATCATTAGTTTCAGCAATTTCAAGTTTTTATGCATGAATCATACACTTTAATTTATTTTTGTTTTACACTTTATAAATGATAAATTCTATTAAAGCAAATTTTGCACAATTGGATTTTCTTCCATAAAGTGCTTAGAATGTAAAGTATATAATGTTAGCTTAATAAACTTTGTAATGAATTATTGGCTGGTTTGTTAGGCTTTTTTTTAACTTGTTTGTAAAGATACTAGTGTAGTATATATCATTGTTGTTAGCTATACTTCATTTATCTTTCAAGCATTTTCTAAACCCTTTCCCATATTCTAACCATTGCAATTCTTTCTTTAGTCTTAAACATATTTTTTTTTTAGCATTTCAAGAACTAAACTTCTTCGTAGGTTAAGCTTAGGATAAATACAAGTCATCCAATCTCAATCAAAACCTAGGGTACATTTCATAGACTAGGAAAATTTTGGTCTAAGATTTTCTAGCACACTTGATGGGACCAATAAAATTGGTTATCCCACATTCTAATTAAGTAGAACCTTGGTAAAGTTTTGCTCTCTAATATCAATAGATATATTCACCTGGTGACTCTATTGTCAAAGAACTAGAGAAATTGGTAACTCCACTTATGAAATAGTTCCAAAATTGAATGATAAGAAGGAAAAAGGACAAAATGGCTTGCTAAAAATTGGTCAGATCAATGGATCCATAAGCATTATAATAAATCATCAATAAAGTCATGGTTGGATGAATTTGTCCTACTTGGAATAGTGTCATACCCCTTAACCTACCAAACCTCCATGGAATCACTTAGGTCACATTAAAGTTTTTACCCTATTATAGTGGTAATGGAAAGAAAACTTACAAATATTACCAAGATGTTGATGCTTTGGCCTCTCTTTATGATATTGCACATGAATATGTAAATCTAAGACTCTTTGTACTATATTTTCAAGGAAAATTACTACTATGATTTTTCTCTATAGAAGACAATAATATTATGACATGGGATGACTAGGTTGAACTCCTCATTTTAGAGTTTGATTACCTAGGAGACCCCTTCTTGTTGCTCACTTAGTTTTCCTTTATTTCATTCAAATATACCCTTAGGAGAGCATCACTAATTTTAATATCCATTTTATGACTTAAGGCCCTCACATGCCCAAGCCTACATCTATTACCTTCATGATTTTACGTTAGATATAATCCTTTAGATATGATATTCAAATGAATGAAGAACTTCACAAATTTTTTAGGTGGATTCCATGGTAGAGAATGTGCTCATATTAGTTGGGAAGCTCCCTCCCAAAACCATGATTCTATGTACTCATATCTATTAGGAAAACCCACTATTTCCCTTTCTAAACCTACTAATCCCTTCATCAAATAATATGCTTCCTCCACCCCCTATCTTGATAAGAACTATACCCACCATGCATACCCTAAAATACCAAAATATATAGGAAGTACAAGCTACAATCCAATACTTAATCAACCTAATGTTGTGAAGCAGTAAAATGTTGAAGTGGGATTTGAAGTATGTATTCAAAATGAATCTTCCTCTACCTTAGAAGATAAAATGATGATGATTAGTGAGGTTTATGGAAAATATTTTTCCATTACCAGAAATCAATACCCAAGAGCATTCACTACTCTGGTCAAGTATGAGTATTTGGAATTTGATAGTAAACACAATGGTAGTTTCCATCAAGGTTGTTAACCTCATTCTAACCCAACTACAACTTTGAAATATAAAGGACTTGTAGCTTTTATGATGGATTTAGAATAATATTTTATAGACAAAGCATCCTACACAGAATCTCCTATCAGCCTAGCTACAATATTTAGACATGATTATTTTCCATCATATTTTTAGAAGACCAAAACGCTAGTAATTATAGATAAAATAATAAAGAAAAACAAGGGATAAAATAATATGGAAGAACTAGAAATAACACTATATCCCCAAAAATAATAGCTAAAATAATTGAGGTTAGAGTTATTTACAAAAAATTTAGTCCAAAAGCATTGCAAATATATCAGTAGAGAAAATAGGCCTATCAAAAGCCATAGTACTCAAACATAACTAAAAAATAGAGGGAAGAGGTAATTGAACAATGCTAAATATTGTTTAATCAATAATCTCAAAATGAAATAAAATAGCCAGGTATTGTAATACATAGCATTGTGAAAGAAGTAAAAAATTAAAAGAAACTTTGATAGTTCATGGACAAGTGAATATGAAAGAAGTAACATTGAATATCTCAAATACTAGTATAATTACTCTTATGGAATAAAATATAACACTTTAGTGACCATCCCTAATTATGGGTAAGACTAAGTCTCCTCCATTTTATTTATCCTTATGCATGGAAGATTGGGTTTTACATAATGGATCCAGGAGCTATTATCAAAACTATGCCCCAATAGGTCTATGATACCATGAATTTGAAATATGATAAGACCAATGCCAAGATCTTGAAATTTGATAGGATACTAATTTAGATAGTGGGGATTGTAAAAAATATTTTGGTATTGCTAAAAAAACTACCAAACTTTGCAAATATCCAAAATGTGGTAGTGGTTCATTCTTGCTGAATGCTTGGGTAGGACTATAACCAAAAAGAGGGAAAACAAAACCCTTGAGGGAGTTACCATTGCTCATGGAGCTAGACCTATATCTCATCTTCAATTTGTGGATGACTCTACTCTTTTAGGTAAATCTACAGTTAAGGAAGCTTCTAATATTAAGCAAATCATTAGCTATTTTTCTAAAGCTATCGGGCGGTTGATCAATGAAGACAAATCTAAAGTTATTTTCTTTCACTACTCTGCTAGACAGGAATCCATGGTCTTGGATAAATTAAGATATAAGAAGACCTCTCTTCCAATCACTTATTTAGGTATTCCCATAAATATTCAAATGCAGAAAAATAAAGATTGGAATTGGTTGTTGGACAAATTCAAGAAGAAAATTGGAAAGTGGACCAACAAGTGGCTTTCTTACGGGGGTAGAATCACCTTGGTAAAATCAGTCCTTCAAGCTATTCCTATTTATTTTTCTTCCATTTTTAATATCCCAAAGGTTGTTCTTCGAGAATTGGATCAAATCAGTCATCATTTCCTTTGGAGTGGTACTAAGGAGAAAATAAAATGGGCCTTGGTGAAATGGGATACTTTATGTCTTCCTAAGAGTGAAGGGGGGTTAGGATTTCGGTCTTCAATTAATAACAACAAAGCTTTAGCTGCTAAATTATATTGGAGGATGTTGCATAACCCCAATGCTCTTTGGGCCAATAATCTCCGTGCTAAATATGCTGAGAACAAAAGTCCCGAAGACCTTGTTCGCTATCAACTTCCTACCAAAGGTTCTCCCATTTTAGCAGTTCTTAAGACTGGTGAGGATTTGATAAAGAAAAAATTATTTTGGATCATTAATAATGGTCAACATGCAAATTTTTGGACAGATTCTTGGGATGGTCACAAGCCTTTGATAACTCAGTTTCCCGATTGGAGGCCTTGGATGGAGGAGCTTCACCGAGCTAATTGTATAAAGGTGGCTGATTACTTTCGGTACCATATTGGTTATTCAAATGTTGGTAGATATTGGATCCCTATTGAGGACTGGCCTATTCAAATCCCAAAAAGGCAAAGACAAGATATCCAAGGCATCCTTCATATGAGATCCCTCTCTTGGTCCCATGAAAAATATTTTTTTGGATGGAACAACACTACTAAGGGTGAGTACTCAGTTGCTCAAGGTTACTTGACCTTATGCCATAATAATCCCAACCATTCTTCTAACATATTTTCTCTATTACGGGCTCAAAAGCTCTAGCCTAAGGTGAGGTTCTTTAATTGGCTTTTATTGCATCATAGGGTGCTTACTGGTGAGCAACTTATGAAGTGTGGTTTTCATGGCCCTTTTAGACATGAAATGTGTGAAGAGAATGTAGAAAATATCAATCATATTTTTATTGAGTGTACTTTAGCCTCTGAGCTATGGAGGAGAATGGCCACTTTACTTGGCTTACAGTGGTCCAATTTTTTTACTTTTTATCGACTTTGGAGGGATTGGCCTAATCAAGAGGGTGTTGATCATTTTATTAGGCAGTTAGTTTGGATGGGTTCTACCATTCTTCTTTGGAATATTTGGAATGAAAGGAACATCCAAATTTTTAATCAAGATAGGAAGGATATTCACTATATTTGTCAAAATACCATAGCCAACTTAGTTGAACCAGTCCATCAACTCCTTAATCACCCCCAAAAATCCCACCAAATATGAGATCAAGTGATGCAAAGATTGAAGATTAAACCTTCTAAGGGCAACCAACTTAAAGGGAATATGAGTATTAGTAATATGGATAGGACTAGAAATTTGCAACCTCCTCCTAAGGATTTTGGAAAATTCAATACTAATGGAGCCTCTAGAGGGAACCCTAGAAAATCCAATGTGGGAGGAATTGGTAGACTTTTAGATGGCTCCCTGGTTTTTACTTTTGCTGAGAATTTGGGTATTCTTTCAAATAACCTTGTTGAGGGGTATGGTATCCTTAGATGTCTTTAAGAGGCTACTAAGGTTGGATGGGAAAAGGTGTTAGTTGAGTCTGACTCTCAACTTATGATTAATCTCTTGAAGACTCCTAAGAATCATAAGGTGGATTGGAGAATAAAAAGAATTATTAAGAAGATTCAGTTAATCCAGATGAGATTTTTGAAAGTTGATTACAATCATGTGGTTAGAGATCAAAACAAGAGAGCTGATGCTTTAGCTAATTGGGCTTTGGACAAAGGTGGTCTTACTTGTTATGGCCACCCTCCTATATGGTGGGCTTCTCAAATTAGGGAAGCTCTTCTTTCTATCATTTCTTTTGATGGCTCCAGTTCTGAAGGTACCTAGTTTCTTCTTGTTTTTTTTTTTGCTTCTCTTTGGTTCATTTGGTTTTTTTTTAGTTCCCTAGCTCATTCTATTCTTTATTTTGTTTCATTTGTTTATTATTGCCTTAATAGTCTTCTGGTCTAGATAGGTCATTGTTTTGTTTATTTTTTTTATTTTTTCTTTTTTGTTTTTTTTGTTTAGTTTTTTAAGGTGGGTGCTTTTGTTTTTTTTTGTTTTTGTGTTCTTTGTGTTGTCTTTTGTTGCTCTTGTGTTTTTGTTTTTTTGTTTTTTTTTTAATTTTGTTTTTTGTTATTGTTCTTGTGTTTTTTTCGTTCTTGTTCTTGGGTTTCTCTTTGTTTGTATTATTTCATGTTTTTATGTGTGAGTGTTTTCTATGTATTTTTTTTTTGTTTATTGTCTGTTGTTGGTTGTTTTTTATTTTTATTTTTATTTTTTTTTATTTTATTTTTTTAATTTTTTAGGTTTTGGTTGTGTTTATTTTTCATGTTTTTTTGGGTTATGTCTTTGTAGTGTTCTGTTGTTTTTATCTTGTTTGTGTTTTGTTATGTGGTTCTTGTGTTTTTCTATGTGGTTTGTGTTGTGGTTTCTTTTATCTTATTGTGTGTGTTTGGTTGTGCTTTTGTTTTTGACACACTCAAGGAGCATGTTTTTTATTTTATTTTATTATGTTTGTTGTTATTTACTTATTTTTAAATTGGTTTTGTGTGTTTGTTTGCTCCTTGAGTATTTCAAAGGTGGTAGGCTAGGTCCGAGTCCTGGGCATTTTTTGTGGAATGGATACCCCTGCCTCCTTGGGTCTTACCCGAAAGTGGCATCCCTTTTGGGATGTTTTCCACAAATAAAAAAAACATGTGGTAGTGGTTGGTTTGTCATTGCTCTTTGGGATGTTCTTATCAAAAGAATTTTTGAAATAATTAGGGGGACACTTGGTACAAAATCATGCTCACATGGTAATCCCTTACATACAAAAAAAAATCTAGATTCATAGTGAGAAGCTCAATACTTACCGCATAGAGAGGTATGAGAAGAAGATTGTTCTAGAGCATTATCAAATGGAGGTAGAATATTGACCAGAGGGCAAGCAAGAGCTAATAATGGATTACCTTCTCATGGCTAGTTCTACGACAAATATATTGTAAAAAAATGGAAATAAAAAAATATAGAGGTTACATATAATCATTCTCAAGGCATAGTGAGTTATGTGTTCCAGCAAGAGTGCCAAAAAAATGGGGTAGCTAGTAGAAAATACATGCATAGCCAAAAAATATTTTATGCTGCATCCCAAGACATTAATTATTGTGTACCTTGAAACTCTATAAATTTAAAGGAATTATATAGCACATAGACCAAAAAGTATGGTGAAGATGGCCAATAACTCACATGCTCAAAAAATGTTACCCACTCTAAATCCCAATGCCATGTGTCAAACAAACCTTGGAACTCATTTCTTCTTAGATCAACTCAACAACATGTCTTAGTCAAAATCAACCATATGTTTTGAGATTCCAATTAGTGGTAAAAGTAAAAATTCAGCACTATATGGTTGGGTCACTATAGATTTTGATGAAGAAATAAAATCAAGCACCATTGGCATGAGAAAGCATACCACACTTTTTATACATATACAACATGTAAATAAGTTTATTATAGTTGAGAATAACAAGGCTATTGGCCAAGACAACAAGAAACTAAATAATATCATCATGAAATCAATTTCTAAGACAAGTAATCATGCTAATTGTCAATGCAACTACATTAAAAATTTCCTTGATAATGAACTAAAGAAAAGGAGGGTAAAATTAATAACTAGTTGAGTTTGCATAAGAAAATGACCTATATAAATATCTCCTACCCTTACATTGCATAATGTTTCAAGTAAATAGCATTCATAAGTTCTAGATGTGAGAATAAGGTTAAGAATTAAAGAGATAAATTCCTCATTACCATCCTACATATCTATTGTAGTTAATACAATAAGGATGCACACAAGGAATGGCCTTAAGGAAAATTTGTATATGAGCTTGAATATTCCTACACCACGAGGGTCCACTAATTCATCAAAATCAAAGGACAATCAATATTAGCCTTCCTAGTTCTAGCTAAAGTAGGTATTGTAATTTATGGTAGCCCAATAACCATCCTAGTGTTAGCTAAATCCATCCTAGTGGTTGCTAAAAATACTCCTACATTAACAATATTTGCACCCAAATTGTAATTATTGGCATGCATCTGTCTATGATGAGGACCAATGGAGACAATCACACTCTTTTGGTGATAGGATTTTTCTATTTCTCAAGGGCATCATAATTATGCCAAAAGAGTGAAGCCTAATCATATAAGAGAAAGAGAAGAAGAAAATTTTGAGAAGTCAAAAAGCTTGTCAAACCCACCAATCTTGGGCTATCAGTAAGATTGTCAAGCAACCTCAACTAAAAAATAATCTCTTCTACCTATGAGAACTACAAATATAAAATGAAAGAATAAACATTCCATTATGTATAGTCTCTAAACTATTTCACCTAGGAAAAAAATAGAGCATGAACAAAAAGAACGAAGATTTGAAGCTCCCTTTATCAAAGAGGGAAATATTCACCTTTTTGCCTTATTGTTGTTTGAAGTTTCAAATTGTAAAACAAAAAGAAAGTATAAAGACAAATCCAAAGCAAAGGAAGATACTAAATGTGATCTAGAATAATCTATAAATTAACACCATCTAGGTATAATTATTTTCATCTCTTTTCTATTCCTCGTCTAACATATTTCTTTTTTCTTTATCCTACCATCTCTTATCTTCCTTCCCTTTTCTCACCCTTATTTCCCAAATCATCTATTAAACATCATATCTATAAGATTCATTTATTCTATACACACTCCTATTCATTTTCCCTTCTTTTATTCTTATAGTTTCCTTCAATACTCCTTCATTTTCTTCCTCTCATTGCTCCCGACTCTATGACCCAATGGATTAAACTAGGTAGGTTATTCTATTTGTAATAAACAAATATTAGGAGGTGTCAATAATCTAGTTCAAAATCATTGCCCACCTACTTAGTCCTTTCAAATAATGCTAAACCAAGAACATTTCTGAAATATCACCAAGAAAGAGGTCCAAACACAAATCTAGGTTGATCATTTCTACAAGAACAAGTTGTCGAAGATAGGGACACATCAACCCAAGACTAAATTTCAAAAGTGCCATGTGTTTTCAAAATGGTCAATAATGTAGAAGAGGCTATAAAGCAAAATACATTCAACTGAGTGGTAAAATTGACTATTGCATGTTATTTTTTGTTGATCAAAGGAGTGACGTAGGTTTAAAGCTAACATAGTGCACATTGGTTCTTGTGTGGGTAGTTAGCCCATGTGGTGCTCTAGCACACGCTAGAGCATGGGCTCTGTGAGGTCACACGCTCGATTCCCTTCGGCAGTAGAAGTGGTAAGGGCAATATTTTTGTTATAAATTTTTGCTTGGTGCTTAGGGAGTCATAAGGGCATGAGTTTAAATAAATTTTTTATAAGGGTTGAGTGAAATAAAAGTTGTTCTCTTGCTATTAGGGAGTTATAAGGGTTGAGTTTATTAAAATTTTGTTTTTATAATTAGGGAGTCATAAGGTTGTGAAGTAATAAAGTTTTGTGTGCAAGGATTTGTTTTAAGAGCCTTTATTTTGCAAACATAAATTACAAAGAGTGTCTTATATATATTTTATTTTTGCAAAAAGCATAAAGAAAAACAAAGGGGATATGTTTTGCATGCAAGAATAGGAGTAATAAGGTGTTATAGTGGTTTGATATTTTATTGTAATTTTTGTATGATGAAAGTGGGTTTGAAGGTCTTTGATAATTATTAATGCCCTATATTTTGAGAACAAGAGAAGAGTTATTGAACATCAATTTCATATTTCATTGAGCATATCTTTTTGAGAAGGAAGTTCATGTGGATGGTTTGAGAAAGTATTTTGCTATCTAACCCTTGTAGTGGCACAAGAAGGATAAGTTGTTTGTAAGACAGGTTTTGAGGACATATCTTCATCAGAGAAAAATAAGAGGTATGGGCATATCATTCCTTGTTTAAGGTGTTTTGTTGAGTAAATGTTTCTAGAACATAAGGTGGAGATAAAAGGGTTGTTTGGGATGCATTGTTGGAAATATTTGAGTTAGGGTTTGTGAAACAAATTTCATTGTTTGAATGAATTTGTAATCCTTGTAGTATTGGTTTGAATGTATTGAATGTGGATGAGCAAGTTTTGGAAAGCAAATTGTGTGTTGGGTTGAGTTAAATTGGAAATAACATATGATGGAATCATATTGCATTGAACAATAATTCTTGATAGAATATGATTGAAGTATTGTACTCAAGCAAATGTTATGAGAAATTTTGAGCATGTGTTATGAGAAGTTATGAGCATGTATTAGAGTAGAATTGAGAAAATACAATGAACATACTATAGCATATTTGTGAGCAGGTTTGAGGTATATTTGTGAGTAGGTTTAAGGTATATTTGTGAGCAAGTTGAGGTAGATTTATGAGTAGGTTTGAGGTATATTTGTGAGTAGGTTGAGGCAGATTTATGAGAAGATTTGAGGTAGATTTATGAGCAGATTTGAGGTAGATTTGTGAGCAGGTTTGAGGCATATTTGTGAGTATATTTAAGGCCAATTTATGAGCAAGTTTGAGGTAGACTTGTGAGCAGGTTTGATGTAGTTTTGTGAGCATATTTGATCAAGTTGAATAGAGCAGAGGGGATAGAGTTCTCCTATGGAGAGAGATCCACAAACTAGAGTAGAGGGGATAGAGTTCTCCTATGGAAAGAGATCCACAAACCAGAGTAGTGGGGATAGAGGTCTCCTATGGATAGAGATCCATGAACTTGAGCATAGGGGATTGGTGTCTCCTTTGGACAGAGGTCCATAAACATTGTAATAGGGATTTGGTTCCCAAAATATTCATTGAGAAAATTTATAAGGAATATTTTCTCCGTGGATGTAACCCACATTGGGTGAACCACGTTAAATCATGTCTCTCATGTGTGTGATGATGTGTGCATTATTTACTACTTTGATATTATTGTTGTTATCATTTGGATTGAAAAGTAAAAATTTTAATCTTATATTGTTCACCCCCTCTCAGTATAAGCTTATGTTCTTCAATTGGTATCAGAGTGGGTTCCTTCGTGAAAAGCCTAATAGCTTGGAGGAAGATCCCACAAGAACATACATGACCTCAGAAAATGGAGAAGAAGCCATGATCAACATAAAAGAGGAATTTATTGTTGCTCTTAGAAACTTGGAAAAAGTTAGAAAGAAGAATTCAAGTTTGAAGGCTCAAATCCAAGAGGATGAGGAAGCAAAGATGAAACTTCTACAAAATCTCATAGAGCTCAAGGTAAAATTTGAAGAGGGAAGGAAAATTGAAAAGGATATGGCAGAATAGTTAAAGGCAAAAGAGTTAGAATGTGAAGGGTTGGAATCTGAAATTGTCTCTCTAAGAAAGGAAGTTGAAAAGACTAAAGATAAGTTACAACAAGATATAAAGTTAGGGAAATAGAAAGAGGAGTCAAGCTCCAAAGGAACAAAGATATCAAAAGAAGAAGAGCCCATGACCTATGCTAATGCATTGAAAGGCAAAAGCATCAAGAAGGAAGAAAATAGAGAAGCTTCATGGACAAAAGTCAATTACAAAAATGGCAAAGGAAGAAACATGCTACCATATCATTCAAGGCAATCTAACAGGTTACAAAATTTCTTCCATGGTTATTATTTTTCATGTAACAAATATGGTCATAAAGTTGTACATTGCATGGTCCATGTGAGAAATAATGTTGATAGAAATTTTAATTCATTTGCACCTCTCATGGATAACAATATCATCTATTACAAATGCAATAACTTTGGGCACAAGGCCAAATGGTGTAAAACAATATTTCCTAAATCAAGCAAAAAGAAGGAGGATCAGAAGGTTCAAAATAATACAACCTCGATAGTTTGGAAAGAGAGAAAAGAGTAGGAAAAGGAGAAGTCAATGTTAGTACAAACAACTCTTCATGTACAAGATAAGAGAAATCAGTGGTTTCTTGATAGTGGTTGTTCGAGTCATATGATAGGTGACAAAAGTAAATTTCTTGTACTTAAAGAAATCAATGGAGGATCAATAAAATTTGGTGACAATGGTTCAACAAAAATTGTTGGGAAAGGGACTTTGAGTTTAGATAATGGAAAATCAAAGACAAAAAATGTATTGTATGTTAAGGGATTGAGGCACAATTTACTAAGTGTAAGTCAACTTTGTGATCAAGGGCACACGGTCACTTTTCATCCAAATAGATGTGAAATCAAAAAATCTAAAATAGGAAAGCTCATTGCAGATGCTAGTAGAACTACAAACAATCTCTACATACTAAGTGAAATTAAGGGAGAAAAATATTTCTTATCACAAGAGGATGAGATTTGGTTATGGCATAGAAGAATGGGTCATATGAACTTTGACAACATAGTGAAAATAAGCAACAAATAGGTAGTCAGAGATTTACCCAAGATAAAAAGACCACAAAGCACAATTTGTGCACAATGTCAGCATGGAAAGCAAACAAGAACAAGTTTCAAATCGAAAGAATTTACTTCATATGAACCATTGAAACTAGTTCACACTGATTTATGTGGTCCTACAAGGACAAAGAGTTTACAAGGTGAAAGTTACTTCATGCTATTTATAGATGATTTCTCCAGAATGACTTGGGTAGCTTTCTTAAAAGAAAAGTTAGAGGCCTTTGAGAAGTTCAAGGCATTCAAAGAGTTAGTAGAAAATGAAATAGGTAAAAGGATAAAATGTCTAAGATCAGATAGAGGAGGAGAATTTACTTCAGGTGAATTCATAGAATTTTGTGAACAACATGGGATCAAAAGAGAGTACTCAACAACAAGAACCCCACAACAAAATGGAGTAGTTGAAAGGAAAAATAGAACTATTGAGAATATGGCCAGAGCTATGCTAAATGAATCCAAGATTTTAGATGGGTTTTGGAGAGAGGTAGTTCATACAACTATCTATATCATCAATAGAGCTTAGGTAAGGGTAAATCATCATAAAACTCCATATGAGCTTTGGAAGGGAAGACCAGCTACTGTGAAGTATTTCAGAGTTTTTGGAAGCAAATGCTACATAAGATGGGAAGAGAAAAATTTGGGCAAGTTTGACTCAAGATGCGATGAGGGTATTTTCCTTGGGTATTCCACTAAGAGCAAAGCCTATAAATGCTATAATAAGAGGACACATACAATTATGGAAAGTATAAATGTGATGGTTGATGAACAGATAGGGTCAAAAGAACCAACTCAAGAAATTGTATATCAAGAAGGAGAAAGTTACCAAGAAGAAGTAGGTGAAGAATCAAAAGAAGATGAAACACAAAGAACACCACCTAAGACTCCATCCAGGTATGTGCAAAAGAATCATCCAAGAGATCTGATTATTGGAAATCCAGATGAAAGACAAACAAGGAGAAAGATAATAGGAACAAGTGAACATGCAAATATTTCTTTGTTGTCTAAAATTGAGCCCAAGGATTTCAATGAGGCAAGAGAAGATAAATTTTGGGTCAAGGCAATGGATGAGGAGTTGGATCAAATAGAAAAAAGTGAGACTTGGGAACTTGTCCCACGACCAAAATACAAGAATGTAATTGGCACTAAATGGGTTTACAAAAATAAGTTAAATGAAGATGGTCAGGTAGTCAGGAATAAAGCAAGACTGGTATGCAAAGGCTATGCACAAGTTGAAGGGATTGATTTTGATGAAACATTTGCTCCTATTGCACGACTTGAGGCCATAAGGATGTTTTTAGCTTTCTCAAGTTTCAAAAACTTCAAAGTATATCAAATGGATGTAAAATCAACTTTTCTCAATGGCATCTTGGAAGAAGAGGTCTACATTGAGCAACTTTGAGGGGTTCAACCTAACTGATAAGCCAGATTATGTATGCAGATTAAAGAAGGCTCTTTATGGACTAAAGCAAGATCCTAGAGCTTGGTATTCAAGGTTGGATAAGTATCTTCATGAATAGGGTTTCAGAAAAGGAATAGTTGATAGCAATTTATACATCAAAAATGAAGGAAATGACTTATTAATTATGGTGGTCTATGTGGATGATATCATTTTTGGAGGCAATAATGATAAGATGTGTCAGAAATTTGCAAAGAGTATGCAAAATGAATTTGAAATGTCAATTCTTGGTGAGTTGTCTTTCTTCCTTGGACTACAGATTTCACAATAAGAAAAGGGTGTATTTCTCTCACAAACCAAGTATATAAAAGAAATGTTGAAGAAATTCAAATTGGAGGATTGTAAACCAGTGAGTACCCCCATGATTACTAGGATGCAAGTTGAGTAAATATGATGAATCTCCTGAAGCAAATCAGACATTGTATAGATCTATGATTGGTAGCTTACTATATGTCACAACTACAAGACCAGATATAATGCAGGCAGTGGGACTAGTGGCAAGATTTCAAGCAGCACCAAAAGAAACACATGTACTAGAAGTAAAGAGAATTCTTAGGTATTTAAAAGGAACTATGGATTTTGGACTCTGGTATCCTAGAAGTGATAATTTCACTCTCACAACATATACGGATGCAGATTGGGCAAGCAGTATTGATGATAGAAAAAAGCACAAGTGGAGGAGCATTCTTTCTTGGAGATTGTTTAGTCTCTTGGCTAAGTAAGAAACAAGCATCGATATCCTTATCCATGGCAGAGGCAGAGTACATTGCAGTAGTTGCTTGTTGTACACAAGTGTTATGGATGAAGTAAATTTTAAAGGACTTTAAGATAGAGCATGATCATCCCATATCCATACTATGTGATAATACAAGTGCCATAAACATTTCAAAGAATCCAATAATGCACTCAAGGACCAAGCACATTCCGATCAAATATCATTTTTTGAGAGAATAGGTGATGGATAAGCAAGTCAAATTGGAATATGTTACTACAAAGGAACAACTTGCGGACATATTCACTAAGCCATTGCCAAAGGAAACTTTTGAGTATCTTAGAAGGAAATTGGGAGTAGTCTTACTCCCACCCCAAAATTAATCACCTCAAGGAGAGGAGGTGGGGAGGGGGTTGAGCTAAGAGTCTTATATTTAGCCCCAAAGGAGTCCCTTTGCCATTGATGTCAAAGGGGGAGAGATTTAAGTAAGGGGGAGAGCATTCAGTTAGGGGGAGCAGTTCCTTAGGGGGAGCAGATTTGGAATCCAGTGATAGGAAAAGGAATTTTTAGAAAGGGTTGCCATCAATGACAAAGGGGGAGATTGTTGGAAATTTTGAGTACATTGGTTGTCATTGATGTCAAAGGCAGTATTGGTTCACAATGCACTCTTCATGGTTGTGTGAGCAAGAAAAAGACAAGGCATTCTCCATGGTGGTTTTTGCAAATAAAATGGAAAGGTTTAATTATTTCTCCATGGTGGTATTTGCAAATAAAAAGAAAGGTTTATTTAAGTTCTCCATGATGGCATTGGCAAAAATACAAGACCTAATGAAATGGCCCAAAGTGAAAAGGTTAAATTATAATATATTTAAATATTTCAAGATTTAAAATATTATAATAAAAAGGTTTATGAAATGGCCCAAAGGGAAAATATTAAATTATAATATATTTAAATATTTTCAAGATTTAAAATATTATAATAAAAAGGTTTTTAAACAAAGGAGTGGAAAAAGTTTTTATACAACTCTCTCCATGTGCCGACGTCCAAAGTTTAAGAGGGCAACATAGTATTTAAGGAGGAAATTAAAAGTCTTGTAAAAGGTTTTTTAATGCAAGCGATGAAGGAAAAAGACACTCGATCCATTCGTGAGAGTAGTGCACGATACCCAATGCAAAGGCAGTTAGAAGGAGCAAATCGTGAGAGCAGCGCATGATATCCAGTGTGGGGGTAGCAAGGAGGATGCACATTTTGAAAATAGATGAACAATGCATGAATTTCAAGGGAAAGCAATGCAGTTTGGTTTCCATCCGAGCAGGTAGCTCAGGTGGCAGGTGGACCCTATGCAAGGAATAGCATGGAGGAGGTCTCAAGATCGAGACATAGCAATGGATAGTTTTGCTTGGTTTTTTGTTGATCAGAGGAGCGATGCAGGTTTAAATATAACATAGTGCACATTGGTTCTTGTGTGGGTAGTTAGCCCATGCGGTGCTCTAGCACGCACTAGAGCGTGGGCTCCGTGAGGTCACGCGCTCGATTCCCTTCGATAGCAAAAGTGGTAAGGGCAATATTTTTGTTATAAATTTTTCTTGGTGCTTAGGGAGTCATAAGGGCATGAGTTTAAATAAATTTTTATAAGGGTTGAGTGAAATAAAAATTGTTCTCTTGCTATTAGGGAGTTATAAGGGTTGAGTTTATTAAAATTTTGTTTTTATAATTAGGGAGTCATAAGGTTGTGAAGTAATAAAGTTTTGTGTGCAAGGATTTGTTTTAAGAGTCTTTATTTTGCAAACATAAATTACAAAGAGTGTCTTATATATATTTTATTTTTGCAAAAAGCATAAAGAAAAACAAAGGGGATATGTTTTGCATGCAAGAATAGGAGTAATAAGGTGTTATAGTGGCTTGATATTTTATTGTAATTTTTGTATGGTGAAAGTGGGTTTGAAGTTATTTGATAATTATTAATGCCCTATCTTTTGAGAACAAGATAAAAGTTATTGAACATCAATTTCAGATTTCATTGAGCATATATTTTTGAGAAGGAAGTTCATGTGGATGGTTTGAGAAAGTATTTTTCTATCTAACCCTTGTAGTGGCACAAGAAGGATAAGTTGTTTGTAAGACAGGTTTTGAGGACATATCTTCATCAGAGCAAAATAAGAGGTATGGGCATATCATTCCTTGTTTAAGGTGTTTTGTTGAGCAAATGTTTCTGGAACATAAGGTGGAGATAAAAGGGTTGTTTGGGATGCATTGTTGGAAATATTTGAGTTAGGGTTTGTGAAAAAAATTTCATTGTTTGAATGAATTTGTAATCCTTGTAGTATTGGTTTGAATGTATTGAATGTGGATGAGCAAGTTTTGGAAAGCAAATTGTGTGTTGGGTTGAGTTAAATTGGAAAGAACATATGATGGAATCATATTGCATTGAACAATAATTCTTGATAGAATATGATTGAAGTATTGTACTCAAGCAAATGTTATGAGTAATTTTGAGCATGTGTTATGAGAAGTTATGAGCATGTATTAGAGCAAAATTGAGCAAAGATAGTGAGCAGACTATAGAAGATTTATGAGCAGGTTTGAGGTAGATTTGTGAGCAGGTTGAGGCATATTTATGAGCATATTTGAGGTATATTTGTGAGCAAGTTTGAGGTAGATTTGTGAGCATGTTTGAGGCATATTTGTGAGAAAATTTGAGGTATATTTGTGATTAGGTTTGAGGTAGACTTGTGAGAAGGTTTGAGGTAGTTTTGTGAGTAGATTTGATCAGAGTTGAGTAGAGCAGAGGGGATAGAGTTCTCCTATGGAGAGAGATCCACAAACCAGAGCAGAGGGGATAGAGTTCTCCTGTGGAAAGAGATCCACAAACCAGAGCAGTGGGGATAGAGGTCTCCTATGGATAGATATCCATGAACTTGAGCATAGGGGATTGGTGTCTCCTTTGGACAGAGGTCCATAAATATTGTAATAGGGATTTGATTCCCAAAATATTCATTGAGAAAATTTATAAGGAATATTTTCTCTATGGACGTAACCCACATTGGGTGAACCACATTAAATCATGTCTCTCATGTGTGTGATGATGTGTGCATTATTTACTACTTTGATATTATTGTTGTTATCATTTAGATTGAAAAGTAAAAAGTTTTATCTTATATTGTTCACCCCCCTCTCAGTATAAGCTTATGTTATTTAATCAAAGATTTCTTGAAGCTTGGTAGCCCTCCTGTAGGCTTGTTGTATGCTTCCAAAAAAACATCCAAATAAAAAGTGACTAAATATGTCTTGCTAGAAGATATACTATACCATAAAAGTTATGATGGAGTCATTATTTGATGCTTAGATCCAAAAGAGTTTACTTGGACCATTTCTCAAGCTCACGATGGTACATGTGGTGGTCATTTTAGCGATATGGCCATCGTAAAGTGCATTCTTTGAATGGGCTACTACTAGACTACGATAGAGAGATATTATTGTGTGTATGTCAAAAGGTGAACCTTCTAATTTCACCATTTATTACACCTCATTGCACATTACCACTACATTGCATATCATTATTTATTGCACCATGCATTTAGAAGCCTTTATTTTTGTATTTCATAGTGTTTAGCTACACTTGTCATCACATTGCATTAGGCTTTTGTATCAATGCACTATCATTATTATTTTCTTGTAAGTACTATGAATAGCACCATGTTTGTATGACTATCATTTATCTTTGATTAAACTCTTTGTCTTGTCATTGTTTACACCTTTTCTTGTGATATTTTGATTATTAAGCGATCCACATAAGATAGGATAGATACTGTATGACCATTAACAATGATGTTTATATAACCACTAACTAATTTTATGCACACCTCTTAATTTTTGAAATTTCACAAGAAAAGCACTCATTTTCACTTATTTCTTACATCCCTTTCTTTATAGTCTTTTGATTATTAAGTGGTCTGTGTAAGATAAGATAGATACCGTATGACCATCAACAACAGTGTTCATACGACCACTGACTATCTTATGCACACCTCTTAATTTTTAAAATTTCACAAGGAAAGCACCCCATCACATAGTTCATTCCGATCCATATCTTTCTTTCTTGGTATTTGTTCTTTTCCCAAGTTGTCATATGGTGTCCAAGAAATTTTTTTGATCATTCAACCATTCCTAGTTTTCTTTTTAGATTTTTTAAAAAGCCATCTTGATTTCTGATAGATAGAGTCTTTTTTTGATTGTACCTTTCTTATCTCAAAATCCTAACACAAAATTCACACTCTTAGGTACGATTTTTAAACAAGGAAAGATGAAACTATAAAGTGGTTATTACCTCAAAAGTGAAAATTTTTCCTTGCTCTCCTATTATGTGCATGATCTAGAAAGTTGAGAATTGACAAAAGGACAAGCTCTTCCTCTCCCATCCCAAAAAAAGGATCCCCTTTACTCCTTTACAGAATGAGCAAGTTACCAAAAATAAAAGCAATAAAAACCCTTTTTCTCTTCTTAAAATGAGCAAAAATCTCAAAAAGCAATAAAAATCCCCTACTCTCCTTTAAAACAAGCAAGTATTCCAAAAAAAAAATCTACAAAGAGCTTGAATCCTTGAAATTCTTAGTTCTTTGAAAACCATGGTATGATATTCATATCCAGAAATGGGTTATAGACACCAACTTGGAAATGGAGTAGTCTTACAAATGGTGATATGTCTGTCATATTAGTGACCTTCTCTTGTACAAACCAATATCAGCTTGCGGGTGAGCTAGATTTTGATGGCTTGCATTACAGAGTAGTTAAGTCCAACCATGTACAAAATTAGGGTCATGATGACCATAAGGTGATCTCCATTATAGTAATGGACTATAAATGCTGGTCTGGTAATGGGATAGCCTTATGCATGGTAACATGTCTATCACATTAATGAACTTCACTATGCACACACAAGGATATTGAATATCTTGGTCTTCTTAGCAAATTTTTATCTCTCAAGTTCTTGCATGGTTAGTATACAACTTTTGACTAGTCAACTAGGGTGTTTGAGTCTCCTAAAAGTCTTCTTGTTCCCTTGTGATTTCTTGTTGATCACCATTCATTACATTCATATGTTGTCAAGTTTACATTTTATTTAATTTTTATATGTTTAGTATATGCCTTAGATGGAATTGTTTCAATCAGGATATCTGAATCTTGTACATTCTATGGTGCTTATAATTAGTTTGTGATTGTATATTAGTTCTAGTTATTTTACCACATTAAAATGCATTCATATCACATATCATTTAAAATTATTACATAGTGTTAGTCCATCACATTCATATCTACATATATGCATAAGTAATTCATATCCACAACATCCATATCATAAATAGGCACAACCATATCTAAATATTTATTCATACATTGCATACATTCATTCATAAATACATCTCATTAGTACCTTATTGTTGTGGAGTTTTCCTGCTTACCCCTTAAATATTTGTCATGTCATAGGAAACTCAAAAATCACAACTAGTATTGTGGATTCTGGCTGATCCACCTCTTTAACCTAGGAACATATTACTCAGGAAGCTCTAGACAGACTAGGTTGGGTAAGGAAACCCCAAACGATGGGTTCATCTATTATACTTTATGGTGCAAATACCCACTATGATAGACAAAATATTTTTATATTACTTTGATATTTTATGACCAAACCTATCATTAACAGATCTTATCAAGACCAGACCGGTGCCATATCCATTGGGTAGTCATAGCAAGCTTCAAATGGTTTTAGAAAAGAAGGGGAAGGGAGAGCTAGTTTTTTTAATCCATTCAAATGATGTAATGTAAGAAAAATGATTAAACTAGTGATAGAAAGTGTTATTCATATATTTTGATTACAGTAATGCATGAACAAGCCAACACATAACATTCATACAAGAGATGCCAAGGAAAGAGTTGAGATCTTCATTAATATAAAAGGTGTTTACATATGATAGATCAGTAAAGTGCTTGATCCTTATATACCATTTCATTACAATAAACCCCTAGTTTGAATATTCATAACAAGGGATGATTTCTCTCCATCCTGATTGTAGTGATGTAAGAGTTCTCAACTTTGGTGTGTTCCACAAGAAATAATCTCAATGAAAAATGCTCCTCAAATAATCCCTGGTGAATGAAAAGAGAAAGGGTGTTAAGGAATATAGATAGGTGAACACAGGGAGAATATGACTAATACACTAGACAAAGCTATACCTAGGATTTTCTCTCTCAGAGGTTTGATAAAATTAACTATAGCTACAACATGTTCCTTCTTATAACGCAGGTTTGCTTTACTGTTGTAATCGCTGGCTCTAGATGGATCAATCCTATTGTAACAAAAACATGATGTAGTAAAAAATGGATACATAGCCCATGTTATGTTCTTACATAGGTGGTGGTTGTATATCTCCCCCTGTACTGCCCTATGCTGGTGACTATGAACTTCCTAGTACATGTGTTTCAAAGTAAGTGGGCTCCACTCCCATTATTAGGTTTTGAATGGCCTGGTCAATGAATTACCATGCATCAACATGAAATGTCAGTGATAAAAGTAGCAGGTTCAAATCTTGCATGGCCTTGTTCACCCGATATATTACTCATTGTATGTTGTTTTCAGTGAAAACACACAGGCGGTCCACCATCTCTACTAAGGCCATGAAGCGCTTTGATAATTTATCTTCAGAGTCTAAATAAAAATCTTGAATATTTTGGAACACAAAATTTTTAATATTGGGAGCCCACCCAAAATCCTCAATCATGAGGTTGCAGTCTGCCAACTCCTCATTGGCTTCTTTCTCAACCTTTACCACCTCTTGACTCCACCCAAGCCAACTTTGCTTATTCTATAAAAACATAAAAACCTTGATATATTCCTCCACAAAGAAGAAGGGAATCATCTAACAGGGTGGTCGTCATCGTAGAAATTGGCACGTAGTCTTCTTGAAACATTCAGTAAATGGAAAGTAGTGTATTCACATTTTGCTCACCTTGTTGCAGGCGGTTCTGTATGAGGACAACATGTCGGGTGGCATAAATATCTATGAGGGTGGACTCCAAATCCCTCATTATTTCTTGAATTTTGTCCTTCATTTCTTGTTTCAACTCATCTATCGATCCGAGCTGAATGCTGGCCTGTGTAGTAGGAGTGGGCATTTTTAATTTGTCAACTTCACCTTGAAGTTGCTTAGCCTTGAGCTACCACTATCCCACTTTGGTAGCATTTGCTTTCCACTCCTCTAATTCTTTCTCTACTACTTCTACCACCTATGCCTGAGAGGCCACCTGGGACTTCATCATTTTGACAGGTTTAGCCAATGCCCTTATGACACCTTTGCTCACGTCAATGGTGGCTTCTATCATGCTAGGTGGTAGTGGTATCTCAAAGGTGGTTGTAGATATGTCGGTGGTCACCTACCCAACTGTTCTCTTGGGTATGACTATCCCTTTACTTGGAGACCTTTGTTACTCTATGTATTGAATTTGGTCCTCATCATCAAATGTGAATTGGCAGGTGTCACTAACCCTTGCCATTGTGAGATTTTCAACTCCCTAGGCCAAGGAATTAGTCCTAGCTCTCTTTCAATAAGGGGACTATGTAGGAATTTTATCTTACACTTCATAGTCTCTTAGTATGTTGGATAATATACAACCTCAGTTATATTTTTTATCACTTTGGGGGGAACTTGACGTTCCTATTAGTTGACCACTAAGGTGGCGAAATACAAAGAACATTGGCATTCTGCAAGTTGACCCCACTTGTCTGGGCATATCAAAGTAGATGTTAAGGACATGGAAAATTTATGATATGGACCAATAGCCAGCTCCTTCCATTTTGAGGTGGCAGAGGGTGAACTGGAGGAGGAAGGGAGTTTCACCTACTCCTGTTGTGCTTCGTTGACAATTTTCATCATGACCTCAAAAATGTTGGAGTCTTGCTGGACAATTTGAAATGTGGGGTCCTCAAAATCCTCTAGAGGGGCTTATGGGACTAGTGGGACCACCTTATCCACTAACAAACCTCGGTTTAGTTTCAATTCGGAGATGTAATCACCAACAACCTCCAACTTGTTGTAGGGCTTATTTTCCATATTCCATACCAAGTCTAGAGTTTGGTTCCTATTGAAATCCTTCTATATTTCATCTTCAAAATCATATTTACTATGCATGACCTAAAAAAGGGTGAGCTTGCCAGAAACATTCTTCTTATGATGGCCATTTGGATCATAGGCCCTCCAAGTGACTTTTGGAAAATAGTACATATCCATGTTCCAAATGGCCTGCAACATGACAAAGTGACCCAGGTAAGTGTAGGGGCCCATGGAGTAGGGAATGGGTAACCATTTTACTGGTCCCTTCTTCCTCAGGTACCTAATTTTAACCTCTTCAACAATTTTTTGAGTGATCTCCAAAATGGTGATGGAAGTTGGGCAGTGCATTAGGAGTGCCTTTGGGGGTAGTTCCAACCCGTATATTCTGATGTAAGAAAATTCCTCCATGTAGAAGAAATTTCCTACTTCTGCCTAATGTAGAAAGTTTCTTACTCTTGCCCCAATTCTATCTGGTTCTATTCCACACAATCGAAGGTGGACTATGGGGAGGACCTTCTCGAAGAAGGCTTTGTAACTGGAGCATCCCTCCTGGATGCACAAAAGCTGGTCTTGTAGAGTAGGTGCAATCACCCCTCCCATTCGAACCACCAAATATTTGTCTAATTATGCCATGAATAAATGGATAAAAAAATAATAGTAAGAAAAAGGAGGCATTTCCTCCTTATCGGCCAATATGACCTTCTACAACTGTTGCAATTCCTTATCAATATTATCACTAATTACATCCTCCCACCGGTAGAGAGGAGTCTTGTCAGTTCTATTACATTGGAGGATTAAAAACATTACCTCCTTGGTAACCCACTCTAGGTCCTTGATGCCCAATGCTAAATTGATTATGTAGGTGTAATCTTGTGCCTAAGGCCGAAGTTGGAACTTCCTAATTGGGAAACCGGTTGGCCTATTCCTCCCATTTTTTAGCAGAGTTTGGGGGAATGTGGTGTTGAGCATATAATTGGCTTGGAGGGCCAATGTTTGGAAGTCCACCACCCTAGACGCAGTGGCCAGTCTGAAGACTTGCCTAATTCTATCGGCCATCACCCAAGCCACCGCTTGGTTCATGTAATCCTAAATTGTTTGTCTCCTAGAGTCGTAGGCGACAGTGAGCCATGATAGCAAATTTGAGGAGTGACATACTCTTGGGAAGGTCAACCATCCTAGGTTTATGTTCCATTTATTGCATATCAAGGTAGGTGATGTATTGTATCTATGCGTCCTCATGTAGAGACTTCTCAATAATGTCGGATGGCATTGGTTATCCTCCTCAGTGGGGTCAAATGCATAAATTGTTACCCCCTTGACCTCTTTATGTTGATCTTCTATGATATCCCAATTCATATATGGAAAACCTACAAGGGCTTTGGGGTGTTGTGCTCTCCTTGTCTTCCTCATGACCGATTGTGCCCCTGTAATTTTGTTAATCCTCTCCATGATGGTTGATGCCTCTAGGATGGTAGAGCTAGTGGATGCCATTAAAATGAGCAATAAAACTATGAAATTTTCTCCCTTCTTTGCTCTATTCTTGACCTCATATAAAAACAATTTCTACATGCGATAATGGTGTAGAACAAGTCTGCCACCTTCCTTATAAAAGTGTATGCAATAAATTTGTTAGGTGGGCCTTGTGCGCTTTTCCATTTGGCGAGGTCTTCTGATTGGTCGAGCATGCCATGCCACTTTTGTTTTAGTGGACCAAGGCACCTACAGAGGGGAATTGTGGTTGGGGGCAGTGAGTGGGACATGTTATGGTTTTAGAATGGACTAGACAAGGCACAGTTAGGTAGGTCACACATGCAGAGTGCACTCAATCAAATACTCACGTGTGCTCCATTGGGGAGCAGAGTGCATGGCCCTTGAGGTGAGCACATAAATTCATGTGTCTGATTAAATTTTGTGTGCCCCAAGGGAGAGGGGCATGTAGGAATCAATGGGGCACACAAGTTGTGCACCCTAAACCATATTTGTGTGCTCCATCAGAGTGGGGTGTACAACCTAGAGGTGGGTGCATAGCTTGTGCATCTGATTTAAACTTTTGTGCACCCCAAGAGAATGGGATGTGCAAACTTAGTTTGGGGTGCACAAGCTTGTGTGTGCTGATGGAGGTTGTATGCTCCACTTCGATAGAATAGCACACTAGTTAGGAGAGGAGCACACAACTTGTGTGCTTCAAGGCCTTCTACGTGCTATGATGTAATGGAGCATGCATTGGGTTTCGAGGCATGCGTGGAGGTGCATGCCCCTTGGATATTTTTGTGCACTACATCAAAGTGGAGTGCACAAGGTGGGGATGGATGCACAACTTGTGCACTCGCAAGAACTTCATGCACTCCATTTGAGTGGAGCACACGAGGCTTCTTTGGTCTATACGCGTGCCACTTCTTTGGAGCGTGTAGGCTTCATGAGGGGGTGCACAACATTTTGCACCCCATTGGACTATTGCGTGCTCCACCTCCCCATGGAGCATAAAGATTTATGATGGGGTGCATAGCTCATGCATCCCTAGGGGACATTGTGCACCCCATTCCCCAATGGGGCACATGGGCTAGAGGTAGGTGCACAAAGGTGTGTGCCTGACGGGGTTCTTGTGCGCTCTATTATTAGAGCACGTAAGATTGGCTTGGGATGCACAAATTTTGTGCCTAGGGGTCTTTTAGTGCGCTCCATTGGGATAGAGCACCCAAGGTCAGATAAGGTTGCACCACCTTGTGCACCCTTAAGGATAGTGGAATTGGGCTCTTAAAATGGGGACTACCCTTTTAGGAGTCAACAATTACATACATATCAACAACTAATCATAAATTGTAGAGAATTTACATATAAAACATCCATCTAATATACATGCATAATCATATCCACAAATCTACATATATATCCATACATATTCATTATTTCATCCATCATCACATCCATAAACACACCATAAACATATGATAACCATAAATAAACATCATGCCATATATATATATCAAAAGTCATAAATACATATACATTCAAAAGCCTTGGCCAATCAAAAGTTCAAAAGATAAAAGTGGTTGAGGTTTATAAAAGATGACATAGGCCAAAGAGCTTAAATTTTTTTTCCAAGTATACTAAGACTTAGTGAAGTATAAGCAAAGGTAGCCAAAAGTGGCTAGAAGTTTTGAACCCTAAAATTCTATCCAAGTGCCCTAACAACAAGTAACCTTTAGCAGATGGAGACAAATGAGAAAATATTCTTGGATAGGTCCCTTTTAGCAAAATTCATGTGTGTCAAAGACTAGAACCATCCAAAAACCCCTTAGCCATATAAATCAAAGTAGTTAGGCTAAGACTATAAATTTTAATGCAAGTTAGTGAAAACCACTTTGTCATAACCCACAATTTACAATTGGCGTAGTGGTGAAAAACTAAGTGTGTTAAATATGCCCATGCCTGCTAAACATATGTAGCTACCATGTTTATGATTGGCTACACCAAATCCATATAAAACAAAATTATTAAGCTAATACTATAGATACAGGTGCAAAAAAGTGATAGCCAATCTAGAACTTGCAAAAGCAACAATTACCCTACAACTTTTATGAAGGTAGAGTAAGAAAGTGACGTTCATGCTTCTCAAGGATACTTATCATATCCAAGTTTCAAGTGGATCTAGGTTATGCCTATTCATAGAAGGCCTATGCTAGGCTATTTATGTAATGATCAAGTTGAACTATATGAATTGTAAAAGCTTTAAATAGCTTAAGTTTTCTCAGTATGAGGGTCGACACTTTTAAGGTTACTTCTTATTATCTTTGTATTTTACTTTGTTATTAATGAAACTAGATGTTGTTTGACCTCTACTAGTGATGCATTACAAATTTCAATGTGTATGTAAGTTTTGTATCCCTAGAAGTTTTTGTTAAAGCTCATGGATGGTGAATTTTCTCAAGTAATTTTAGTGTTTGAATTATCTTCTACAAGCTATTGGGGTGTTAAAGAATGCATAACATAGGTTCTTTGCAATTGTAGATATTTTTATCAACGCTTTGCAATGGGTGAATTTTGTTAGGCAAACCTTGTTATGCTTGGATTTTTGTTTGGATTACCTACTGCATAATGATTGGATTATTAGAAGCTATAGAATTTGAGCTAATAATAAAATTTGTAATGCTTTACATGTTAGCTGGTCTATTAGGCTCTACTTAAGTTAAGTTGCACGGTGTTTGTATGGTGACAATATTGTTTTTACATAGATTTAAACCACTATTTAAGCAATATATATCCCTTCTCCCACTCTCTTTAACCCTCACATATATTTATTTAGTCTTTTTCAACATTTATTTTATTTGGTGTTGGATTTTTAGCTAGATTATCATAGATGCCAAATGTCCAGGATCTTAAGTAATCTCAAATATTAGAGCAACTTAATATAAATTTCCAAAATCAATGAACATGACATTCATGAAAATAACAATAATAAGATATAAATGGCCAATATAATTCATTCAAAAACACAAATAAAACTTACAATAATATTGCTCAAAATTATATATAAGCTTTACCCAATATTTATTTAATTTTATGATCCTCGATACAATACATGGAGCTTTATCTCCATAATATAACCTTAGAAAGGTGACTCTTGGAATCTTTGACTATTGCTCTCCTCACATATTTGGGAGATGTAACCTTTCCTATTCCACACATAATACAAGTCTTCCATGCCTCTTGGCTTCTCATCTTACCACTTATATACACGACTCTTGACTCTCTATTTACTCCTTGCACACATTATTCTATGGAACTTGCACACTTCTACTTGCATACTTTCACACTTTATGAAACATGCACACACTTGCATACAATATTACATGACATCACATCCTACACATGAACACATACATAAGGAGAAATATTAGACACACTCTTAAACTATAGACTCACAACCTAATCTATTCCATATTTATATTTATGCCATAAAGGTACTATGGGGTACATTAGCATGTACCAAATAATGTAATATTCTCCAAAATCCCACTATGTCATATTATTTGGTTATTGAAGATTTTAGTTTTTAATTTCTGATTCTTGCATTTGTTCTTCTGCTCTAACTCTGGTACTGCTAAAAAATTTTATGTTGATTTGTTGACCTATTTATTGTAGTATTCATTATAATCTATTTGTGGCCATAAAAATATTTCAACATATCCATGATTCTATTCCAATCTAATTTTTTTATCCATCCATAGTGAACCTCAATTTTCTTTTCATAATCTATCCTTGGTTTGGTCTTCTCACAAAGTCTACAACTCTGAGATGCTCTAAATTTTATCTTATACTTTTCATTTATTTTTAAAGTCACATTCTGCTTTTTTTGTATCTTTTGCATCATTAGTTCCAATAGAATACTTTAAAATAATTTCCTTTTTATTATTTTAATCTTCAACTATGATCCTTGTCGTAAGGGCTCTAATTTAATTTCCTTTTGTAGTCTCTTATATTTATTGGACCAAATTGCCCTTTGTACTTTCTTTTGTAGATTGCAATTATTTTTGTTGCCCATGCTAGTAATGAGGTTGATATTGCCTTGGATGAATATTCTATAAAAACTATTCATATGATTTCCTTCATTCACATTCATTTGATTTCCTTGTCTCAATGAATTATATTTGCAAAAAATTCTAGAATGATCCCTTTTTTGCATATGTGACAAAATCTTTGTTTCCATCTAGTTTGATACTGTGATGATGCTAAAGTATTACTTGGCGTGTTTTATTTTAATATCAAAGCATTACTAGTCATTTCATCTTTGACTAAATTACCCACTTCATATTCTTGAAGAACATTGACTAATTCACCAAAGGTTGTTTCATTTTTTCCATTAACTATTTCCCAATGTTTTTCTACAATGAGAATTGATTTTTTTATTCTTCCATGATGCACAATTATATCCTTTCAAAAATTGGACTCAAAAAGGAAAATTTTGCTTTTTGACATAATGGAACTCATTAAGTTTTAACTACCAAAATTCTCAAATTCTTTTGAAGTAGACAACCTTATCTCTCCAAACTTTTAAAATTTTAATTCAATTTTTCAAAAATCAAATAAAAAAATTCTATCAAAAATAGAATTCCTTTTACCTCCCTACTTTTAAATTTTCTAATTTTCAAAAATTTTAATATCACCTTATGGCTCCTAATTTCTATATTTTCTTTATAAAAAAAACCTTCCCCAATATTTAGTTTATAAGTCAATGTCTAAAAATAAACATATCCTTATGTGTGCGCTCAATAAAGTTTAAATAGAAAGGATGAATACCTTTTCTCATGCATTGTCACACTTGGCTCTTCATGCTAGCATTCTTCTTCCACATGGCTCAACCTCTAACATGTAATGGATGTTTTCCTGGTGAAGGTGTTTCAATTTCCAATGTTGCTCATGCTCCAAATCTATTGATTCATATTCCTTAGGTATTTTCCAATTCATACTTTTAAATAGTGATATTTATCTTCTCTATATCCAGTAATAGAGGAATCATTTCCAATCATAGAGAGCAAATCTATCTATTGGCTTGGCTCAGGTTACAAGCCCACAGACAACTCTCTAGTTACTATCTTATTCTGCAATAAAGTCTTTGTCCACTTTAGCAATTATACTTTTTTCCAAATCCTATATCCTTGGTCTTTATCTTTATCAAGTGTTGCTTAGGCCTGAACATTTTATTTGAATATTACACCTAGGATATGGTGTTGTAATATCTTCTAGACTCCTTTTAATCTGGTGCTTTTTATGGCACTAAGTATTATTGAATATTTTTTTTGTGTTCTTTTGATGGCACTTGAATACACTATGTTCTCTTGGAAAATTCCTTTGGTACCACTTCTAATTTATGTAGGAAAATATTGGAGCTTCTCCAACTTGGATGAATTATTCTTCTCACAGTCTCTCTCTTTATCTTTTTTCTTCTTTCACTGATTCTAATCTAACTCGTGATTCAATTAAGCTTCATTTTCTTTTTTTTAATGTTAGTCTATTTCTAAGATAGAACTATAATGTTGGCTCTTTGCCACTCTCAACTTGCTATTTTATTCTAGATAACAACTTCACTTTTCTTTTTTTATAGTTGACCCCATCTCTTCTCTATATTTTACCCCACATTCTTTTCAATGTACTCAAAAATATTTACCGACAATTTATAAATATTTTCAAAAATAATATTAGGATTATTAATAATCCAAAATCAATATTATCCTACATTTTTTCATGTGACTTTTCCTCCAAATACACATCAATATTTTTCTTTGATGCTAGCTTATCAATATTCACACCAAAATCTAGGTTTGATGCTAGCTTTAGAAACTACTCACAGTAAATCCAAATCTTGTCACTTCAAAGTCAAATATTCACACTAAAAACTCTTTTTCCTGATGCTAGTAGTAGAGACTGCTCAAATTAGCTCTATTTTTACAATGTGGATTTGATAGAGTTTACACAATGGAGCTCTAGTACAACTGTTGGATTTTTAGCTAGATTATCATAGGTCCCAAATGTCAAATATCTTGAGTAATATCAAATATTAGAGCAACTTAATATAAATGGACAAAATAAATGAACATAACATTCATGAAAATAACAATAATAATATATAAATGACCAATATCATTCATGCAATAACATGAAAAAAACTTACAATAATATTGCTCAAAATCATAGACAAGCTTTAATCAATCTTCATTCAATTTATTGATCCTCAATACAATACATGGAGATTTAACTCCATAATATAAACTTAGAAAGGTGATACTTGGACTCTTTGACTGTTACACTCCTCATATATCTAGGATATGCAACCCTTTCTATTCCACACATAAGATAAGTCTCTCATACCTCTTGGATTCTCATATTGCCACTTGTATACATGACTCTTGACTCTCTATTTACTATTTGTACACTTTATTCTATGACACTTGCACACTCCTACTTGCACACTTGCACACATCATTACATGATATTTGTGCACATCCTACACATGAACACATACATAAGGAGAAATATTAAACACACTCCTAAACTATAGACTCACAACCTAATCTATTACATATTTACATTTGTACCATCAAGGTACTATGGGGTACATTAGCATGTATCAAATAATGTAATTTTATCCAACACCCCCTTTATTACAATATTTGGTTATTGAGGACTTAAGTGTTCAATCTCTGATTATTGCATTTTTTCTTCTACTCCGATTCTAATACTACTAGAAATTATAATGTTGATCTGTTGACCTATTTCTTGTAGTATTCGTTAGAATTTATTTGTGGCCATAAAAATATTTCAAAGTATCCATGAATCTATTCCATTCTTATTTTTTTATCCATCCATAGTCAAAATCAATTTTTCTTTTCATAATCTATCCTTGGTTTGGTCTTCTTAGAAAGTCTAAAACTCTAAGATGCTTTGAATTTTGTCTTAGAAATTTCATTTATTTTTATAGTCTTGTCTTCTGATTTTATTTTGTCTTTTATATCATTAGAGCCAATATAAGATTTTAATATATATTTTTTATTATATTGATATTCAATTATGATCCTTGATGTAAGGGATTTAAGTTCATTTCCTTTCGTAGTCTTTTATATTCCTTGTATCTCTTTTATTTCTTGGACAAAATTGCTCTTTTGAATTTCTTCCCTAGATTGGAATTATTGTTGTAACCCATACTGATACTGATGTTGATATTACCTTGGCTGGAAATTTTAAAAATAACTATTCATATGATTTTCTTGATTCATGATTTCCTTGTTTCAATAAATTGTATCTACAAAAATTTGTAGAATGATCCCCTTTTCTCCATATGTGATATAATATTTGTTTCCATCTGGTTTGAGAATATAATTATGTTGAAGTGTTATTTGGTGTATTTTATTTTGATATAAAAGCATTATTAGTCATTTCATCTTTGACTAAAACACCCACTTCATATTCTTGAAGAATATTGACTAATTCATCAAAGGTTATTTCCTTTATCCCATTAACTATTTCCTAAAGTTTTTCTACAATGAGAATTAAATTTATTTTGGACCATGATGCAAAATTAGGTCCTTTCAAAAGGTGTGATTCAAAAAGGAAATTTTTTCTATTTGACATAATGGAAATCATTAAATTTCAACTATAAATTTTCTCAGTTCCTTTTGGAGTATACAACCATATTTTTCCAAAATTTTAAAATTTCAAATTAGTTTTTCAAAAATAAAATAAACAAATTCTATCAAATTTAAAGTTACTCTTAACTCCTTTCTTTAAAGTTTTCTAAGTTCAAATTTTCTACTATCACCTTATGGTTCCTAATTCCTTCTTTTTCTTTGTTGAATTTTTTTTTTCCCAATATTTAATTTATAAGTCAACATACAAAAATAAATGTATCCTTATGTGTGTGCTTAATAAAGTTTAAATAGAAAGGATTAATACCTTTTCTTATTCACTATCACACATGGCTCTTTATGTTAGAGTTCTTATTCCACATGGCTTAACCTCTAACATGTAATGGACGTTTCCCTTGCAAATAAATTTTAGTTTCTAGCATTGCTCATGCTCTAAATCTAGCAATTCAACTTTCATGGTATTTTCCAACCCATAGTATTTAATTATGATATTTATATTATTTGTCTCTAGTAATAAAGGACTCAATTCTAGTCATAAAGAGCAACTCTATCTACTAGCTCGACTCAGATTACAAGCTCATAGATAACTCTCTAGTTATTCTCTTCTTATACAATAAATTTTTCATCTACTTTAGAAATAATACTTCTATCCAACTCTGATATCTCTAGTATTTATCTTTATCAAGCATTGCTCAAGCATAAATGTTTCCTCTAAATATTATTCCTAGGATCTAGCACTGCAGTATCTTCTAAACAACTTTTAATTTCATACTGTTGATGGCACTAATTATTCAAGGATACTTGTTTTCTTTTGGACTTCGGATGACACTTGAATACACTATTTTTCACTTGGAACATTCCTTTGTTCTCCACTTCTACTTCAAGCAGGAAAATATTGGGACTTCTCCAACAAGCTCTTTTTTTATATTATTTTATTCTTTCATTGATTCTAATATGACCAATGATTCACTGTAGATTTTTTTCCTTTTTCTTAAGTTATTTTATCTCAAATATAGAACTATAATGTTGGATTTTGACCACTTTCAACTTGTTATTCTCTTCTTGAAAAAAACTTCACTTTTCTTTTCTTTGAAAATCACACTATCTCTTCTCTGTATTTTACCCCACATTCTTTTCAATGGACTCAAATTTTTTTACCTACAACTTCTAAATATTTTCAAAAATAATATTAGGATTATTAATAATCCAAAATAAATATTAACCTACATTTTCTTTATGTGGCTTTCCATCCAAATTCACATCAAAGTTTTCCTTTGATACTAGCTTATCAATATTCACACCAAAGTCTAGTTTTGATGGTAGCTTTAGAAACTACTCATAAAATCTCCAAATATTATCACTCAAAAATTAAACATTCACATCAAAAAATATTTTTCCTAATGTTGGCAATAGAGACTACTCGAAGTAGCTCTATTTGCACAATATGGCTCTGATAGAATTTTTAGACACCTAAAATGTGTAACATAATGAGACTCTCACAAAAGGCCTCCTTATGACCCGCTGAACTCGCCTAGGGAAACCTTAGAGCTATTTAGTGTCTTTTTCCCCATGAGAAGCAAGATCGCTTCGCTCGAGATAGTCTACAAGTTAAGATCATATTGCTACAATAATATTGTATGCATGTAATTTTAAAAAGAATTATCAGGTAGTGAGACTGTTTGTTAGCATGGTGGTGGATTTCCCACCATCCTTGATGACCTTCAACCATCCCTGATGACCTGTAGTCACCCTTGGTAACCTGTAGTTATCCCTACCACCTACAAAGTGGCAATTAGGCTGCCTTTAATTGCTTTATTACCTATTTTTGTACCTATCCAAGGAGGCTATAAAATGGAGGTATCCCATCCTGGTTTTAAATTCATAATTTTTCCACCTAAGCAATGAAGTGCTACATAATTTACTTTCCAAAGCTTCCTTGCTACTAACAATTCTGATCTACTGCTACGTAAATCTTAAAGATACTTTCCTCATCCTCATGTAATATATATTGTTGCTTTGGATCACTCAAATCTATGCACTTATCTAAAGATCACCCCCAATTCATTGATAAAACTCACCTCTGGATCATCCCCCACTTTTCCTTAGTCTGGTTCCATAAAGTTGCGGGTCTACAGCAGAGACCATATCACCTGAGATAATATCGCAGGTAAGACCATATCAAGTAGAGATGACCTTGATCAAGTGATTAGTTTCATGGTTTTTCTTGCATTTTACTTGAAATCTACATTTGCATGTTATTTTTAATAGTAGATCCTTCAGTTTGAGCACTTTATATCACAATATTAGCTTGGATATTTTTTTATTTCATGCATACACTTGCTTTATTTGGTTTTATCTCTTGATCATTATGGGTCCAATATTTGTGGGCCCCATAGATGTTACTGATCCCTCTCTTGTTTCATTACACATAGGTTACAATATTCAAGATAACAAAGGAATTTGGATCTTACCCTCATATGGCAATCTCAAGAAAGTCCACTCCTAAAATCGTTGTTGTGGGATCAAAAATATTTTAGATTGTACCAAGAGAAAACTCTTTCTTGTGGACAAGGATGTCATAGTCCTCATTGTAACATTGTATCATCAATAAAATATTTGAAGGGGATTATTTGTAATACCTTTATAAAATAAATTAATATTTATTTAATACAATCAGATTCATTACCATTTGGTTTCTTTTATTGCATCATGTTTTATCTTTTGCTTTCCATTTTAGTTGTTTATCATTTGTACGGTGCATGCATTTTTATGCTTTCAAATGGCTATCACGGTGGGACCCTTAGTGGATCCCCCTTTGTCATTATTTGTTGTTTTGATAAATCAAAATGACTAATACTTGTTTGCTTTGGTGATTTATAGGTACATATTCATAGCCATCTCAGATGGCTCCTCTCTACTATCTGAACTATCTCGGATGGCCCCTATCCTACAACCATATCAAGCAAGATGAACTTGAACTAGAGGTAAAACTACAAGGATCTACAAGGTATACATCAAAATAAAGGATTCCAAGTTATACCTTCACATATTAGGATAGTCTTATTTAATGTTTTAGATAGGAAAACTAAGAAAAGCAACAAAAATACATAACATAATTATATGCATGCATTGCTATTTTTGTTTTCAACTTATCATAACATGATCATATCAAATCGATATGGTCTTTGATCTATGACCATATCATGGTGAGACAGTCCTACTATCTTCATTGTTTTCTCTCCTACATTGTTGATTGATGAAAAGTTGAGCATTATTAAAGAAAATAGATGCATTTTACTTTACAATTTATATTTTTATAATCATCGTATGCTCTCTATTTTATTTCTACAATAAAAGGAATTCACACACACACGTATCACATAAATATTGGCAAGGTTGGCCTTCATCACCAAACCCTAATCAAGATCAGTGACATTGGATTTCACCTCCTTCCACTGGCTCACCCCCTATGCACCATAGTAATCCCCATGAGTGGTTTCTTGGACTTCATCACCAAGGAATCCCATAATTTTAGGTGCATCATAATGTAGGTTAGTATTAGATGCCCCTTAACCATAGGGCTTAATAATTTGTTGAACACACTTATTGTTTATATCTAAGCACTCTCGAGTGTGAAGCAAAGATCAGTTGGGCAAGTAGTAGGATTTATATAGCATGACCCCTCATTAGGGGGGTATTTTTCTTCCTATAATGTTATCCACTACTAATTTATCCTTATAAGAAGCCACTTTTATCATTTGTATTGAATTTATCGATAGAGGATGTGTGCAAACTACATATTCATAGATTTATTTTCATCTCCTTTAAGTATTTTAGGAGTAGAGGTTCTAGAAATAAAAACACACAAAATCTAACAAAAATAAAAAAAATCAAGAAAAAAAAAAATCATACAAAAGTTTCAAAAAATTAGAAAAACAAAAATAAACAACAAAGAGTGCTTTCTTGTTTGTTTATTTGCTTTGTGTGCATAGCTTAAAAAAGTTCTTGGGAGTATTTTTGTGGATATTTATGCACCATTTTCCTAGCATATGGTTATAACATGCAGCTAGGCTCATTCATGATATTACACCATTTATTCCTAGAGATATGAATTATTTTTGGATTGATCCATAGGACCTAATCATCCCTGAATGGAAACATGACCATCCTAGCTTAAATATCATATGTCACACCATGAACCTCGATATACTGGATGCCCACACTCATAAATCATCCACAAGTATTGAATATGATCAAGATATGGATTATCTTGATTAGGATACCTTGCACACCTTTTATAGGGATAACTACAAATAATCTAAAACATCTAGAAAGCCCCTACCTTGCATTTGTATCCCATATCAATATACGACTCCCCTAGATTAGGATCAAGGGTGCACCCTGCAACAAGATAGGGATGTTTAGGCTACTCCAACTGATCATCCTTAAATGAGCCATAATTATGATTATTGGAACATATACGATGATCAAGGTAATCATAATACTACCACATCATCTCATGGGCCCAGGGATGCTAATATTCATCCTCTTACAATACCTTATGATATGTAGTATGGTAAAGGATGGTGCACTTTGACACCTCTTGATTATATGAAATCTATCTTTTGATAGTAGTACCAAGTCAATGAAACCTCTTATGACTCCAAAAAACAAGTTATCAATCTCTGTAGGGTTGAAGCACAAAGGATGTCTATCCATACCATTCACATATGTGTAAATAGGCCATACACCAATAACCTGGTAAACTAAAACTAGGTATCCAGGACAATCCTAAATATTCAATTACAATGGGTGATGCATTAGAGGTTACCCACACCTATGCAACAAAGGTAGTCAGTCCAACAACATCTAGGGCACCAAGCACAATAAAAAAAACTGTCATCATGTCTAAAATAGAATATTCCACCTCACACACACCCAAATCCAACTCATCATCAACATCCTAGACTTCCACCCATCCATCATCATCAACCTCACTCACTATAATGCTATCAAGCATACCCTTATCAATGGGATGATTAAGCCTATGAGAAATAACCACATGAGTATCAAGAATCACTTGATATGTATCTTGTGGCAACATACAGTGACATGTCTATAGATACCACTCGCCAACCATATCATCCACAATAGAATCTCTAAACCAATCAAGGTCAAAGGTGAGCGAATATCATAACCTCGCTCAAGGTCTATAATTTTTTTATAAAGCACATCAACACATTAAAAAATCAAGCCTTAGATTCAGATTACCAGAAACATACCCTATGATGGCTTACCAATCAATCTCTATGCCCATCAATATTGTCACCCCCTATCATGAGCACTTTGAGATGCCAAAAACCAGTTCAAGGAAAATAAAGATGTACAAGAGCATGTGACAAGCTTCATGAACACATGATTCTATATTCAGGATAACAACCCCTTCATGCTATGAAAATTTCTTATAATGCTTGCTAGGGGTGCTTTGGAGTGGTATAATCATCTACCATGTCATAGTATTTTAACCTTTGAACAATTGGAAGATGCTTTTCTAGGACGCTTTGCCTTCAGTGTTAAGAAAAAATCCATCTTGATCAATATGTTTAATCTTTGACAATTCAAGGATGAACTAGTCATGGACTATGGAAATAGGTGATGAGTGTCATTATTTTCATCATTTAATTTTCAATATTTGTCAAATCTAGGGTGGTGTCCAAGGTTGTCTATGATAGAATGTTTGGGCAAATTACAATTTAGGCATTTAGTTCACAAGCATTTATTTGGTGAAATAGATGTTGATTTAGACTTTTTGGTGTCACACTAAACCTAATATATTGAATGGAAACTATTTAACTTGAATAAATTAAAAGCTGCTTCTAAGACCTAAAATTGAAATCTAACTACAGTTGCAAGAAATAAAATTATAGAAATGTAAATATTGCTAAATCAAATCCTAAATTACAGTTGTAAAATTGAAATTATAGAATTGAAATGATGCTTGAAAAGGAAACACTCATGCTAAAACAAGATTCAATGTCCTATCGTAGAAGGTTGTCAGGATTCTACTACAGTGGCTGACAATAAAATAAAATTGCTAAAAACTTGGTACATTTGCTAAAATAAGAAAAATAAGGGAAAACATAATAACTGCAAATTTATGCTATTTGTCAAATTGCAAGAACAGGAAAATAGGGGAACTACAAGTCTAAACTAATTTTCAGCTGACACACACACATGAAATCACAATTGAAATTAGGGAATCAATTCAAAACACAGGTTAGTCTACTTAATCAACAACAAACAAGAATTGACAAGCATTCTGCTAAAACTAGTGCAACAAACATATAAAAAAAAATCGTCATCAATTACCCCTCCTTCCAGGCCTGAAAGTGGCCCTTGATTCCTGATCTAGAAGAAGGTGGAAAAGTGCTACTAAATACTTAGAATTCACACTAACTCATGAAAAAAATATGACTAAAAATATTGCACTTTTATTGACTATCACAATGCATTACAATGCTACAGGAAAATTCTTGCTATTGGATACAAACCTATTACAACATCTATTTTCCTATTAGCTATCATCCATAAGCCCAACCAATAATGAAGATATATTACTTATACTACTCTGTTACATATATCATGCTCAATATCAGTTGTGTTGTTGTTTATCAATGATTTACTAACAGTTTTGAAACTGACTTAGTCTAAATCGGGATAAAAACTACCGTAGTGAATGCTCATTGGTCTTTTGATGCATCTAAAATGATGGAAATGAGGTGGAAAAGGTTAAAATTAGTATTTTACACATGTACCCATCTTAAAATACCTTTTATCGACCGAATTTGGCATTATCCACCTCGTTTGGGCTAAAACAGACTTTTTCCCTTTTCATTCCAGAGCTTCTTCAGAATATCAGCAATAGAAATATACTTTGCACTCAATTGCAACTAAAATGGGTAATAAAGTGGTTTCAAGTGTATGGTATATCTCTCATATCCCTTAGAAATCATTTCCAATCATTGCCTCCCAGTTTTGTTGAAAAATTTTATGACTTCCTTAATAATTGCACAATTCTGATTTTTGTATGCATTTTCTAGTTGTTCCTGCATTTTAGCCCTTTTGTCTTGTTGCTCTCATTTGGACCGCATATAAATGATGCCATGTGGAGCACAATTTTTTACCTAACCTCCCTAAACTATTTCTAAGCGTTATCCCTTTCTTTGTTTGACAAATCCCAAGTCATCCAATAAAGTAATGGCTTGCTAGATTTTGTATGAGTTGTTTCCTGTAGTTTATAGTTTTATGCACAATATTGGGAATTGGACACCAAATTGCATTTCAAAATTTTTTGGAAGGTGGTAAAAATATTTAAATAGCATTAGGAAGTAATAAAAATTAGCACACATCATACTGCTATCTGAATTATGCATTTTATTTACTAAATAATAGTGCAACAGTGCTACACAACTATCCATGCCTTATAGCTATTATGCCCTGTTGCTATCCATTTAGATCATGTGGGAATGCATCCAAGTGGGTCAAAAGTCTTCTTTGATCTCCATGAACACATTCCAACCATTTTTCCATGCTTTGTTTTGACAACTTCAAGGTGCTCTTGTAATGTGACGACTGACTTATTTTTCTATGTTGCACAAAACATGTCAATGCCTTGTTTTGTAGCAGAGACTTATTTTGGCACCATTTCACCTCAACAACTCATTTTAGGCAGGAAAATATTTAAATAACATAATGCAGTTATAAAATTCAGCACTCCTTATCAGCTACCATTTTTATTATGCATTTTTCACTTAACTAATCATGCAAAAACAATCATAAAAATGTTGAAAATAGTCAGAAATAGGGGTACAATGCTCCTAACATAAAATCATGCAAACACTTAACAAGTAATGCATTCTAATAACATAATTGACATAAAGTTATATCATGTTTTATTTTAAGGTAGTTTTTTAGATGTTCAAAATATGATAATAATGAGGCATGTCTAGGCCTCATCAATAGATGGAGGGTCATCATAACCAAATTAACCTTCAAACTACCCATCATCGAGCTAACTCGAATATTTACAAGAAGTTGCACCAAAAAAATCTCATTATTATTGCAAATTCAACAGTATAGGACCTTCGAGGATGCCTTGGCCCAAACAAAGGTAATAGAGGACATCAAAGTCCAGGAAGGAGAGATTGAACTCCAAAAGAGGAGTGGCCCAATAAAAATATAAAAGGTGGCCAAACTCAACCTAAGGTAGCTCTGGTAAACCAAGTTGTTTTAAGTACCAATGGACCCTCAAATCAGGCTCTAATGCTACCACCTAACTATTAGGTCCAACCTCCATCGACGTAGTACATACTCAAGTGGCCAATCTACCGCAACCACAACAACTCCAAACTCAACCTCGTCGACTGCCTCAACAATATACACCATTGTTAGAGTATTTGGCATAAATCTTAAATCATTTATGTAAGGTGCTAGCAATTACATTCCCAAATATCTGACCATTGGATTCGAATCATCCTAAATAGAAATCTTATAGGGAGGATTAATATTATAACTATCATCAACAAAAGGGGAATGACAATCAATAATGTTATGCATTCAAGAATATAGTGCAAGATATGATCGAGAGATAAGAGATTCAGATCGATAATACTCTTGCCTCCAACAACCAAAATAGGTATCATCTAAGACCTCTTACCCCAACATGAAGCAAACATAATAACTACTATCAAAATAAAATAACCTAATCAGGTTAATAAATTGCATGCCACCCCACCCAACCAAGGTTTTGTGGGAATGATCAACATAGTGAAGAGAAATAGATGGTATCCAAAGAAACCCACATAATTTGTGGATCCTACCAATATTTCATTGATGTCACAAGCATCGTCAACATCAAATCCTATTATGCCCACTCTACCTCGCCTAGTGGTCATGCTAAGGAGAAGACTTACTCAAATTTTAAGAATATCATTGATGAGGCTTTCTATATATGAGATAATTTAGAAATCAAATCCAGATCTAGAGGCTTTGATGAAGATCTTGAAATCCATTGAACTGTAGCCACAAGACCCAAATTCTTTCATCAATTTTGTGGGGCATGTTCAAACATGTCAATATCTTGTAATTATATTTTAGGATAATAAAATTTAGATGATACCCATTAAGGTACCTGATCCACCATTGTATATCATTGCTATCATGGATAGATTCCCCTTCAAACATGTCTTGATTGATACAGGATCATCGATCAACATAATCACCTCCACTGCCCTCTAGTGTCTCAACCCTTTTGTTATCAGCCATCACATCATCCACTTTCACTCTTCAAATGTTTAGTTATACCGTATGTTCTACTATTGGTATAATATTCCTTCCTATCTAGGTTGGACAAAAGACTACTCATGTGTTGTGTCACATCTTGGAAGGTACCATGCAATACAACATATTGCTTGGTAGACCCTGGATTCAAGACATGAAATGTGTGCCTTCTATATTGCATCAATGCATAAAGTATATACATGAAGGCCAATTCCACTGCATCCATGTAGATTAGAAATCCTTCAAATATTGCAATATGGTTGCACATCCCTAGGATTCCACCTTGTCTTCTACACATCTAGACATTCAGTATAATAACCCCATAAAAACCACAAAAGCTCACACTACGATCATCCATCACTTCACCACCACCACATCCATATAAATCCTCATAATCTATTTAATTAGATATCCCTTCATCATCATCATCATAATCAAATAATCCACCTTAAAATCTAGAGAAGGCACCTATGTGTAGACACTAAAATAATGTCAATCCGATTAGGCGATAGAAAGCATCAGCTAATTGACATAATATGGCCCCCTTGGGCAACCCCAAAATGTTACATAGTGGTCCTAACCACTCTTGTAAGGCTATACCCCACTTTTGGGAGGTTTTAGGCCACATAGGCATGACCATACCACCCTAGGATGGTCACAATTCATGACCATCCCACCCAGGGATGGTGGTAAGCGGTTGTCCCTAGGTGGAAAGACCATAGGCTTTGACTCCCAAAAAATCAAATTTTGGACAAACGACACCCAAAAACTACCATTTATCCTACCTATTCAAGCATACATACCTAAGGGTACAAAATCCATATAACATGTAGAATGGAGACCAAAAAGGGAGATTATATTCCCCTTTCAATGCATGGCAAGTTTTAAACAAATGGCACTTCTTGCCCTGCATGCCCTTTCATGCCCATTTGGCCATAAGCTTCATTTAGCTATAAAGTGGATTTGTTTTCCACCAAAAATATAGATAGGAGTTTTAATACATAGCAACAAAGTGCTACCAATATTTCCCCTCATCCTTTTATGCCCTTTTCCCTTGAAATATCGACCTAGTGAAGGAAGTTCTCGAGTGATTCAAGAGACATAATTAGTTTGCAAAACCAAACCTATTGTGTGAATTTCACAACCAAATTTGACAAAAACACTATTGAGAGGGTTTTTGACCAATTAAAAAAGGAATTAGTGGTAAATAAGGAGAAGAACTGGTGGCCGTCCCACCCCAGGATGGTCCCCATTCTATGACAGTTACCACCGTCCCTGCAAGTTACAGTGATATATTGGTGCCTTATTTTTCTACTATTTATTAATAGGAATATTCTAGAGTAGCATAGAAACCTATTGTACAAATTTCATGCAATTTGGATTTATATTGAGTGATTTATTGTATTTTTAGTGTTTTGCAGGCTTACGGGGCTCATCTAAAGGGGCACAAGAATCTGTGGCCAATTTTGATAATCTATTCATATAGGTTATTTTAAAATCTGATTTATACATGTTGTACAAGTTTGGTTTGATTTGGAGATGTTTAGAATCATAAATTGCTCATTTTAGGTTTTGCAAGCTTTGTAGGTACACAGCGAATGCGACACGAATTCAGATGTAATTTCTATTTTTTTTTAATTATATATTTCCAAAATAATATTTTATGGATGCATCTATAATTTGGAATTATTTGGAGTTGTTTTGGATGGTCGCATTGCATATTTACACTTTCTAGTCTTTTATTGCATGTATTTGCTTTTGCATGTTTCACAATTCGTAGGTGCTATTGATAAAATCTGGTTTTCTTGTGTGCAGGTGTAAGTTTTACAGTGTATGAGGAAGGAGCATAATATCAAAACATCGAAGAAAAAAGTGGCAGAATCATAGGTTTGCCCACCTCAATTGTGGGTACGAGGAAGAACATTGGAAGTGCACACGAGCTATTGAAAGGATTTGATCCTTGGGCACCCATTTTGTAAACAAGTGTATCAATATAGAGCTCTCAAGGGGACATTTATGTAACCATGTTCTGATTTATCAAATGAAATAAATATAAACACCTTTTATTGAACTTATTTGGCTTCCATGGTTGCTTGAATACGTTCTTTTGTAATGCTTAATCAATACCAGATATATATGCATATTTTTTTAGCATAATTAGGTGCACCATTTTTCCTATACTTCAGTGGTGATCATAGTGGGACTTTATCCCTATTAATTTTGTTAAATATTTGACCCTGTTTTTGCATTTGCTCTGTTGCAGGAACTGGTTGTTCTGGCCTGAAACAACCTTTGGACTACTAACCATCCCACCTAGGGATGACCACACAACCATCCCACCCTGGGATGACCATAAAAATGGTAGCCATTCCACCCTAGTATGGCCACAAAATAGGAGCTTTTCTCCTAAAAATTCAAAAAACAACAAGCTTTTAGGCCATCGAGGTAAGTGCCTAAAACTTTAGTTTTAATTTCTACAGTTCAAAATTACTTAAATTTTTGTTTTTCTTGCTTCCCTTGTTTGCTTGATTCACAAACAAAATAATAAAAAGAAGAGAAACAAAAAATATCTAAGTAGAAATGCACTTTTATGGCTTGCTTTATTGTAGCTTACCTAATGGGTAGGGTATCATTTAGGATTTGCATTTTGTAGGTTGTTTTTTATCTAGATTTTCTAAAATTAAAACGTCCTTTTTTGCATTTAGTGAAATTTTATTGAGTGCTATATTGTTTTACTTTCCTTGAGCATAAAAGGAACCACACACACTTACATGTATCACAATAACATTGGTAATATTGGATTTCATCACCAACCTTCAATTCAGACTGGTGACGTTGGATTTCACCTCCTTCCATCGACTTACCCCATATTATATGGAATAGGGCACTCTCTTAAATAGATTATTGGTGTTCAAAATCCCTCCCACTATTGGAAATGCTTGTTAATTTAGAGTGGAAGAGCTAGGTAAACCCTCCACTCATTGTGCGTTTTAGGTGGTGTACCTTAGACTCTTTTGAGAACCTCATGTTTGGCACTAGTGTTCCTAGTCACCACTTTGGTTGAGTTCCCTCATTCTAATTCCAAAACAAGAGAAAAAATAAATATAAAAACACAAAACAACTTAGGGATTCACATCTAAAACTTAAAGAAGATAATCACATTGTTTGCTTGTGTGCTTCTTTGATCATTTGATTGTGTGTTATTAAGATTTAAAAGAGATAATCATATACATATAATACTTAAAAGAGATAATCATATTGTCTAATTTGTGTGTTTCCTTATTTATAGTATAATCAATATAAGAGAAAATCGAGAATTGTGCAAATCGGAGCTATAATGAAAAAGTTATGTTGGTGTTATGATTACTCTAATTTTGAAGCCGAAAATAGGAAAAAAATACACTAAAATGGTCATAAAAAGCTCTAAACAACCCCAAAACTACCAAATTTGTTTTGTTATCTTAGTTAGCTCCTTCTACACCTCTCACAAAAATTTTAAGTCCTAACTCTTTATTTATCAAAATTTCCCAAATATTCCTAAAATTGGGCATTTCCCCACAAGCTTTGATTGGCCTAATATTTAAAAAATACAAAATTTTGACCCAAAAGTCAAATTTCAGAGCCCTAACCCATTGTGATCAGCTCATCGTATTTATAATTTTGGTATATAGCACCCATTAAATTTTTGGAAGTCAAAATTTTCTTTACTGTGGGTTTCCTTCAGGGTTTGCCTAGTCAACACATTATGATAACTATGCATAGCCAAGCTCAATCACGAGCCAAAAAAGATAAAATTTTTAGGAGAGAACCTAAGCATCATCATTATAGGTATGAGGATCTCCTCATTCCTACATGATGCCCTAATAGTAGTCACCTTAACTATTCTCCTAAGTATCTCATCATTCCTTCATGATGCCCTAAAAGTTATTGTAAGGTCAACTCCTCACTCATAGGACATGACCACCAAGGTACCTCTATCAGGAGAACACCAATGGGTTATCCACATGATTAAGTGGATTATTTGGTTAGCCAACATCGATTCCAATCCTAAACCAGATATAATCAACCTTCCAAGGGGCCTAGTAGGGAGGTATACACTCCTCTACATCATGGTATTCACCACCTAGAACTCCCATCAAACAAGTGTTAGCAACCTAGAGTAGGCCTATGTGAAGTTCACATGCACCATCAGATAATATTACCATGAGTGAGCTTCTACTATAGTCCTCTAAACATTGGGAAACTTTCATGAGGATATTATTCCATTGAGGTACAACCTCATGACTCTGATGCTTTCACCAACTTTGTGAAATTTTATTGAGTGCTATATTGTTTTACTTTCCTTGAGCATAAAAGGAACCACACACATTTACATGTATCACAATAACATTGGTAATATTGGATTTCATCACCAACCTTCAATTCAGACTGGTGACGTTGGATTTCACCTCCTTCCATCGACTTACCCCATATTATATGGAATAGGGCACTCTCTTAAATAGATTATTGGTGTTCAAAATCCCTCCCACTATTGGAAATGCTTGTTAATTTAGAGTGGAAGAGCTAGGTAAACCCTCCACTCATTGTGCGTTTTAGGTGGTGTACCTTAGACTCTTTTGAGAACCTCATGTTTGGCACTAGTGTTCCTAGTCACCACTTTGGTTGAGTTCCCTCATTCTAATTCCAAAACAAGAGAAAAAATAAATATAAAAACACAAAACAACTTAGGGATTCACATCTAAAACTTAAAGAAGATAATCACATTGTTTGCTTGTGTGCTTCTTTGATCATTTGATTGTGTGTTATTAAGATTTAAAAGAGATAATCATATACATCTAATACTTAAAAGAGATAATCATATTGTCTAATTTGTGTGTTTCCTTATTTATAGTATAATCAATATAAGAGAAAATCGAGAATTGTGCAAATCGGAGCTATAATGAAAAAGTTATGTTGGTGTTATGATTACTCTAATTTTGAAGCCGAAAATAGGAAAAAAATACACTAAAATGGTCATAAAAAGCTCTAAACAACCCCAAAAATACCAAATTTGTTTTGTTATCTTAGTTAGCTCCTTCTACACCTCTCACAAAAATTTTAAGTCCTAACTCTTTATTTATCAAAATTTCCCAAATATTCCTAAAATTGGGCATTTCCCCACAAGCTTTGATTGGCCTAATATTTAAAAAATACAAAATTTTGACCCAAAAGTCAAATTTCAGAGCCCTAACCCATTGTGATCAGCTCATCGTATTTATAATTTTGGTATATAGCACCCATTAACTTTTTGGAAGTCAAAATTTTCTTTACTGTGGGTTTCCTTCAGGGTTTGCCTAGTCAACACATTATGATAACTATGCATAGCCAAGCTCAATCACGAGCCAAAAAAGATAAAAATTTTAGGAGAGAACCTAAGCATCATCATTATAGGTATGAGGATCTCCTCATTCCTACATGATGCCCTAATAGTAGTCACCTTCACTATTCTCCTAAGTATCTCATCATTCCTTCATGATGCCCTAAAAGTTATTGTAAGGTCAACTCCTCACTCATAGGACCTGACCACCAAGGTACCTCTATCAGGAGAACACCAATGGGTTATCCACATGATTAAGTGGATTATTTGGTTAGCCAACATCGATTCCAATCCTAAACCAGATATAATCAACCTTCCAAGGGGCCTAGTAGGGAGGTCTACACTCCTCTACATCATGGTATTCACCACCTAGAACTCCCATCAAACAAGTGTTAGCAACCTAGAGTAGGCCTATGTGAAGTTCACATGCACCATCAGATAATATTACCATGAGTGAGCTTCTACTATAGTCCTCTAAACATTGGGAAACTTTCATGAGGATATTGGATTCCATTGAGGTACAACCTCATGACTCTGATGCTTTCACCAACTTTGTGGGATACATACAAATGCATAAGAATCCTGTTATATCCTTTCAAAATCATGAGGTCAAACCCATTCCTACCAATTCACCAGATCTTGCTTTGCACATCATCGCAAGTATCAATAGGCTCCCCTATAAGAGGGTATTGATCGACATAGGTTCCTCAATAAAAATTATTACCACAACTTCACTAAAACATCTCAACCTTCCATCCTCACACATTATACCATCCAAGTCCACCTTGCAAGCATTCAATGATGCTTTATCCTCTACTGTGGGAACAATAATCCTACTTGTTGAAGTTGGATAAAATATTGTTCCTACATTGTTCTACCTTTTAGAGGGTTCAAGATAGTACAATAAACTGCTTGGAAGGCCATGGATAAGAGACATGGAATGTATTCCATCTATAGTGCATCAATGTAGTAAATACATTCATGAAGGTAAATTCCATGTGGTTGATGCTGACCCAGACCCATTCAAGTATTATAAATAGGTGGATCATCCACAAGAGCCTACTATGTCATCCATGCACTTGGACACTAAACCCAATGACCTTATCCAAAGTCTAGATTCAATCCCATGGTTAGTCATGAAGCTACCTTCACCACTGCTAGTACCATCCTTTATTTCTTCAAGTGAGGAAGAGTCAGAAGAGCTAGCTACAGAGGCTCCCATAGCTATCATCAATACATCTAAAAATAACCTTCCCACTCCTACTAACAAGGGGGAAGCCATAGTTGATACAATTGAATCAAGTTATATCATGCTTGAGGACACAATTCAATTGACTTGCCCAGAACTCAATGAGTGCATAGTAGCCAATTTTACATTCATGCCTACCATCAAGTCGATCAAGGATATAGATCATGCTCCTACCAAGTCACCATCCATTGATAGTATTTATGATGCACCCCCCAAACATAGGGCCCAAGCAGATCACCTTGGACAAGATGATGAGGCAGTCACAACTTGTCCAAATACAAATGCATCTTCTCATGAGTTTGTGGGAATGATCAATGTGGTGACAGGGAACTAGAGTCCTTTGAATCTACCTATGCAACTTGTGACCCCATCCAACATTCCATCCATACCACAAGAGATACCATTGATGGATTTGGCCACACCTACTCCATATTGCTCAACATCTCTACAAAATTAAGAACATGTGTACCCCTACACCAAAGTGGGGGTAATCCAACTGCCATAGTTGAACACTCTGAGTTGGAACATGAGCATGAGCTAAATCAAGAATAAGAACATGTGGATATAATCACTAGCTCCAATAATCATGAATCATCCACATATGCTCAAACATTAGAGACTTTTGATCCACCCTTGCTCAATTGTCTCTTGGCTCCCACACCCAATTCACCTCTACCACCTATTAGTTGCCATATAGCTCTCTCAATAGCTATCCATGAAGAGGAATAAAGAGCCCTAATAAACTAAAACTAAAAAACTATAATAATAGAATCAAATAAGATCATAGATTCACACATTGCACAATATTTATCCTGGAAACCCTCAATCAGGGAAAAAACAGCACAATATTATCTTATTATTGCATTAACTTGATCGTCTCCAATACAATAATATTCTCCTTTTGTCTTCTTTAAACCCTAATGAAAGTGTGATATATATAACAAAGGCACATGCATGGATTTTACAATATCATGGGTAAAAAAGCAAGGGTTCAAATATAGTAACCCTAAAAGTCCATATGCGTCTAAAAACTAGATTTACAATATTATTAACTTCAAAATTTCCTCAAAAAATAGCATAATTTGTAGTTCCACACAAGTATCTGAAGATCATCTTTACAACAGTCCAATGTTCCTTTCTTGGACTTGACATATATCTATTAACTACTCCCACTACATGTGTAATATTAGGTCTATGATGGGGAGCCAAAAATATCTCACCCAAATTCTTAAATCTCATTCATTACACTTGGAAAAATTTACAAAAATGGCAGCAATCTGCCAAATAAACTCCTTTATCCCAAAAAATAGTTTATTTTTTTTTATTACATTACAGCATTTCCAACCCTGGAAGAAAAATAGCTCAAACAGGTCCATAATGACCCTCTCCTTTTGCCTTCACATCTGCAACTCTGTCTTAGTAGTTTTTTGACCCCTTGTGCATGCCTTCGCTTCCCATTTTAAAATCTCTAGCGTGACTCTTCGTTTCCCTTTTTTGACCCTTCGTTTCATTTCTCATGCCTCTTCATTGTCTTGGCTTTTGAAATGTCTTTCTTTCCGACTCTTGATCTTCGTCTGCTTTCATTGCACCTTGGTGCCACATGCTTGTCTAGTGCTACCACTGTAGAATTTGTCCACCTGTCAACCAATGATGACGCTCGGTATACCCATTGCTCGATAATTTCCTCTGTAACGGCCCCTGTAACTGCCTGCCCTTTTTCTTTTCTTTGGTCATGAAAATGCGACATGTTGCGATATTGCGACATTTTTGCATCTCTGCCTTCCTACCCCTTTTCGAGTCATGAAAATGCGACATGTCACGATATCGTGACACTTTTGCTTTTTGGCCTTCCTACCCTTTGAGTCATGAAATTGTGACATGTCGTGATATCGCGACACTTTTTCTCCCTTGCACATTCTCTTGTCCTTTGGTCGCGATAATGCGACATGTCACGATATCGCGACACTTTTTCTCCCTTGCGCCTTCTCTCATCCTTTGGTCGCAAAAATGCGACATGTCACGATATCGTGACACTTTTTCTCTCCTGCGCCTTCTCTCGTATTTTGGTCACGATAATGCGACATGTCACGATATCACGACACTTTTTCTCCTTTGCACCTTCTCTCGTCATTTGGTCACGAAAATGCGACATGTCATGATATCACGACACTTTTATCTCTTGCGCCTCCTCTCGTCTTCTGGTCATGAAAATGTGACATGTCGTGATATCGTGACACTTTTCTCTCTTGTTCCTTCTCTCGTCTTCTGGTCACGAAAATGCGACATGTCACGATATCGTGACATTTTTCTCTCTTGTGCCTTCTCTCGTTGTCTGGTCGCAAAAATGTGACATGTCATGATATCGCGACATTTTTCTCTCTTGTGCCTTCTCTCATTTTTTGGTCATGAAAATGCGACTTGTCGCGATATCGCGACACTTCTTCTTCTTTGCCAACATGTGATATCGCGACACTTTTTCTTCTTTGTGGTATTTTGCCTTTCATCGGATGCTCCTGCATCAGACAACCGAGGTGGATTGAGAAGTGACCTTCACTTCTGTACTGTTATGTCACCTTATTTTTTAATTGGGGCTATACAAGCTCTCCAAGCTTCAAGAAAATTTGGGTCTGTAGGGTAAAAACCCTTAAGTTCTTCAAACTCCACAAATTCCACTCTCATTGTCGTCAACAAACTCTTTTCATCCATCTCCTTCAATGTCTTCAACTTGTGGCACACTCCACCTTTCATCAGAGAGTAAGTATTCACGTGCCCATCATACACCGCACGTCTGTCAAATTGCCATGGCCTCCCCAACAACACATGGCAAGCATCCATAGGCAAAACATCACACAGGACCTCATCCTGGTATCTCCCAATATTGAACTTGACTAAGGACTATTCACTGACCAATGCCCTATGGTCCTTTTGCAACCACGCAATCCGGTATGGATGCGGGTGTCTCCTCCTCTCTAGCTGTAACTTAGTAACCATTTATTCAGAGACCAAGTTATCAGTACTACCATTATCTATAATAACATTACAAACCTTACCTAAACATTTGCACCTTGTGTGGAACAGGCTCCTCCTCTGGTCTGGTCCTTTCTCCTCATTCAACAAGGTTCTCCTTGTGACCATAACTTCTCCTCTCTCTACCTCCTCAGAATGTTTTGATTCAGCACCTTCATCTACTACAGCAGCTCTGGCATGACCCTTAGGTCTCCTATTCGTCCTCTCTTGGTGTTGGGGACACTCATATGCCCTATGTCTCTCTTCCCCATAATGGAAACAGGTTCCACGAAATCCTCCTCTTCCATATCTACCTCTTCCTCTTTGGTAACCATTGTTCTGATTACGATATTTGTAATCATTATCTCCCTTCTGATCCTGACTGTTGCTAGCTTCTTCTTTCTTCTCATCTCGTCCTCCATCTATTCTTCCACCAATTCTTTCTCCATGAAATCTTCCTTTCTACCTACACTCAAACCTTCTATTCAGCTTCTCTTCAACTTTTAGAGATCTAGTAAATCCTCAATGGTACTCATCCTAACCAGACTCAACTCTTCTTGAATACTGGTTCTCAATCCATTGATGTAACGAGCTACCCTCTCCTTGTTAGCCTCAGAATGGCCAGTTCTGATTGAGATCTAGTAAAACTCCTATGTATATTCTTTGACAGATTTGTTTGACTGTCTCAAACTCTACATTTTCCTCAACAAATCCAATTCATAATCTATAGGAATAAAATGTCTCTTCAACTTCTCTACCATTCGATCCCATCTGGTTATATTTTCCTTTCTACTTCTATTTCTTTCTAGTTGCACTTCTTTCCACCATATGCTAGCATGGCCTTTCAACTTCATTTTTGCCAATTTGATCCGATCTGGATCTACGACCTCCTCATACTCAAAATATTCCTCCAAATCATTGATCTAATCAATCAACTCCTCTGGATTGAGATTCCTAGAATACATGGAGACATCAAACTTTGGCTTCTTCCCGATCCGAGATATGGCCTTAACTAATCTAGCTTCTATAGGATCCATTGCTTCTTCTTCTTTTGATGGATTATCAACCTCCCAAGCTTCATCTTCACTACGGTCTTCTCTCCTTGGCTCAACCCCTCTTCGCAATTCCTCTTGCAGGGCTTGCACTTGCCTCTGCAAAGCTCTAAAATATTCTTCAGGTACCAGATTTATCCCACCACCATGGTTTCTTCATGGAGGGATTCTTCCTCACTCTCTACTCACAACCCTTAACCACAAATCCTGGTGTAAATTGCCTCATGTTTAGCGATCTGTTTACACACTTAGGAACCCTACGCTCTTCCACAGATCTTGGTGCAAACTGCCTCACTTACGGTGATCTGCTCACACACTTAGGAACCCCCACTCTTCCATAGATCTTGGTGCAAACTGCCTCACTTTCGGTGATCTGCTCACACACTCAGGAACTCCCGCTCTTCCATAGATCCTGGTGCAAACTGCCTCACTTTTGGTGATCTGCTCACACACTCAGGAACTCTCGCTCTGATACCACTTGATGGGGAGCCAAAAATCGCTCACCCAAATTCTCAAATCTCATTCATTACACTTGGAAAAATTTACAAAAATGGCAGCAGTATACCAAATAAACTCCTTTATCCTAAAAGATAGTTTATTTATTTTTTATTACATTACAGCATTTCCAACCCTGGAAGAAAAATAGCTCAAACAGGTCCAGAATGGCCCTCTCCTTTTGCCTTCACGTCTGCAACTCTGTCTCAGCAGTTTTTCGACCCCTTGTGCATGCCTTCGCTTCCCCTTTTAAAATCTCTAGCATGACTCTTTGTTTCCATTTTTTGACCCTTCATTTCATTTCTTGTGCCTCTTCGTTGTCTTGGCTTTCGAAACTTCTTTCTTTCCGACTCTTGATCTTCGTCTGCTTTCATTGCACCTTGGTGCCACGTGCTTGTCCAGTGTTTCCACTGTAGACTCTGTCCTCCTGTCAACCAATGATGATGCGGTATACCCATCGCTCGATAATTTCCTCTATAACGGCCCCTGTAACCGCCTGCCCTTTTTCTTTTCTTTGGTCACAAAAATGCGACATGTCACGATATCACGACATTTTTGCTTCTCTACCTTCCTGCCCCTTTTCAAGTCGCAAAAATGTGACATGTCGTGATATCGTGACACTTTTGCTTTTTGGCCTTCCTGCCCTTTGCGAGTCACAAAAATGTGACATGTCACGATATCGCAACACTTTTTCTCTCCTGCGCCTCCTCTCGTCTTTTGGTCGTGATAATGCGACATGTCGCGATATCACGACACTTTTTCTCCCTTGCGCCTTCTCTCGTCCTTTGGTCACGAAAATGCGACATGTCACGATATCGTGACACTTTTTCTCTCCTATGCCTTCCCTCGCATTTTGGTCATGAAAATGCGACATGTCGCGATATTGCGACACTTTTTCTCTCCTGCGCCTTCTCTCGTCTTTCGGTCACGATAATGCGACACGCGATATCGCGACACTTTTTCTCCTTTGTGCCTTCTTTCATCCTTTGGTCGTGAAAATGTGACATGTCACAATATCGTGACACTTTTCTCTCTTGCGCCTCCTCCCATATTTTGGTCATGAAAATGCGACATGTCGCGATATCGTGAAACTTTTCTCTCTTGCACCTCCTCTCATCTTCTGGTCGTGAAAATGTGACATGTTGCGATATCATGACATTTTTCTCTCTTGTGTCTTCTCTCGCTGTCTGGTCACAAAAATGCGACATGTCACGATATCGTGACATTTTTCTCTCTTGTGCCTTCTCTCGTTTTCTAGTCACAAAAATACGACATGTCGCGATATCATGACACTTTTTCTTCTTTGCCGACATGTCGTGATATCGTGACACTTTTTCTTCTTTGCAGTATTTTGCCTTTGGTTGGATGCTCCTGCATCAGTCTAGTACAGACCATTGTATACATCAAACTACCCACAACACTAGCATAAGGAACATGATGTATTTCTTCAATTTTCTCATCTATTTTGGGATACTATTTAGCAGATAACTTTTGACCAACCAGATATAGAGTACATATTGGTTTACAATAATGTATTCTAAACTTTTGTAATATCAAATAAACATATTTAATTTGATTTAACCATATTTTTCTATTTGCATGATCCCTTATTATTTCCATACCCAAAATAAATTTTGCAGCACCCAAATCCTTCATGTCAAATTTAGAAGATAACTGAGATTTGAGTAACTTTATTATCTCCTGATTGTTACCAATTAACAACATGTCATCCACATACAATACAATGATAACAAAATTTTCACCTTCATTTTTGAAATATACACATGGATTTACTTTTCTTTTTCCAAACCCAAGTGTCAAGAAAAACCTATCAAATTTTTGGTTCCACATCCTTGGAGACTGCTTGAACCCATAAAGAGACTTCTTACCTTAAAGCATTTTGGTTGTTATATATATATATATATATATATATATATATATATATATATCTATATATATATATATATATATATCTATATATATCTATATATATCTTCATCAAGTTCACCATGTATAAAAATTATCTTTACATCCATTTGTTCTATTTAAAAATCAAAAGCAGCATAAATAGCCAACAAAAATCTGATTGAAGTTAGTTTAGCCACAAGAGAAAAAATCTCACCAAAGTCAATTCCCTCAACCTGAGAAAATAATTTTGCTACCAAGCGAATCTTGTACTTCTCCAACTTTCCTTCTACATTGTACTTCTTGAATAACCACTTACAACCAAAAGGTTTTCTGCCAGGAGGTAGTTTCCCCAAGTCCCATGTTTTATTTTTATCCAAGGACTCCATTTCTTCTTCCATAGCCCTTTTCCAAGACTTATTCTCACTTGAATGAAGTGCCTCCTTTAAAGTCTTGGGTTCTTCATCAGTAATTGATAAATTAAATGCAAAATAAAAATTTGAAGGACTATACTTGTTTGGAAGTCTTCTCTCTCGATCTGATCTCCTCAAAATTGGAGTTCTAGGTTCTGCATATTCAGCTTCCTCCTCACCTTCTTCCTCTAAATATTCCTCTTTAAACTCTCTCTGTAATTCAGGTTCTACCACAGGTTCTTCCTCCTGTTCTAATTTTACCTACACTATTTTTGGTTCTTTTCTTGGTTGCATTTCCTATTTTAAAACCCCTTTTGTTTCTCTAAATATCACATTACGATTGTAAACAACCTTCTGTGTTTCTGGGTTCCACAACTTATATCCTTTAACACTAGTACTATAACCCACAAATATGCATTTTTTAGATTTATAGTCTAGCTTAGTCCTTTTCTCTTTTGGGACATACATATAAGCATCACAACCAAAAACCCTTATATGTCTGAGAGAGGGTTTCTTACCAGTCCATACTTCCTATGGAGTCTTGTCCACCAAAGCTGAGGTAGGAGATCTATTGATGAGATAACAAGCTATTAACACAACTTCTGCCCAGAACTTCTTTTCTAACCCTACACCACTTAGCATGCTTCTAGCCTTATCCATCAATGTCATGTTCATCCGTTCTGCAACCCCATTTTGTTGTGGAGTATACGAAGTTGTTTTCTACCTTTCTATTCCATAGTCCTTGCAAAACTACTCAAATTCATTAGAGCAATACTCACCACCATTATCACTTCTCAAAACCTTTATCTTTTTCTCTATCTAATTTTCTACAAGAGCCTTAAACTCTTTAAATTTATTAAAAACCTCATATTTGTTTCATAGAAAATATACCCATGTCTTTCTTGAGAAGTCATCTATAAATGTAACAAAATAGATAGATTTACCTAATGATGGTACTTTTGCAGGTCCAAACACATCACTGTGAACTAGATGTAGAATTCCTTCAGACCTTGTAGCACTACTTGGAAACTTGACTCTAGTTTGTTTCCCAAAAACATAGTGCTCACAAAAATCAAAATTTAATGGGCAATCAGAAATTCCTTCAGCCATACCTTTCATTTTCAATGTTTGAAGTCCTTTCTCACCAATATGCCCCATGCATTGATGCCACAACATTGTCTTCATTGTAGGAATACTCAGAGCCATTTCTATTATATTATTTTCTTGTACAATTGAAGAGTTATTGCAATTAATACTTATAGTGCTAGCCTCAAGTCTAAACAAAGTTCTTGTGCGAACTCCCCTTGCCAACACCAAGGATCCATGAACCATCTTGCAACTATCCTTATTGAATACCACATTCACACCTGCATCATTCATCTTACTCACAGATATCATATTCCTTGCCAAACCTAGAATATGCAACACACCAAGAAGGGTTTTAATTCTTCCATATTTTAGCCTCAACTTGACTCTTCCTCGACCTATTATTTTATATGTCGAATTGTCTCCCAAGAAGACTTTACCTCCATCTATATTTTCATATTCATAGAACCCCTCCCTATGAGGAGTCATATGAAAAGAAGCACCTGAGTCAATCAACCATGAGTCATGGCATTCACTTGAGCATGTTGCAGCTAAGAATAAGTCCCCTGAATCTTCATTTATGGTCTTCATTTTTGTATAAGTTCCTTCATCATATGATCAATTATTATCAGCCTTTTTAGATCTGCAATCTCTTTTATAATGCCCTGCTTTACCACAATTCCAACATTTCCTCTTTTCTGGGGCAACAAATTTACCCCTAGATTTTGATTTCTTTTCTCCTGATTTCTTTTTTCTTCTTTCTTGAGAATGACCTCTCACAATCAAGGCTTCCTTTTGATGATAATCCTTAGAATATTTTCATCTCATCTCCTCAGATAGCAAAGTTCCTACTATATCCTCTACTTTCAATGTAGATGTAGTATTGGTGATAGCCATAACAAGGTTATCCCATGAATCAGGTAATGAACAAAGTAAAGTAATACATTTTTCTTCTTCATCCATTTTTACTTCTACAGAGGTTAATTGACTTACCATAGTGTTAAAAGCATTTAGATGTTTAGCCACAGAGTCACCATCATTCATCCAAAGTGAATACAACTTCTTTCGAAGAAAGAGTTTATTTACCAATGACTTTGTCTGATACAATATTCCCAGCTTCTCCCATAACAACTTTGTCATGGTCTCTGTAGATACATTCAACAATACTGAATCAGATAAGCACAATATGATAGAGCTCCTTGCCTTCCTATCAATTTTCAGCCAATCCTCATCTATCATCGATGTTGGTTTTGTTCTCGAGACCACAATCCACTGATCTCTATCAACCAACAGATCCTCCATATTGAGTTTCCACAACTCAAAATTTTATCCATTAAATTTTTCAATCTCTATTCATGTGCTTCCCATATTTCTCCTTTGCTTGGATCCTTTCGCGTATGGCTCCCACTCAAGAATTAATTTATCACAGGGTTGAAACCCTTACTCCTCGAACAAAGCTAAAACCTAGCTCTGATACCAAATGAAGAGAAATAAAGAGCCCCGATAAACTAAAATAGAAAAGTAGTAATAACAAAATCAAAATAAGAAGATCATAGATTCACACATTACACAATATTTATCCTAGAAACCCTCAATCAGGCAAAAACCAGCACAATATTATCTTATTATTGCATTAACTTGATCGTCTCCAATACAATAATATTCTCCTTCTATCTCCTTCAAACCCTAATGCAAGTGTGATATATATAACAAAGGCACATGCACAAATTTTACAATATCATGGGTGAAAAATACATGGGTTCAAATATAGTAACCCTAAAAACCCATATGGGTCTAAAAATAACTTTAAATCCTAAAAATTTGGCCAAGGGCTGCCACCCCTAGATCCCTGCTTTTTGGAGGGCTACCACCCTCGAACCCCCGTTCAGCACCCGACCTAGCCCCGAACCCCGACGAGTATATCGTACACAGTGTCCAATACATTTTAGTGTTAACCCCACTAGAATAACATGGAAAATATTCAATATATTTCCAATAATCTAGTCATTTCCTCCACTATTTTCACAACATATCTTGGATAGGCTAGCCAATATGGAATTACAAGTGAGTCACCAACATAATGATTTTCAATAGATTGTGAATCGACTCACAAGAATTGAGTTATAGTTGAGTCATCGAAAACCTCAACCCCCTGATTATCAAGACCAATCCACTACTGAGCAGTCCAATGTTAAGTCTCAAAAAAATCAAGGTCCAAACTAGTAACATCACCCTAAGTGATAATTTACACCCATTTTTGAGTCAATGGACTCTTTATTTGAGCACCTCTGTGTAGTTAAGGCAATTAATCTACCTAAGAGTCGACCTGTTAATCCAAACACACCAAATCCCAAAGGATATAACAAAGACCTATACTGCAAGTAACATAGGCTAAATGGGCATGACATGTAGATGTGCTTCAAGTTCAAACACCTGGTACAAGATATGATCGATAGGAATGACCTTCAAGTCGATAATCCTATTGTGATCAACAATCAACAAATTGGTATAGTTCAACATATTTTACCTACATATGGGAGTCAAGAAGAGCAACCTAAATAGGTGACTAAGATTAATACAACCCAACACCTCATAAAGCGATTCAACCATGTTCACATTATTTAAAGCATCAACATCATACCTGGACTTCATTATTTGAGCCCATGTCAACCATATTTCACAACCTGTAATAAACAAAGACTATCATCTTACCAGACATACCCATGTTCAACCATATTGATAAGGAAGCTTTATCCATAGATGGGGCACTCATTTTATCCCCATAGACATTGGCACTACCCAAAATTCCTTGCCACAATAGGGGGGTCAATTTCCACCACTCCTCCTAGCCAAGCCAATAACATTACATAAATCATAGTACAGATTGGGGGTATCCAAGGTGTCACACCTTCCCCACTATTTACATCATAAGAAATGAAGCAAATTGAGGATCCTCAAGGTATCACACCTTCCTCACTTCATTTGATCACCATAAATTTTGGGGGTACACAAGGTACTGCAATTTCCCCCTAAAATCATAAAATGATCAAAGTTACAAAAATCTCCAAGGATATATCCAAACCGCTTGGTCAACCCAAAATGCTCCTAGGTAGTCTACAACTATCTAGGTTAACCCAAAAAGCTCCAAGGGTATATCCAAACTGCTTGGTCAATCCAAAATGCTCCTAGGCAGTCTATGACTGTCTAGGTCAATCCAAAAAGCTCCAAGGGTATATCCAAAATGCTTGCCAAAATGCTCCTAGGTATTCTACAACTATCTAGGTCAGCCCAAAAAGCTCCAAGGGTATATCCAAACCGCTTGGTCAACCCAAAATGCTCCTAGGTGGTCTATGACTATCTAGGTCAATACAAAAAGCTCCAAGGGTATATCCAAACTGCTTGATCAACCCAAAATGCTCCTAGGTGATCTGCGACTATCTAGGTCAACCCTAAATGCTCCAAGGATATCTCCAAACTACTTGGTCAACCCAAAATGCTCCTAGGTGGTCTACAACTATCGAGGTCAACCCCAAAAGCTCCAAGGGTATATCCAAACCACTTGGTCAACCCCAAAAGCTCCAAGGGTATATCCAAATCGCTTGGTCAACCCAAAATAATCCTAGGTGGTCTATGACTATTTAGTTCAACCCAAAATACCCCAAGGGTATCTATACACTACTTTGTCAATCCAAAATACTCCTAGGTAGTCTATGACCATCTAGGTCACCCTAAAACACTCCTAGGTGGTCTATGACCGTCTAGGTCACCCTAAAATTCTCCTAGGTGGTATATGATCATCTAGGTCACTCTAAAATAATCCTAGGTGGTCTATGATCGTCTAGGTCACCCTAAAATGCTCTTAGATGGTCTATGACCATCTAGGTCACCCTAAAATGCTCTTAGGTGGTCTATGACCTTCTAGGTCACCCTAAAATACTCCTAGGTGGTCTATGACTATCTAGGTCACCCTAAAATGCTCCTAGGAGGTCTATGATCATCTAGGTCACCCTAAAACATTCCTAGGCAGTCTATGACCATCTAGGTCATCCCAAAATGCTCCAAATATGTCTATAAGCCCTTTGGTCACCCAAAAAACCCTAATGGCATTTACTAAGCCTGTAGGACAAAATTTCTCGCACTCCTTTCCTCAAGGCAGATGGATCCATGCCTTATATGGGAACGGGAGAATGGATAGTCTACACCTCGAAGAGAAGTACTTAGTTTTACTTTCTATATGGTGATTTTTTGATGAATGGATTTTTGGTTCACCAGGAAACATTTTGTGGTAGTTTTTGTGCCTAGGCTTAGGAATTGGTTTATATGTGTTCTTTTTAATCCAATATCATACAAGCCTAAGTTTGGCCAAAATGCAACTATTCTATCCTATATGCTATTTTGGTTCAAATGCAGACAAAAAATAGAATTCAAAAAGACAAATGCAGTGCTAGAAAGATATTTCAAGCCTTACCTGTATCCGAAAGTCTATTGAAGATTCTGATTTTGAGTGCAGTCCAGTTTCGTATAGTGTAGGGCAATATCGTATACGATTTTGACAAGATCATACTATGATCAGCAAGATCATAATCCGATCATAGAAAAAATGATCCGATTTTGATAGAAGACAGAGAATGCATGGATAGATGATAAAACAAAGATCTATGCTATAAATTATATTTGCAAATATGATCTCTAATCTACTGATCACTGCTGAATAATGATAGAAATAGAACTTAATTAAATGAATGCTTTTAACTATCTAAAATGTGCAATTAGATGAATTTTAGGTGAACTCCAATAATGCAGATGATTAAAACTAATTTGACCTATGATAAAATGATAAATGAAATGCTAATTAAGCAAAGGAACATCATAAAATGCAAACCAGAGCTTGGGGTTACCCCCAAGAGAATTACAATTGATATCATACCATTCTGAGCAAGATTGTATCTAAAATTACAAGTTCATATTATGATCATATAATTGTATCCTACAATCTGCAACAAAATATCCTGATCTGTAACAACATCCTCCAATCCTACAAACAAATGATGAAATACCAAGCACTAGGATACAAAATCAAAAATCAAATTTCTATGTGCAAAGAGCCAGCCAGCGAGGGGAATTATAAAGGGAATGGTCTAATTAAATAGTCAAGGGAGAGTTTCCTGAATAGGGAGGAGGTTGTATTGTTACAAATTCTTCTAAGCTGGGCGAAACCGAATGGATCCGATCTCACAAACCCCGTGCAGTTACACAGAAGGAGACAAAAAACCGTTTGAACAACTTCTATTTTTGAATTTTCTATTTGTGAACAAGATCATATTATGATTGGTGATATCATATGTCGATCATAGATATCGTATGCCAAAATCGTATTATGATTTTGCTGATCGTAGTACAATCTAGTCAGGACATGTACTTAGTTTTTTTGATAGTTTGAGGGGTCAAATGGTGTTAAAATTGGACATATAGTATACTGTTGGAAAGCTCTTTTTGAGCCCTATCCAATGGTATAAAATTTTAGAATAATTGAGATGATTTTATAGGGTAAAAATTATATTGAAAATGAAATTATTTTTCTAGAAGGAAAACTAAGGAAAATGGGTCAATTTTTCATGTCTACATTTTACCCCCTCTTTGGCATATTTATGAAAAATAAATGCATCAAATAAAAGTGTAGACAATTGAGTAGAAGTGATTATGATTGACATGGGCAAAAAGGAATAGATGGTTTAGAATGAATAGTTCATGGAAAATTGATGTTTTAGAAGAATAATTACTAATTTACTTGACTATGATGCCCCCTCGAGTTTTTACACCAAATTCTATGTTTGGTGGAAAACTCGAAATTTTTGAAACATATATATTGATCTTCTTTGTTTTATGTGACTTTGTATGATTTATTGGATGATTTGTTATATTTGATTATGATAGTTGTGTTAAATAATTTCTTGTAATCATGCTTTGATTTTTGAACATTTTGATCATGCTTAACATAAAAAGAAAATGATTTTGTAAAGTGTGTTTTGAGAAAGATGTTTTTTTGTAATGATAGATTTAAGGAATTAGCAATGAAACTCGAAGGATGTTATACTGTTATATGACCTTTGGTGGAGATCGATGCTTGCTAGGTCATGAAGTGGATCCTGTTATGAGGAAGTTTTGTATTGCTAATACCAAAATATTGTGTGCTTAAAAATAATCTTAAGGTTTTTAAGATGAGAAAGAAATGTTTGATGTTGTTTTGGGACAATATGTTTGATAGATGTTGTGAAAATGTATGAATTTAAGCATGAAAATTTTGAAAGATGATTTGCGCTAAGCATATAATTCCTAAGTGTGAAATTATATGAAATAATTACTTAGGAATTATACCATCATCGCGAAAATCAAAATGAAGTGCATGATTATATATTATTTTGAAAATACAATTTATATTTTGAAAACAAATCATTGTGCCACATGTTGGAAAATTTTGAAGACAATGTTGAGAAAGGTGCAGAAACAGTATTGTCATTGTTGTCAACACAGACAGATAAATCAGTTGATGCAATGGACAGGAGTTCAGAGGTTAGTCAGAGAATGTACAGTAAATTTCCAAGAAGACAGAAGTGGCCCAGATTCAAAGAATCAAAGAAAAATACAAGTAAGAAAACTGTCATGATATCGCGACATATTGGAGGAGAGAGAAAAAGTTGGAAAAGCTATCGTGATTTTGTGACATATCGAAGGAGAGAGAAAAAGTTGGAAAAGCTGTCATGATTTTGCGACATATCGAAGGAGAGAGAAAAAGTTGGAAAAGTTGTCACGATTTTGCGACATATTAGAGGAGAGAGAAAAAGCTAGAAAAGCTATCGCGATTTCGCGACATATCAGAGGAGAGAGAAAAAGCTGGAAAAGCTATCGTGATTTCGTGACATATCGAAGGAGAGAGAAAATGTTGGTAAAACTGTCATGATTTCGTGACATGTTGGACGAAAGAGAAAGCGCAAGGAAAACTGTCACGATTTCGTGACATGTTCGGAAAGAAGGCACAAGCAAAGAAAATTGTCACGATTTCGTGACATGTTGGCAGAGAAGAAAGCAAGTGGAAAAACTGTCGTGATTTCATGACATGTTCGAAGAAGAAGCGCATGCAAGAAAAACTATCATGATTTCATGACATGTTTGGAGAGAAGGCGCAAGCAAAGAAAACTGTCACGATTTCGTGACAATCTACAAGAGAGGTAGTACGGATGAAAATGTGTCATGATTTCGTGACATGTTTGAGAGAAAGAGCTGGCAAGGAAAAGTGTCACGATTTCGTGACAATTTGCAAGAGGAAGCGCTAAGGAGAAAAAGTGTCACGATTTTGCGACATGTCGGGTTTTCGTGACCCGAAGGGAAGAAAAGTGCCAAGGAGAAAAAGTGTCACGATTTCATGACATGTCAGGTTTTCATGACCCAAAGAGGAGAGAGAGTGTACGGAGGCAAATGTGTCACGATTTTGTGACATGTTTTGTTTTCATGGGCGAAAGACAGAGAAAGGCACAAGGCAGCAAATGTGTCACGATTTCACGACATGTGTTTTCATGGGCGAAAGATAGAGAAGAGCACAAGGCAGCGAATGTGTCACGATTTCGTGACATGTCTTGTTTTCGCTGGTGCAAGCCAAGAAGAGTGTACGGATGCAAAAGATGTCATGATTTCGTGACATGTCATGTTTTCGCTAGTGCTTGCAGAGAAGAGTGTACGGAAGCGAAAGATGTCATGATTTCGTGACATGTCATGTTTTCGCTAGTGCAAGCAGAGAAGAGTGCAAGGAAGCGAAAGTGTCATGATTTCATGACATGTTCTATTTTTGTGGGAAAGAGACAGAGAAGAGCTCAAGGCAGCGAAAGTGTCACGATTTTGTGACATGTTCTATTTTCGCAGGTGCAAGCTGAGAAAAGGACAAGGAGGCAGAAACTGTCATGATTTTGTGACATGTTGTATTTTCATGGGTACAAGCCGAGAAGAAGACAAAGAGGCAGAAGTGTCATGATTTCATGACAGGTCATTTTGGTGCAAGCTAAAAATAGAACCCAGCCGTATTAAGATATGTAACCGTTAACTAAAGTTACACAGCAGTTACAAGGGACGTTACAAAAGAAAATCATGCAGCTAATTTAAGAACAGTCAAAGAAGGAGAAATCTAACAGTCGTATAAATAGAATCGAATATGCATGCATGCACAGAAAAGAATACGAATAGTCATGACCGAGAAGACGAACAGTCATGGTAGGGGTATATGTGTAAATTCATAACATGCATCGTGGTTGATGAAAAGCCTACCCTATATTTATACAAAAGCAGTTACAGTTAGAAGGCGTTACAACTGGCAAGTGGCGCATGAGAAATAAAAGGAGTTACAACTGGAGTTACAGTTAGACAATTTGATTATAAAAGGGCAGTTGCATGGAGAATAAAGTTGTCACTGAATGTGTGAAAGTGCTGTCAAAAGAGGGTTAGAAGAGTGTTGTAAGAGAGCAACAAGCTGAGCAGTAAGTGTTTACTATGTTTTGATAAATTGTAGACCAGTCAGGGTCTTGTAAAAGTGAAGGCATTTGTATGTCATTGATATAGCTTTCAAAATTGTGATCCAAGTTGGTGCTTGGATAGGGGTTGGTGCTCCTTTTTGTTGGTGCAGATAAATTAGGGGTTGGTGCTCCTTCCAATGGGTGTTGGTAAACAGATTGTAAAATTGGTGTTTTGCAAAGATTGGATTTGGACCGTAGTCCAAGCAGTCATTCTTGAGGAGTAGCCAAATTGGTGAACCTCGTTACATTGTGTGTTGTGGTGTGCTCTCTTGTGATAATTGCTTTATCTATTTTTAAGTTCTCTTTGCTTCAGCTTTAAGAGTTGTAGATTTGAATTTAAATAGCTACACTGATTCACCCCCCCCTCTCAGTGTCATTGTGAGAATATCAATTGGTATTAGAGCAAGGTTCCTGAACAAGCTTAATCAGCTAAGGTGATCTTGGAAGAAACACAATGGCAGGTGGTGAAGGATTCTCATCAAACAAAGCTCCTTTGTTCGACAAAACTAATTAATCATTCTGGAGACTCAAGATGCAGACATATCTATGTGTGTTGGGATACGACATTTGGGAGTCAGTAGAAAGTGGATACACAATACTCACTACTCCTCCAATAGATATTGTCGAGAAGAAAAAGTTTGAGAATAACTCCAAAGAAAAGAATGCCATAATGTGTGGGCTAGTAGACAATGAACTGATAAGGATCATGAGCTGTAAAATGGCAAAAGACATGTGGGACAAACTAAAGAGCATCCATGAAGGAGACAACAAGATCAAGGAAGCCAAGCTACAAACGCATCGAGCTCAGTTCAAAGCATTAAAAATGAATGATGATGAGAACATAGAGGCCTATATGCTGAGAGTCAATGGAATCATTAATGCAATCAGAGGACTCGTCAAAGAAATCGAAGATGCGGTCGTCGTGAAAAAGGTACTTAGAACTCTTCACAAAAGATTTAATTCTAAAGTTTTTGCAATAGAAGAAGCTAAAGATCTAAACAATTTTAGCATGGACGAGATGCATGGTTCTTTGACTGCATACGAAATGAGAATAGGACAAACTAAGCCCATAGACAAAGAAGCTACTTTTAAAGCACACAAAAATATAAAAGCTGAACAAGAATCTGAGGATGAAGAGACATCGGATGAAACAGAAGCTAACTTTGTTCGAAAACTTATAAAGGGAAAAGGAAAATATAGAGGAAAGTTATCATTTAAGTGCTTCAATTATGGAGGGGTTGGTCACTTTGTAGCTAAGTGTCCAATGAATGAGAAAACAAAAAGTGATGAAGGGTCACACAAAGAAAGAAGTGACTGGAAGAAGAAACCAAATTTTAGAAAAAGCAACTTCAAAAAGAAAAGTTTCATATCCAAGAATGTCAACTCTTTTGAAGATAGCTCAGTGAAGATTCCGAAGAAGAAACATGCGAAGCTCTGTTCATGGCATTTGAATAAGAAAAAATAGAAGAAAAATAGGAAGGTGACACAAACATTAAGGATGAGGCTGAAGTATATCTGGAAGGAGAGTTGGTTGCTGCACTTAAAGAGTTGAGTACAGAAAGGAAAAAGAATAAAAAGGTCTCAAGAAAGCTTGAGGATGCGAATGACATAATAAACAGTTTGAAAGTTTAGACAGAAGAATTTAAGAAAATGTCTAAAGAACTCAAAGTACAATTAACCATGAAAATAGATGAGTGCAACAAACTGGAAGAAGAGATTGTTGTCTTAAGAATGCGGGTAGAAGAAAAGAATCAAAAATTGAGTTGCTATCACAAACTTGAAGGAAGTTCTACGAAGCTTGAAAAGATTATAAATAGTCAGAGGACTACGGACATCAAATTTGGCTTGGGCTTTGTCGAAGGAGAATCGTCAAGTGGATCAAAGGCCATAACTATAGAACAAGTAAAGAAAGAAGATAAGATCAAGGTTGATCAAGGAAAAATGAATCAAGCAAAAGAAAGCAATAGTGCCAGGCACGAGAAGAGTGCTAACAATGAGGGATTCATAAAAGTCACACATCAAAGGAGAAGAAAATTTGTGGCTCCTACTACAAAATGGCAAAGACCAACTCCTAGGTTCAATCATTCTTTTTCTGGTTATTGTTTTAAATGCAATGCTTACGATCATAAGATTTCAGACTGCATTTATAATATAGGACAAAGAAATTTCACCAGTAGAAATGTCTTTTCACCCTTGATGGATTATGCAGTAGAATGCTATAACTATCATAACTTTGGACACATTGCAAGAAACTGTAGAAGCACATATGTAGGAAATAAAAATCAAAGAAGATCTCAACCAAACATTTTAAGGCAAAAAAAAAAATTCCCAAAAAAACATGCACAGCCTACTGACAAAGAAAAGTCTAAACAAGTGACCAAAACTATAGTCAAACCAGAGTGGAAAGAAAAGGAGCGACCCAAGGAAGAAAAGGAATCCTTGATTGTACAGACAACATTCAAAGCACAAAATAAATCTGCACCATGGATATTGGATAGTGGATGCTCCAATCACATGACAGGAGATAAACAAAAATTTGAAAAATTACATAAATATGAAGGGGGCTCTGTAAAGTTTGGAAATAATGATGGAGCCAAGATAGTTGGCAAAGGATCAGTCAAGATAAGTGATGGAAAGATCAATTCCAAAGAAGTTCTGTTTGTGATTGGTTTGAAGCACAACTTACTGAGCGTAAGTCAAATCTGTGATAGAGGTCATGAAGTCATCTTTAAGAAGCAAGGCTGTGAAGTCAGAAAAGCACATAGTGGGAAGCTGATAGCTACTGGATCGAGGACTTCTAGAAACCTGTATACTCTCTCAGAGACTTCAGAAGGAGCATGTTTGATTGGATAGGAAGATGAAAATTGGCTGTGGCACAAGAGGCTTGGTCATATTAGCTTTGACAATCTGGTAAAAATAAGTTCAAAAAGGGTAGTAAGAGATATACCCACCATTGGCAAACCATTAAATAACATCCGTGCTTCATGCCAAAAGGGGAAGCAAACTAGATCCACATTTAAATCAAAGGAATACTTCACCAAGAAACCTTTAGAGCTAATTCATACTGACTTATGTGGACCCATGAGAACACAAAGCATAAATGGTGACAAATACTTTATGCTGTGTATAGATGACTATTCTAGGATGACATGGGTACTATTTTTAAAGCTTAAATCAGATGCCTTTGAAATGTTCAAGACTTTCAAACACCAGGTTGAGAATAAAATAAGAAAAAGAATTAAATGCTTAATATCAGATAGAGGAGGAGAGTTTATCTCAGAGGAGTTTGCAGAGTACTGTCAAAAATATGGGATCATAAGACAATTTTCAGTAGCAAGGACACCTCAGCAGAATGGTATTGTAGAAAGGAAGAACAGGACTATGCAAGAAATGGCATGGACAATGTTGGATGAGAACAAAATAGCTGACAGATTTTGGAAAGAGGCAGTCCATACTACAGTTTACATCCAAAACAGGTGCATGTTAAGGACACATGAAAGCAAAACACCTTATGAGCTATGGTTCGACAGGAAGGCAACAACAAGATACTTCAAAGTGTTCGACAACAAGTGTTATATCAAACGAACTGAAGATAATCTTGGTAAGTTTGAAGATAGAGCTGACGAAGGTATTTTTCTTGGTTACTCGACAAAAAGCAAAGCCTATACATGCTACAACAAGAGGCTAAAGAAAATTGTGGAGAGTGCCGATGTTAAAGTTGATGAAGGTAGAGAACGAGAAATTACTCATCAAGAAAACTACCCTATTTATGAAGAAGTTATTGAAGGAGATGAAGAAAAGGAAACGAAAGAGAATCAAAAAATTGATCCAGATGATTTAAGTATTGACTCAGAAGTAGAAGAAAACAAGAAGTTCAAAACAGGTAGCTTGCAGAAAAATCATCCCAGAGAGCAAATTATTGGGGACCCCACAGTTGGTATTCAGACAAGAAGAGCAGTAGTATGGAACTACTCTCTATTATCCAACATTGAGCCCAAAAATGTTGCTAAAGCAAGCATAGATGAAAGTTGGATGAAGGCAATTAATGAAGAACTAGATCAGATTGAGAAAAACAAAACCTGGGAGTTAGTACCAAGGCCGACAAATAAAAATATAATCGGTACTAAATGGATTTTTCAAAATAAATTGAACGAAGATGGACAGAGTTGTAAGGAATAAAGCAAGACTGGTCTGTAAAGGCTATGCACAAGTTGAAGGTATTGATTTTGAGGAAACCTTTGCACCAGTAGCTAGACTAGAGGCAATCAGAATGTTTCTGGCTTTAGAAGTTCATAAAAATTTCAAAGTATATCAAATGGACGTGAAATCAGCATTTTTGAATGGAAAACTGGAAGAAGAGGTTTACATTGAGCAGCAAGATGGTTTCCAACTCGGTGATAATCCCAACTTTGTTTGCAAGTTGAAGAAAGCTTTGTATGGTTTGAAACAGGCACCCAGAGCATGGTATGCAAGGCTGGATAACTATCTGATTCAATAGGGGTTCAAGAAAGGTTTGGTGGACAACAATCAGTATGTCAAAATAGAGAATGGCCATCTTATTGTCCTTGTTGTTTATGTAGATGATATCATTTTTGGCAACAACAATGATAAGTCCTGTAGAGACATAGCAAATAAAATGAAGAAAGAATTTGAGATGTCTATGATTGGTGAACTTTCTTATTTCCTCGGACTGCAAGTCAATCAAAATGAAAAGGGCATTTTTATCTCTCAAGTTAAATATGTGAAAGAAATGTTGAAAAAGTTCACAATGGAGGATAGTAAACCCGTTAGCACTCCCATGACAACAAAGTTGCAAGTTGAGCAAGGATGACAAATCTCCGGATGTAGATCAAACCATGTACGAGATCTATGATTGGAAGTCTATTGTATTTGACAGCTACCAGACCAGATATCTTACAGTGTAGTATGCATGGTAGCAAGATTTCAGGCTAGTCCCAAAGAGACTCATGTGACAGCTATGAAGAGGATTTTTAGGTACCTCAAGGGTACTATGGAGTATGGGTTATGGTACCCAAAATGTAAGGACTTCACTCTTATTGCATATTTCGATGCAGATTGGGAAGGATGTATAGATGACAGAAAGAGTACCAGTGGAGGAGCATTTTATCTTGGAGATAGGCTGGTAGCATGGCACAACAAGAAACAAGAATCAGTCTCTCTATCCACAACAGAGGTAGAATACATTGCAGCAACAACGTGTTGTACACAGATATTATGGATGAGACAAACCCTGAAAGATCTTGGTATTCACTTCAAAGAGCCAATTTCAGTTAAATGTGATAACACCAGTGCCATTAACATCTCGAAGAATCCGGTTATGCATTCTCGAACCAAACATATTGCAATCCGGTATCACTTTTTGAAGGATAAAGTTGCAGAAGGTGAGGTTAAATTGGATTTTGTTCCAACTACAGAGCAAGTAGAAGATATATTCACAAAACCATTGCCCAAGGAAGTTTTTGAGTACCTTCGGAGTAAGTTGGGAGTGGTCACGTTTCCCAAAAATTGACTAGATATCGGGACCACATTCTCAGGGGGAGCATTCATGTATGTGTTTATATCTTTGCTCATATTCTTGATTTTTACTAACTGTAATAGTTTTTGCTTGAGAATGTTGTGCATAGACTCAGGGGGAGTCTGTAGCAGCCCTTTGGTATTATTGTCAAAGGGGGAGAAGAATTACAAGAAATTGCCCATGTGTTGCCAACAATTCCAAAGGGGGAGATTGTTGAGCAAGGTGCAGAAACAATATTGTCATTGTTGTCAACACAGACAAATAAATCAGTTGATGCAGTGGACAGGAGTTCAGAGGTCAATCAGAGCATGTACAATAAATTTCCAAGAAGACAGAAGTGGCCCAGATTCAAAGAATCAAAGAAAAAGACAAGTAAGAAAACTGTCGCGATATCGCGACATGTTTTCTGTCGTGATTTCGTGACATATTGGAGGAGAGAGAAAAATCTAGAAAAGTTGTCGTGATTTCGTGACATATCAGAGGAGAGAGAAAAAGCTAGAAAAGTTGTCGCGATTTCGCGACATATCGAAGGAGAGAGAAAAAGTTGGAAAAGTTGTCACGATTTCGTGACATATCGAAGGAGAGAGAAAAAGTTGGAAAAGTTGTCGCGATTTCGTGACATATCGGAGGAGAGAGAAAAAGTTGGAAAAGTTGTCGCGATTTCGCGACATATCGAAGGAGATAGAAAATTTTGGTAAAACTATCGCGATTTTGTGACATGTTGGACGAAAGAGAAAGCGCAAGGAAAACTATCACGATTTCACGACATGTTCGGAAAGAAGGCGCAAGCAAAGAAAACTGTCGCAATTTCACGACATGTTGGCAGAGAAGAAAGCAAGTGGAAAAACTATCACGATTTCGTGACATGTTCGAAGAAGAAGCGCATGCAAGAAAAACTGTCACGATTTCACGACATGTTTGGAGAGAAGGCACAGGCAAAGAAAACTGTCGTGATTTTGTGACAATCTGCAAGAGAGGCAGTACGGATGAAAATGTGTCACGATTTTGTGACATGTTTGAGAGAAAGAGCTGGCAAGGAAAAGTGTCACGATTTTGCGACAATTTGCAAGAGGAAGCGCTAAGGAGAAAAAGTGTCACGATTTCGTGACATGTCGGGTTTTCGTGACCCAAAGGGAAGAAAAGCACCAAGGAGAAAAAGTGTCACGATTTCATGACATGTCGGGTTTTCGCGACCCGAAGAGGAGAGAGAGTGTATGGAGGTGAATGTGTCACGATTTTGTGACATGTTGTGTTTTCATAGGCGAAAGACAGAGAAAGGCACAAGGCAGCGAATGTGTCACGATTTCGCGACATGTGTTTTCATGGGCAAAATATAGAGAAGAGCACAAGGCAGCGAATGTGTCGCGATTTTGTGACATGTCTTGTTTTCATTGGTGCAAGCCAAGAAGAGTGTATGGATGCGAAAGATGTCACGATTTCGTGACATGTCATGTTTTCGCTAGTGCTTGCAGAGAAGAGTGTACGAAAGCGAAAGATGTCATGATTTCGCGACATGTCATGTTTTCGCTAGTGCAAGCAGAGAAGAGTGCAAGGAAGCGAAAGTGTCACGATTTCATGACATGTTCTGTTTTCATGGGAAAGAGATAGAGAAGAGCTCAAGGCAACGAAAGTGTCACGATTTTGTGACATGTTCTATTTTCGCAGGTGCAAGCTGAGAAAAGGACAAGGAGGCAAAAACTATCACGATTTCGTGACATGTATTTTCATGGGTACAAGCCAAGAAGAAGACAAAGAGGTAGAAGTGTCACGATTTCACGACAGGTCATTTTGGTGCAAGCTAAAAATAGAACCCAGCCATATTAAGATATGTAACCGTTAACTGAAGTTACATAGCAGTTACAAGGGACGTTACAAAAGAAAATCATGCAGCTAATTTAAGAACAGTCGAAGAAGGAGAAATCTAACAGTCGTATAAATAGAATCGAATATGCATGCATGCACAAAAAAGAATACGAACAGTCATGACCGAGAAGACGAATAGTCATGGTAGGGGTATATGTGTAAATTTGTAACATGCATCGTGGTTGATGAAAAGCCTACCCTATATTTATACAAAAGCAGTTATAGTTAGAAGGCGTTACAACTGGCAAGTGGCGCATGAGAAATAAAAGGAGTTACAACTAGAGTTACAGTTAGACAATTTGATTATAAAATGGCAGTTGCATGGAGAATAAAGTTGCCATTGAATGTGTGAAAGTGTTGTCGAAAGAGGGTTAGAAGAGTGTTGTAAGAGAGCAACAAGCTGAGTAGTAAGTGTTTACTGTGTTTTGATAAATTGTAGACCAATCAGGGTCTTGTAAAAGTGAAGGCATTTGTATGTCATTGATATAGCTTTCAAAACTATGATCCAAGTTGGTGCTTGGATAGGGGTTGGTGCTCCTTTCTATTGGTGCAGATAAATCAGGGGTTGGTGCTCCTTCCAGTGGGTGCTGGTAAATAGATTGTAAAATTGGTGTTTTGCAAAGGCTAGATTTGGACCGTAGTCCAAGCAGTCATTCTTGAGGAGTAGCCAAATTGGTGAACCTCGTTACATTGTGTGTTGTGGTGTGCTCTCTTGTGATAATTTCTTTATCTATTTTTAAGTTCTCTTTGCTTCAGCTTTAAGAGTTGTAGATTTGAATTTAAATAGCTACACTGATTCACCCCCCCTCTCAGTGTCATTGTGAGAATATCAGATAATATATATATTGTATGTGCTAAAATGAAGTGAGTTGTGGGGATTAATGCAAATGGTTACAAACTTATGTTTTATAGCAAAAATCAAAGAAATATTTTAAATTATTTCAAGGATAAAGTCAAATTTATCAAGAACCCAATGTGTGATTGTGTGAGTTCATCATCCATTTTGATTCATCATAATGACACAAAATATCTCAAGGATCAAATGTGTGTGCTTTGTAATGTTCATTTACCAATTTTGAGTAAGGTAGTGATGCAAGCAAACTTGAATGAACCAATGTGTGTGCAAGTGAAGGGTTCATTAACCATGATTTTTGTGCATGAAATCGTACCAGACTACTATGTAAGTCAAGTCACCAAAAGCTAGCTAATCCACAAGCGGACATAGGTCTATACAAAAGAAGGTCGCTAATGTGACAGACATGTCGCCATGCGAAAAGGAATTACCCAAGGCCAAGTAAGTTGGGCACAAATCACCTGTTATGGGGCTTACCTCATGATTTTCGAATAACTGAGAATTCCAGGGATTCAAGCTCATTCACCCTTCTTTTCTTCACTTTCAAGGGGTAGGGATTTTGTTCATTTTGTTTTGAACAAGGGGATTTTATTGCTTTTTTTTTCTCTTTTCGTTCTCTTTTTTATTTTTTCTCTTTCTTTTTCTTTTGATTTTTGACTTTTTCTTTTCTTGATTTTTCTTTTGGGATACTTGCTCGGATTGGCTGTAGAGCAAGGGATTTTTATTCGGGTAGGGGTGAGCTTGTCCTTTTGCCAATTCTAAAAAATTCTAGACCATGCGCATGATAGGATAGCAGGGGAAAATTTTCGCTCAAGAGACTAAGACTACTATGTAGTATCATTTTTTGAATTTGCAACAAATCATTTTAATGTGTAAAAGTGTACTTGGTTCAAGAAGTAGCAAGATCATTTCCCAAAACTCAAAATATTATTTAGTGAAATAGTGATCTTCGATACAAGAGAGATTTATAATCATAGTGATAAAATCAAAATAATTAATTTGTGAAATTAAGTGTATGGTTCAAGATAATTTCTGAATTAATCCGAAATAAAGGAAAATATAGCTTCAAAATTTTGAAGTACAACAATAAATAACAATGCAGAATGATTTGAAATAATTTTGAGATTTTGATACTTTTTATGAGTGATTTTTAGTTGTTTTATTTGATTTTTATTTTTTTGATTTTTTACTTTTGATGATGGAATTGGTGGTATATACAAGATGATCTATATACACTATATGAGATGATTTGCGTATAGCATGTCTAAGGTGGCTTCAAAATCAAAAGAGGTTTTGAAGGATAATTTGGTTGTAGTGTATGTGATTGAAGTTGATTGGTTGATAGTTGAGATTGTTGTGATGAAGGATGATGATCAGATATAGATGAAGAAAGGTGATGGACAAAAAGTAATGAAGAGGAAAAGAATAGAGAACTTGATATAATAACAATAATGAAAGAGAGAATGAAGGATAAAATATGACAGACAAAAGGTGTCAATGATGATAAAGAGGAAGAGAATAAAGAACCTAATGCAACAATGATAAAGAAAGAGATAATAGAGAATACAAATTCCCTATGAATAGGAGAGATTTACAAAATTTCAAAAAGGGATATCTTATGTGGATGATTGTCCCATTGTTGTTGATTATTGAAGGAGACTTTAGGTTGAGACTTCAACACTAAATATGGGTTTTCTATATTTGTATCCTCATTTGGATTGTTCTTCAAAACTAAGAGAGGTTTTGAAGGTGGGTTGGATGAAGAATTTATTTCTTGTTTATCAAATTGAAATGATTGAGCTTGAGATTGATCACTTGTAGTTTTTGTTATATTATTAGTGGTATCATTGTGATGGGACACATTAGGATGTAATATTTGATTGGTTTCCTATTTTTGATGCTTGATTAGTTCTCTTAGGAATTCATCAATAACTAGTTCATTATCTCTTTCTTCTTGAGTAGAATGATGATGAGCATATTGTGAAGTATGATGTGATTGCATGGTAGGATTGGAAGAAGTATTTCCTTGTTGAGATGAATGTGTTGTGTTGAAAGAAGAAGGTTGAAATGGTTGTGATTGCAATAATGATAAAGAATAATTACATGTGGATTGAATAGCTTGACATGAATGTGGAGTGGGAATAATACCACTATTATGAAGAGGTTGAGGTGAATAAGTGTTTTGTAGAGAAGAATATGGTGGTGATTTTTTATTCATTATTTGAGTTTGAATTTGAGAATTTTGATTTTGAGTTTGTTGTTTAGTGATGGTTCCAATAGTACCCACAATATTATTATTATGCAAATAACTAAAATGTGGCCTAGCATTTACTACTTGTTCATTTGAAAGTACTTGTTGAGATGATGGTCGAGTAATTACTCTTCTAGGGAATGGTTCTTCATGCACCATTGAATTTGTGATGGGAGTAATTGGATCTAATTCATCTTCAAAACTATTTGAATTATTTGAGGTAATGTCAACCTCACTCTCTGTTTCACTTTCTTCATCACTTTCTAAATATGTAATTTGATAACTTCTTAGAGGTCTAATAGTAACTTGAGATTCAGTAGTTACACATGGTTTTTGCAAATCTTGATGTGGTAGAAAAATGCTAATAGTTCCCACATATCGAGTTGGATGAGGAACATTATGATGTTCTACTTGATTTACAACTTCTTTACCATGCTTTGGTAAAGGATGTTGAAAAATATCCAAATTTTGATTTGCATTTTTATTTTGAGGCTTCTGTGTATTATTCTGAGCATTTCTTGGAGGGAAATTCTCTACTTCCATTTCACCTTTATCAATTAAATCTTGTATCATGTGTTTCAATCTCTTACATGAGTTTGTAGAATGACCATCAGTCCTATGAAAGTTACAATGTAAATCGGCCCTAAATCCTGCTACAGTTGTATCAGGTTGTCTTATTTCAGGCAACCATATCAAGCCTTGTTCTAATAATTGAGGTAAAACCATAGTTAAAGGTTGATTTAATCTTGTAAATTCTCTTGGTGGTTTATCAGGAACTTTTAATACAAATTTCTTTACAACTTCAACAAGGTTAACATTTGAGTTGTTTCTACTAGTCAGTAACTCCATCACCTACTACTTGTTTGTTCTTATATTGATTCTTAGAAGTTTTATCTTCATCTTTCTTCTTAAATTGACCTCTTCTAATGAGGGCATCTTCTACCCTTCTAGCTAAATCAATGGCTTGATCGAAGGTGGTTACTGTTGTAGTAGAAAGTTCATAAGATAATTGTTCTTGCAAATTGCCTATGAATATATCTAGCATCTCATGATGAGGTAATGCAAAGTGTAATTTTTCCTAGGAGTTGTCTCCATTTAGCCAATAATTCAGCAAAAATTTCATCTTTTCCTTGTTTTAAGTTGTATAAATCCTTGATGGTCACATGCCTTTCTATATAGGCACTAAATTGATGGACAAACGTCTCTGTTGTTTCCTCAAAATTCCTTAAAGAGTTATTGGGTAGTTGATAATACCACTCTAGGGCCATACCTCCCAGAATTTTAGGGAACATCTTTAGCAACAACAAATCATCATGGGAGACATCATGACATGTTGTTCTAAACATACGAAGATGCTCTATAGGATCTTCAGTTCCTTTATATATCGGGAGAACATGCATGGGGAAATGCTTAGGATAAGGTTGTGCTACAACTATAGGATCCAAAGGTTGACTACACATCTCTCGATAATTGTATGAGGGATGGTAGGGATCCATTTGGTCTAGGTGAGAAGCTAATTGTTTGACCATAGCTTCAAGCCCTTGTTGTTGTCCACCAAACTTATTTTTTTGCACCATATTATTATGTCTTTGATAATAAGTTGGTGTTGTTGTGTAAGGATTTCCAACTGAAATAGTGTTGTGTAAAGTGTTTGTGGGAATACTATTATGAAGTTGATATGGAATCTTGTTTTGTTGGATTTTCTGTTGAGAATTGGTATTTTGCACTTGTTTAGCCTTTTGTTGATTTGACATTTGTTGATTAAGAGCTTGAGTGAACATGGATGTGAATGGTTGTTTCTGTTGTTTAGGATTGGTTTTGCTAGCAGTAATTTTGGATGTTTGTACCATTGGTTTTTGAACATTTTGATTCAAAGGTATCATATTTTGAGTAGATGGTCCTGCTTGATCATTATCTTGATCTGTTGAGTTCATATATGATAATGGATTCGTATGTATCTGAAATGCAGCTGCTAAGGCTGATTCCATATCACCTTCTCCTGAATTATCAATTTGTACTGCTTGATTAAATTCTTCTATGTGGTTTTTTATATATTGGGTAAATTTTCTAAGAGACTCAAATTTAACATTTCCTTTTTCATCTAATGTAGGTTCATCAGGATCTTCTATTTCATCTTCATTATTATTCTCTTCACCTTGTTTTGAAATTCTATCATCTTCTATTTGAACTCTATCATCATAATTTTCTTGATCTTGTTCTTCCATGTAATCAGATTCTAATCGCTTACCACTTCTTAAGATTCTAGGCATTTTTGCTTTAACACCTATGCTTACAACTCTTCCTATGTTGAAATTTAATATCTATGGAATGAAAATATGCAAATTTAAATTAATGATATTTTTTGTTTTTATGTTTTGTAATTTTTATGTTTTTTTATGTTTTATAAATCAAAAATATGCCTAATGTTTTTCACGTCGGGTTCACCAAAGAATGTAGGCCAAAAATTCTCGCACTCCTTTCCTCAAGGCAGATGGATCCATGCCTTAGAGGGGAATGGGAGAATGGATGGTCTACACCTCAAAGAGAGGTACTTAGTCGTACCTTCTATATGGTGATTTTTCAACGAATGGGTTTTGGGTTCACCAGGAAACGTTTTGTGGCAGTTTTCATGCCTAGGCTTAGGAATTTGTTTAGATGAGTTCTTTTTAATCAAATCATACAAGCCTAAGTTTGGCCAAAATGCAACTATTCTATCCTATATGCTATTTTAATTCAAATGCAGATAGAAAACAAAATTCAGAAAGACAAATGCAATGCTAGGAAGAGATTTCAAACCTTACCTGTATCCGAAAGTCTGTTGAAGATTCTGATTTTTGAGTGCAGTCCAATTTCGTATAGTGCAGGGCAATATCGTATATGATTTTGACAAGATCATACTACGATCAGCAAGATCGTAATCGATCATAGGCAAAATGATCTGATTTTGATAGAAAATAGAGAATGCATGGATAGATAATAAAATAGAGATCTTATGATATAAATTATGTTTGCAAATATGATCTCTAATCTACTGATCATTGTCAAATTATGATAGAGATAGAGCTTAACTAAATGAGTGCTTTTAACTACCTAAATGTGCAATCTATATGAGTTTTAGGTGAACTCCAATAATGCAGATGATTAAAACTAATTTGACCTATGATAAAATGATAAATGAAATGCTAATTAAGCAAAGTAACATCAAAAAATGCAAACCAGAGCTTGGGGTTGCCCCCAAGCGAGTTGCAGTCGATATCGTATCATTTTGAGCAAGATCGTATCCGAAATCGCAAGTTCGTATTATGATCATAGTACTGTATCCTCCGATCTATAACAAAATCTCTTGATCTATAACAACATACTCTGATCCTGCAAATAAATAGTTAAAATAACCTAGAGCTAGGATGTGAAATTAGACTGAGATTTCCTATAGTGTGATGGGATTAGGCAAGCTAGGAGAATTGCAAAGGGGATGGTCTAATTAAATAGGTAGGGGAGAGTGTCCAAAATAGGGAGGAGGTTGGATTGTTGCAACTTATTCCAAGTTGGGCGAAATCGAATGGATCCGATCTCACAAATCTCGTGCAGTTACATAGGCGGAGACAAAAAACCATTTGAACAACTTCTATTTTTGAATTTTCTATTTGTGAACAAGATCGTATTACGATCGGTGATATCGTACGCCGATCGCAGATATCATATGCCAAAATCGTATTACGATTTTGCTGATCATAGTACGATCTAGTCAAGACATGTACTTAGTTTTTTGGTAGTTTGAGGGGTCAAATGGTGTCAAAATTGGACATATAGTATACCATTGGAAAGCTCTTTTCGAGCCCTATCCAATGGTATAAAATTTTAGAATAATTGAGATGATTTTATAGGGTAAAATTTCTATTGAAGATGAACTTAGTTTTCTAGGAGGAAAACTAAGGAAAATGGGTCAATTTTTCATGTCTACAAAGCCCATTGGTCCCATGTATCTACATATATATATATATATATATATATATATATATATATATATATCCTCAAAACATAAAAAATACAAAAATATTGCATTACATCACACTGTATACCATTGCATTTTATAATCACTTGCATTAGGTATACTCATCATTACACTTTGTATTTTAGAGTTGCTCATACATGTCTAGCACTAAGACTGTACACTAGTCATCATTCAAAATCAATTTTATCAAAGTCATCCACATCATTTCATATTTCACTTATCATGTCCACCTAAATTTACCATTTTTTTTCCATATTTGTGTCCATTTCCCTTCACCTAGTCATATGTTCTAGAATGTCATTAGGATTTTCGATCACTCAGCCATCTCTAGTTTTCTTTTCAAATTTTGTAGAAAGTTATCCTTATTTTTAGGAAGTAGAGTCTTGCTTGGATTGTACCTTGTTTATTTTAAAATCTTAACACATTTTCACACTAATAAATCCAAGTTTTGCACAAGGAAAGATGAAACCTACAAAGTGGTCTAGGTTACCTCAAGTGAAAATTTTATCTTGCTCATCCCCTTGTGTGAATGGTTCAAGAATGCTAAGAATTGACAAAAGGACAAGCTCTTCCTTACCCAATTCCCCAAAATAAATAGTGGTTTTCACCACTATCAATAAAGAAAAATTCCAAAAAGCAAAATAAATAGTGATTTTCATCACTAAGTATGAACACGTATCCCAAATAAAATAAAATAAAATAAGGGATTATTGAACTTGAATCCCTAGAATTCTCAGCATTTGATAAATCATAAGGTGATCCTCATTACAGGTTAGGTGGCATCAAGCTTACCTAGCAATGGTATTATCCTTACACATGATGATATATCTATCACATTAGCATCTTGCTTGTGTATAGACTAATGTTTTAATGCGGATGAGCTAGCTTTTGGTAGCCTATAATACCTAGGGGTCTAACCCAACTACGTAAAAAACTTAGGATCATGATACTCATAGGGTAATATTCAATATAGATGGGATGCATCAATCCTGTTTGGCACTAGGGTAACTTTATGCATTATTATGGTAATGAACTCACTTGCACACACAAGGATATTGAGTATCTTGGTAATCCTATCAGCTTCATACCTTGTCAAAAAGTCTTGCATGGTTAGTATATAAATTTTTATAAGTTAACTAGAGTGTTTGAGTCTCACGAAAACCTCAAAGACATCCTATAACATCCTATTATTCATTCCATTTTATCACATGTATTTCAGTTTACATTTTCACAAATCCATTACATAGTCTCATGAAAACATTACAAATGAATCGATGAATTATATACAATCTATGATGCTAACATAGTATGTCATATAGTATACATATTCCATCAATGCATATCAATAGATCATCCACTTCATTATGAATACACTCATTGCATACCATCAAATAACATCATAATACAACACATGCATCCATTAATGCATCCATAAATCATAACACATAATGCGCCTAATGGTCCAAAATCTCAAAACTAAAAATTGAGCAAATATTTTTTTAACATAAATTGGGGCATTATTGGTTTCATATCTCTCCTAATAAAAAATAAAACCATTAAGCAATCAAACCAAAAATATCCAAAGGTATCTATAAACCCTTTGGTCAACTCCCAAAAATCCCCAAAGTTACCCATAAACCCTTTGGTCAACTCCCAAAAATCCCCAAAGGTATTCATAAACCCTCTGGTCAACTTCCAAAAAATCCCAAAAGGTACCTTTAAACCCTTTGGTCAACTTCCAAAAATCCCCAAAGGTACCCATAAACCCTTTGGTCAACTCCCAAAAAGCCCCAAAGGTATTCATAAACCCTTTGGTCACCCCAAAAAGCCCCAAAGGTATTCATAAACCCTTTGGTCACCCCAAAAGCCCCAAAGGTATTCATAAACTCTTTGGTCACCCCAAAATCCCCAAAGGTATTCATAAACCCTTTGGTCAACCCAAAATGCTCCAAAGGCATCTACGTCATTATTTGGTCATCCAAAAAGCCCCAAATATATCTATAAACCCTTTGGTCAATCCTAAATGCTCCAAAGGTGCCTATGTTATTCTTTTGTCACCCAAAAATCTCCAAAGGTATCCATAAACTCTTTGGTCAACCCAAAATTCTCCAAATGTTCCTACATCATTCTTTGGTCACCCAAAAAGATCCAAAGGTATTCATAAACTCTTTTGTCACCCAAAAAGCCCCAAAGGTTTCCATAAATACTTTGGTCAACCCAAAAAGCCCTAAAGGTATCATCAAACCCTTTGATCAAACCAAAAATACCCCAATGGCATCCATCAAGCCCATTGGTAAAATATATATACATATGCATTAATAAAAAACCAAATAAAAGGGTACAAAACCCACCAAAACCAAGTCAAATATGATAAAATTTACTTTGGATCAAGATGCAAACTAAATTGCTCATGGATGAATGGAAAAGTCTCTACTTCAATCTCTAATAATGCCACTATGACCAGAATACCCCATGAAAATGAGGTATCCAATTCCTTTCTTCAATGAAACATCAACAAGATTATCAAAATCCTTACAAAAATGCTAAATTGTACAATGGATAAAACTGAAGAAAACTCTAACCAAGTCATATGGGTCAAGTGACTCATCATTTTTATCACTGGTCATTCCATCATTGACTCATCGCTTGAGGGGGTAGTCATACTTAATAAATTCATAATCAAAATCAACAATCAAACACTCAATCATGCAAATTGTGTTCATCCAATGAATATTTGACAAAATCAATCATGCCCCTGCTTGGAGCAACAAACAAGCAAACATTTCAACTAAGCACATAACAAGGCAGATGAACCTGCCTATTTGGTACACCTTAAAAGTTACCAAAATACTTGGTATTCCCTAGTTCCTAGGGTTATAATTCCCCCGAGCATACCTAGAAGCTGAAGAGAAACCAAGACTAATTTCTTTACTGAGTCAGAAGAAATGATTCAAGAATGCATTCTATTTCCATTATTGGGGCATAAAAATTTGTTTAGGTTATTGAATAACCCTAATCATTCAATATTTTAGTCATCTATTTTTGCTCAGCATTGTGTTACACACAATGCATCTCAAAAAGGGGCATCTGTAGACACTAAAATCATGTCAATCTGATTAGGCAACTGAAAGCATTGGCTAATTGACATCATATGGCCCCCTTGGGCAACCCTCAGAGGTTACATAGTGGTCCTAACCACTCTTGGAAGGCTCTACCCCACTTTTGGGAGTTTTTGGGCCACACAGGAATGACCATCACACCCTGGGATGGTCACAATTCTTGATCATCCCACCTAGGGATAGTGGAAAACAACCATCCTTGGGTGGGACAACCATAGGCTCCCAGAAAGTCAAATTTTGGACAAATGGCACCCAAAAACTACCATTTATCCCATCTATTCAAGCATGTAGACCTGAGGGCATAGAATCCTTATGACATGCTATAGAATGGAGGCCAAAAAGGGAGATTCTCTTCCCCTTCCAATGCATGCCAAGTTTTGGACAAATGGTGCCTCTTGCCCTGCATGCCCTTACATGCCCATTTGGCCATAAGATTCCTTTGACTATAAATTGGATTCATTTTCCACCCAAAATATAGAGAGGATTTTTAAGATATAGCAATGGAGTGCTACCAAGATTTCCCCTCACCCTTTTGTGCCCTTTTCCCTCAAAATATTGACCTAGCGAATGAGGTTCTTGGGTGATTTAGGAGGCGCAGTTATTTTGCAAAACCAAATGTATTGAGTGAATTTCACCATCAAATTTGACAACACTATTGAGAATTTTTTTGACCAATTCATAGAGGAATTTATGGTAAATAAAGAGCAAAACTAGTGGTCGTCCCACCCTAGGACGGTCCCCTTTCTGTGACATTCACCATCGTACCTACAAGGAATAGTGATATATTGGTGCATTATTTTTCTACTATTTTTTAATAGGAATATTATAGGGTAGTATAGGAACCTACTATCCAAATTTCATGCAATTTGGAGTTATATTGAGTGAGTTATTACATTTTTAGTGTTTTGTAGGCTTACGGGGCTCATATGAAGGGGCATAGGAATATGTGACCAATTTTGCTAATCTATTCACATGGGTTATCTTAAAATATTATTTTATACATATTTTCCAAGTTTGGTTTGATTTGGAGATGTTTAGAATTAAAAATTTCTCGTTTTGGATTTTGCAAGTTTCATAGGTACACCGCAAATGCGACACATATTCGGATGCAATTTCTATTCTGTTTTCAATTATATCTTTTCAAAATCATATTTTATGCATGCCTCTATAATTTGGAATAATTTGGAGTTGTTTTGGATGGTCGTATTGCATATTTACACTTTCTAGCCTTTTATTGCATGTATTGCTTTTGCATGTTTCACAATCTGTAGGTGCTATTGAAAAAATCTAATTTTCTTGTGTGTAGGTGAAGGTTTTACAGTGCATGAGGAAGGAGCATAAGATCAAAAAATCAAATAATAAATCAGTGACATCATAGGTCCACCCACCTCAATTTTGGGTATGAGGAAGAACATTAGAAGTGCACACGAGCTATTGAAAGGATTTGATCCTTGGGCACCCATTTTGTAAAAAAGTGTATCAATCTAGGGCTCTCAAGGGATATTTATGTAACCATGTTATGATTTATCAAATGAAATAAATAGAAACACCTTTTTTTATACTTATTTGTCTTCCATTGTTGCTTGAATACGTTCTTTTGTAATGCTTAATCAATACCAGATATAGATGCATATTATTTAGCATCATTAGGTGCACCATTTTTCCCATACTTCATTGAAATCACCTTGATATCCACCTCCTACAATACTTACATTCACACCTCAACCATACAACACACCTCCCACACCTTCAATTTAGACCATATTTACCACTTTCACCCATGTTTCCCCCATAGAGGAGAAACCACCCATAATCACACCACTTTCATCACAACCCTCATCTCCATAATCTCCCCTAGTAGAGTCACTTTAAGTCACCATTAGCATGATGAATCTGATTATCAATGAATATTAAGTTCAAGAGGTCACATTCACCCCACTTGTTGATTAGGGGTCAGAAGATGGTTGGGATACTATATCCCTCCCCTCTGAGTTTAGAAGAAGAGTCCACTCCCATCAGGCCTCTTATGGATCTAGATGAATTCTACCTTCATCTATTATTGATATTAATATTTCTCCTTTGGTGTCAGATTCTCCCACCTGAGGATCCAATCATTCTAGTCCCACCTAGGGGACACCTCATCATACCCATTCCACTGCAACCACTTCCTAAACATTTACACCTACCCATTTTTAATTACCTATTTCTACCCTCGCATGGAGATCATCCACCATCCATCAAAATGATCTCTATTGATCTCACCACTCCACTCCATTACCCTGATAATCCTTCTCTATCATTACCTCTTAATCCTAAGGCTATTGATTTTTATCACACTGTATTTCCACCTTCCCCATATAAGTTTCTCCATTTTGAGGATATGCTACAAACATACCACCTACCATCCCATCTAACATTAGCTATTCTCCATGCTGAGATAGAGTTTGATAATTCATCTGACTCTCTTAATCTAGTTGAAGATATTCACTAAATTCCTACTTCTCATCAATTGGAGGAGGAATAACATATGTTAATAGAAGAGATGGTTGATATTGATGTTAGTGATGATCCTAAAAACCCCTAAATTTTCAAATTGGAGAAGGGTATTTCAACTGTGAAATGTAATGTATTCTTCACTCTTCTAAAGAAGTACAAATGGGTTTTTGCTTGGTCATACCAAGATATGCCTAGTCTGGATCCAAATCTAGTTGTACACAACTTGACACTAAATCCAGCAATTAAACCCGTCAAGCAAAAACTCTACAAGATGCATCCAAAAATTGCTATTATGATAAAATATGAATTACAAAAATTGTTGGATATAGGATTCATCCAGTCCATCGATTATCCTGATTGGATGTCCATCATGGTATCGGTTCAAAAATTGAATGGAGGTGTGCACATATGCACTAATTTTCATGATCTTAATAAAGTGAGCCCTAAGGATGAATTTCCACTCCTGAACATTGATACATTGGTAGATGAAACCATAGGACACAAAAAGCACTTTCTCATGGATGACTTATCCAAATACAATCAAATCCAAATCAATCCTAAATATCATACCAAAACCGCATTTACTACGCCATGGGGAACATCTTGCTATAAGGTCATGCCCTTTGGCTTAAATAATACTAGTGCTACCTATCAGTAGGAAATGATGTATATTTTTCATGACCACATACACAAAATTATCAAGGATTATTTTGATGATCTTGTGGCTAAATATTTGTTGTGTCATGACCATATTGATGTTCTAGAATATATGTTTGATCACCTCCTAGAGCATAATGTATGCATGAACTCTAAAAGTGTGTTTTTGGAGAAACATCCAAAAAAATTAGGCTTCATTATGGCTAATTAGGGCATCAAAGTTAACCATCAAAAGGTTGAAGTAATCACAAACATGCCTCCCCCCACAAACCTCAAGCAACTTTGCAGCTTGTAGGGGAAGATACAGACCATCTGATGGTTTATCATGAAACTATTGAACAAGTTTTGACCATTTAATCATCTTGTCTAGAATGGGGGACCTTTCATTAGAATGAATATTGCCAAGCAACCTTCCAAGATATCAAACAATACTTGGCTTCCACATAAATATTTTCTTCATCGATATTTGGTGTGCCTTTCTCTTATATATCTTAGCCATCAATTTTTCCATAGGGACCATGTTGGAAAAAAATAATGAGGTAAATGAGGAATAGGCTATCTACTACATTAATTGCATTATGGTATCTTACAAAATCATATACGATTATATTGAGAAACTTTTCTTAGTTGTGGTCTTCACCACCAAAAATCTTTGTCATTACAAGATATACCAGATAACATACATCATATTTAAAGGAACCCTTTTTGATACATGATCAGTTGTACTTATCAAAATAGTCACACTAAAAAGTGGATCATGCTCTTGATGAAGTTTGACCTAGAATTCATTGGATAAAAGACATAGACTAGCTAGTAGAAGCATCACTTTGTGATGATAATCCTATAATAATTGAGCTACTTAATGATGCAATATTTGCATTGTCTAGCTCAGAAGAATAAAAAAGTAGAGCATAAAGAAGATCTCATGTTGTTCTTTGATGGTTTAAAACGTTAGCAAGGGTGTGGTGTAGGAATCATGTTTTTCACATCGCAAGGGACTCCTGTTCCCTTTCATTCAAACTTTATTTTCCTTGCACTAATAACAATGCTTAATACGAAGTCCTCCTCTTGGCTCTTGGATATTCAAACAAATCTCACCATGAATATCAAGAGATTCAAAATATTTGGTGACTCCTTGCTCATAGTTAATCAAGTAAAATAAATCTATCAATATAAATGTTCAATATTGAAATCATACAATACCATCATGGAAAAATTACTTAGAAAGTTTGAATTGTATGACATTGAGGCTATCCCTTGATACTCCAATCATTTTGTAGATACAATGCATTCCTTAGGATCCTTAATTCCACAAAATCCATTATATTATGTCACCCCTATTCAAGTCAAAATTCTTTCACAATTTGCAATCTTAGGAGACACTGCTATAGAAGAGTAAACCATCCACATGATACAAATTAAAGCATACCAAGATTGATTCTCACAAATTCAAGACTTATTGAAACTTGCTTCCTAGGGATCCTTAATCCCACAGGGCCCTTATGATAATGTCACAACCATTTATCTTAAGGTACTCTCTCAATAAGTATTCTTGTGAGATGCTCGAGGAGTGGAGCAAGTTGTTCATTTAGTGCAAGCTAATAAATATCAAGATTTTTTCTCCTAGATCAAATATTTCTTGAAGCTTGGTAGCCCTCCTGTAGAATTGTCGTATGCTGCCAAATAAACATTCAAACAAAAAGTGACTAAATATTTCTTTTTATGAGATATAATATAATACACAAGTTATAATGGAGTCCTTATTCTATGCTTAAAGCCCCAAGATTTTACTTGGTCCATTTCTCAAACTGATGATGGTACATGTGGTGGCCATTTTAGCGATATGGCCATCACAAAGTGCATTATTTGAATGGGCTGCTGCTAGACTATGATAGAGAGGGATTATTATGTGTATGTCAAAAGATGCACCTTTTTATTTCACCATGTATTACACCTCATTGCACATTACCACTACATTGCATATCATCATTTATTACACCATGCATTTAGAAGTCTTCATTTTTGCATTTCACACTGTTTAGTTGCACTTGTCATCATATTGCATTAGGTATTTGTATCAATGCACTAGCATTAGTATTTTCTTGTAAGTACTAAGAATAACACCATGTTTGTATGGATATAATTTATCTTTGATTAAACTCTTTCTCTTGTCATTATTTACACCTTTTCATGTGATATTTTGATTATTAAGTGATCCACATAAGATAGGATAGATACCGTATGACTATTAGCAATGGTGTTCATATGACCACTGACTATTTTTATGCACACATCTTAATTTTTAAAATTTCACAAGAAAAGCACCCATTTTTACTTATTTCTTACATCCCTTTCTTTATAGTCTTTTGATTATCAAGCGGTCTGCGTAAGATAGGATAGATACAGTATGACCATCAGCAATGGTGTTCATACGGACACTGACTATCTTATGCACACCTCTTAATTTTTGAAAGTTCACAAGGAAAGTACCTCATCATATTTTTCATCCCCATACACATCTCCCTTTATTGGTATTTGTTCTTTGTCCAAGTAAGTTGTCACATGGTGTCCAATAAATTTTTCAGTCATTCAACCATTCCTATTTTTCTTTTCAGATTTTGTAGAAAGTCATCTTGACTTCTGATAGGTAGAGTATTGATTTTATTGTACCATTATTATCTCAAAATCCCAACAAAAAATTCACTCTTAAATACGATTTTTGAACAAGCAAATATAAAACTATAAAGTGGTTCTTGCCTCAAAAGTGAAAAGTTTCCCTTGCTCTCCTATTATGTGCATGATCTAGAAATATGAGAATTGACAAAAGGACAAGCTCTTCCTATCCCACCTCAAAAAAAGGATCTCCTTTACTCCTTTAAAAAATGAGTAATTTTCCAAGAATCAAAGCAATAAAATCCCTTTTTCTCCTCTCAAAATGAGAAAAACCCTCAAAAAGCAATAAAAATCCCTTGCTCTCCTTCAAAACAAGCAAGTATTCCAAAAAAAAAATACAAAGAGCTTGAATCCCTAAAATTCTCAGTTCTTTGACAACCATGGGATGATCTCCATCACTAGAAATGGGTTATAGAAATCAACTTGGAAATGGAGTAGTCTTATGCATGGAGATGTGTCATTCATATTAGTGACCTTCTCTTGTATAGACCAATGTCATCTTGTGGGTGAGCTAGCTTTTGATGGCTTGCATTATAGAGTAGTTTAGTCCAACTATGTACAAAATAGGGTCATGATGACCATAAGGTGATCTCCATTACATTAATGGACTATAAATGTTGGCCTAGAAATAGGATAGCATTATGTATGGTAACACGTCTGTCACATTAATGAACTTCACTATACACACAAGGATATTGAATATCTTGGTCTTCCTAGAAGATTTTTATCTCTCAAGTTCTTGCATGGTCAATATACAAATTTTGGCTAGTCAACTAGGATGTTTGAGTCTCCTAAAAGTCTTCCTATTACCTTGTGATTTCTCATTGATCACCATTCATTATATTCATATGTTATCAATTTTACATTTTATTTAATTTTTATATGTTTAGTATATGCCTTAGATGAAATTGTTTCAATCAGGATCTATGACTCTTGTACATTCTATGGTGCTTACAATTAGTTTGTGATTGCATATTAGATCTACTCATTTTACCACTTAAACATACATTCATATCACATATCATTTAAAATCATTACATATTGTTAGTCCATCACATTCATATCTACATCTATGCATAAGTAACTCATATCCACAACATCCATGTCATAAATAGGCACAACCATATCTAAAGATTTATTCATACATCCATAAGCATTTATCATTGCATACATTCATTCATCAATACATCTCATTAGTACATTACATACATATCAACAACTAAGCATAAATCATAGAGCATTTACATATAAAATATCCATCTAACATACATGCACAATCATATCCACAAATATACACATATCCATACATATCCAATATTACATCCATCATCACATCCATAAATGCACCATAAACATATGATAACCGTCAATAAACATCATGTCACATATATATCAAAACTCATAAATACATCATGATACAAAATACTTTTAGGCTACAATAATAAGTGGACCCTCAAACCTCACATTTAAAAAGTATAATATCCCTACTCAATGTGGCCATGTGCAACTACTCTCACCGCTTCCCTTAACCTCATATCTATGAGGTTGCTTGGATCCACTGGATCCTAATGTCTATGAGGTCCCTGATGCTAGAAAAAGTAGCATTCAATATCTCACAGATGACTCACCTATAGTCTCAGTGTAGTGGCTTCGATGTGAATGGGAATGAGATGACCCTAATCATTGTGAGTACAATCAACCACCACATCTATCTACCTCATCCTATAGGCTACGAATGTAGGATCGCTCAACCTGATACTGATCCTACTCCTCAACCAATATAGCCCTCAGTTGGACCACCTATGTAGCCTATCCTATTGGTGCCCCTTCACCCTTAGCCTATAAAATATCTCACTCTACCATCATTCTATCTAGTTTGTAAGCTCACCACCCAAGCCTACAATGTCTTTCTCTCCTCTACCTATCTCCACCATATCTATCTATATGTGTCCCACTAAATCTATGTGATGACATAAACTATGTACATATCACTAAGCTAACACTGGAGAATTTGAATATGATCCCTCAATATAGTCATCTACTCCTGAGGATTATCTACATCTAGCTCCTCATTTCTCTTAGGTTTCCTGATATCCCATGTACCTCCCTATGATGTGCCTTCTTTCCTATCTATCTGGTGATGTACCTATCACTACGTAGGATCTCTTATTGTTGTAATTACTCCCTCTCCTATGGTTATAGCTCCTTGACCCTCTACTATCCCTATTTGGACCTAGAGTAGTCCACCAAGCATCATAAGCTACTATGGTCCCTAGATTAGCAATATCTAGGTCATCCATTGGTGCATCATCCTCCTCTCCTAGAGGCTCAACCTATGCTACTAATAGTTGAGTCTTCCTAGTCCTTTACCTCTAAACTATCATATCCTTAGGTACATCCTATATAAACCCTAGATGGTGGGTCACTCATGAGTATTTAAAGTACTTGTGCTCTATCCCATGATACTCTATCAGTAATCTAGTGCATCACACCCACCTTAGGTGCATCCCATCCTCATATTAGCTTAAATATCCTAACCATGGATGCCATATCACATCCTCAAACTATAGTCCATCAAAGCTCTCAGTATAGTGTCATAACATGCCCTACTAAGGATGGATCCTATCTCACTCATGATCGTGTATTCAATGTATGGCATAGGGAATATTTCTATCTATCATATCTCTCCTCATAGTCCATGGTAGTCAAAGGGGTCAATAGATACTGAGATACTCCCAACCCCAAACCTATATAAGGAAGTTGCATCCCAAGCCTAGGCTCTTGTACTAACGGATCTCATATAACTCTCTATAGATATATGCTAGAAATGTGGGACCCCATGCCATACTTTGTGGTTACTCCACTAGGTCCTAAAAAATATCCAATAGGTTCCAAGGGAATCTATAGCTAGAGGAATTAGGAAGAATAAATTTTGACATGAGTGTCATCAACACCACATGTTTGGCTATTAAGTGATGGGTGTTGTATCCTATCTCCTAGTGCATCCTACTATTAGAAATTTCATAGTCTATAACATCCCACTGATCTCTATACACTCGATGCAACTCTCTCTCTCTTGATAGTCATAGAGGTATTGATGAGTGTCCCCTTGATAGGAATCTGTAAGATCCGGTAGACGTCCTCAAGGGTGACTATGACCTCTTTGGTGGGCATATAAAATATGTTTGTCTAAGCATCCCATATATCAATCATGGCCATTAGATAGGCCTGATAAACATGAACATACTCTAATCACACCATATATTGAAGGTTCAAAGCCTTCAACCAATCCTTGTCATCACTATCATTGAGCACTGCATCACAAGCTTCCTTATAATGGTTTGGGAAGTGATATCCTACTATAATAAGTTAATAAAACACAAACACACAAAATCATAAAGTCAAATTCAAATTAAAAAAAAACCTTCTTTATACACATCATGATCATCTCGTATTGAGATGACCATCTAGTAAAGCCATCTCAAGCGAGACGATCACGAAATAAAACCATATCGATCAAGATAGTCACAAAATGGAGCTGTCTTGATTTGAGATGACCCCCAAATAAAATGCAAAAAAAAAATAATTACCCAACCCATATTTCATTTTCACCTAAAATCAATCATTTCACCCACCCCATTCATTTCATTTCCATTTAATTTAATTAAGGTTCATTTTCATTAAATAATGAAAGGTCAAGATTTTTTGTCCTTACCTTTCTCTCTTTGGCTCCTCCACTTGTGGAAGTGGCACTTGGGTACATGGCATTGATTGATATTCATTTTAGTAGCACTTCATTGCATAAATATAGCTCCTCTCCTCCTTGTCTCATCCTCTTCTCATTTCGTGCGATGCAAAATGAGGAAATTTCCAATGAATTTTGCTATTTATAGAGAAATTCATAGCAAGGCTATCTTGGATGAACATGCAATGTGGTGCGTTAATTCGATATAACCTACCTTTTGATCATCCAAGATGGTCACTTCGATATTCTAATATGGTCTCACAAATAACCAAAAAAAATTAACCAAACTCCAGATGACACTTTTTCAAAAGATAGCTGCTAACAGAGTTATTCTTGTCAAGTGTCTTGTCACTTTCATTTATTTTTTATCTCCTCCATTGACTCATAGCTCGAGGGAACAGTCAATAAATTCAAAATTTACATTTTGAAATTAAATAAAAAATCAAACACTCAAAAATGGAAATCTCATTTGTCCAAGAATCATTGCAAAAAACTATCATAAGCCCTTTTTGTTGAGGCAAACAACAAGGATTTTTTTTTTACCAAACAAACACTTGGTATGCCTAAAACCTAAAGAGTAGACTAAAGCTTGTCTACCCATGACTAAAGGGTTATCAAGATCAAATCAAATTCATCAATGTGTTGGAAGCAAATATTTGAAGATCTGCACCCTTTTTATGATTGGGACATCTCACGTTGACTTTTTAATTTTACATCATCCATCATTAACTCAACCATTTTAGGTCATTTATTTTTGCTCTGCATTGTGCTTAGGCACAAAGTGCTCCAAAAAGGGGTATCTGTAGATATATAAAATATGTAATCATAAGGAGAATATTTTAAAATACCTCCTTCTAACCAACCTAACTTACCTAGGGTAGTCTCAGGGCTATTTAGTACCTTTCCCTAGAAAAAGGGAATGTTTTCCCCATGAGAAGCAATATAGTATTTCATGAGATGGTCTCCAAGTTAGGACCATATCATTGTGATATGACCGTGCATGCGTAATTTTAAAATAATAATTGAGCAACGGTACTACCTGTCACTATGATAACAAATTTCTTATCGTCCCTGATGACTTGCAATCAATCCTGACAAGCTACAGTTGTTCTTGCCAAGTGGAAATCAGGCTACCCTTGATTGCTCCATTCTCTCTTTTTATGCCTAGCCAAGGAGGCTATAAAATAGAGGTATATCCTCTTGGTTTTGAATTCGTAATGTTTCCATTTAAGTAATTAAGTGCTACAAAATTTACTTGTTGCAAACAATATCGTTTGGCTTTTACATAAATCTTGAAGCTACTTTCCTCATCCTCATGTAATTGATATCATTGCTTCAGATCACTTGAATATATGCACTCATCTATAGATCACCCTAAATTATTTGACAAAACTCACCTTTAGATCATCCCCCACTTTGCCCCATCTTGGTTCCATAAATTTGTAGGTCCACGATAGAGATCATCTCACATGAGACAGTCTCTTAGGCAAGACCATATTGACTAGATATGACCTTGATCAAGTGATCAGTTTCATGGTTTTTCTTACATTTTACTTCAGATCTACATTTGCATGTTAGTTTTAATAGCATATCCTTCAGTTTGAGAACTTTATATCATAGTATTAGCTTGGATATTTCATTATTTCATGCATGCACTTTATTTGGTTTTATCTCTTGATCATTATGGGTCCAATATTGGTGGGTTCCATAGATGCTATTGATCCCCCTCTTATTTCATTATACGTAGGTTACAAGATTAAATATAGCAAAAGAATTTAGATCTTACCCTTGTATGGTAGTCTCAAGAAAACTCACTCCTAAAATCATTGTTGTGGGCTTGAAAAGATTTTAGATTGCACCAAGAGAAAGCTCTTTTTGGTGGACAAGGGCATCATAGTCCTCATTGTAACATTGTATCATCAATGAAATCCTTGAAGGGGATTCTTTGTAATACCTTTGTAAAAGAAATCAATATCAATTTAATATAGTCGGATTCGTTGCCATTTGGTTTCTTTTATTACATCATGTTTTATCATCTGCTTTCTCTTTCATTTTTTTATCATTTGTACTGTGCATACATTTTCATGCTTTCAAAGTCTACACAATATAGCTCTAATACCATTTTTGGATTTTTAGCCAAATAATCATAGGTCCCAAATGACCAAGATGTTGAATAATCTCAAATATTAGAGAAATTTAATATAAATGGCTAAAATAAATGAACATAACTCTCAAGAAAATAACAATAAGAAGATAGAAATGGCCAATATAGTTCCTTTATTGTATACAAGCTTTACTCAATATTCATTCAATTTCTTGATCCTTGATACAATACATGAAGCTTTATCTTCATAATATAACCTTAGAAAGATAATTCTTGGATTCTTTGACTATTGCTCTCCACATATATCGAGGAGATGCAACCATTCCTATTCCATACATAAGATATGTTTCTCATACCTCTTGTATTCTCATATCACCACTTGTATACATTATTCTTGAATCTCTATTTACTCGTTGCACACTTAATTCTATGACACTTGCACACTCCTACTTGAACACTTGCACACTTTACTATATGACACTTGTGTACATACTTGTATACATTTTTTTTTTAGTAGATAAGATACTATAGCATTAATGCTGGGTTTTACAGGTTGAACCAAAACCTTTTACAAAAATTAGCCCAAGGCTGTTGATGAACATATCCTTACTAAGGATCCTATATATGTAAAATCTACATGCTGCCAAAGCCATTACATCCGGTAAGGCACATAGCCTGTTATCAAAAATAAACTTCTCATACAACATTTTGGGTATACCCCAAGAAAACACACATGCATCATAATTACAAAAAAGAAACAGACATAGATCCCTTCCTTGAGATAATGGAGAAACAAAAAGCTATAGACACACATAGCAGAGTACTAAAAAAAACTCCCACAAGCTCTGTATTGACAGTTACTCTTAATAATTCTTTGGTAATTGCTTTCTTCCGTATATGACATGCTTTGGTACCACATACTATCTTGGCCAATCAGCCTTGGAGAAGTGAACCTGCTAGCTAGATTTATGGTGGTGGCTATCTGGTGGTCCACGTGGCTTTGGTTTGAAGTCTTATATTGTCATTTCTTTCCTTCCCTATGATTATCAACCAACCTCAAATTACTAAGACGACTAGGAGATATGTTATCTAACATGTGACTGTCCCCATTAGTCTTTGTGGTATTTCCAAGCAACATCCACGAAGACTAACAGCTCATATAATTTTTATTGTGAGTCCAATTCAAAAAAGAGACAAGAATACTCCTAGCCTTTGAACTTACAGTGCCTTCCCTGTTGGTAAATTCGACTATCATTCTTGGCATTCTTGTTGAATAAGCTCCTCTACTTCACTCAGGACATTGTGTTCCCATTTAAAAAGTCTGTCACCATTGACACCCAAATTGGCCAACTTATCAACAATTTTGTTAGCTTCCCGAAAGACATGTTGGGCTTTTCTATCCTGTCTTCCATGGAAAAGGATCCTAGCCTCTTCAAAAATTATTTTAATCCTCCAAGGAGGTGTTTTCCAATTATTTAGGAGATTTATAACATGCATAGAGTCTCCTTCTACGATCAAATTGCCTTCTAAGTCTTGAGTCATTTGAAGGCCTCTCCACATAGCTCTAGCTTTAGTTTCGTTGTTCGTCCTTGTTCCCAAATATTTAGAAAATGCAAGCATCATAATTACATGACAATTGTACACATTATAACTCTTCACACTTACACACATAATTACATGACACTTGTGCACATCCTACACATACATAAGAAGAAATATTAAACACATTCCTAAACTATAGACTCACAACATAATCTATTACATATTTACATTTGTACCATAAAGGTACTATGGGATACATTAGCATGTACCAAATAAATTAATATTCTTCAAAACCCCCATTTATTCCATTATTTTATTATTGAAGACTTTAATGTTTAATATTTGATTCTTGCATTTGTTCTTCTACTCTAACTCTGACACTACTAAAAATTATGATGTTGATCTATTGACCTATTTCTTACAGTACTCATTAGAATTTCTTTGTGATCATATTTTTTTTAAACATATCCATGATTCTATTCCAGTATAAAATTTTTATCCATCCATAGTGAACTTGTTGGTTAGAAATTCGGCATCGCGCTGAGGGTGGGGATGGACCAATGCAAAAATTGAATGACCGTTAGGCCAGGCTAGGGCAATCAATATTTGAAGAAGGTTGGTTCCTCTATGGTGATTCCAACTACCTACACTATAAAAATGGGAAAAGGGAGAAAGGAAGGAAAGAAAATGAAAGAAGGCCACAACCAAAACTCACAAGGATGGGTATAGCTGCATCAAGATACATGCAGGCGTTACACCGTGGGTAGAAACACAAACCTAAAACCTAATAGATAAACCAAAAATACATTTAGTAAATAATTTGGAGTGAAGGGTGAAGAGAAAATTCTAGAATCAATGAGTGGGTGCATGAAATCCAGAATGTAGAATTAGAGGGCTGCCATTTGATCAACTTTAGAAAAAATAAACTCTCAATCCAAACTATGAATGCAAATTCCAGAGCCACTAAGTGAATCCCATGAAATCCAAATTATAGAATTATATGAAACCACTTAAATGACCAAAGTAGAAATAAACATTCATACATTCAATGTAAATATATGAAGGTAAAATTAGAGACCAAACAGTGATAAGATTATATTTACAAAGCGATGAAAAACTTACATATGAATTGTAATGGCTAAAGAGTCATGATTGGGAATGACTAACATTCTACTATTTATGGGAAAAATACAATAAATTCATAAATTTAAACATTAATGGCACTAGGCAGGAAGACAAAACTTGGAGAAGACAGACACTCAGCTAGTACACTGCTCCTCAGGATGATGACCATCTTCTAGAAGGTGGTAGATGCTAGTGGTTTGATATGAGCCTTTGATACATCTACCATTTCTACCCAAATCATTAATTCTTATATACCTTATCCCTTAACTCAACCCATGACCTCTGGTTAGGTGGTGAATGATTAAAATTTACTACCTTGGAATTAGCACATTTCATGTTAGTCACTTCCACGTACGTACGACTGGTACTGGGTAGATGTGGAATTAAATAACTCTTGTTCAAACCCTCAGGAACGTGGGAGTTGGCATGTTGGTTGATCACTTTATTTGATTTTTTTTACCTGTGGAGACATCATGAAGGAGGGTGGTCATTTTATCAAAGTTCTACCTAATGTGCACTCAAAAGTCTTACCCGATAATGGAAGGGAGTATCCATCCTTCTTGTGGGTAATGTTTTATAATATCTCTTCCCATACCGATCGATTTAAATGTTCACCCAACAAGTGGGCGAGTCTTTTGAATAGTACCACCTAAAGCTAAGGGTTAATCATCCACCCACTCTATTATCTACCCTACTTATTTGAACAATCTTCCATCCACATGTTGCTTGTAGCCACCCATTACTACTGCCACCACTTCTTATCTTCCACCCATCCATTAATGTTCTAAAACTTTGGTGAACTCTTTGAATAACATCATATTGCAAAATGGAAGTGGATGAATCAATGTAAAATTACACCCACACTCTTGGTGAATCACAGGAACATTTCCATTATGGGAAAGGAGGACATAGAAAGCTACATCTTGAAACACACAAAATAGAAAAGATGAAATGGAATAGTGAGGGCACAAATGAAGCAATTGAGGAAGACTATACAATAAATGAGGAAGAAGATCAAATGTGAATGGAAAATGAGAGGGGATAAGGTGAAAGAGAAGAAAATAAGGGAGACCACAAGTGGAAACAACAAGAAAAAAATAGGAAAGGAGAACAAAAGGGGAAGAGGGGATGGAGAGAAACACAGGAAACAACATAAGTAAGAGGATAACTTCTACTAACCTCATTGGTTAGCAACAACAAAGAATTAAGGAAAGATAAGGAAGTGAAGGATGCACACAAATAAAAGAAACAAAAGGGAAAGTGATTCATGGGACACCCCTATATATTGTGTTCTCCTTAACATATCCCAACCAGGACCAGGACCCATTCAGGAATAGATAGAATGTCAGGGGTATTTGTTACTTTTAATGCAACATCTCTTTTTAATGAAATCACATAAAAATATTATTTGCTCTTCTCCACTCTTCTAGGAAATCCTTAGTTGCAGCTCTATTATTGGCTTCATGTTTATCAAATTATACTACTTTTACCCTTTTGGGGTGCTATTTATAGGCCAATTTTCCTAGCATTCATAGAGTAGGCACTGCTTTCAAAAATACACTGGATATATTTTTTGGGATTGCACGAAGAGATGTTTGAATCACAAGCCTTTGATCCATTGGGTATGAGGTCACAAAAACAAATGAATAAGAACACAAGGAAGGTGGGTGTGTTTTGAAACAACATACTTTCTAATAGCCCACCGTGATTTACCATAGGATAAAATGATACCATTCTGCCATGTGCTTTATGCACTTTATTTAGCTGTCAGCTTATGTACAAAAACTAGTGGTGTGAGTTGGCACACCACAACCACTTATTTTCCCTGGATCTTATCCAATGAATCTACAATAACCAAACCATATTATACTAAATTTGAGGTGCCTTTTGTAGTTCAACTAACACTACCAGTTGTCCTTATAGGTTGTAATGTATTTGCAACTTGGAAAATCATCATGCATACTAGTACTTATGCAATTGATGATTAATGTGGTAATGAAATTTTCCATGTGGGAGCCTTTCTTTGGTATTGGTTTATCTAGCAATAGGATATGATGTCACCGGTCCTTGGGATCCACCTGCTATAAAACCCTTTCTTCATACATCTGCTACATCTTTGTGCACTTCTTCCAACATGAAGCATTAATTGAGCCTACTACTTATGAGACCTCCTTGGGACCTGCATGTTGATCAACTAAGCCATCATGAATATGACTTGGCCCTTGCTTGCTATGTTCTTGGATACAAAAAGGTGTAAAAATACTCCCTCTTTGTGAGTGGAAACCTTTCTTTGGTTTAGGTCTTCTATTTGCTAGGAGAATATGCAAGTAGATAAATATTTCATTGTGGGTTTCATGCTTGCATCTCCTATGCATGAGCTTTGAGAGAGATATACCCTTTGATTTTTTTATAACTATAGCCCATATCCTACATAGCTTGATATGGCATCCATAGCAGAATATTATAGTCAATAAGGGAGCAACAGTGGTTGAGAAAGGGAATGAGAGGATGGAGTCCTCTAAAGATATCTTTCCTACTTGAATTAGGGGTTGCTCTACTCATATGGCCTCTTAAAATATTTTAGGGAATATCCTTTCCCCAAATTGATACAAGAGGAGGCTGATATCTGAGCTAAGAGCTCAAAAATACAGGCGAGCCTAGGTGGGGGACAACTAGTATTCAATGGGGATCCTTTTTTAGCTCCTTTCAAATCGAATGTTGAAATTTATGATGGATTTTAAAGGTTCCATCTTGATGAATGAGAGGTGCATCAAGAGTTGGAAGGGATCCATGGATCCATAAAATGTGTCAACAAGAGCTCCCACTAAATCCACCCATGAGAAGATAGTCTTCCTCTCAAGGAATTAGTACCATGATAGCACCCTCCCTTTTAGAGACAATATCAGAAGTCTGATCATGACATCTTCATGGGTTATACCATGGAGGAGGGCTAATGTGGCAACATCTTCAAGGTGCTCTCAAGAAATTCCCATGGTGCCATTATATTTATTCAATATTTTTAGGGCACCTTTGGGAATTTCATGCTAGCATTGGAGTTTTAGTGGACCAGGGTCATTCCACTAGGGGTAACATAGTTGATCCATCTTGATACCAGTCTTCAAGAATCTTGGTTCTTGTGTCGAATTCGAAGTCGCCAGATAAAAATACTATCTCCACTAGTGAGGTCAAGGTTGTTCATCAAACCAAGAGTCCTTTGGGATATTTTGATATTTTAGTGCATGGAGGCAACTGATCTAATGATCTAGAAGTGTTGCATAGTTGGGTTGCTACGTGATTTTGAGAGGATATGGGAAAATTAGAGTATCACTAATATTTAACTTCCTAAAATATAGAAACTCAATTAGTTCCCCAATGGAGTTACCAAAAACTAATGGTAAAAAATATAGCACCACAATGAGGACGGGGATGAACCAGTGCCAAAATTGAACACCATACATGCCAATCCATGGAGGTCAATCTCTAAATAATGTTGGTTCATCTACGGTGATTCCAACTACCTACACTACAAAAGAGAAAAAGGGGAAAAATGGGAAAAGAGAATGAAAGAAGGTCACAACCAAAATTCATAAGGATATGTATAGCTGCATCAAGACACATGCAGGAATTACATTGTAGGCAGAAACACAAATCTAACACCTAATAGATCAACTAATGATACCTTCAGTAAACACTTCATAGTAAAGGATGAAGGGTGAATTCTAGAATCGACAAGTGGGTGCATAAAATCCATAATGCAAAATTAGAGTACTCCCATCCGACTAGATTTAGTAGAAATAAACCCTCAACCCAAACTATGAATGTAAATTCTAGAGCCACTAAGTGAATCCCATAAAATCTAGACTGTAGAATTATATGAAACCACTTAAATGACCAAAGCAAAAATAAATATTCATACATTCAATGCAAATATATGAAGGTAAAATCAGAGACCAAATAGTGATAAGCTTATATTTACAAAGCGATGAAAACCTTACATATGAATTGTAATGGCTAAAGATTCATGCTTGGGAATGACCAACATTCCACTATTTATAGGTAAAATACAATAAATTTAAAAATTTAAACATTTATGGCATTAGGCAGGAAGACAACACTTGGAGAAGACAGGAACTCAGCTAATACACCGCTCCTCTAGATGATGGCCATCTTATAGAAGGAGGTAGATGTTGGTGGTTTGATCTAATACTTTGATACATCTACTATTTTTTCCCAGATCATTGATTATTTTATACCTTATCCCTTCATTTAGATGATGGTCCTCTGGTTAGGTGGTGAATGATTGAAATTTACTACCTCGGAGCTAGCGCATTTCACATCAATCACTTCTATGTATGTATGGTTAGTACTGGGTAGAAGCAACATTAAATACCTCTTGTTTAAACTCTCAGGAAGGTGGGAGTTGGCATGTTGAGAAATCAATTTATTTGCTTTATTTTCCACCCATGGATGCATCATGAAGGATGGTGGTCATTTGCTTAATGTACCACCCAATGTGTGCTCAAAAGTCCTTCCCCACAATAGGTGAGAGTCTCCATCCTTCTTATGGGTAAGGTTTTACAATATCTCCACCCATGATGGTCGATTGAAATGACCACCCAAAAAGTGGTTGGATATTTTTAATAGTACCACATGAAGCTAAGGGCTAATCATCCACACACTCCATTATCCACTTCACTTCTTTGAACAATTTTCCATTCGCTTGCTACTTGTAGTTGCCCGTTACTGCTGTTGCTACTTCTTATCTTCCTTCCATCCATTAATGTTCCAAATATTTGGTGAAATCTTTGAAGAGCATCATCCTACAAAATGGGAGTGGGTGAAGCAATGCAAAATTGCACCCACTGAACCTCAATTTTTCTTTTCATAATCTATCCTTGATTTGGTCTTCTCACAAAGACTACAACTCTTACATGCTTTGAATTTTATCTTAGACATTTCATTCATTTTTATAGTCTTATATTTTGCTTTTATTTTATCTTTTGCATCATTAGTGCCAATAGAAGATTTTGAAATAATTTCCTTTTTATTATCTTGATCTTCAACTATGATCCTTGTTGTAAGGGCTCTAATTTCATTTCATTTTGTAGTCTCTTCTATTTCTTATATCTCTCTTATTTCTTAGACCAAATTGCCCTTTTGAATTTCTTCCCTAGATTGCAACTATTGTTGTTACCCATACTGATACTTAGGTTGATATTTCCTTGTCTAGAATTTTTGGAAAGAACTATTTATATGATTTTATTAATTCACATTCATTTTATTTCCTTGTCTCAATGAATTATATCTACAAAAAATTGTAGAATGACCCCTTTTTTTGCATATGTGATAGAATCTATGTTTCCATCTAGTTTGAGACTATAATGATGTTGAAGTGTTATTTGGTGTATTTTATTTTGATATCAAAGCATTATTGGTCATTTAATATTTAAATAAATTACCCACTTCATATTATTTAAGAATATTGACTAATTCATCAAAGGTTATTTCCTTTGTTCCATTAATGATTTCCCAAAGTTTCTCTACAATGAGAATTGATTTTATTTTTCCTTCCATGTTGCAAAATTAGGTCCTTTAAAAATTTATGATTTAGAAAAAAAAAAATCCTATTTGACATAATGAAACTCATTAAATTTCAACTATAAAATTTCTCAAATTCTTTTGGAGTAGACAACCATATCTCTCCAAACTTTTAAAATTTCAATACAATTTTTCAAAAACTAAATAAACATATTCTATTAAATGTAGAATTCCTTTTAACTCCCTACTTTTAAATTTTCTAATATCACCTTATGGCTCCTAATTTATTTCTTTTCTTTATAAAAAAACTTGTACCCAATATTTAATTTATAAGTCAACATCTAAAAATAAATGTATCTTTATGTGTGTGATCAATAAGTTTTAAATAGAAATGATTAATACCTTTTATCATGTGTTGTCACACATGGATCTTTGTGCTAGCATTCTTCTTCCATGTGGCTCAACCTCTAGCATGCAATGAATATTTCATTGGTGAAGGTGTTTCAATTTCCAATACTGCACATGCTCCAAATATGGTAATTCAACTTCATTAGGTATTTTACAACCTATAGTCTTTAATTGTGATATTTATCTTCTCTATCTCCATTAACAAAGGACTCAATTCCAGTCATAGAGAGCAACTCTATCTACTAGCTCGACTCAAGTTATAAGCTCACATGTAGCTTTGTGGTTACTTTATTCTTCTACAACAAAATTTTCATCCATTTTAAAATTAATTCTATCCAACTCTGATCTCTTTGGTATTTATCTTTATCAAGCACTACTTAGATCTTATTTCCTCCAAATGTTACTCCTAGGATCTGGTGTTGTAATATCTTTTGGACTTCTTTTAATCTCGTGCTTCTAGTGGGACTAAGTATTCTAGAACATTTTTTTCTTTTGTGCTTATAATTGCACTTGAATACATTACATTTTCTTGGAATTTTCCTTTGTTGTCCACTTATGCTTCAAGTAGGAAAATATTGGAACTTTTCCAACTTGGATAGATTCTTCTTCTCACATGCTTCTTCTTTATTTTTCTATTCTTTCACTAATTTTAATTTGACCAATGATCCACTTTAGCTTCTTTTTTATTTTTATCAGGTTATTCCATCTCTAATATAGAACTATAACATTGGTTCTTGACCACTCTCAACTTATTTTTCTCTTCTTGACAACAACACTTTTCTTTTTCTGATGCTAACTCTATATCTTCTCTATATTTTAGCTCACATTATTTTCAATGGACTCAAAAAAAATTGCTTGCAACTTTTAAATATTTTCAACAATAATATTAGGATTATTAATATTCTAATATTAGTCTTAGCCTACATTTTATTTATGTGTATTTTCCTCTAAATTCATGCCAAATCATTCCTTTGATGTTAGCTTATCAATATTCACACCAAAATCTAGTTTTAATGCTAGATTTAGAAACTACTCATAGTGGCTCCAAATATTATTATTCCAAAATCAAATATTCACACCATAAGTTATTTTTCCTAATTATAGCAATATAGACTACTTGAAGTAACTCAATATTCACAACGTGGCTCTGATAGAGTCTACATAATTTAGCTTTGATATGCTTATTTTTCTTTTAGCTAGATTATCATAGGTCCCAAATATCTAGGATCTTGAGTAATCTCAAATAGTAGAGAAACTTAATATAAATGACCAAAATAAATGAACATAACACTCATGAAAATAATAATAATATATGAATGGTCAATATCATTCATTCAATAACATGAATAAAACTTTTTAGTCTAGGGATTTTATCATCTGCATCTTCTCCTTGAACACCTCATCGGGCCTTCCTTGGATTATCAACCCTTACCTTTCTACAACCAATCCCCCTCGCATGTGCCAAATTATTCTCATAATTTTCTATTAGATGGTAATCCATTGCCACCTTATCCATAATTATACTTTTTTATAGAGACAACATTACACCTTTTAAATTTTTATGATCTTGCATCCCAATTAGATATTGTTTCAAAATTTTATAGTTTCTTGCACCTACCATTTCATGTTTCAAAAGCTCGTGATATCGTGTTCTCACCACATCAATCTTCCTTGTTTGTTTACACTAATCCTATAGAGGTTCATGATTTTTTGTTTCAACGATGACCACATTGTCAACCATTTTGATGTCTCCTTACCAATTAAGATTCTAAGACTAAGGAATATTTATTGGCATGGGTTTGATCACCTTTTTTAAAGGTTATTCATCATCATAAGTTGCATTGGTATGTGTCCCAAAGCCATCTCAAACCTTCCTTTTGTACTTTTTATAAATCAAGCTTTTAACTAGAACACCATCCACTACCTTATGCATTTTAGACCCAAAGTCCATCTTGTTTTTTGATCTTCCATATGTCCTATCACCCCCATAAAGATCCCCTCTCTCTCCATTATCCTCCCACCTTTATCCTTTACCTATTTTCTTTGGTCCCCAACTTGATATCAATGGATGACTATGACTATATATTCGAGCCTGATGTACTCCTATTGGACAAGCTAGTTGAAGAAATCCTGAGAGATATTAGGTTTCTTACCTTCCTTAAAAAATTCAATGGCCACGATATGGAACTTCTCAAGGAATTGTATCATAATTGGGATGATAAAAAAGTCATTATGAAGGGGCTCATATTTACAATAAACATTGAGTTTCTGAAAAAAATATTTGAGCTCCCTAATGATGGTAAAATCATCCAAAGAGAAAAGCATTCCCTAGCTAGTGAAATTTCGTATTTCAAGTATAGGAGAATCAAGCTTGGAAAATACAAGGGAAGAATTGTAATGGAATCCCTCCCCATACCTTAGGATAAAGTTATGGTTCCTATTCTTCAATACTTGATCGTGGATGGCCTGAATACCATTCGTAAAAAAAATCACCTCACCTTTCTAAATCACATTCGAGAGAAAAAAAAGTATCAATGTTTTAGATTATCTCTTCAATTCCATTGAGATATTGATCTGTAATGTCAAGAAAGGATCCTCATAATTCCCTATTCGCTAGGGCCTTCATCTCGTTATCTATAGATACATTCTCTAGGAGTCTTAAAAAGTAGTGATCAATTTCATCCAAAGCATGGAAAGCCCCTTGGGTGAGCTCCTAGGGCCCAACCATCAAAAAATCCCTCAATATGAGATGAATTATGAAGTGGATTGAAATCCCTCCTCCCCCAAGGCCATTCAAATGCTAAATTTCAAACCTAAGGGTAAATAAGCTACATACAAAGTGATGTTGGAGGCCAAACATCAATCTAATCACAATAAATCTCATACTATGAAAAGAAAATCCACAATCATCATTGAACATGAACCTAAGTAAGTAGAAGACTCTCGCATGCTAGTCCAAAAAATAAAACAAGAATTAAATTTTATATGGTATTCCACTAGAAAGGTGGATCCTCATAGTGGCTCCTTTATGTCTTTGAGCTTCGCTTACCAAAAGTCATGTGTGCCTTTCATTACCAATAATGACTACATCCAATAGCTTAATGACCTTGTCAGTGCCATGGCCAAAGTGGTCAAAATGAGTTCCTATCTAATCCAAAAAGACACTATTATTCTAGAAGAATACAATGAAAATTCTGATGATGATGATCTTGAGAGCCTAGATAGCTCCCCTAGTCCTAGCGATGTTGAGTAATGCAACCATCCATGCTTCCTCCTCAATTTGTTTTTGGTGTTGTTTTTAATGTATGATATTCCATTAGTATCTATATTCTCTTTCATTTCTATGTGTATTTTGTTCTCTCCCCCTCAATCTTGGGGAGACAATCTCTTATGATCTCCTCTAGAGTCCCTCTCTTATGTCTTTTCCTTTTTGTAAGTTTTTGTTGTCTCTCAGCTGTCTTAGGGACATTATCTCTAATGACCCCCATTGGTGTTCATATTTGTATGTAACTTTTTTTTGTAAAAGGTTTGGGGATCCTTTTAAAACTCCTTCCTTAAATCTATAAAAAAAACATGAAGAAAACTTATAATAATATTGCTCAAAATTATATGCAATCTTTACTCAATATTCATTCAATTTATTGATCCTTTATACAATACATGGAACTTTATCTCCATGATATAACCTTAGAAATGTGACTCTTGTACTCTTTGACTATTGATATCCTCACATATCTAGGAGATGCAACCTTTTATATTCCACACATAAGACAAGTCTCTCATACCTTTTTGCTTCTCATATTGCCACTTGTATACATGACTCTTGACTCTCTATTTACTATTTGTACACTTTATTCTATGACACTTACACACTCCTACTTGCACAATTGCACACTTTACTATATGACACTTATGTGCACACTTGCAAATATTATTACATTAAACTTGTGGATATTATCACTCTTCATACTTGCACACATAATTACATGACACTTGTGCACATTCTACACATGAATGTTAAAGTTAATGTTTACTTCTCCTTGACATATGTCCTTGGCACTTATTATTTGTTATGGTGATATGTGTCATCATCCTTTATAATTTATATAAACCATCAATATAAAAGCAATTTATAATTTTTTAATTATCAACATTTCATATCAGATTATGTAAAACTATGGTGTGGAGGTTTTGAAAACCATTGTTGCATTGTCTAGTTCAATTGTAACTATGTGATTAGTTTTTTACAATGGAGCCACCAGAGCCTAATGTGTTAGCTCTGTGAACATGGTATTTTTTACATGGTTTGTGACTATTTAAATCACATCCCTTCTATAATTTAATTAAATTGTGCTGCCAAGGGATGTAGTCATTGATCATCCATAATGGACACAACTAAAGAGCACAAGAACACAAGTGACTCATAGATATGAATGTGTAAAATGGAGGGAGACCATAGCAAGAGTTTTCATAGTGCGATGCAACACGCCTCCACACTCATGTTTTATTTTCAATTTTTAGCGAGGATTTTAAAAATGCATTTTATTTTATCTTTTTTTCCTTTATCACATGCAAGTAGGAAAGGATTGACATGTGGCACATTGTTATTTAAAAGTGAAGAAGGATTTGTAATGATGCATAGTATTCAAATTACATTTTTCTAGGAGGGAAATCACCTCCTTTTGTTTTATTTCTAGAGAGCAATGCTAAGAATATTGCAAGGAGAATATTATCTAATGCCATGAATATTCTTGATTTATGATGTGAAGGAATAGATTTTCCCTCTTATAATTAAGGCTCCAATCAAACTTGAGTATAGTCATGCATATACTCGTTGGAAAGAATGTTTTGAGCTAAACATAATGGTGATGTCCATTTTGAGTTTTGAGGTAGTTTGATATGATTTTGTTGATCTCAAAGCTTTTTGTATTTTGGAGTGCACTCTCGGTTGAACCTGATTCTCCTCATCAATGTAGGTGAACCTAGTACCTAGTCATCTTCTCTATAGCACCTGGCGGATGCAACAATTGTTTATTAATGCATTGTAGTAGGATGAAAATATCACCATAAGGACACCTACCACTCTATCTAAAGACTATTCCATGAAGACACTTTGGATCAACTTTTGAAAACTATAAACATAGACACTTTAGAATATTATCTTCTTTCTCCATTCTTCCATTTGGATTCTAGTCTATGGCTCACATTTTTATGATTTGAAGTACAATTTTAATAGTATTCGACACTCCCATATGGCTCACATTTTTTGTATAAAGGTGAATTTTCAATAGAGATTGACACCTTCTAGATAAATATTTCACCATGATGAGGGGATCATACCCATGGTGAACCTAGTAAGTGATCTACAGAGGCAATAGACTTGAGAAAGAGGCTTATCCTGAGGCACTAAGACAAATGATGACCCAGAGGCAATAGACCTGAGTAAGTGACTGACCTTGAGGAAACAAACCTAGAGGTAAAACACCATAGATCTAGCACTATTTTTTAAAGTAAAAGAGCTAAGAGAAAAAATCAAAAGCCTAGACACTATTCCAAATGATGTAATGGAAGTCAAAATTAAGGGGGAATGTCTCTAATGTTGACTTACCTTTTTTGGAAAGTACACATTAAGGGGGAATGTTAAAGTTAATATGTACTTCTCCTTGACATGTGTCCTTGACACTTGTCATTTTTTTATTATGACATGTGTCATCATCCTTTGTACTTTATATACACCATCAATATAAAAGAAATTTGTGAGTTTTTGAATTACCAACAATGAACACATACATAAGGAGAAATATTAAATACACTCCTAAACTATAGAATCACAACCTAATCTATTACATATTTAAATTTGTACCATCAAGGTACTATGGGGTACATTAGCATGTACTAAATAATGTAATATTCTCCAACACCCCCTATATTACATTATTTGGTTATTGAATACTTTAGTTGTCAATATCTGATTCTTGCATTTGTTCTTCTACTCTAACTCTAGCAATGCTTAAAATTTTAATGTTACTTTGTTGACCTATTTTCCATAGTATTGTGGGTGTAATTTTGTGCCTTTTCACCCACTCTTCCTTTTTGAAGCTAATAATGCTCTTTTGGACCGGTTAAATTTTGAATATGAGCAAAGGTGTTGATGACTGAGGTAAATTTCAATATTTAAGCAAGCAGATGGGAGAATAGGCTACCGTGAAGAAAGAAGCGGTTCCAAAAATGTGTCCCATGCTAAAACTACAAGATTCAAAAGAATGGTAAGACCTCCTAAGTATGTATAAATTGGCTAAGGATAAGGATGGGCAGATAAATGGGTGGAAAAATAATCAAGGAGGATCTTAAATCCCCACCCTGACCTTGGATGGAAGAATGGGAAGGCAACAACAAAAGGTACCAAGCCTGATTACTCATCCATAGGGTAGAAAATTAGGAATATGGCAAATGGGAAAGTGTACCCAAAAAATTATCCAAGTATGAGGACATCACACATTAGGATGGAAGCTTGAAGGATCCCTAGAAGCAAATATTAATTATCTTAGCTACCTTGCATAAATGGCCGATGGGCACGAGGAAGAAATTTGAGATGCACAGATTCAAAGGTAACCAATCTCTGATATTTCTGTGACACAAAGGGGCATAATATATTGGAATTTAAGAAGCTATCAAAATGATAAAATAACTGGATCTATGTAGAAGCACCTAAATTATTTTGAAAAACTCCCATTTCTTCCTAGAGTAGAGCTGCAGCGGATCTTCCAATCATTCAAACAATATTTTCCTACTTGATGCCATCAATGTTGTATTTTGAATCTATTGTAAAATATTCTATAAATAGTGGAATGCTCATTGTTCCAAGGGAAATTCTGTGGCCATTACAATTCAGATGTAATTCTTCTTCACCTTGTCAATATAAAGCATATCACTATTTGGTCTCTCAACTTATCTTTACTTCTATTTTATTTAAGTCTGGATATTTATTTCAATGATGGCCATTTAATCTTGTTCACTTAATTCTCCAATCTATATTTTGTGGGTCTCGTTGAGTGGTTCTAGAATTTGCATCCACCTCGGGGTGTCAAGGTTTTATTTCTACTAAATCCATTTAGGTGGGAGAGCTCTATTTCTATAGTCTAGGTTTCATGCACCCTCCTGCTAGTTCTAGAATTTTCTCTTGCTTTTTGTGCCAAACAATAAGTGAGGATGAGCTAATATGTTAGGTAGTTTGCCACTATTTCCATTACCAATTTCAAACATGTGTGTCTTGATGTGGCCATATCCTATCCTTGTTAGTTCCAACTATGGCCTCCATTTGCTTTCTCTCTAGTTAACTTTTCCCCTTTCACACTTTGCAGTGTAGGTAGCTAGAACCGAAGGAGCTGACTTTATCCAAATATCAATCACCCCTACCTATCCTGGGCTAGGCAGTCATTCAATGCTGGTCAAGGACCACCGGGCACATCCCCCACTCACTCGTTGCCTATTTTCACACCAATTTTTTTTGGTGACTCTATTTGGAAACTCATTGAGTTTCTATGTTTTAGGAAGTTAGAGTCTGGTGATACTCTGATTTACCCATATCTTTGCAAATCACCTGAAAACTTTAACTATGTGGCATTTCCAGATCATGAAATTAGTTACCTTCCTATGCTGAAAGATCCAAATATCCCAAAGAACTTAAGGTTTGATGAACAACCTTGATCTCACCAACAGAGATAGTATAACTCCAACTCTGACCTTAATGGTATTTCTAAAGACCAGTGCCACTATGATTCTACTAAACTTCTTGCACTAAAATTATTTTTATCCCCTTAGTATCCCTAACCAGTATGATATCCCAGAAGCTACCCTCTATGCCTTAACAAAATATGATAGCATTAATGGAGCTATGAAGGAACACCTTGAAAATATGACTTCTTTAGCCACCCTTCATAATATCATACACGAGGATGTAATTATCAGACTATTGGTTGCTTCTCTTGAAGGTAGAGCATGGATCTAGTACAAAGCCTTATAGCCTAAGAGCATCTCTAAATGGGTAGACCTGGAAGAGTCTCTCATGGATACATTTGGTGAATTGGAGGACCTCTTCTAGCCTCTGGATCAATTCACATTTATCAATAGGAGCCCTCTTAAAAGTGTGACAAAATTTAATGTCTATTTTGAGAAAAGTTGAAGGAGGATTCCACAACAAATCCTCTCAAACTCTACCCAAGTGTATCTATTCTACATCTTGGATCTTGGTTCTGACATCAAATTATTCTACATCGGTCCAAGAAAACTAGGTTTCCCTAGATCTATAAGAAAGCCATCAGAGCTGAGCAGGTGCTAACATGGAGGCTACATTCAATCAACTCCTTTCAGGAGCCATCACTAGGTTGCACAACATACATGCCTTAGTGAGAAGAATTCCATGATATCCACATCCACAAGGATAACTCAGTAGATCAACCCCATATCCAGCTGGGTCTACTAAGTAAGGATGTGGATGCTAATGGACAAGAAGAGGGTCCAATAGTGAAGAAGGAGCCAATTGTAAGATTGGCATAGCTGGTCAACCTTGAGAAGGGGCAACATGAAAATTTATTCCCTAACATATCATCACTTGAAAGGTAGAATAAGGTGGAAAAAATTATTGCCACAATAAATTTTGAGGTTCTGAGTACCCAAATACTCAAGAAAATAGAGAATATTTATGATTTCACCATAATTCTGAGCCAACGTGGACGGTACCAGATGCAATACAAGCAGTGACTCAAATACAATGTAATCTAGTCTGACCACTATATATTTGTAGGATTATTTTCATGAGTATCCTTGGTTCAGGTATTCCTATCATGTTATAATTTTATGGCCAATAAATAAATCCACACACTATGTGTGGTCATTACAAAGGTACCATAAGTTTGGTCAAGCACTGAAAATCATCAAGGAGGGTTTCCTAGGATCAATATTGGAAATATAACATTATTTATCCATATTTAATTTATTTATTTGTCATTATTGTGATCCAATAGCCCAATGGATGCATCCAACAATTATCAAGGTTGCTTATCTCACCCTCAAAAACTACATGAAGAAATATTGGAACTCACAAAAACTGACTTTGGTGAAAATAGAATATTGCGAGTACAAAGTAAGGCAAGTAGGTTATAAATAGCACCCTGCAAGTAGATGCATATGGAACCAAGAAGTTTACACTACAAAGTGTAGCTAAAGTAGAATGACCTCCTGGTCAATAATGGTTAGCAAAAGAGGGTCTTTGTTGGATTGCATAAAAGAGAAGACCTAGGATAAGAGAAATAAAAATCATTGAAATTTTCTTGCTCATGGAATGTCTCAGATCCTTGGATGGATGTATTTAAGGGGATTCAATCTATGAGAGTGCCTCATGGATAAGGGTTTATGACCTATCAATTTCACTTGATAAGCTTTGGGTTGCTTTTCCCTTTGTATCTCCCTATTCTCTCGCCCTACCCTTTATTTCATCTTCCCCTTACCTTTATTTATTGCATTTCTTCAAGTTGATGACAAATGCTTCTTTGTATCAACTATTTTTTGTTCTCCCCCTTTTCCTCTCCTATATTTCTATCTTTGTTTCTCATTTTTGCTTGTTGTTTTTACTATTTATCTTCCTGCTACTCTTATCTGGCACAATTCTATTCATTTTTTATGTCTACATCCTGTTTATTTGGATATTTTTTCCTTGTCCTTCCCCTTCACCATTGATTCCTATTGTTCCCTATTATTATTCCCTCTCTATATTAGTTGTTATATCTCCTTTCCTTCTAGGTTTCTTTTTTTCCACAAAATGGAAAACCCCTATGAATCACTAAGATTGTGGGTGCAATTTTGTGCCTTCTCACCCACTCTTCCTTTTTGAAGATAATGATGTTGTTTTGGATCAACAAAATTTTGAACTTGAGCCAAGGCATTGATTACTGAGATAAATTTTAAGATCAAAGTAGGATGATGGAAGAATAGGCTACTGTGAAGAAAGGAGCGGTCCCAAAAACGTGTCCTATGCTAAAACTATAAAATTTGAAATAATGGTAAGACATATTGGCATCCCAAGTACATATAAATTGGATAAGGATAAGGACCAGTGGATTTGTGGATAAATGATCAAGGAGGATCTCAAATCCTCACCCCAACCTTAGATGGAAGAATGGCAAGGTAGAAACAAAAGGTGCCAAGCCTGATTAACCGTCCATAGGGTGGAAAAATGGGAATATGGTAAACAAGGAAGTGTGTCCAAAAACCCATCCAAGGCTAAGGACATCATACATTAGGATGGAAGCTTTGATGATACGTAGAAGCAAACATTAATGACCTTAACTACCTAGTATAAATGGTCGATGGGTGTGAGGAAGAAATTTGAGATGCACAACTTTAGCAACCAATCTCTGATATTTTTATGATACAAAGGGATAGAGTAGATTTGATTTTAATAAGACATCAAAATGATCAAGGGATCATATCTATGCAGAAGCACCTAAATTCTTATAAAAAACTATCATTTATTCCTATAGCAGAGCCACAATGGATCTTCCAATCATCCCAATAATATTTTCTTGCCTGATGCCATCAATGTTGTATTTTGAATCTATTTTAAAATATTCTATAAATAGTGGAATACTTGCCATTCAAAGGGTGGCTCTATGGCCATTACAATTCATATGTAATTCTTCTTCACCTTGTAAATATAAAGCATATCACTATTTGGTCTCTCAATTTGTCTTCACTTCTATTTTGTTTAAGTCTGGATGTTTATTTCTACGATGACCATTTAAGCTTGTTCACTTAATTCTACAATCTAGATTTTGTGGGTCTCACTAAGTGGTTCTAGAATTCACATATACCTTGGGTGTCAAGGTTTTGATTTTTCTAAAGTTGATCGGTTGGGAGCGCTCTAATTTTGTAATCTATATTCCATGCACTCTCTTGCTGGTTCTAGAATTCACCCTTGCCCACTATGCCAAATGATAATTGAGGATGATATGAGCTAATTTGTTAGGTGGAGTTCCATTGTTTCTATCAATGATATCAAATGTGTGTGTCTTGATGTGGCCATACCCCCATCCTTGTCAGTTCTGACTATGACCTTACTTTGCTTTCTCTCTCATTCCCTTTTCTTCTTTCACACTTTGTGTTATAGGTAGCTAGAATCGAAGGAGTTGGCCTTCTCTAGAGATCAACTGCTCTTATCTCTCCTGGGCCAAGTGGCCATTCAATGCTGGTCAAGGACCACCAGACGTGCCCCCCGGTCGTCCAGTTATTGTTTTCACACCAACAAGTGTTCATTAGACTTTCTTTGTGACCATAACAACATTTTAACATATCATGATTCTATTCCAATATGATTTTTTATCCATCCATAGTGAATCTCAATTTTATTTTCATAATATGTCATTGGTTTGGTCTTCTTACAAAGTCTACAACTCTTACATGATCTAAATTTTATCTTAGATATTTCATTTATTTTTATAGTCTTGTCTTATACTTTTATTTTATCTTTTGCATTATTAGTACAATTAGAATATTTTAAAATAATTTCCTTTTTATTATCTTGATCTTCAACTAAGATACTTGCTTTAAGGGCTCTAGTTTCATTTCATTTTGTAGTCTCTTCTATTTCTTGTATCTCTTGTATTTCTTGGACCAAATTGCCCTTTTGACTTTCTTTCCTAGATTACAATTGTTGTTGTTGCCCATACCGATACTAAGGTTGATATTGCATTGGATGGAAATTATAAAATGATCTATTCATATGATTTTCTTATTTCACATTCATTTGATTTCCTTGTCTCAATGAATTATATCTGTAAAAATTTGTAGAATGATCCATTTTTTTGCATATGTGATGAAATCTTAGTTTCCATCTAGTTTGATACTATGATGATGCTAAAATGTTACTTGGTGTATTTTATTTTGATATAAAAGCATTATTATTCATTTCATATTTGATTAAATTACCCACTTCATATTATTGAAGAATATTGACTAATTCATTGAAGTTTATTTCCTTTATTCCATTAACTATTTCCCAATATTTTTCTACAATGAGAATTGATTTTATTTTGTTCTTCCATGATGCAAAATTAGGTCCTTTCAAAAGTTATGATTTAAAAAGAATTTTTTTTCTATTTGACATAATGGAACTCATTAATTTTTAACTACCAAATTTCTCTTTTTCTTTTGGAGTAGACAACCTTATCTCTCCAACATTTTAAAAATTTCAATTCAATTTTTCAAAAATAAAATAAACAAATTCTATTAAATGTAGAATTCCTTTTAACTCCCTACTTTTAAATCTTCTAATTTTAATTTTTCCTAATATCACCTTATGGATCCTAATTATAAAAAAAAACTTTGTCCAATATCTAAATTATAATTCAACATCAAAAAATAAACATATCCTTATGTGTGTGCTCAATAAAGTTTAAGCGAAAAGGATTAATATATTTTCTCATACATTATCAGACATGTCTCTTTGTGCTAGCATTATTCTTCCACATGGCTCAACCTCTAACATACAATGGGTGTTACCCTTGTGAAGGCATTTCAATTTCTAGCATTTATCATGCTCTAAATCTAGCGATTCAACTTCCTTAGGTATTTTCCTACCTATAGTATTTTATGGTGATATTTCTCTTCTCTATTTCTAGTAACAAAGGACTCAGTTCTAGACATAGAGAGCAACTCTATATATTGTCTCTGCTCATGTTACAAGCTCATAGACAACTCTTTAGTTACTCCCTTATTTTAGAATAAAGTTTTTATCCACTTTAACAATAATACTTCTATCCAAATCTCATATCTTTGGTCTTTATCTTTATCAAGTGTTTCTCAGGCCTAAATATTTCCTCTAAATATTACTCCTAGGATCTAACACTACGATATATTTTGGAATCCTTTAAATCTCATGCTTCTAATGGCACTGAGTATTCTTAGACATTTTTTCTTTTGTGTTTCTAATATCACTTGAATACACTACATTCTCTTGGAACATTCCTTTGTTGTCCACTTCTGCTTTAGGCAAGAAAATATTGGAGATTCTTCAACTTGGATAAATTCTTCTTCTCATGGGCTCTTTCTTTATCTTTTTTCTTCTTTCACTAATTCTAATTTGACCAATGATCCACTTCAACTTCCTTTTATTTTTCTCAGGTTATTCTATCTTGAATATAGAGCTATAACATTGGATCTTGGCCACTCTCAACTTATTGTTCTCTTCTTGACAACAATTTCATTTTTATTTTTTGAAGACTCTATCTCTTCTCTATATTTTAGCCTACATTCTTTTCAATGGACTTAAAAACTGTTACCTACAAATTATAAATATTTTCAACAATAATGTGAAGATTATTAATAATTCAAAATTATTCATAGCCTATGTTTTATTCATGTGTATTTTCCTCTAAATTCATATCAAATGTTTTATTTTATGCTAGCTTGACTATATTCACACTAAAATCTAGTTTTGATGCTATCTTTAGAAACTACTCATAGTAGCTTCAAATATTATCACTTTAAAATCAAATATTCACACTAGAAACTCTTTTTCATGATGTTAGCATTAGAGATTACTCAAATTAGCTCTATTTTAATAATGTGACTCTAATAGAGTCTGCACAATATATCTCTGATATCACTATTGACTTTTTAGCTAGATTATCATAGGTCCCAAATATCCAATATATTGAGTAATCTCAAATATTAGAGCAACTTAATATAAATGGCCAAAATAAATGAATATAACATTCATGAAAATAACAATAATAAGATATAAATAGAAAATATCATTCATATAATAACATGAATAAAACTTACAATAATATTGCTCAAAATTGTATACGATATTTACTCAATATTCATTCAATTTCTTGATCCTTGATACAACACATGGATCTTTATCTCCATAATATAACCTTAGAAAGGTGACTCTTGATATCTTTGATTATTGCTCTCCTCACATATCTGGGAGATGCAACCTTTCCTATTCCACATATAAGACATGTCTCTCATACCTCTTGGCTTCTCATCTTGCCACTTGTATGCGTGATTCTTGACTCTCTATTTACTTTTTGCACATATTATTCTATGATACTTGCACACTCCTACTTTTACACTTGCACACCTTACTATTTGACACTTGTGCACACACTTGCATGCATTATTACATGACACATGCACATTCTCACTCTTCACACTTGCACACATAATTACATGACACTTGTACACATCCTACACATGAACACATACATAAGGAGAAATATTATACACACTCATAAACTATATACTCATAACATAATCTATTGTATATTTACATTTGTCCCATCAAGGTACTACAGGATACATTAGCATGTACTAAATAATATAATATTCTCCAACATTTGGCTTAATAAAGGAATTGGTCTTATCTAGATATTGAATCAAAATAAATTGAGTCATCCAATATTGGCTATGGTCTAGGGCACAAAACACACCACTAGGTGGATTGTAGACCAAGAGTTTTTGGCATACCCAATGGGATAAATCATTCAATATATACCCCACATTTTTGAATTATCAAGATTTTGGTGAATTTATTGATCTCACAAGTGGTTTTAAATCCATTCAATTAATGAATACATTGATCAAAATAACCTAATATTGAAAACTTTGTTAAAATAGAGAAGCCTATAATTTGACGATAACTAGATCAGATGCCAAAAGGCTTAAAGAACATAATGTAGTTTTACCAACCATCCAAACATACACGAATGTTGGCTTTTTAGCCAGATTGTCATAGGTCCCAATGTTCAGGATCATAATATATTATTCAATATTTAAGTATTCAATATATGTGGCTAATATTAATAAACAAACATTCATATAAAATAACAATAATATAAATTAAAATGACCAATATCATTCATGCAATAACATAAAGAAAAACTTATAGTATAATTTCTCAAACTGTATACAAGATTCTTTATTTGATACTTGAAATACATATATTCCTCAATACATTACATGGATTTTTGTCTCCATAACATAGCCTTAGAAATATAACTCTTCTATAATTGACTATTGCAATCACATATTCGAGAGATGCATCCTATAATATTCCATACATAAGACAAGGATATCATGTCTTTTGGCTTCTCATATTACCACTTGTATACATGACTCTTGAATTTCTATTTGTGCACTTTATTCTATGGCACTTTTCACAATCTCACACCTATACACATGCACACTCTATTACATGACACTTGCACATTTTCTTACTCATCACACTTGCACACATAATTAGATGACACTTATGCACATTCTCACTCTTCACACTTGCACACATAATTGCATGACACTTGTGCACATCCTACACATGAAAATATACATAAAGGGAAATATAAATAACACTCCTAAATGATATAATCACACCCTAATCTATTGCATATTTACAATTGTACCATAAGGTACCATGGGGGTACATTAGCATGTACCAAATAATGTAAAATTCTTCAACACCTACTTGTATTACATTATTTGGTTATTGAAGACTTTAATATTCAACATATGATTCTTGTATTTGTTCTTTTTCTTCTTATGTTCATCTACTATCTCTGCTTGTTATCCCTATAGTAAAATATTGGACTATGACTAATCCATTTTAAACAATTCATGATTAGTCCTTTCTTGAGGAAAATATGGCTCAATATTTCTTCTAAAAACCCCATTGTATCTAAAGCAAAAATTTCATTCTCAATAAAATCTATAGCCTTTGTTTTATATTGATAATATGTTAATTTGTATATTTGAATTCTTCAATTTTACCTCTTTCAACCAATTAAGAAACTAAGACAAGATTAGTAGATAGTCCTAGAAAATATAAAACATCATCTAGCACAAAATTTGAAAATGGTATGCTAGGTATCACTTTTCAAACTCCATGAACATGATAAGTCTTATATAAAATTTTTAGTGGAATGTTAGATCTAACTTCTATTAAGTCAAACCAATGCAAGTTTCCAATCATATGATGACTGGCTCCTAAATCAATATACCATGTGTCTTTTTCTTTTCTAATGTTTTGACAAGATTCACAAAATTTTATCTCATATCTTTGATTGAAATTTAGTAAACCTCTTCTATTATTTGATTCCTTTAATTCAAAAAAAAATCTTGGTGCACTCATCTTACTTTGCCACCTATCCATTTAAATTTCTTCAAATACTCAAATTTTCAAATCCTTTGAAGTAGGAAACCTTATGGCTCCCAAATGATTAATTTTTCTAATAAACAATCTTCAAACAAACAATTCATTTGGACTAGACAACCTTATTGGTTTAAAGTTAAATTCAATCAATCAAAATTTTCAATCTTCAATTTTTTCAAATAAACAAATATATTTTTCTCAATATGTAAAAATATTTAGTTTTGCACTCAATATTCTAATTTTCAAAAATCAAGTTTTTGAAATCAATTTCAATTTTTGAAATGTAGAAAACCTTATCTCTCCAAACTTATAATTTTGTAAATTTAATTCTTCAAATCTCAATTTACAATCAATTAAATTCTTCAAAGCAAATTTTTAATTCAATTGCAATAATTCAAAAATTTAATTTTTTTTTGGAGTTGAATTCCTTTTGAATACCTTATTAAACAAGTCTCTACTTTCACTTTTCTACTTTTTTAAAAATCAAATGTGGAAGTCAAATTTAAAATATCCTTACCACTCTAATAAATTCAAATTTCAAATCATTTTCAAATGAGCACCTTATCACTCCAATAAATTCAAATTTTAAATAAATTTCAAATGAGCACCTTATCACTCCAATTAACTTAAATAAAATTTAAATTTCAATATGAGTGCCCAATAACATATCCTTGAATCGTGTGCCTAAAACATTAAAATTGTTATGTCAATATTACATACCTTAATTTTGGCATTACACTTCCACTTGGAAATCACTTCATCCATTGAACGTTACTCTAGCATAGGTATTTTGGATTTGATTATGATCACTCTCCAATGTTGGCACTTCATATTTCTTTTGCAATGTAACTTTTCCTTCAAGCATTGGATGGCTATATTCTAAGGCTTCTATCAAATGAAACCATGATTCTTAACAGAAATATATCTTCCTCCATGATTTATTTAGTAAATTTATGTAAATTTGTTCTTCTCCACACCTTCCTCAAGATGGAAAATCGTGCAAAGTTCTTCTCCGCATATTTCTCAGTAGTATAGAAGAACTTTTATGCAGAGTTATTTTTCTCCACACCATATAGAGATGTCTTATCCCTCCTATAGTAGCTAGAATGTGTTGCCTTCAATATGAAAACTATTTATGAATCATTCTCTTTTTTTATTGTTCTCTTCCTTTTCTACTATGCATATCATTCCCTACTAGCTTGAATATTTCTTGGCTTAGAATTGTTCCTTTCTTGCTGGATATATCTTCTATTTGGGTTGCTTCAATAGATCTCTATATTCCATTGTTTTACCTCTAATTGCTTCTTCTTGGTGTCTTAAGCCACTTCTTATTTGGTTTTCCTTTCTCTTAGAAAATGCTCCTTATCAGGGTGACTTTGAATTATAAAATCCTCCTTATTTGGGTAGCTTCAATAGCTCCCTATCTTCTGTTGCTTTACCTCTAATTGCTTATTCTTGGTGGCTTAATCCACTTCTTATTTGGTTTTATTTTCTCTTCGAAAATCCTCCTTATAAGGGTGACTTTGAATATCCCCTCACATCTAACTTATTTAGAGTTGATCCTTCAATGCTTATTGCATCAACTTCTTCTTAAAAGTTGCTCTATACTTTTCCTTCTTAGGTTCCTATCTTGAGTTATCTATCTTTGAATATGCTTGAATATTTCTTCTATATCAACTTAGTCACAAACTATTGTATTATACTACTTTGATATGTGCTATGTTGTTAAATTTAAAATGTCCTCTTATTTTTTATGTGGCCTACGTTTCTTTAGGTGAATCTACAACTATCAGGATTTTTTGTTAAAGCTTTGAATTTGAATTCACATTAGAATTTTCCTTTTGATGCTAGATTTTGTCCTACCCCTTTTTCAAATTTAACTTCACACTGGAATCCTTATTTGATGCTAGCTTTCAAATATGACTCTTCCAAAATGATGGATGATGAGTGGTAGCTTTGATACAACTATTGGATTTTTAGCTAGATTATCATAGGTGCCAATGTTTAGGATATTAATATACTATTCAATATTTGAGAATTCAATATATGTGGTCAATATTAATAAACAAATATTCATATAAAATAACAATAATATGATGTAAAATAGCCAATATCATTCATGCAAAGAAAAAATTATAGTAGAATTGCTCAAGCTGTATGCAAGCTTCTTTATTTGATACTTGAAATACATATATTCTTTGATACATTACGTAGAGCTTTATCTCCATAATATAGCCTTAGAAATATAACTCTTCAATACTTGACTATTGCACTCCTTACATATTTGAGATATGCATCATTTATATTCCACACATAAGACAAGCCTCTCATATATTTTGGCTTCTCATCTTACCACTTGTATATATTAATCTTGACTCTCTATTTGCACACTTTATTCTATGACAATCTGCACACTCTTACATCTATATACATGCACACTCTATTACATGACACTTTCACACTTTATCACTCATCAAATTTACACACATAATTAAATGACACTTGTGCATATTCTCACTCTTCACACTTGCATACATAATTACATGAAACTTATGCACATCTTACATATGAACACATACATAAAGAAAAATATAAATCACACTCCTAAACTATACAATCATACTCTAATATGTTATATATTTATAATTGTACCCTATGGTACCATGGGGGTACATTAGCATGTACTAGATAATGTAATATTATCCAATAAAGAAAGAGACATGGTTGGACATATATATTCTACTTGGAACAATATCAGACCCCTTAATATTACCAATATCCATGATATTCCTTAGGCTACACTAAAATACTTGCACTCCTATTATGGTAGAGAAAATATAGCCTATGAACATTATTAAGATATTGCTATTTTAGCTACCATTTACAATATTATCCATGAATATGTAATGGTGAGGTTACTTGCATTATTTTTTAGAGGAAAAATATTGTCTTGGTATAATTAATTGCAAGAAGGTAGCATCAGTATATGGTTTAAACTTCATAAACCCTTTATTCTAGATTTTAATGATGTAGGGGACCCTTTATTTCTATTCACTCAATTTGCATCCATTCAAAGGAATCCTAAAGAAAATATCACAAATTTTAATATTTTTTTTAGAAAAATCTAAGGGAGAATCCCTCATAACATAAGACCATCACATGCCCAAGCCTATATCTAGTACCTCCATGATTTTACCCCAAACTTAGGTCCTCATGTTTGGTAGTCCAATGAGATGAGGTTTCCTCAAATATTTTAAATTATTTTTGCATCATAGAATACACTCATTTCAGTTGCTAAACTTCCTCCAAGAGTTATAATGCCTAAAATATATAAACCAAGACAACACACTTCCTTTTTAATTTTATTCCCTGCTTAATTGGTCATATTGCCTAAATCATATCCTCAACATACTACTTTGATAAGTTCTATTCTCACCATACCCACTTTGGAATCAAAAGACACTATAAAAATCCAAGATTTGAGAACTATGGTCTAAAATATAACACACAAACTTACTATTTTAGAGCAACATAATGTTGAGAGGAGATTTGAAATCTACCAAAAAATATTTATTTATCTCAAAGGACCAAGGGATGTTAATTAGCAAAGTGGCTAGGAAACTGAGTGCTACTAATAGAGATCAAGAAAAAGAACAATAGTGCTAGATGGATACATCCCAAGAAGTAGAAGGGCAATCAAGAGGGCTTGTAGGTATGTTGAACAATCCATACTAAAATTTCATTGCTAAAGATACTTCAATTTCTAGTTTGGATTCAATTTTGACTAGATTAGGGTGAATACCTTTACTATCAGATCCCTAAAGGTTGAAAGATCTAAAAATTGCAAAATAGAGAAAGGAACATCCCCAAGTAGAGATAGAATATTATCTAGAAATCCTAGATGAGTTGATGAAGGGTGGGTTTTTCATGTTTTATATCAATGTAATAAACTACTAAGACATGGGAACTCAATGCATCCCAAAGTCAATCAATAGTTGATTTCAAGCTTTAGCCACTCGTTTTCTACAAAATGCATCCAAAATATTTTGAGAATCTAAAAAAATATTCACTAGTAGAAGGTGAGTTGTCCATGATTCATTCTAATGCAATAATACACATGAGCCTAAGAACTCATCAAGAGCAAAGTATCAATATGAAAGAAAATATAGTATACCTTGATGAGCCAATGGAGGAGTTAATATTTAAATTTTATTGGTACTTGTTATATTTCAAGTCTACAAATCATACAAGCCTGGGGACTTAGTGCATACTGAGGCCAAATTATCATTATTTCTTGGCTATAACAAAAAACATGCTTCAAGGAATGAATAAGCAAGAAAAGTGAAAGTTTGAAACAATATTGTTAGGATATTGTAGATTCTAATGAAGAAATAACACATGAGAAATTTGGTGTGAGAAAGTACACAAAAATTTTGTGTAAATATGTGATATGTAAATAAAGCTAATAAAAGCTAAGTTTCATATAGTTATTAGTTAAGGTAAGATACAATTTAGCACGCTCATGGAATAAGCTTTTAGAAAAGTGTAATAGGTAGTTCACATGCACAAATCAATAGGTTCATGAATTAGAAAAATAGCTAAGCGATAATGTATTATCATGCTTTTGATAACTTATTTGCATGGGAATTTCTTTCACATGAGTTTTTAAAATAAGAAATCTAATCAAATAAGAATCTTCAATGACTTTCCTAGTCACAAAAGTCTATATAAGGAGGCTCATCTTCTGATCATTTCATGATCCCAAGGAAAGTTATCCCTCAAGAAGAAGTATACATTTTATCCCTTTGAGCCTCAAAATTACTTTTCCTTGAGCTTCAATATCTTAGTATTTTCTTCCATAGAATCCATGTCCAATAGACAAGATTCCATTTCTAATTTCCTTACCTCTTGCAAGAAAAATTCCCCTGTGAATCACTAAAGTATAGTGAAATCTCACTACATTAGGAAAATTCCATAAAAGGAAGAAATTTTGAGCTCAACTATTGCCTAGAGTTGAATAATATGAGAGGTATTGAGGCTCCATAAATATTTTAGGTATCTAATTCTATGAATATATCATATATGCTTACAAGAGGAGGCATTTTCAAAATGTGTTAGGGATTTTATAACTTCCACCACCACAAGGCTACGTTCACCCAATGAATCAGAAGCATAATAATTTAAAATTGTAGACTTTCTAATGGTATATAAGGTAGACCTTGCCATAGGTAGAAACCCTAGATCCTTTTTGGTGGTAGCTAAAAGGGGTCTTCCATTGGCAAGGTTTGTATGTGCTCAACAAGTGTAGGCACATCCCTTAATCCAAGGGGTGGGCCAATAGATACAACCACATTGTTTTAAAAAGTGGTCTTACAACACACCATAACCTTTATGTAATTATAAATAATAACCTAAAGTGCCAAGGGAAGCAAAGCCCAAGAATAAAATAAGAAGAAACAATGAGGAACAATATCAGAGATCGGTAAGTGTTGGAGATATTACATTATTTGGTGATATTAAAGTACCTTGGATTACTTTTGTAAATATTAGTTTAGGAGTGTGTTTTATGCTTTTTTAATGTATGTGTCAAAGTGTGGAGAGTATTATGTGTTATGTAGTAAAGTGTGCAAGTGCCACGAGTACAAGTGTGATGTGCGTAAGGTGTCCAAATATCTAGTGAAGAGAAATAGGTGTTAGATGTCAAGTATGGAAATAAATAGTCATGTGGATTTTTGTCATAATGTGAGGTATGTGAAATGTTTCATCTCCTAGGATTTTGATGAGAACAATAATAGGAAATAATGAAGAGTCATTTGTAAAGTTATATATTGGAGATAAAGCTCCATGAAATATAATCTTGAGAGATTATAGTAATTGAATGTAATATAAATATTTGGAAAATTGATGATTTATGAATATAATAGTGGTATTTTTAATTTTGAATTTGTGAATATATTTTATGTGAATAAATTTGATATTGGAAAAATTAACCTGTGAGATAATTTGGCTAAATTACCAACAATGGTATCAAATCCTACTTGGTTCAAGTGCTATCTTGTAGAAAATTTATGAGAAGAATTTGGAGTGGAGATATTGTTGAAGAAGGATATGGTGAAGGGGAATATTGGGAATAATAAGAAGATTAAAGCAAAAATTATTGAAGAGATTGAGAAGATTGAAGGTGAAGGAAGAGAGGAGAAGAGTGTTGGATGAATTAATAATATTGAAGATATTGAAGAGAAAAGGATATTGTTTGAATTATTACTAAAGGATATTGTGAAAATATTATGATTGGATGATTGTTGGATTATTATCATAGAAAATATGTCAAAGATTCAATTATTGGAGAGGTGAATGTTTTATGGAAAAGACTGATATTAGATGTGAATATTTGGAGAGGATGAACATGGTGGTTGAACATTTTTTTGGAGCCTGACTTGGAAGGATTGCATTATAGAAGAAATAACTCTATGTTGGAGCCTAAGCTAGAGTATTACAAAGAAGAAAAAATATCTACAGGATTACATTAAGAATAAATAAGGTGAGTCTATGAGCTTGTGAGCCTAGAATATGAACATAGCCAAAAGACCTAAGAGATTAAACAATAGAAAAAAATACCTAAGAAAGGTGAAGATAAAGGAGGAATTTAGAGATAAAATTTCTAAAGCGCAACATAGAAGATTTGGTATATTTTGGGGAGTGAACTATTTGGACTATAGAGATAGAGGTAATATCTAGTGAATATAATGCCTTTGAACTATCTTGTCTGGTTTGATACGTGGTGGATAAGGAAAGGTAAAGTTTTACACTTTGATTTATTGAAGAAGGAACATTACTCAGGGAAAGCACGATATATTTTTGGGTATTATAAAGATAATTTGGAGGTATAAGGTATTAACCATTGAAATATTTATTTTTGGAGTTAAAAGAAATTAATTGGAAGGAATGAATTAATGATTAGGAGATATAAGAAAACAAAATATTTGAATTTTGAATTGAAGTTTAAATTGAAGATTGAATTAAGTGGAGTGTTGATTAAATTGAAATTTGAGAGTGAATTTGTGAAATTGTGAATTGAATTAGGAGATATAAGAATTGAATTTTATTAAAAAATTAAGATTGAAATGAATGAATGATGAATTAAAATTTGAATATTGATTTATTAATATTGAAATAATATTATGAATTAAAAAATTTGGGATATAAAAGGAGATTAAATAATTAAATTTGAAATTTGATGAATGATTTAAAGAATTGAGTGAAGAATTTGAAATTTATTTTGAAGAATCGATTGATTTATTAATAATATGAAATCCAAGAGTCACATCATGGCTAGAAAACAAGAAAAAACATTCAAGAATAATGGAACATAAGAACTAATGGGACGTATATAATTTATTCAATGTGAAGTAGAAAGCATAGTTTTTATGATTCTAAAATAATGCATAAATGATTATTCTGTAGAAGAGAATTCAGATTGCAAGAAATCAAAGAGAGTTACAAAATCAAGAAATAGGTTTTATGTTCCTATCAAAGTCTATCCAAAAAATAGAAAATCAAATTACACTCAAAGGTGTAAATAGTGCAATAAATATGGATATAAAGCAAAATATTATTGGGATATAATTCATTGTAAAAATAATGGAAGCCATAATCATATCCATAAAACTTGTTCGTACAAATTAAATGGTGTTCAATAATGGAGAACTATAAAGGAATATTAATGATGTCATTAGATGAAACACTCAAACAAATTATTGCAAAAGAAACTTTTGAAATAATTCGAATCATAGAAAATGCATACCAACAATAATATCATAGCTAAAGGTAAAGAATTTTTTTGAAGAAGATGAAGACTAAAGACTAAAAGTATTCACACCAAATAATGTAATACCAGAGGAGGGTGTTGAGGATATTACATTATTTGGTAATATTAAATTACCTTGGAGTACTATTGCAAATACTAGTTTACATGTGTGTTTTATATTTATCTAATGCATGTGTGAAAGTGTGGAGAGTATTATATGTTATGTAATAAAGTATGCAAGTATCAAGAGTACAAGTGTGAGGTGTGCATGGTGTTCAGTGATCAAGTGAAGAGTCATATGTTTTAGATTTCAAGTATGGAAGTAAAGAGTCCTGAGGAGTTTTGTCATAATGTGAGGCATGTGAAAGGTTGTATTTCTTGAGAGTTTAAGGAGATAAATAGTCAATAATATTGAAGACTCATTTGTAAAGTTATATATTGAAGATAAAGCTCCATGCAATACAATATTGAGAAATCAGAGTAATTGAATGTAATATGAATATTTGAGAACTTGATGATTTATGAATATAATAGTGAGATTTCTTATTATGAAATAATTGTATTATTTTTAAATATATTTTATGTGATTGATATTTGATCCTCAATAAATTAACCTATGAGATAATCTAGCTAAATTACCAATAGTAATCTTGGTTAAGCTTGTTAAATCAAGGACATCCTTAAATTTATGGAAATTTCAAAAGCATCAAAGAGCAAGTGAGTAGCCAATCAAAAGAAATGGAATTTCATCAAAATAAGAGAAGAATAAACATTCATGCTCAAAAGACATGCTCATGGAAGTAATTATTTTAAATATCTCTAGATACTAGTAACAGACCATTACAGACATTAAATGGATTAAAGGGTGTCCACTCCTCATTTTGGAAGATCTTGGCTAGATTAGCCTACCTTCACCTTGTTGATATAAAAAACAGTGCTTCAAAATTTTGGACAAGTCTAAAGCAATATCTACCAAGGTCTTTCCAATGATGACATAAGCAAAAGAGCTCAAAATTCTTATTCGATCAAGTGACTGGAGTGATGGTGGCTAAGGTCCTTCCAAAGTTTTAACTAAGGGAAAGAGTTTGGATATTCCTTTCTAGAAGTTTCCATATAGATAAACAAAGCAATAGTGGGTGAAAAGTAATCGTGACCAGAGGTTTTCTCTAATGACATCACCTAAAGCATTCAAAAGCATTGACTAATCATAATTCTAGAGGGTGAAAGTGGTTAGGGTTTCTCAAATATGATAGGCCAAAAAGCTTAATTTTTTTTGCCAATTCTACTAAGAATCGGTAAAGCAAAAGAAAAGGTAGCCAAAATGGATAGAAGTTTTTAATAATGATGTCATAAAATCCCCCTCAAAATCTTGTCTAGGTCTCTAAGGTCCCAAAAATAAGCAACCTTTAGTATATGATAAATGAGAAAATATTCCTTGGTAGGTCCCTTTCAATAGATATCATGTGAGTCAAATATTGGGACCATCCAAAAACTCAACCATCCATATCAAAGTAGTTAGGCTGAGACTACAACTTTTGATTTAGAAAAGTGACAACCACTCTGTTAGAACCTACAACTTACAACTAGCATAGTGGTAAAAAATTGAGTGTGCTAAATATGCCCACACCTATTGAACACATGTGGCTACTAGAATTATGATTATCTACACCAAATCCATCTATATCAAAATAATTAATATAAGACTACAAATATGGACATACGAAAGTGATAACTAGTCTAAAACTTATAAAAGTAGTAGTCACCCTATAAATTTGATGATGGCAAAGCAAGAAAGCAATGTCCATGCTTCTCAATCATGTTTATCACACCTGAGTCCCAGGTGGAGCTAGGCCATACCTATTCAGAATATGCCTATGCTAGGCTATCCTTGTAATGATAAACCTAAATTGTATGAATTGTAAAAGCTATAAATAACTTAAGTTTCCTTAGTATAAGGGTTAGCACTTTTAGGGTTTACTTGTTGCTAACTTTGTATTTTGCTCTAATATTAATGAAACTAGATGCTATTGTTGGAGAATATTACATTATTTGGTACATACCATTATACACCATGGGTACATGGTTAGATCAAGTTATGTGTCTTAGGTTAGATTTTGAGTATTTACTTTATGCAATGTATTAAATGCACTTGTATTACTAGAGTGTACAAAGTATTTAATAATGTAAATATGCATAATAGTCCATGTGCACATGATTCCATAGAATAGGAAAGTGAAGAGTCTTAAGAATATTTACGGACAAGAATGCTCCATATGAAGAGTCACATTCTATTATATGTAGGTGTCTATATGTGTGTGTATGCAAGACACAATATAGAGTGAGAGTGTATGAAGTATAGGGTATTTAAAATCTCCATTCTATATCAAATACTATTTTCATGAGATTTTTGTTAATGGTAGTTTTATGAGTAGTTGTAGAAGTTATTCATGAGTTTTATATGTTTAGAATATTGTCATTATATTATATTTGATATAGAATTCTTATTTTAGATCTTGTGGTTATTTTTCATTAAGTATGTAGCATCAAAAGCTAATAGTGGTATCAGATCCACAAGGGATATTGATAGGAGATAGGGAGAGCCACAAGGGAGATTTCATTTACAAAATTTTAAAGTTGTTTTTTGGCTAGAGTCTTTCCATAGGGTTGCAAAAAAACTCATGAAGACTAGGACTCAACATAGATTGTTTTCCACTAGATTGAAGGATAACTAGTGAAGTCTATTGATTTTAGAGATATGAAAATTTAGATATATTTGATTATTGTTGTCTAAGTTTTGTTGTGGTAGTTATCAAAAGTTTGAATGCTTCCTACAATGAATAGAGAAGAATATCATCTTTGATTGCCTAAAAGTGTATGTGCTTTTCTCGTGCAGGGATTAGTTTTTGAGCTGCAACAAAAGAGTGGACATTAAATATTAAGGAGACCCAAGAATAAGGTCCCCATAGAATATTGAATATTGAATATTTAGGAGACCTAAGAAATAGGTCCCCACAAAATATTGGGGATTGAATATTGATGAGACCCAAGAAAGAGGTCACCATTGAAGATTGAATATTGCAGATTGAAGATTGAGGAGATCCAAGAAAGAGATCCCCATAGTCTATTGAATATTTAGAAGAGGGAAATATGCTAGATTGAATATTTAGAAGAGGGAAATATGCTAGATTGAATATTAAGAAGGATGAGACCCAATATAATAGGTCCCCATTGCATATTTGAGAAATAATATAGTAGATTTGAGAAATAAAATTGATAAGGAGACCCGAGAGAAGAGGTCTCCATTGTAGATTTGATAAAGGAGATAGGGTATTTGAGAAAGAAAATTGAGAAGATAGAAATCCAAGATAAGAGGTTTCAAGCAAATTTGGAAGGAGGATAAGGAGAATAGAGAAGCCCTATTGAAAAGTAGAAGAAGTGGCCATTGGAGAAGATTTTAAGAAAGTATTTTTTGAAGACTTCACTACATTCAAATTCTTGAATAAGAGGCCAACAAAGAGATCAAATTTGAAGACATAATTTAGTGAGATATAAGGAGGAGAAAGGAGATAGAAGAGGCCACTGATTTAAGAAATTTGGAGACAACAATTAAAGTTTTGAAGGTTGATTTTTGAAAGAGAATATTGCTGATTTTTGTTACAGAAGTTGAAGGATCACAGGACATAAAATTGAAGGTGATATAGGGCTGAAAATTAAAGAAGATTTGGGCAGATTTTAAAGTGCCCTTGAACAACCAATTTAAGGAAGGCTTGAAAAAAATTAAGGTAGTGTATTGGAGGAGTTAGAGATTGTTTTTGGACAACAAGATATAGGAGGAGAGACCAAACTTTGTGAGCAGAAAATTTAAGAGATTTGAGCTGCAAAATTGGGAAGCATTTGAGGGAGATAGTAGAGCTGCAATTTGAATAATTTTGGGGTATATTTTGAAGGATAAAGCTGTAATTTTTGGATTTTTTGGACAATGAATTGGGGTAGCAAAATAGTGAGCACGAAAAGCAAGAAAGCAATCTAGAAAAGAAAGAGAAAGAGGACTGCAATTTTGATGATCAAAGTACATCTTGTTTAAGCATTCGAAAGAGTGTTTATATCAAGTTTGCAAGTGCTATATATCAATACCAACAAGAAAGGAGGTATTGTAAGTTAATTTTTTAGACTTTATCCATGTTAGGAAGTGAAGTCACTATACAGGTGCACATTCAGTAGAAAAGAAAGCTACAACAGACTAGATTTTTGGGTTGCTTGATGTCTAGGTTAGACATCTAGGCAACAGACTAGATGTCTAGGCTTCTAGACATCTAGGTGAGATGTTTAGGCAGTAGACCAGATGTCTAGCTTGCTAGACATCTAGGTGATAGACCAAACATCTAGGGTGCTAGACATCTAGGCTAGACATCTAGGTAGCAAGCCAAACATCTGGGCAACTAAAAATCTAGGCCAAATGTCTAGGCAGCAAACCAGACATCTGGATTGCTAGATGTTTGGGCTGCTAGACATATAGGTAAGTAGACGTCTAGGATATATGTCAAGACATGGAATACAAATTGCTTCAATTCTGCATGAAAAAAATATTTTTGTGGAGGCTTACTTTGGGAGAGGAAATGAATGGTTCAGGTTCTTCCCGTCATGCTCTATAAAAGGGACTTGATCCCTTGCATATGAATGTAATGTGAAAATGTGAATGTAAAATTTTACTAAAAATAATTAGAAAGAGAATTTGCCATTACCCTATGGTTTTCCTGCACATTGTAGGTTTCCATGTAAATATCTGTGTTACTTGTGTTATTTTTTTTTGTTATTTGTCATTGTGTTTCTACTTGTACGTCTAAAATCTAAATATTTTCCTAACATCTGGTATCAGGGCTCAAGGTTTTGTGTGAGTGGGAGCTACAATAATGATAGGAGGTGTAACCAAGTTTAAAATTAAGAATTTTAATGGCAGGAACTTTTCTCTATGGAAGATGAAGGTGGAGGATTTGTTGGTTCATAATGACCAAGATCAAGCCTTGAAAGGGATCATGAGTAAATTGAGCAGCATGAAATATGAGGAGTGGACAACACTGGATAGGAAGGTGATTTCTACAATCCGTCTCTACCTAGTAGACTCTATCTTGTTCAATGTAGCTGAAGAGAAGACCCTGAAAGCCATTTGGAAAAAGCTTGAAAAGTTGTATGAAATAAAATTAGAAACAAATAAGGTTTTTCTAAAACATTATCTTTATAGCTTGAGGATGAAGGAAATTTCATCCATTGTAGATCATTTGAATGAGTTTTATACTCTTATCTGTAAATTGGTTTCAATTAATGTGAATATGGAGGATGAAGATAGAGCTATCACCCTAATTTGTTCCCTCCTAGACACTTGGGATCATATGGTGATGACCATCAGTAATTCATCATCAAGAAATCTCAAGTTTGATGATGTGGTAGCCACTTTGTTGGTAGAATATTTAAGGCAAAAATATCTTTGTAACACTCAACCAATGAAGCCCTATCTATGAGAGGTCTATCTTTTGAGGGGATTAAACAAGGTAGAAAATAGTCCATATATAAGTCTAAAGGACATAAGCATAAAGGGAAGTGATGGAATTATGGGAAGCCAAGACACTCCAAGAAGAACTATTGGCAATTAAAGATTGATGAAAAGCAAAATCAGCCATCAACTAAGGCTAGTGCAACAGATTCAGGAGAGACGACAATATATGAAGCCTTCTGTATCAATAAAAATAGATTTGTTTTATATACCTGGGTTTTGGACTCAGGTGCATCTTTCCACATGTCTCTCTATAGAGACTGGTTTGACAAATATCAACCATATTATGGTGGAAAGGTCTATTTGGGTGATGATCACCCTTTAGAAATTATAGGAAGATGGAATATAAGGATCAGGCTAGATGATGGTAGAGAAAGGATGTTATGTGATGTGCGACATGTGCCTAATTTGTGGAAGAATTTACTCTTAGTCAAAATTATGGATAAGCTAGGGTATTCTATCACTTTCGGTAATAACTACTACAAAATTACCAGAGGAGATATTATAGTAGCTAAGGGAGAATATTATGGGACCCTATATCATTTATGTGGTGATACGGTGACAAACCATGCATAAGCAAAAAAATTTGTTCAGGATTCAGTAATGTTGTGGCATCAATGCCCAGGCCATTTGAGTGAAAAAGGTCTATAAATTATGCATGATAGAGGTATACTTTTTGGAATTAAGTATTGCAATTTAGACTTTTGTGAGCACTATATTTTTGGTAAACATAAGAGGGTTTAGTTTACTGCAAGTCTTGATAAGAGTTCTAATTTTATACAACTTATACATTTTGATATATTTGGACTAGTCCCCACTCAGTCCTTAAATGACACCATCTATTTTATGATTTTTATAGATGATTATTCTAGGAGAGTGTGGGTTTATTTTCTGAAGAAGAATTCAAAATATTTGTATAAATTTAAAGAGTTCAAAGCATGGGTAGAGAAGAGTTTTGGCAAGTCGATTTTATGTCTCAGGTCAAGTAATGGGGGTGAATATTACTCCAAGGAATTTGATAAATATTGTATGTAGGAAGGAATTCAGCACCAGAAGTCAGTACCATACACTCCAAAACAAAATGGTGTGGCTGAGCAGATGAATTGCACAATCATGAAATGTGCAAGAAGCATGCTCAACGTAGCCATGTTAGAGAAAAATTTTTGGGTAGAGGTTGTTAATATGGTTGTTTATCTTATTAATAGTTCACCTACAACTATGTTATATGGACATATTACGAAGGAGGTTTGGTGTTGTAATCCAATTGATTACTCTCATTTGTGTATCTTTGGATGTGATGCGTTTTCCCATGTGCCCAAAGAAAAAAGATCCAAGATTGACCCAAATTCAAGAAAATGTGTGTTTCTCATCAATGGAGATATAGTGAAGGGGTATAGACTCTGGGATGCTACTACCCACAAGGTAATTATTAGCTAGGATGTAATTGTTGATGAGAAATCCATGCAAAGGAAGGAGGTACAACAAACTCTAAATGTTGTACCAATTGAAGTAGAAATGAGTGAAGATGAATATGAAAATCAGCATGCTGAAGTTTTTGATCAGTATGCAGAACAATAATTAGAACAAAAAGTAGAGCAACCACAATGATCACAATACCAAGAGCCACAATAAATAGATCATTAGGTTAGAATATCTGAACATCCGTAAAAGTGTCCAAAAAGGTATTCTCATGTTTATCAGTCCTCTTTTGCTTTGTTAATTGATGATGGTGAACCTAGTTCATTTTAGGAAGCTAGAGAGTTTGAGAATGCAAAAAAATGAAGGAAATACATGGAGGAAGAAATCAAGGCACTTCACAAGAATAAAACATGGTAACTTGTGGATATCCCACTTGGAAGAAATACTTTTGGAAACAAGTGGGTGTACAAAGTAAAGAAGAACATTGATGGGTTTTTGGAATGCTATAAAACTCACTTGGTAACAAAAGACTATGTGCAAAAGTTAGGTATTGAATTTAATGAAACTTTATCTTTAGTTGTGAATATGAATACTATTAGAGATCTACTTGCACTTGTAGCTGCACAATATTTAGAATTGGAGTAGCTTGATGTAAATACAACTTTACTGCATGGTGATCTCAAGCAGGAGATTTATATGGATCAACCTGAGGGCTATGGAGAGGGAGGTAAAGAGCATTTGGTTTGCAGACTAAATAAATCACTATATGGGTTGAAACATGTGCGAAGGATGTGGTACAAGAAATTTGACACCTTCATGAAGAGCCAAGGTTTCAGCAAGAGTGAAGTCGACCAATGTGGATACTATAAGAGGTTTGATGATGGTAGTTTTATTATTTTGTTGTTGTATGTTGATGATATGTTGGTTGCAGGCCCCAACATTAAGAAAATTATTGATCTTAAGGCTTAGTTGACTATGACATTCGAAATGAAGGATTTAGGAGCGGCAAACCAAATTTTAGGGATGAAGATACATAGGGACATAAAAGGAAGAAAGATCCGGTTAAGTCAAAAGTCATATGTGGAGAATATTCTGTAACACTTTAATATGTAGAATGCAAAACTAGTTAGTACCCCACTTCCTCCACACTTAAAGTTGTCTTCCAACCAATATCCTAGAACAAAATTAGAGAAGACAAGCATGTCTCATGTACCATATTCATCAGTAGTAGGAAGCCTCATGTATGCCATGGTGAGCACCAGACCAAAAATTACCCAAGGAGTGGGAGTAGTCAGATGGTACATGGAAAATCCTAGTAAGGAGTATTGGAATGCAATGAAGTGAATATTTAGATATTTAAGAGCCACTTCAGATGTTGCCATTTACTTTGGATCGATAGCTTTGCAAGTTAAATATTTTGTGGATTTTGATTATGGTGGAGATAGATATGGGAGAAAGTCCACTACAGGATATACCTTCACTCTTGTTGGTGTAGTGGTTAGTTAACCTTCTAATTTGTAGTCTATTGTGGATTTATCAACCAATGAATCATAATACATTACAAATCATACCAGTAAAGAGACAATTTGGCTAGAGCAACTGTAGGGTGACTTCAAGGTAATGCAAGAGAAAACTATGTTGCATTATGATAACCAAAGTGCTATTTAGCTTGTGAAGAATCCAACATTCCATGATCACACGAAACACATTTATTTCAAGTACCACTTTATAAGAAATGTGATGGAAGAAGGTAGGATCCTATTGCAAAAAATTGACACTGAAGTGAATCCTGCAGATATGCTTACAAATCTGATCAAGGTAGAGAAGTTTGAGTGGTGCAAAACTTCTTTGGGCTTGCTAAAAAATTAATAAGGGAATCATTGGACAATTGGCACTGGATGAAAATATTTGGCAAAATAATTCTTGAATACTGAATTCAAGTGGGAGAATGTTAGGAATTGAAGTCACTATACAGGTGCACAATTAGCAAAAAAGGAAGCTATAGTAGACTAGATGTCTAGGCTGCTAGACGTCTAGGTCATATGTCTAGGTAGAAGACCATATGTTTGGGTTGCTATATGTATAGAAAAAATATCTAGGTAGTAGATCAAACATCAAGCCTAATAGACATCTAGGTAGCATACTAGACGTTTGGGGTTCTGGACGTCTAGGTAGCAGGCTAGACATCTGAGTTGCTAGACATCTAGGCCAGACATCTAGGTAGCAGACCAAAAAATTTGGGCTGCTAGACATCTAGGTCATATGTCTAGGTAGTAGGCTAGACGTCTAGGCTGCTAGACATCTAGGATAGATGTCAAGACACGAAAGATGAATTGCTTCAATTCCACATGAAAATGAATAGTTTTATAGAGGTTTCATTTGGGATAGGAAATAAATAGTTTAGGGTCTTCCCTTCATGCTCTATAAAAGGGACTTGATCCCTTGCATATGAATGTAATATGAAAATGTGAATGTAATTTTTTCTTTTAAATAATAAGAAAATAAGTTTCCATTGCCCCATGGTTTTCTTGCATATTGCAGGTTTCCAAGTAAATATTTGTGTTACTTGTGTTGTTTTTTTTGTTCTGTGTCATTGTGTTTCTACTTGTAGGTCTAAAATCTAAATAATTTCCTAACAATCCAATCATTCTTCATTATCATCAAGCTGCAAAAATATACAGAGTATTAGAAGAAATAGAAAGTTGATTTACATGCTAGAAAGAAGAATATTAAAGCTTTATAGCATAGAAGGTGTAGTCCAAAAAGTTAAAAATTATAGCAAGGAGTAGTAAGGAAGAAGAGCCACCAAGAGAGAAGGAAGAGCCACCATGTTGAGAAGTGGAGCTGCTATATTGAGTAGTAAAGTCACCAAGTAAGGAGTGTTGTTTGTAGGAGGAGCCACCAAGCTCAAGGAGAAGCCACCAAGTTCAAGGAGGAGCCACAAAAGTTGAGAGCAAGAGCCATTACAAAGAAGTTTTTAAGAGCATCAAAATCATGGGTTGTTTAGAGTGAATCATTGGAAGAAAACCAAATGCTATAAGGAGGAGTTCAAACAATCATTTGATGTTACCTCATTAAAGATACATTGGAAATAATACATTGAGTGATGAAGAACTGAAGAGTAGAGAGCATTAAAAACATTGCAGGTAAAGAGTTGAAGTTGCTTCCAAGTATAGAGAAGAAGTAGAGTGTTATCAAGCATAGAGAAGAAGAGGACCATTACCAAGAGGATACAAATACACTACAAAGAGGAGAAGCACCATTTGAATCACCTAGGAGATAATCCATGGTATCATAACATAGAGGGGCAAGAATCCAAGAGTTATCGAGCTAGGAGGAGAAATCATAAGCGTTGAAAGGAGTTGAATTTCTATTTATGTAAGCTTGAGCACCAAGAATCAAGGAGATATCATTAATAGTTAGAAGGAAGCAAGTGTTGGCTTCTATAACCATAAAAAAATTGAAGACCACACAACATATGGTGGATGATAAGGTAGAAGAAATCATGTAGCCAAGAGAGCATTGTTTTTGAAAGGGTATGTAGGAGTTTGAGTGCAATCTAAGCATTACCAGAGAATGAGCATTGCAAAGGAGATAAAGAGCCATTTGAAAAGGTAGTTGAAAATATTCTTACCACTTGGCATGATGAAGGAGGAATGCCAAGGGTCATTGGTGGAAGAAATAATGCCTTACAAATTGCATTAAATACATTGAAGGAGGTTACATTGAAAAAGGTAGAGAAAGAGAGAACAAGCCTAAAAATATCAAGTTTTGAGTTTGTAGTTGAGGAGCACCTAAAGAAGAGCACTATTTGGAGTAGGGAGAAGCTCATAATTAAAGATAGTAAGGTGAAGTTATTACTAAGTCCGAATAACCTATTCAAATATTATACATGGAGAAAATTGAAAGCAACAAAGCCCATAGTTGGATGAAGTCTTGTGGAAGAACGAAGGAATTAAAATCTTTGTGAAGAGTGTAGATTTCATGGAGAGCATATGTATCAATAAAAGATAGCCTAAAATATAGCACACTAGTTTGGATAAATTAATTTGGTTGTCAGAGAAGCCAAAAAGCATGTAGAGGAAGGTCAAAGCATTATTAGTGCACACCATTCACAAGGAGGTACATAACATTTGAATTAATTTGATTTTTGCAAAGGTTAAGCCATAAGGGATATTATTTTTAATTATTCTAAGGTTGAGATTAATATAATACATCATAGATTAATTGAATTAATAGAGGGATAAGACAACTAGTTGAATAATTAAAACCTTAGAAGCTATATTAATCAGTTTTGAAGTATTTTGAAGTATTTTGGGAGATTCAATTTAAAGTTTTTGGAATTATTTTATTCTATTTGAAATTCAAGCTGCATTGAAATATTTGAAAATAGTTTAATGTGACATCCCCACTATTTGATTACCTTTTTGCTAGAAGAATGTGATACTACTGGGAGTTCTTATGGTTGCAAGTACAATTTTTCATTCCATGACAAGTATACTGGACTAGAAGATCACCCACCCCTAGCGGAGTCAGTGGTTGAAAGTGTCAAGTAAGGTGGGATATGATGTTGTGCTTAAGGCACCATGGCCCGTGGGTACATGGAGGCCCACCGTGGGAATTTCATGTAGAACATTTTTCCTGTTGATGCATGTTGTGCATATATCTGCTTGTGAAAAAGATTAAACATTTTGTTTTTGTTTGCTGGTAAGATTAATTTTATGTGGTGTTTTTTTTGTTAAAAAAAAGATAAATTTTTTATTTTTTAATAAAAACACATAAGTGAAGCAAATATAAATATAAATATCTAAATATATATTAATATTTTTAATATTTAAAAATATATTATAAATATAAAGTATATTAAATGGAATTTAAAATCATTTTTTTTTAAATATATATATACATACATATATATATATATATATATAAATATATTAATATGAACAAAAATTATAGAAGTATATTTAAAAATGTATTTATATAAAGTAATCTTGTTTTCCATACACCAAATGGATAAGCTAGACAATACCATCTAGCATTTGAATTGCATGGTTAGTCTATAGGTGTCAACATAAAAACTAGATAAGTATTATATTAATAGAAGGGAAATGAAGTTCGAAAGGATTATGGATTCGAGATTAAGAAACCGAAGGAACTGAGTAAGAATATTACTATATTAATGCCTTATTGACCTGAGAAAGGGGTTGGCTTCGAATCTACATTTCTTCTTTGGTTATACAAAGGTTGGCTACCCTGGAAAATGTTTGTGGGTGTTGAAAATAATGAGTTTATTTTGGCATAAATAGAATGATGAATGTGGTTATATAGATGAGAATGTGTTTTTACTTCTATCTGCTTTGGAATGTTTTCAAAATTTTGTTTTCATCTGATTTTTAGTTTAGCGAACTATGGTCAATATCTAAACTAAAAATATATATCTTAAGCAAAAGAACGCAACAACAATATTATGTTTTTATTGTGTGCTTGATAGGTTAGGCTACATTGCATATTACTAGTATGATCTGTTTGTTTTCTGTATTATGTATTCAAAACTGTATTCATTAAAGGGCTACGCTAACCCAAAATCGCTCTCATCCATCCTACCTCCCCATTTGGTTGGTGCATAAGATGAATATCAGGGAGATAAATGTTGTCATGGCATGATAGGATGTCTTCTCCATGAAGCCGCCCAGTCTGGATCAATCCACTTAAACTGAAGTGTTTGCTTTAGATGATTGAATTAAAATTTGTATTTTAAATAAATGACTATTGTTTATAAGGTTGGTTACTATGAGAAAATAAAAGTTATAGTTTGATAGAAAAATATCAATGGAATTTGATGACAAATAGTATTGAAAACTTAATTTGATGTGTTCAAGGGATGGGGTCAGTTGGAAATCCCATATGTATCAATTGAAAACTTGTAAAATTTGAGTATAGATCTGTAAGAAATTCCTCCAGTATTTTATGAAGCTGTTGAAATAGGTATAGGTTCTAATTTTCCAGAAATGCATGACTAAACTGTCACTTTGCATGTGAAGTTCTGGATTTAATTTTTCATTTTATATTTAGAAAAAAAATTAGGGAGAAAATAATCTATAGAAATTGGTATGAGGAACATTTTATTTAGAAAAAAACAAGTAGAAGAAAGCCATAGACAGGTGACCTAAGGACTTGTTAACGTATCCTTTGGTTGAAATATTCTTGGTCTTGGTAACCAAACAACAAAGTGATAATCGAAGTGTATGTGTGTGTGTCAGCAATGGCACTGGAAATAGGAATGTGACTAATTCAAATGTTAGGGAAAATGGAGGAGTGGTAGGGTTACACATGCATGATGATGAAGGGAGGCATGATGAGGTGTTGGTGCATAGGGAAGTTGAGGTGGGAGTGGGTGGGGAAAATTCAGGAAGAGAACATTTTGGAAAGAGCAAAAAGGAAGGGGTGGATGTGAATATGAAGGTTGGTGTAGGATGAGAGAGGAGAGGAGACGAGAAGAGATAGATATAGTTAGAGAAGCAATTATTTTATATGTAATGAATGTTGTTCTTTAATATTTCTAAGAGTTAGGATTTTAGGCTACGATGTTTCTTTTTAGAGACTCGATATTAAAATAATATATCTAATAAATGATTTTTTAGCTTGCTTTGATATTGGAATATACTATGAGTCCATAAGCCAAAGCTTGTGTAATAGCATATGTTTTAATAGTTCGGATTGTAAAGTGTATTTTATATATAAGTGAATTATAGAAAATGTTTTTTTTTTTTAAATGTATCTAGATATTCTTTTGTGTATTCTTTATATAATTATAGGAAATAATGTTAAGAATTTTGTATACAGCTTAAAGGTAGTTAAAGTGAGTTTTTAGACCTAAGCTTATTAAGATGTATTGTTTCAAAGAAAATGTTTAAAGTGTTAGATTTCTTTTCTTTGTTTGGAAAATGAGGAATTTACCATATAATAATTTGGTATAGGAATAACACATACTAAAATAAAACTAAGGAAAAATTAAGTACTTATTAACCTAAGACCATGAAACCTAAACCTTATTACTCAATTGAAAAACTAATAATGTGAACACTTTGCTCTTGTAAGGAGTAAGTCGAGCAAGGACTTACTCTACCCAACCACACTAGGTCACGAGGTGACTTAGGTGAGATTGTGCCACTGTACTCTAGCTACTTAAGGATGGGTGAGTCCAAGCTGTCAAGTGTAAAGAGCGGCAGTATGGGACGTCGCTCCAGGTGTACAGTTAGTTAGGAGTGATGATATTCGGTATTCCACTCAGGTTAAGGAGGTGCCAACGTAATGTATGATTAGAGGTCTAGTCATGTAGTTGGAATATCCAATAGTAGATGGTATGGGTAGCATTATAATCAACTTGAAATGGATCCCGAATATCTAGTCCTTAAGCCATGTGATGGTGGACCCTAGCCAAACCCTAGCAGAGGGTCAAGGGCTAGCACTGACATATTGACACTGACTCCAAGAAAATGATCGAGGACTCCAAATTTTGTGAAAATTACAACCTTGGACAAGGGAGATAGCGTTCCCATTTCAGGTGATATGGGCCCTAAAAGAACAACCCTTCACCGGATTTCATATTGACTCAAGGGAGGAGTCAGAATAATATATGGCGACTTGTGGGATGTGGCCAGTCCTGAGCACTTAAGACACCAGCTACAGGGGTGAAAAATCTTGAAGTGTGTTTTATATATGCCTGAGCTAACAATATGTTGGGGTTTAAAGCAAAGTAATGATGTTTCAAACAAAATTTTTAGTGCACTTTAGTTGATTGAACGGGGTTGTATTCGATGTTGAGCAAGGAATTAGATTGTATGCGTCGTGCTGGTGTGAAAACTTTTTATTTTATTTCCTTTCTCGATAGTGTATCCATAATCAATAAGGCCATTTTGGGAATAATCGTAATATGTTTGTAAATACAATATATAAGTTTTATTTTCAAGAAGGTAAGCAAAAGATAAACCCTCTTCCTGAAGATGAAATAAAAGCTAGTATAGGAGAGTCTTCTTGTTAAATAGGAGTCATCATATTTTATTCTCGATAGTAATATAAACATTGCAATAATCGAGACGTCTTGAGCTATCTTACGTTTTCTTTTCAAATCAAAGGACGATGCAAAGTTTTCCACACCCGCTAAAAATGTATTTGTGAGGGAATGATTTGTTTTCTAGGATTAAAGAATAGCTAAATATTACAGGGATCAATTTTGATTGTGCCAGATTTAACATAAGAAGACAAAACAAATTACATTATTTGGTGAAAGTATTTTTATTTAATAGTTGTATGAATAAATATTTATATTAAAGCTATCAGTTACGAGGAACTTAGTGTCAAGTCATTATATTTATTTTTGCTAACTTGAATGATTTTTATCAAATTTGGTGAATAATATTTCCATATGAATGATATAAAATTTAAGTAGGGAAAAGTTACGTATATTGTCTATAAAATGTAGTCAAAGTCAATTTTTAATTTCTATCACGATAACAAGTGTGTTTGTTTTGAATGCTTCATGAAAAGCAAACATATTAAATTTTTTGGTTTCAACATCACATCATTTATTTATTTAAAGCTTTTATTTCCATGTTTTAGATCGATATTACCTATAGAAGCATGATATAATACGACAACTTATTATGGGGATTTCATAAACCTTACTAATACTTCAATTTCTTTAAATTATAGAATTTTTTGGATATTTTACTATAAGGTATAATAAGAATTTCTTTTAGAGAACTTTAGAAGAATATAAAAGTTTAGCTTACTAAACAATAGTTTTATGAAATTTGTTTGTTTTATTCACATAGCATTTGTTTAGTTAAATGTGATTGAATATATCTATGTGGTTAGATTTTATTCAATGACTTTTAAATATTTTTACTTAAATGAAAAGAATTTTATAAAAGCATAGCATGAGATGATGTGTATAAAGAAACCATTTAATTCAAAATATTGAAAAATTTCTAAATTGGCGATAAATCAAGTCCTTTATCCATTGAGAATAGAGGTGTAATTAATAAAGCAAAAACCATTGAGAATAATGATGTACTAGAAAATGATTTCATCGAGTAATATGTCATCCACCCAACTCCAATAGTTTGTAGTGGCATCTATTGTGAATTGGGGACAATTGTTATCTAGCATAACTAGAAGGATCAGTGGATCTTATGCTATTGAGAGGAACGAACGATGGTATGGGACATCATTCTAGTTCATCATACGATGTAGTACATAAGGGTTCCTATGAACCATATTTAGATGTGGAATTGCCAATAAAACTCAAGGCTAGGGAGCTAGTCCTTGGGGTTGGAAGGTCCAACGGTAGATGGTATGGGCAGTATTACCATCAAATGGAAGTTGGTCTGGGACACCTAATCTGATTAAACCAGAGAAGTGGCAGACCCTAATGATACCTTAGGTTAAGGTTAATAATTAGGCATTGGCATAGCTATGCTAACTCAAGCATGGTTTAGTTATGATAATTAGGTTAGTGGTGTAACGACCCAAAATTACCAACCAAACCGGAGATAGATTTTTTTTTTTACTTATCTTAATATGTCAAGTTTTACAATCAAGCATGTTATAACCAACATCAATTAGGATAGCAAGTAACCGAGAGAATTATGACATGGTCAATGTCAACTCTCATGATAGAAGTGACCAACTCCTATCTAACCTTACATTCTATCATACAGTTGCTTAGTTATTTCTATTTCCATTTCATATGACTACTCAATTAATAGGATGTAATTTCAACCATACTTCCTATTTAGTTTATCATTCAATTATTTTGCAACGGAATACCATGCGTATACATTTAAGTAATATATGATATTTGTTCTACTCTTCTCAAGACTATTACTTGAACAAAGTATAAACCATTTCATATTATTAAAAAAACCATTGATTGGAAAATACAAAGGAACCATTCATGATTAGATCCAATAACCTCAAGTGCATTTACAAACCAATATCATTTATAGAACATTTATTACAATAAATCATGTGTCATATGAATCTATATTGATCATCTTATGATAGTGTAAGTGCATCATATTATTGGAAAGTAAATACATTCAATTCCATCTTATTCAACATCTACGAGCTATCTAATCAACTTCATAATAGGAAGAAAGTATAAAAATTATATTAAAAAGACAATTACAAGCCACATAATACACAACATATATCCTGGGAACCCTCATAGGGAATAAACCTAACCTCAAAAATATGTTTCTCCTTTCATTTCATAAACTTAAAATGTCATATTTACAAATAGATAAAGGCATCCCCTGGATCCTTTTCTAATATATATATATATATATATATATATATATATATAAGATATCAATTTGTTCATAATCTTAGAAAATATCAAGAGGAAACCCCATAAATTCCCTCGAGAATTAATTCCACATTCATTCTTTAATATTGATAAACATTCAATCCTTTATTCGCTAAATAACCATACTAGCATATGAAGAAGACTAAATATTATAATCTCCCCAAGAATGAATGTTATATCCAGTCTTATCACAACCACACTAGGATCAATAATCCAATTAAGAAAATCTATATCATATAATCTATGCATATATGCTAAACCACGAATAGAACTTGTCTATTCATTCCTTAACTATTTATTATAGATTCCAATACTTGAGAGGATACAATATCCTCTCATCCATTCTAATATCTGAATCATATCGATTTCACCAATACATATAATCCTAGAGGTCATAAACTAGGAAAGGATAATTCAGGATGCTCATGATCCAAGATAGACATATCTCTAAATGTATCTAGCATTTACTTTACCAAATTTTAACTATGCAAATTCAGTCAAGTTGCTAATAATCTTATGCATATTTGATATCATAAATTAATTATTACTTTTATTTTTATCTCTCAAATACCCTTAGAGAGTCACTCAACATGCACCGCTTACACCATAGTTTAGCATCAATCATCCATATCTTTGTTCAATAAATCAAATTTCCCTACCTTTAATTTATGAACACTTCTTTCAATCATTTGCTAAATTTAAGCTTTACTACTTCAATTCCAAAAATAAATCATTCCCTTTCATTTGTAAACAACCATCCTTTCATTATTTAATTCGATCTAATTTCCCATCAAATTCCTTCAAATTTGATCTTCAAATATTATTATATCTGTCTTCAATGTTTGACCCTATAATATAATTCTATCTTCCAAAGGAAGGTAATTCCATAATTACCAAGAATAAACTCCCCATTTATTCCTATTCTTTCCCCAAAGAATATTCCTTTGATCAAGCCATACTAGCAACCTCCATAATTCCTATAGCTCTTATAAGTTTATTCTTCTATAGACTTCATAAATTTGTTCTAAAATTCTCCTCTCAAATTTTGATCCAAGGCTATAATTTCTTCACTCAATAAGTGCTTTCAATATTCCTTCCAAATATTTGACATAAAGTTTCATGCATTTATTATATCAATATTCCTCCAATTATATCAATAATTTATAAACAAACCTATCAATAATTTATAAACAAACATTTTTATTTTAAAATCCAAATTATATTATAAAACTAACTTTTATAAATTAAAATCCTTATTAATTTATAAGCAAACCTTTATAAATTAAAATCCCATTTAATTTATAAACAAACCTTTATAAACTAAATTTCCCATTTAATTTATAAAACAAACCTTTATAAATTAAAACTTTATTAATTTATAAACAAACCTGTATAAATTAATTCCAATTTAGTTTATAAAACTAAAGGTTTGTTTATAAATTAAATTTTTTATAAACTAAATTCCCCATTTAATTTATAAAAAATTTAATTTATAAACAAACATTTAGTTTTATAAATTAAGGTCCCCATACCTTAATTTACAACAAACCATTTTTATTTATTTATTCGGACCTTCTCCATTCTAGTTTTCTAACTCTTTGAGTACTGTTATCCAAATATTATTATAAAGTCTTCCATTCATTCAAAATGGATAAAGAATCTTTCATCTACAAGGGCTAACCGTTTTTTTTTTAATCAAAGGTATTCCAATAAGTGGGAAGGTTCCTTTTAAAAGGTTGATCCACTTTAATTTTATGATGCCAACTAATAAAGTTTCGAAACTGCCAAAAGGAACAACTTTAATTATAAATTAATCTATCATAAAAGATGAAGTCTCAAAATTATTTCTTCTATGCCTAAAATTTGCTTTTCATCCCATAAACCATATTAATCAGCTCAAACACAATCAACCATCAACATAATGATCAAACATTATAGTTAACAACCATGCACTACACTTCATAAGCGGTTAAGGGATATGGTTCTAGCGGAGTCTATCACATGGCATCTCAAACTAATGCATGGCCACCTACTTGGTGATCGCGGTGGTCAAAAACTTAGGGAAGGTAAGTTTCCTTTAAACCCTGCTCCATCTATAGCATAACCAGTCTGGGGTTAATCCACACAAGCTCTTATTAAAAACAATTAATCCTCTAAGTCCTTGTAAGTTTGACGGTTATTAAGAACACGAGAAATTCAACAACCGAATTCATCCACGTTCCTAGAAATTATCGTGTGGCAAGATGATAAAGGACAAAGGTTTAACACTGATTCATAGTTTCTCTTAGGTATTCATTCATCTATTAATGGTCAACGGAGCCTATGAAGATCACTTACAAATCGTCAACCTTTGACTGCTATCAGTGTCAAACAATTCTATCAGGTTTTGTGTAGAACAGGGATGACAATATTAATCTTTTAACAATATGATCAACCAACATTTGATTGATAATATGCTACAGGTATGAGATAATAAAACTGGTGGAAAAATAATATGGTGTAACCTTCCCAGTATTACACACAAAGCTTAACAAACTTCTTTACAGGTAACAAACCTAAACCAATCGCTAGAGCATGTATAGGGTAAACTTTGACATTAGCCATAATGATGCCTAAAACGAGATGTGGATGCAACTATCCTTATAGGTGTGGTATCTACTTGTTGTCAAAAACATCAATTAGAAGGAGAAATACAAATTTTCACCATCCAATAGGCTTTGACGAGAGTGGATCCATCATTCGACTTGGTTTAATGCTAGCGTCAAGACATTATATAGTAGATGAAATTACTGTCAAAGGTATATTTGAATGTATAAGACAACCAAGGGACTTCTCCTGTTTGGCCAAGTTATTTATAAGATTTATAGGTCTTGTTAGAAATAAATTCAATTATATATATATATATTGTTGTCATGAAATCCATCAATTAATGTGCAGAATAATAAATCCTACAACAGTATATATTTTATTTTTCCAAGCAAAGATTAGCTCAAATAGGAATATTGTTTATCGATTTTAATCTATATTGAACTTCGCACAATGGTCTCTATCAGAAAATAATTCATTATTCTGTTACACATTTTCTTCATCGAACAGTAAAGGTCAATTGCAGGTTTTATTACAAGCCTCGCTTCATACTTATGATGGGTTTAATTTTAGATTTTAACCAAAACCAAATCACACACATACAAGGCCAAATAAACTGACCTCGATCCAAGTGACCATATTTTATGGTTACTACACAAACTTATAACCTCAAATAAGGTTTTAAAACCATATACAACAAGCATTGAGAATATTCAAATCCAAAATACACTTAGTAATGGTAGTCAATAAATCATAAGCAAAATCTTGATAATCATAGACCTTGAATTCCTTAAACTTTTCTCGTACTTTCTTATCTCCTACTCCTCCTTGTTGCCTTCACTCTTTTCATTCCTAAAGTCCTCCTTGATTGTCTTTCCAACCTTCCAAGATTGCCCCCCTCCTTTTCTAAGCCCTTTAGGATCTTTTTTAAAGGTATTACTTCTCATGACAAGTGTTGGCAATTTTGGGTACCTTGGATACATTGCCTTTGCTCTAAGTGAAGATGTTGTCATTGATGTCAAAGAGTTCTTGAAGCAATTTGATTTGATGTCACAGAATGTGTTTTGATGAAGGTTTCAGTTTGGACAGTGAGTTTCCAAGAAGATCAGAGTAGCCCAGTTGCAAAAGATCAAGAAAAAGACAAGTAAGAAAAAGTATGCAGGCGACTGGAAAAACTGTCGCGATTTCGCGACATGTTTGAGGAGAGAGAAAGTTCTGGAAAAACTGTCATGATTTCATGACATGCTGGAAGGCAGAGATGAAGCAGGAAAAACTATCATGATTTCGTGACATGTTGGCAGAGAAGAAGAGCAAGATGAAAAGTGTCACGATTTCGCAACATGTCGCATTTTCGCGACTCGGACAGTGCAGGAAGGCAGAGAAAGAAAAGTGTCACGATTTCGTGACATTCTGCAAAGGAGGCTGTACGGATGAAAAAGTGTCACGATTTCATGACATGTTGCAAAAGAGAGAGTCCGCAGTGTGAGCTGTCACGATTTTGTGACAAGATCGAAGAGAGAGAAAGTTTTTTAGGAACTGTCATGATTTCACGACATACTGCAAAAGACAAAGTGAGGACTGTTGCGATTTCGTGACATGCTACAAAAATTAAAGTAAGGACTGTCACGATTTCGCGACATGCTAAAAAATCTTGAAGAGAGAACTGTCATGATTTCGTGACATGCAGCAAAAGGAAGAGTTTGAAACAAGAAGCGTCGCGATTTTGCGATAGGCTTCAAAGAAGTTGTACGGATGCAGAAAGTGTCACGATTTCGTGACAGGTTGAGTTGGCAGCATACAGTTGGAGAAAGTGTCACGATTTCATGAGGGTTGCTTGAAGAGTTTGGTATCGATCAAGTGTGCGTTCGAAGTGTGATTTGCGCAGATAGAGTGCGAGGAGAAGTTCGATCGCAGAGGTGCATAAGTGGAAGTCTGATCGAATGTTGTGTTTGCGCAGAGTGTGCGAAGACTATGCTACTGTGTTTGAGCAAAGAATGCAAAGACTGTGCTGTGTGTTTGTGTTGAATGTGTGAAGGTTGTGCTGCTATGTTTTCGTAGAAGTGCATAAGTTGATCGAGTGCTATTGTGTTTGCATAGACAGTGAAAAGTTGGTTTCGACCAAGTGCGGCTATAATAGAAAAGAACAGAGGAAGAGGATAGATTTGTGCTAGACCGAAGGACTGTGTTTGGTGCAAATTTGAGGAATGGCTTTGCAGTGATAGAGTTGAGGACAGAGATCTCCAGCTAGAGCAGGGAAGACAAGTGTCTTCTGTGGATAGAGTTCCACTTGCTAAGGGCAGAGGAGGTAGAGGTCTTCTAGAGGATCACCACTAAGAGCAGAGCTAGGGGAAGGTATCTCCTTTGAGCAGAGGCTCATAAACATTGTAATTGGGAAGGTTTCCCAAAAGAATTTGAAATAAACTTTTAGAGAAAAGTTTTGTGGACGTAGCCCAGCCATTCTGGGTGAACCACGTTAAAAATGAGTCTTCTATGTGTGATGCTTTCTGTCTTGTTTAATATTGTGTTGATGCCATTGCTATCTGAATTTAAAATTATTAAATGGTTAAGTCTTATACTGTTCACCCCCCCTCTCAGTATAAGTTCATGTTCTTCAATTGGTATCAGAGCAGGTCACTCCAGAAAGAGCCTAACAGCTTGGAGAAGGATCTATCAGAGGAACATATAAATTCAGAAAGAAATGAAGAGATTGAGTTCGATCTCAAAAGTGAATTCTTCTTGGCCTTGAGAAAGCTTGAGAAACTCAGGGAAGAGAATTTTGTTCTCAAGCATAAATGTCAGGAAGAAGAGATAGCAAGATCAGAATTGTCTCAAAGTGTTATAGATTTCAAAATTCTAGCTGAAGAAGGGAAGAAGGTTGAACAGGTTCTAACAGAGGCTCTAAAAGGAAAGGAAGTTGATTGTGAGAAACTAGAAGAAGAGATTATGTCTCTTAGAGTGAAGTTGGAACAGTTGACTCTCAGATAGAATATTCCATGTGAAAAGAAGGATGGTATCACCATTCATGAAACAGGGTCTTCGAGCAAGAGCAATCTTCATCCTGAAGAGCAGTGGATTCCAGTTGATCGCAAGAAGAACAATCATCCAAGGCATCAAAACAGGTTACATAATACCTTCCATGGCTATTGTTTTTCCTGTAAGAAATTTGGTCACATAGCTATGCATTGCAATAAATCTCTGAATAGCCATAGTAAGGAAAATGTTAACTCTTTTGCACCTCTTATGAATAAAAATATCATGTGTTACAAGTGCAAGAATTTTGGGCATATAGCAAGGATGTGAAGTTTGAATAGATTTAGCTTTGAGTTCACTAAAAAGAGGAATGAGATCAAATCTAAGTCAATGATAGTTCAAACTGCTTTTCATGCTCAAGACAAAGTAGAAAAATGGTATCTTGATAGTGGTTGTTCAAAACATATGACTTGGTGAAAAAGAAAAGTTTTTGGTTTTCAAAGAAACAAACAGAGGAACAGTCAGTTTTGGAGATAACAGGTCCGCAAAAATCTAGTGGTAAAGGGACTCTTAGTTTGGATGGGAAATCCAAAATAGAGAATGTGCTCTATGTAGAAGGCCTAAGACATAATCTTCTTAGTGTGAGTCAACTTTGTGATCAAGGGCACATAGTATCTTTCTTTTCAGATAGATGTGAGATAAGTAAAGAAAAAAATGGAAAACTCATTGCTAGTGCTACAAGGACTCCAAACAATCTTTACATGCTAAGTGAGATAAAAAGGGAAAAGTGTTTTATAACTCAAGAAGATGAGAGTTGGTTATGGCATAAAATATTGGGACATTTGAGTTTTGATAATCTTGTCAGTATTAGTAACAAGGAAGCAGTCAGAGACTTGCCTAAAATAAAAAGGCCCCATAACATCATTTGCGGTCCTTGTCAACATGGTAAATAGACTAGAACCAGTTTCAAATCAAAAGGGTATACTTCTTCCAAACCTTTGGATCTTATTCATACTAATTTGTGTGGCCCCACCAGAACTCAGAGCATTCAGGGAGATAGCTACTTCATGTTGTTTATAGATGATTATTCTAGAATGACTTGGGTTACTTTTCTCAAAGAAAAATCTAAAGCTTTTAATAAATTTAAAGCTTTTAAAGAAATGATTGAAAATGAGACTGACAAGAGAATCAAATGCTTAAGATCAGATAGAGGAGGAGAGTTCACTTCAAATGAATTTGTGGAATACTGTGAGCAACACGAAATCAAAAGAGAATATTCAGCAACAAGAACTCCTCAACAAAATGGAGTAGTTGAAAGGAAAAATAGAACTGTTGAAAATATGGCTAGAGCAATGTTAAATGAGTCAAAACTTTCAGATGGCTTTTGGAGAGAAGCAGTAAGTACAGCAGTCTACATCATCACCAGGGCTCAACTCAGAGTCAATCATCATAAAACTCCCTATGAGTTGTGGAAAGGAAGACCAGCTACAGTAAAATACTTCAAAGTGTTCGGGAGTAAATGCTTCATCAGAAGAGAAGATCAGAATTTGGGTAAGTTTGATCCTAGGTGTGATGAGGGAATTTTTCTTGGATATTCCAACAAAAGCAAGGCCTACAGATGCTTCAACAAAAGAACTCATATAGTTGTAGAGAGCATGAATGTAACAGTAGATGAAAAGACAGGGATAAGAGAACCAGTCAAGGAACTCAGTGATGAAATCTGTCAAGAAGAATTCAGAGAAGTGTCAGATGAAGAAGAGGAGAGACAAAAATTGCTTCCCAAAACTCCTTCACGGTATGTTCAGAAACATCATCCCAAATATTTGATCATTGGTGATCCAAATAGCAGGCAAACAAGAAGAAGAGTCATTCCTTCACATGATTCTATGAATGTTTCATTGTTATCTCAGATTGAGCCAAAAAATTTTAGTGAAGCATGTACAGATGAGTCTTGGGTAAAAGCAATGGATGAAGAACTAAATCAAATAGAGAAAAGTGAAACCTGGGATTTGGTTCCAAGACCTAAGGACAAGAATGTCATTGGCACAAAATGGATATTCAAAAATAAACTCAATGAGGATGGAAAGATTGTCAGAAACAAAGCTAGGTTAGTTTGTAAAGGGTATGCTCAAGTAGAAGGTGTTGATTTCGAAGAGACGTTTGTGCTTGTTGCTCGTCTTGAAGCTATCAGAATGTTTTTGGCCCTTTCAAGCTTCAAATATTTCAAGGTATACCAAATGGATGTAAAGTCGGCTTTTCTAAATGGGGTGTTGGTAGAAGAAGTCTACATAGAACAGCCAGAAGGAGTTTCTCTCACAAAACAGTCAGACTATGTGTGTAAGCTAAAAAATGCCTTATATGGATTAAAGCAAGCTCCAAGGGCGTGGTACTCAAGACTTGACAGTTATCTTCATGAGCAAGGCTTCAGAAAAGGCATGGCAGATAGCAACTTGTATATTAAGAATGAAGATGATAATATGTTGATTATAGTTGTCTATGTTGATGATATTATTTTTGGGGGAAATAATACTCAGATGTGCAAAGTTTTTGCTAACACCATGCAGAAGGAATTCGAGATGTCTATGATTGGAGAGTTGTCATTCTTTTTAGGGCTTCAGATTGCGCAATCAAAAGATGGTATATTTCTCTCTCAAGAAAAGTATATCAAAGAAATGTTGAAGAAATTTGGGATGATGGACAGCAAACCCGTGTGTACTCCTATGATTACAGGGTGCAATCTGAGTAAAGATGATGAATCTCCAATGGCAGATTAGAAGGTGTACAGATCTATGATTGGTAGTTTACTATACAGTACAACTACCAGACCAGATATCATGCAGGTTGTTGGATTAGTTGCAAGATTTCAGGCAGCTCCAAAAGAATCTCATGTTATAGCAGTCAAGAGGATATTCAGATATTTGAAGGGTACTATGGACTTTGGGCTTTGGTATCCCAAAGGTGATGATTTCACCCTCATAGCCTATACAGATGCAGATTGGGCAGGCAGTATTGATGATAGGAAAAGCACTAGTGGTGGAGCATTCTTTCTGGGAAAGAGTCTGGTTTCTTGGCTGAGTAAGAAACAACCTTCAGTTTCCTTATCTATAGCAGAAGTTGAATACATAGCAGCAGTGGCTGGGTGCACACAGGTTTTATGGATGAAAACCACCTTGGAGGATTTCAAAGTCAAGCATGAACAACCCATCTCCATTCTCTATGATAATACAAGTGCCATAAGTATTTCTAAAAATCCGGTAATGCACTCAAGGACGAAGCACATTTCCATCAAATATCATTTTCTAAGGGAGAAAGTGCAAGAGAAGCAGGTCAAGCTAGAGTATGTGCCTACTAAAGAGCAGATTGCAGATATCTTCACCAAACCTCTTCCAAGAGATACGTTTGAGTATCTAAGGGAGAAATTGGGAGTTGTACTCTCACCTCAGAATTAATCACCTCATCAGGAGGTGGGGGAGGGACCAAGCCAAGAGGCTCTTTCTTAGTCCCGAGTCCCAAAGGTGGCCCTTTGCCATTGATGACAAAGGGGGAGAGATATGAGTAAGGGGGAGAGCTTCATAGTGAAGAAGAGAGCTTCAATTCAGGGGGAGCAAAAACTTCTAAGGCAGATTCTCAGTTGTTGGATCAGTTGGTTTCAGTTTTGGCTCTTGACTAGTGTTTTTAGTTAAAGGTTTGCCATCAATGACAAAGGGGGAGATTGTTGGCAATTTTGGGTACCTTGGATACATTGCCTTTGCTCTAAGTGAAGATGTTGTCATTGATGTCAAAGAGTTCTTGAAGCAATTTGATTTGATGTCACAGAATGTGTTTTGATGAAGGTTTCAGTTTGGACAGTGAGTTTCCAAGAAGATCAGAGTAGCCCAGTTGCAAAAGATCAAGAAAAAGACAAGTAAGAAAAAGTATGCAGGTGGCTGGAAAAACTGTCACGATTTCGCGACATGTTTGAGGAGAGAGAAAGTTTTGGCAAAACTGTCATGATTTCGCGACATGTTGGAAGGCAGAGACGAAGCAGGCAAAACTGTCATGATTTTGCGACATGTTGGCAGAGAAGAAGAGCAAGATGAAAAGTGTCACGATTTCGTGACATGTCGCATTTTCGTGACTCGGACAGTGCAGGAAGGCAGAGAAAGAAAAGTGTCACGATTTCACGACATTCTGCAAAGGAGGCTGTACGGACGAAAAAGTGTCACGATTTCGTGACATGTTGCAGAAGAGAGAGTCCGCAGTGTGAGCTGTCGTGATTTCATGACAAGATCGAAGAGAGAGAAAGTTTTTCAGGAACTGTCATGATTTCGTGACATACTGCAAAAGACAAAGTGAGGACTGTTGCGATTTTGTGACATGCTGCAAAAATCAAAGTAAGGACTGTCACGATTTCGTGACATGCTAAAAAGCTTGAAGAGAGAACTGTCACGATTTCGCGACATGCAGCAAAAGGAAGAGTCTGAAACAAGAAGCGTCATGATTTCGCGACAGGCTTCAAAGAAGTTGTACGAATGTAGAAAGTGTCACGATTTCATGACAGGTTGAGTTGGCAGCATACAGTTGGAGAAAGTGTCATGATTTCACGATAGAAACTGGAAGCAGGTCTTCTATAGGAGAAGTGTCACGATTTCACGACAGAGTTGTAGATGATGTCAACAGAAGCAGATGTGTCACGATTTCATGACAAAAGCAGAGAAGAAGGCATTGAAGACTAAAGCGTCATGATTTCATGATAGAGTGAAGATGACGTCAGCAAAAATCATAAGTGTCACGATTTCATGACAAAAGTAGAGAAGAAGGCATTGAAGACTAAAGCATCATGATTTCATGACAGAGTTAAAGATGACATCAGCAAAAGTCATAAGTGTCACGATTTCGTGACAAGCACGTTGTCAAGGCAGACAAAGGCAAAAAGTGTCACGATTTCATGACAATAGGCAATAGAAGGTGTACGGCAGGAAAAGGCGTCGTGATATCATGACATGTTGGAGTTTCATAGGGATAGCTACAGAACCAGAGGCGGTTGAAGGACAGAGTTAACTTTGAGCCGACAAAGTTAAATCTGGGCCGACGTAGCATAGGGTTTTGCATCGACGTTGTTTTAGGGATGTGCAGCCGACTAAGATCAAGGTTCTAATCTTGAGTTTGTGAGTATAAAAGGAGGGCTGCTTGAAGAGTTTGGTATCGATCAAGTGTGCGTTCGAAGTGTGATTTGCGTAGATAGAGTGCGGGGAGAAGTTCGATCGTAGAGGTGCATAAGTGGAAGTCTGATCGAATGCTGTGTTTGCGCAGAGTGTGCGAAGACTGTGCTACTGTGTTTGAGCAGAGAATGCGAAGACTATGCTACTGTGTTTGTGCTGAATGTGTGAAGGTTGTGCTACTGTGTTTTCGTAGAAGTGCATAAGCTGATCGAGTGCTGTTGTGTTTGCGTAGACAGTGAAAAGTTGGTTTCGACCAAGTGCGGCTGTAATAGAAAAGAACAGAGGAAGAGGACAGATTTGTGCTAGACCGAAGGACTGTGTTTGGTGCGAATTTGAGGAACGGCTTTGCAGTGATAGAGTTGAGGACAGAGATCTCCAACCAGAGCAGGGAAGACAGGTGTCTTCTATGGATAGAGTTCCACTTGCTAAGGGCAGAGGAGGTAGAGGTCTTCTAGAGGATCACCACTAAGAGCAGAGCTAGGGGAAGGTATCTCCTTTGAGCAGAGGCTCATAAACATTGTAATTGGGAAGGTTTCCCAAAATAATTTGAAATAAACTTTTAGAGAAAAGTTTTGTGGACGTAGCCCAGCCATTCTGGGTGAACCACGTTAAAAATGAGTCTTCTATGTGTGATGCTTTCTGTCTTGTTTAATATTGTGTTGATGCCATTGCTATCTGAATTTAAAATTATTAAATGGTTGAGTCTTATACTGTTCACCCCCCCTCTCAGTATAAGTTCATGTTCTTCAACAAGATAAGATGTCGTCATTAAACAATTCATTTATCCCACCTTAGAGAAGTACAAGGCTTAATAGTATTAAATTCATAAGTGGGAATAGTGGTTTATTATTTTAATCTCCACTAAAGAGCACTTAGGAGATGTTCTATTTAAATATCATATGCTCCTTTGAGTGGTAATATTTCCCATCCACTATGGGTTAAATAAATACATTCTACCCCAAATTGAATGACACCTACAAAGAGAAATATAATTAATATACTATTAACTCCACTCATGGAGTATCAATATATTATAAATTTTTTTTGTTCCCAATAAGGATTTTATACTTTAGGTGAAGATAAATACCACCTAATTGAATTTCAAAATTAAATAAATTAAGGAGATAACAAGAAAATGGACCTAATTATTCCTAATTAATTAAGTTGCATTTCTTTTTGTAAAACACAATTATATCAAATAATCTTTTACAAAAGCATTAATTGATTTCATAAATTAATACTAAACTAGGAAATAAGCTATATTTCCATACGTAGAAGGGTTTGCCTAAATGGTTTATGATATACTACCCCCTTTAGAATAAACACAATCTCTTGTGTTTTGCTAAGGTTATAAAGCATGAAGAACATATTTTACAACATTGTATCTTTTAAAGCATTAAAATATATCAACAAAACATTAACTACCATAAGCTATCACTCATAGATAGCTAACACAATATCATTATTTTTCATGGAAAATATCTGATAGCCCTTGCTATTATCTTCTTATAAGGGTAATCATCCATGTTACCCATAATATGCCATCATCCTTTTGTATCTCATTTTTGGTGGTTGATCAATTATTCCACCTACAAGAGTTCCTAAGACTTGCAAGAATGCACACTATCAGTAGTACCATATCCTTTAAATCAATCATATATCCCTATTGCATCAATAATAAGAATGGTAATTATCATTAATACATAATTTTCATCATAAAATTAAAGCATCTGAACATCTATCATTGCAAAGTCAATAAAAATAGAGTACTGCAACAACAAAACTGCATAATAATTTTGTAAATATGACATGAAATTATGTTTTCATAAAATTTTAGACATAATATGTCTAATTAGGTTCATCAAAACCCTAAAAAAATAAGTTCTATCAAAAATATAATTTCATAAATCTTACTTCAAGATACACATATATCTTGAAATTAACTTGGCAAACTTATTTACCACCACCAATGCATCACCCTTGATGTTCCCTGGTGTACATAATTACATAATATAATGTTTGTATCTCAAGAGACACATATATCAAGTCTAATACTCAAAATAGCCTAAGGTACACCACTTAAGACCCATAAACTATGGAGAGTTCACTTAGATCTTCCACTTTAATTCACCAGTGGCTCAATAGTGGGAGGAGATGAACTTGATCATATGTAGTATCTGAGTATCTAAATAAAATAGTAATGATATATTTTCTACTATGCATAAGATGTCATACTAATATCCATGGTCACACTTACCCTCTTTAAGGTGCCATCCAAAAAGTTTCTAACATTCTTTGATCACAATGGTCACACTTACTACCTATAAGGTGCCATTTTATACATATTATTTTCCACAACATACTATCTTCCACTAATAGTTTATATGACCACACTTACTCCACGTAAGGTGTCATATTAGTCATTATAATATGATTTTTTAAATTTTTAAGAAAGGATTCCATACTCTTCTTTAAGGAAATATTCCTATAATTTTCTTTAGATATAAATTCCACATTCATCCTAACCGTTATACCCTACTCAACATAAGATATATTTACCAACTATAAAGTTCCAACCAAGATCAACCAGTCTTAGGGATATATTTTTTTAAAACCCATATCAATGTTACTAATTCATGAATGAATTAAAAGTATCTTCATGTGGTTCTCTTATATATGAGCATCCAAGTAATTCCAAGGTTACACTTCACAGGAGTCCAACATGGTCAGTGTCTATCCTATGGATAGGAGTGGCCAACCCCTATAATGACCTGTAGGTAAGGTTTATTTACCTTGCAATTGGGAATTCTCCTATCTATTTCAACAAGAACACCCTTTTTTCCTACTAGTTTAAATCAAACATTAAACTAGTCCTTATGTTAGGTCTCTTTCAACCCATACATTAGGCGTATGCCTAGGAGGTTAGATTATTCTTCCTTAAGGATAGAATATCCATAAGTGCAATGCTTAACTCTCCCATATCAATGATGGGAAGCTAAGAGGGTTATCACACAAACCCACATAGACTTGTGAATGTCTACCATTATACCTTACTTGGTTTGTTCAACCATAATATCTACAAAATAAGATAACATTTGCATTCTCCCTTATGATCATTCTAGGCAAGATTTATTGAATGCAACTAGACACACTATATTCATCATAATGTAATTGTCTAAAGTATTCATCATTCAATGGAAGGAAATCTCATACTTTCCTAAGACTAAAAATCCCATTTTCATCTCATATCATCTTCCACAAAGACATGCCTTTGAAACCAACATTATTACAACCAACCTTTGCCAATATTTTTTTTCTAAAGTAATTTTACAAATTCATTCATGGAAATATTCTTTCTCACATGGAATAGACAATACTTTCATATTTCTTTCACCTAGAAATAATATTTTAAACAAATGGATTCAATTATAGATCTACAAATCATTCCATAGGTTTACCCATAATTTACTATGAGATCATATTTTCTCTACAATCCATTATATATTTACTAATTTGTCTTGTAGTCTATATTTTTCCACACATTTTACTACCAATTTGTCTTAGGATCTATCAACAATATCATACTATAGTTCCTCAAGTTTAGCTACAATCTCTCTTGCAATATTATCAATAAATACTCAGTTTAAATACAACTCATCTCCTAATCCATCATACAAGATTACACTATAGGTTTACAAACTTGGTCCTTAGGAAACACACTATAGGTACAAAATATTAGCAAATAAGATTTGTTAACCAATAGGCTAAACTATAGTTCTCATCAAGGTATAGCCTATCAACCAGACTATTTCCTACACAAATCTCTTCCCAGATTTGTTCAATTTCTTAAGAAAGAATTTTCTTATGGTTACACAACTTCATCACAAATCTATGTTGTGATCTATCCAACAATAACCTTTACAAATTTTTACCAAATTTATGGACCATATTTTTAAACAAGAATTTTACTAGGTGAGCACAATTTTCCTCCACAATATTATCTCAAAACTAAACTAAGATTTAAGCAAAGTTTATTGCAATTTTTTTATCACAATTTCTCCCAAGGATTCTTGTAGTTTACAAAAATTTCCAACTTTTAGGCTAACTCTTTCTTCCTTCGAGCTTAGCCTCTATGAAAAATTTCCAAAAGATTCATCAACATACTCTTGCCTCATTGCAAGATACTAGTACGAAATAGTATTTCCAAATGGGGTTAATTTCATTAATCCCCAAAAATTATCAATTATATTATCATCACAATATAATATCACTGTTGCACCAATTTAGGCAATGTTCTATTTCTAGGTAACTTATAGCTATTTAACCTAGAATTTCAATAATGTTAATAATATTTTAACATTCATAACTCAATTTGAGAAATCAATAGATTAGAACCAACCTATGGTTCTTATTGCATGTATCTTTTACTAACCTAGACCTATCATTAGAGTCCAATAGCTATTCTAGGCTTTGATACCAATTGTAACAATGCAAAATTACCAACCAAACCAGAGATAGAATTTTTTTTTACTTATCTTAACATGTCAAGTTTTACAATCAAGCATGTTATAACCAACATCAATCAGGATAGCAAGTAACTGAGATAATTATGATATGATCAGTGTCAACTCTCGTGATAGAAGTGACCAACTCCTATCTAACCTTATATTCCATAATACAGTTGCTTAGTTATTTATATTTCCATTTCATATGATTACTCAATTAACAGGATGTAATTTCAACCATACTTCCTATTTAGTTTATCATTAAATTCTTTTGCAGTGGAATGCCATGCGTATACATTTAAGCAATACATGGCATTTGTTCTACTCTTCTCAAGATTATTACTTGAACAAAGTATAAACCATTTCATATTATTAAAAGAGTCATTGATTGGAAAATACAAAGGAACCGTTCATGATTAGATCTAATAACCTCAAGTGCATTTACAAACCAATATCACTTATAGAACATTGATTATCAACAAACCATGTGTCATATGACTCTATATTGATCATCTTATGATAGTGTAAGTGCATCATCTTATTGGAAAGTAAATACATTCAATTCCATCTTATGCAACATCTATGAGCTATCTAATCAACTTCATAATAGGAAGAAAGTATAACATCCATGTACAACAACAATTGTAAGCCACATAATACACAACATATATCCTGGGAACCCTCATGGGGAATAAACCCAACCTCCAAAATATGTTTCTCTTCTCATTTCATAAACTTAAAATGTCATATTTACAAATAGATAAAGGCATCCCCTGGATCCTTTTCTAAATCAAATTTTCAATATAATGAATCAATTTATTCATTTTCAATTTATGATGCAAATAAGAAAATTCCACATTTCCTTTCTCTAAGCCATCAATACAATATATAAGAATCTTACAAATTATTATACCTACATATTTATGAATGATCATTGGATTCACATTAAAGAGAAATCTTAGCAAATATCAAGAGGGAACCCCATAAATTCCCTCAAAAATGAATTCCATATTCATTCTCTAAGATTGATACACATTCAATCCTTTATTCGCTAAATAACCATACTAGCATATGAAGAAGAGTAAATATTATAATCTCTCGAAGAATGGATTTTATATCTAGTCTTATCACAACCACACTAGGATCCATAATCCAATTAAGAGTATCTATATCATATAATCTATGAATCTATGCTAAACCAAGAATAGAACTTGTTTATTCATTCCTTAACTATTTATTATAGATTACAAGACTTGAGAGGATACAATATCCTCGCATCCATTCCAACATCTGAATCATATCGATTTCACCAATCCATATAATCCTAGAGGTCATAAACTAGGAAAGGATCATTCAAGATACTCATGATCCAAGATACACATATCTCTAAATGCATCTAGCATTTACTTTGCCAAATTACAACTATACAAATTCAATCAAGTTACTAATCATCTTATGCATATTCGATATTATAAGTTAATCATTACTTTTATTTTTATCTCTCAAATACCTTTAGAGAGTCATTCAACATGCACTGCTTTCACCATAGTTTAGCATCAATCATCCATATTTTTGTTCAATAAATCAAAGTTCCCTACCTTTAATTTATGAACACCTCTTTCAATCATTTGCTAAATTTAAGCTTTACTACTTCAATTCCAAAAATAAATCATTCCCTTTAATTTGTAAACAACCATAATTTTATTATTTATTTCAAGCTAATTACCCATCAAATTCCTTCAAATTTGATCTTCAAATATTATCATATTTGTCTTCAATGTTTGACTCAATAATATAATTATTTCTTCCTAAGGAAGGTAATTCCATAATTACCAAGAATAAACTCCCCATTTATTCCTATTATTTCCCCAAAGAATATTCCTTTGATTAAGCCATACTAGCAACCTCCATAATTCCTATAGCTCTTATAATTTTATTCTTCTACAGACTTGATAAATTTATTCTAAATATTCTCCTCTCAGATTTTGATCCAACGCTAGAATTTTTTCATTCAATAAGTGCTTTCAGTATTCCTTCCAAATATTTGACATAAGATTCCATGCATTTATTATATCAATATTCCTCCAATTATATCAATAATTTTATAAACAAACCTATCAATAATTTATAAACAAACCTTTTTATTTTAAAATCCAAATTATATTATAAAACTCACCTTTATAAATTAAAATCCTTATTAATTTATAAACAAACCTTTATAAATTAAAATCCCATTTAATTTTTATAATAAAACCTTTATAAACTAAATTTCCCATTTAATTTATAAAAAAAACCTTTATAAATTAAAACTTTATTAATTTATAAACAAACCTGTATAAATTAATTCCAATTAATTTATAAAAAAAACCTTTATAAACTAAATTCCCCATTTAATTTATAAAAAAATTAATTTATAAACAAACCTTTAGTTTTATAAATTAAGGTCCCCATACCTTAATTTACAACAAACCATTTTTATTTATTTATTCGGACCTTCTCCATTCTAGTTTTCTAAATCTTTGAGTGATGTTATCCAAATATTATTATAAAGTCTTCCATTTATTCAAAATGGATAAATAATCTTTCATCTACAAGGGATAACCATTTTTTTGAATCGAAGGTATTCCAATAAGTGGGAAGGTTCCTTTTAAAATATTGATCCAATTTATTTTCATGAGGTCAACTAATAAAGTTTTGAATCCCTAGGGTAGAAAATTAGTCCATATCTAGACCTTGGCTTCCTAGAGAAGCTTCAATCCAAATAGCATATGACTGACCATCTCGAGTGGAAAGCATCAGTCACAAGCTGGTATTGAAGGGGCAGTTAGGAGGAACTTAGGTAGTTCCTTGCTAAAATTTGCTCGTAAAAAATGTAAAGGTGCAGTAAGATTGCATGATCTGGGTGTATTTTCATGGCCAGACTATACATGGTGCTAGCTGCTATCAAGTTTAGCAACTAGGTGTGGTCGTTGTAGTCTTCAATGGCCAAGTGTGGCGATCACTCTGCTTGAGAGTAGCCAAGCCTAGATGGGCAAGAACTGCCCTGTTGAGTGGTTAGGACCACTGCTTGCTCTTGGAGAGATCTAAGAGGATTCATATGGTCTACAAATGTGTCCATATGGGTAGTCTCTTAAACATGACGCATTTTAAGTGTCTACAAGAAGATCCTAACCTATTTCTCTTTAATTTTGATGTTCTATGCAAGTTGGTAGACTATAAAAATGATGCTAAAAAATTAAAGTTGTTTTCCTCAACTCTTGATGATGTAGCCCTGTGTTGGTTCATTAGTTTAGGACATAGATAGATAACTACCTAGGAATACATGAAAAAAATCTTCCTAGATAAGTATCAAGACTTTGGTAGGGCATGAGATTCCAAAGATGAAGTCTTGGATATGACTCAGAAGCAAGGTGATTCATTGGACGAGTATTGGGATAGGTTCAACTTTAACTTGCAAAGATCTCCCCATGCAAAACTAGGAGATAGGTCTTTGAGAAGTATTTTCTTAAAGGGGCTTACAAATTAATCTCTTGATGCATTAAACTTGATTTATGGAGGGGACATTTATCAACACCAAATTTTTGATATCCGATAGTTATGCTGGAACTACTCAAGAAGGAATGGTAAATTAACTTTCAAAAATGTCAAACAATCAACCACAATAAACAAAAAAGATAAGGAATATGTTATAATATCTCAAGATTGAGATGTTATCATCTCTTGCACTTCAAATGGACACTCTTCTTCTTCAAATAAAGAAGAAGGAGAATGAGGCAACATTAGCCTATTTTTGTCCTAAAATTAGGGGAAAGCACCCCATAAACAAATGTCCTGAAAAAAAAGTTAGAGTATGTGTTGCATGCCAAAAATATCATAAAACTAAGTTGTGTATGCAATTATCAAAGTCTAGAGAATATCCTAAAGTAACAGAAGCATACTTCATGGGCAATAGGAGAAACTGACAATAGTATCCTATGGGAAATAACATGCCAATAGGAATGCCATCCTATGGGGGTTGTAATTATCAGAACCAAGGTCAATTTCAAACACCCAATATGGGTTGGTAGGGACAACAACCTTGGACACATACCCCCAAGGAGTAAACCATTATAATACTTACCCATGGATGACATATCAGTAGCCTGGACCACAATGGAGAAATACCAATGCTTGGATTCCAACTCTGCAACATGCAGGCAAGTCCCACTCCAACCAAGTCTACTAGATCCCCCTACTTTGAGGATTGCTCAACTTCTAGCATAAACTACATCCAATCCAAACAATAAAATATAGCCAACATACCATATGGAGAATGAGATGTACCCCATGTATAATATCAAAGTAGATTGTAGTCTAATACAATTGAGATCATGTAAAAATGTAGGTGTAGAATCAGCTCCCTTGTTAGAAGAAGAGGAAAACATAGATTTAGAGAAAGAGGAATCACCTCTTATAGAAAAAATAGAAGATGAACCAATAGTTGTAAATACTAGAGAAGGGGTTCCACCTTTTCCAAAAAGGTTGCAAGAACCCATAAAGCCAATACAACCAAAATTTGATATTCTTTCCAATCTGAAAATTTTGACAATCATAATCCCTCTTTTTCAGGCCATAAGAGACATTCATATCTAAAGCAAGGCCATAAGAGAATTATGTCTAAGAAAACTAGGAATAAAACTAGCACAGGTAATTAATTTGGTACGTTAGTTAGTTGATATTATGATAGGAAATACCTACAGTGATGCATGTTGTTAATAGCATCATTTAATCTTAATGATTTTTCAATCTAGGGTGGTGTCCAAGGCTATATACAAAAGAAGGTTTAAGCATGTTGGAGATCAGCTCATTTAGACAATAGGATTTTATTGGTGAAATAGGTTTTTTAAGGGTTTTAGGTCACTTCTAATCCTATTTTGCATGAAATGAAACTAATTACTTGCAAGAATTGAAAACTATTTCTAAGAACTAAAATTAAAACCTAACTGTAGTTGCAAGTGTCACATCCCCACCACTTATGGTTAATTTACTTGGAAGAGTATGATCTTGCATTTAGTTTTTATGATGCAGGTGTAGGACATCGAGTCAAAATCAAAAGAGAGCACCCACCCCATTGACCAGGGCAACAGATTGGAAACATCGGGTAAGTGGGATATGATGTCGTGCCTCATACATCATGGTCTATGGGTACATGGAAGCCCACTATAGGTTTTGCATTTGCATTGCATTCTGCCTGACATGGTTGACTGATTGTCCGTAAGTTGATATTTTTTCCTCTAGTTTGTCATTCATTTTTTACTGCTATTTAAAATATTAACTTAGAGAATATATATATATATATATATATATTTAAATTAAATACATATAAATTGGAGATGAGGGAAAAAAGTAGAGAGGGGAGGGTCCCGATCCCTTCCCTGCTCCCCCTCCCTTGGTTCCTGCCCAGTCCCTGGCTCATCCCAGGTCATCCCTCCTTGGGATTGTTTGTTGCAGATGATCTCCTTGAGGGAGATCCTTCTCCTCTTTCTGCACCTCTCCTAGTCGGTCAGGGTTTCCTTGTTTGAGTTTTTGGCCTGGTGCTTCCCAGGGTTCCTTGCTATTTTTGGGATCCCTTCCCTTTTTTTCCCTCAGGCTTCCCCTTGGGGTTTTCTGCAGGTTTTTGGCATGGATCTGGTTCCTTGCGGTTCTCTGGGTGGTGGGGGTAATTGGTTGGGTTTTTGATGACTTCCTGGGGTTTCCTTTGAGGTCCTTACTACTTTGGGGGTGGTCTGGGGGGGCCTCTTTCCCCCTTTTGCTAGTGAATCCTCTTTGGGATCCTGTGGCTGTTGTTGGTCTCGTCCCTGTGGGGAGGGCCCTCTTTGATTTCCCACTTGGAGGCTTCTTCGTGCTAGTTCTACTCCTTGGTGGACACCCCGAGCATTTGTTTGGCCTTGGTGGGGGCTTTTTCTCTGCCTGGGCTATTCCCAGCCTCAGTCCCAGTTCCCTGAAGTTTCTCCTATGCAAGGATGGGATTCTTGGCCCCTGCTATTGGGGTTCTCTGGGTTCTACTACATTTTTCAAATCATGGGGGGATCTAATCTATGCATGCAGACCCTGGATCCCCTAGGCTAGGCTCTTAGGGATCCCATATTTATGGTTGTTACCTCTTCCCGCCTAGGATCCCCAGTCCCTGTATCCCTGGTCCCTTAACCTGTTGTCTTTTCCTACTGGTTGTCCTGGGGGTGGGATTCTCTTGGTGGTGCTTTCTGGCTACTTCCCGATGGGTGAGATCTCCTCTTTGCTAGTTTTCAGCTGCTTCCTACTAGGTGGGATTCCCCATTTTTTTTGGGTAGGATGGTTTCCCGCTGGGTGGGATGGTTTCTTGCGGGGCAGGATTCTCCAGAACCACTAGGTTTCCCACTGGGCGAGTTTTTCTCATTTCCTGTTGGTTTTCTTGGGAGATGGGATTCACTTGGTAGAGGTTTTTGCTGCTTCCCGCTGGGTGGGATCTACACTGGGATGGATTTCAGCTTCTTCCCGCTAGGCGGGATTCACTCTTTGGTGGTTTTTTGACTGCTTCCCGCTAGGCGGGATTTATATTATAATGGATTTCTGCTGCTTCCTGCTAGGCGGGATTTACATGATGGTGGTTTTTAGCTACTCCCCGCTGGGCAAGATCTTCAAACTTACCTTCCTTTGAAATTTGTGGTTTCCCACTGGGCGGGATTGTTCAAATTTACCTGTTCTCGCTGGGCGGGATTTCTGTTTGTTTTTCATTTTTAGGGTATTGGTGCCTTGGGCCCATAATTTTGTTGTAATGGCTTATTCTCGGCATGTTATTTCCAACTCTTATGTAATCATGTTTTGGGATCCTAGTTAAAACCCGCTATAAATACAATAGCTACTTATCAAAAAAAAAATTAAATACATATAAATTGTATTTATAAAAGTAATAATTATGGAATTATTTTATAGTGGTAATAGAAAATTTAATAAAATTACAAGTAAAGCAAAACAAAAAAAAAAAATAAATAAGTAAATAAATAAAAATAAATATAATATAAAAAATAATAATAATAATTAAAAAAGAATATAAATAACAAAGTATTTCCTCTATATTATTAGAGGCTAAGCCTAAGTCATGCACGATAAGACAACTAAGTAAAGGGGAGGGCCCACCATGCTTAAGGGCCACAAGTATTAAAATATTTTAAAAATCCTAAATGATAGAAGGGGAGCGAAGAAGACTACGCAAAACCTAGAAAACTGTTTTGGAGGTGTCACTCATCCATTCAATGCCTTCCCTTTAAAATGGATACGGGTTGGCTGGTTGAAGCAACTATTTTTCCTTCCAGATTGGGCAGAGCTGAGTAGAGAGGCAGACGAGTTCAGAGGTTAGATTTTTTCATACATCTGTCTAGCCTAGTAACTTGGGTAAATTAATATTATTTTTCTTAATTAACGTTGTGTTACCTGGTTATTACATCAAACAAAATTAGGCAATCGATATTTTAATATCTACATTCTTCGAATAATTTTAATGGTTGTCGATGTGTTGTCCAAATTTGATTTATAATGAGCTTTTTTTTAACATGAAGAACTTCCGTTTGGAATGATTATGGTATGTATAGCTATCTCTACTTGGGAATTTTAAAAATAAAGTAGTATATGTTCGTTGTTGAGAACTTAGAGTTTGAGAGGCAAAGTTCCATAAGAAAATGAAAACTAATTTTAAAACAAGAAACACAGTTGTCTTAATATGTATTTATACATGCTCTTTAAAGATTATCCTCTGCTATTTATTTTTAATTTACAATTGAAATTACCCAGTTTAGCTTGAGATGAAAAATCCATTTGCTCCGGATGGTCTGGTTATACTGCAAAAAATTTATCCATGTTTTTTTGAAATACTTGAATGAACAGTACCTTGAGAACAATAATGACTTTCCTCTGTATAGTTTAAGTTATGCATTCGTGTGAGATATGGTATTGCATTCGTTCTATGTTTGTCTGCCTGCATGTGAATGAATGACATATAGGAGTCAAGGGCCATACTGATCCAACTCTAGCCTCCAATATCATGTCGTGGACTGTATGGGAAGCGCTCTATACTCCCATTCTGGTGATTCATTTTCAATGTGTTGTTTGGAAATGCCTCCATTGTGTGGCCAGGGCGGTTGGCATGCGAGTAAGGTAGCTCAACAGTTCTTGAAGGCTAAATGACAAGTGAACGTAGCCTTGTAAGAAATATTACAAGTATTACCATTACATTATCTTTGTTGTCTTCCATTTTTAACTCGCCTACATCCTCATTCAATTGAAAGACTCATTTTTTTTTAATATTTTGAGGATATTCTGTGGAGAAAAGTGTAATCATTATGTTTAAAAATGCATTCCTTTATTATAATACTTAAAGAACGAATGGAATAGCGGTTTTACATCAATTTTGTATTATGTATATAGTGTAGTCTTTAATAAAGTGATTTCCTTCAATTTCATAATTTTAAATTATGTACTTAGGATAGGTTAAGATGGTCAAATAGTTTTTATGTTAATAGAATTTTTTTATAAGTAGAGGTTTCATAGATTATGACTTGTTAAGAACTCTTTTGTTGGAATTTCTTAATTAAAACAAATAATTTGGACTTATAAAGTAGACTTTTATTAAGCTAAATTTATATAATGATTTTATAAAGTTGATAGGTTATTATTTGTTATTATGAATTTATAAAGTAGATTTGTTAATATTTGTTATTATGATTTTATAAAGTAGATTTGTTATTATTTGTAATATGATTTAATAAAGTTGATTTATTATTATGATTTGTTATTATGATTTCCAATGTAATATAGTTATCTAGAGAAACAAAGGATTTTATAAATCAATAATTGTTATAATCATAAGGAACTTAGTTTATATGGTTTACATTTTTAAAAAATGGTTAACTTGCTTAACATATAAACTAGTATCTTTGAACCTTATGAAACCTTTAAACTCAGATAAATTACTATGTTCTTGAGAAGAGTATGTCGAGTAAGGACTTACTCTACCCAACCACGTTAAGTCACGAGGTGACTTACGTGAGATTGTGCCACCATACTCCAGCTACTCAAGGATAGGGGTCCAAGTTATTGAGTGTAAAGAGCGGTGGTATGGGACGTCACTCCAGGTGGTCAATCAGTTAGAGAGTGAAGGTAATCGACATTCCACTCAGGTTGGGGAGGTGCCAACAAGTTGCATGGTTAGAGAGAGATATCCATGCTATTGGAAAATCCATTGGTAGAATGTATAGGTAGCATTACCATCAACCTGATATGGGTCTGGATTACCTAGTCCCTAAGCCATGTGATGGTGGACTATAGCCAAACCTTAGCAGAGGTTCAAGGGCTAGCACTGGCATATCGATGTTGGTTCCATAGCAACTAAGTCATGGACTTTAAATATTATGAAAATTATGTCTTTGGACAAGGGAGATAGCATCCTCATTTTAGGTGATATGTTCCCTGAAAGGACAATCCTTCGTTGAATTCCAGAAAGACTCATGGAGGATGTCATAATCCTACACGACAACTTGTAGGATGTGGCCAGTACTGAAAACTTAAGACACCAGCTGTAGTGGTGAAAAATTTTGAAGTGTGAAAATAATATGCCTAAAATAACATCATGTTGGGATTAAAAGCAAGTATTGGTAAAGCAAAAAAAAAAAAAAACTTTTCATGTACATTTTGAGTTGACAAAACAAGGTTGTGATAGTTGGTATCAGATCCTAGGTTTGCGAAACCCTGGCTAACATAGATATTTTGTGATGCTAGATATGGAAGGTACCTCATGGAGGGATAGCTAAAATTTGTAAGAGGAGATTGCAGAGGTCCCAAGGAAAAGACCAAGACAACTCATAAAGGAGGTAGAGAGAGTGCAAACTGCTGAAACACCACAATGTGTGGTAAGAAAAGAAAAAGAGCCTGTAGTGACAAGGGCTACCCACAATGATGAGAACATGGCTCGTATGATCCAGCTCATGCAAGAATAATTGAATCAGTAGCATGAGCATATGGAAGTCCAGAGGGCTCAGATGAGTGAGCATATGGACCAACAATGGGTACAGATGGCCCAACAGTAGGAACTTATCACCCAACAACAAAAATTTATTGAAAACCTAACTCAGAAGAAGACAAAAAGTAATGTGAGTCAATTTCTAGAGGGATCCTCAAGGAGACAAGTGGGTGAGGAACTGCAAAAAGAATTAAAGAAATTAGATATTTCTAAGTTTTATGGATGTGGCGATGGGGAAATCGTTGTTAATTGGCTTAGTGAAGCTGAAGGGTATTTTTCCATCCAACCCCTTTGTTCTGAGGCAAAAACTACATGGGTAGTTGCTCATTTGGAAGGTCCTACCAAAACCTGGTGGACCACATACAAGAAAGCTACTCAAAGAGAGGCAGCAAACATACCTTGGGAGGAATTTGTAAGAGAATTCAAAAGTCATTTCCTTACAGAGCAATTTTATATTGAGAAGCATGGGGAATTTACAAATTTGCATCAAGGCAACATGACGGTAGTTGAGTATTACCAAAAGTTTGTGCAACTACTAAAGTATGCCCCAGAGTTTGAAGGGCAAGAAAAGTTTAAGGCACACAAATTTGTCATGGGACTGCATCCAAAGATTAGTCAGCCTATAGGAGGGAAGTTACCTCAGACCCTATCCACTGCTTATGATGTAGCTCGATACGAGGAAATAAGCCAAAAATAAGTAAAAGCCTTCTACCAACAAGAAAGAGATAATTCAAAGAAAATAAGGTACCCTGAGCAGAATCATGGTATGGATCAAAACCATAGATATAGAGATAGGAAACAAAATAAAAATGATAATAGAAATAGGGGTATAATCCAAGGGCATAATGAGCAGTCAGATCGAAGAAATTTCTAGGAGAGGAAAAACAATAATAAAGAGCAAGGCAAGAATGGGAATCACACTTAGGAGAATGATAAACAAAAGAATGATGGTCCCAATGCTTGTTTCACATGTGGAGCTCTAGACCACTTTGCTAGGTAGTGCCCAAAAAGAGCCGATCGTAGGAACCCCACTAAAGAAGCACCCCATAGAATATTTGCAACCATAGGTAACCCTAACCTTGTGGGACAAACCACTCCATTTTTAATTAAAGGAAGAATAGGCAAAAGAAATGTGAATATTTTAATTGATAGTGGTGCTACCGATAGTTTTATTTCCAATAATGTTTTGAAGGATATACTTGTTAAACCTAGGGTTTTGGAAAAAGAGTGGCAAGTGGAGTATGGCTCAGGATAAACTTATTTAGTTAATCAATAACTATTTGAGTCACCAATATAAATACACCAAGGAAAAAAAATCAACTAGCATCTAAATGTAGCTCCCTTACATGCATTTGACATAGTTTTAGGGATACACTGGCTTAAAGCTCATAAGGCTATATTAAATTTTGAGGAAATATAGATGGAATTTACCTATAATGTCAATAAAAAAATTTACATTCAATGCAATAGAACATCTTTTGAGCCTCATTTGATAAGTAGTATACAAGCCAAGAGAGCTTGGAATGAAAAGATATATAGTACAATTTGTGGTAAAATGCCTTGAATGCTAGAAAGTCAAGGCAGAACATCAACATCCTGGAGGAAAATTGTATCTTTTGAAGTACCAAAACACAAATGGCAAGTTATATCCATGGATTTCATTGTGGGACTTCCAAAAACCTATTTCTAGCATGATGCGATATTTGTGGTGGTTGATAAATTAACTAAAGTAGCACATTTTATACCAGGCAATGTACATGATGATGCCTTGGTTATAGCACATAAATTTGCATGGGAAATTATGAGGCTCCATGGATTCCTTGAGATAATTATATCTAATAGAGATTCACGATTCACATCTGAGTTTTGGTAAGTTTTACATCGAGCCTGGGGAACAAGGCTCAATATTAGCATTGTTTATCATCCAGAGACGGATGGTCAGACCGAGAGGGTCAACCAAGTGCTTGAGGACATGTTGCACATGTATTGTATGAATCACCAAAGCAAATAGGAATAGTAACTCTTCTTGGTGGAATTTTCTTACAATAATAACTATCATATCACGTTGGGCGTGACCCCTTTTGAGGCTCTATATGGGTGTAGGTGCAAGACACCATTAACGTGGGATAACTTGGACGATCGAGAAGTGATCGATCATGATGTTGTAAAGTAAATGGAAAACCATCTTAAAGAAATTTGCCAACGATTGCATGAAGCTGCTAAATGACAAAAAAGTTATGCTGATCTTAAAATAACATCCCGTGAATTTTCCATAGGAGATAAGGTTTTCCTTAGAGTCAAGCCTACCAAAAAGCTCTATTAAATCCACCAAACTAAGTCCTAGGTTTGTTGGTCCATTTGAGATAATTGCCAAAATCAGTCCTGTCGCCTATAAACTTGCACTGCCACCCAATTTGTCAAAAATCCATAGTGTTTTTCATGTATCCCTTCTACGTAGATATGTTGCTGACCCATCCCACATTTTGGATACAACTCATTTATAGATGTCGGACCCGCAACTCATTGATGTACGATCGATCAAAATTTTGGGCTTCAGTACAAAACAACTAAGGAAAAGATCTGTGGAGCAATGTCGAGTACAGTGGATTCAATACTTAGAAAGAAATGCCACCTGGGAAGATATATCTAGCATGAGAAATCAGTTTCCTTGTTTGAAAATTGATACCAAAGACAAACTGTTGTTAAGATGAAAACTTCTATATTTTTCTTTGTAATGATGTGATGGAACTTGTTGTGTATATCAAATATATAGATATATAAACTCTCTTTTGTAAAATGCTATGATGAGATCTGCTATATATATTAGACATAACTAACATGTTTTTGTGCAAATACTCTATTTAGTTGATTATCTAGCAAATGTGATTATTGATTTGTGTAATCTTGAGCTAACATAGGGACTGTGTTAAATCTAAGGGGGGAGTATGTCACATCCCCACCACTTATGGTTAATTTACTTGGAAGAGTATGATCCTACATTTAGTTTTTATGGTGCAGGTGCAGGACTCCGAGTTGGAATCAAAAGAGAGCACCCACCCCCTTGACCAAGGCAATAGATTGGAAATGTCAGGTAAGTGGGATATGATGTCGTGCCTCGTGCACCGTGGTCCATGGGTACATGGAAGCCCACCGTAGGTTTTGCATCTGCATTGCATTTTGCCTGACATGGTTGACTGATTATTCGTAAGTTGATATTTGTTTTCCTCCAATTTGTCGTTCGTTGTTTACCACCATTTAAAATATTAACTTAGAAATATATATATATATATATATATATATATATATATATAATTAAATTAAATACATATAAATTGTATTTATATATAAAATAAATAACTATGGAATTATTTATAGTGGTAATAGAAATATTAAATAAAATAACAAGTAAAACAAAATAAATTAAAAAAAATAAAAATAAAAATAAAATAAATATAATAAAAAATAATAATAATAATTAAAAAAGAATATAAATAAGAAAGTATTTCCTCTATATCATTAGAGGCTAAGCCTAAGTCATGCATGATAAGACAACTAAGTAAAGGGGATGACCCACCATTCTTAAGGGCCACAAGTATTAAAATATTTTAAAAATCATAAATGATAGAAAGGGAGCTCGGATAAGACTAAGCAAATTATAATTATTGTTTAAAAATGCAAATGGTAAACTAATTACTCACCACCTGGAGATGTTAACATGGCTAAACCTGGAAAACTGTTTTGGAGGTGTCACTCATCCATTCAATGCATTCCATTTAAAATGGATACAGGTTGGCTGATTGAAGCAACTGTTTTTCGTTCTGGATTGGGCAAAGCTGAGCAGAGATGCGGACAAGTTCAGAGGTCAGATTTTTCCATACGTCTATCTAGCCTAGTAGCTTGGGTAAATTAATATTATTTTCTTAATTAACGTTGTGTTACATGGTTTTTACATTAAACAAAATTATGCAATCAATATTTTAATATCTACATTCTTCGAATAATTTTAATGGTTGTAGATGTGTTGTCCAAAATTGATTTATAATGAGTTTTGCTTTAACATGAAGAAATTTCGTTTGGAATGCTTATGGTATGTATAGCTATATCTACCTAGGAATTTTAAAAACAAAGTAGTATATATTCTTTGTTGAGAACTTAGAGTTTGAGAGGTAACGTTCCATAAGAAAACAAAAACTAATTTTAAAACTAGAAACACAGTTGTCTTCATATGTATTTATATATGCTCTTTAAAGATTATCCTCTGCTATTTATTTTTAATTTACAATTGAAATTACCCAGTTTAGCTTGAGATGAAAAATCCATTTGCTTCGGATGGTCTAGTTATACTCTAGAAAATTTATCCATATTTTTTTTAAATGCTTGAATGAATAGTACCTTGAGAACAATAATGACTTTCCTTTGTATTGTTTAAGTTGTGCATCCATGTGAGATATGGTATTGCATTCATTCTATGTTTGTTTGCCTACATGTGAATGAATGACATATAAGAGTCAAGGGCCACGCTGATCCAAATCTAGCCTCCAATATCATGCCATGGACTATATGGGAAGCGCTCTATACTCCCATTTTGGTGATTCATTTTCAATGCGCTATTTGGAAATGCCTCCATTGTGTGTCTAGGGCAGTTGGTGTGTGAGTAAGGTAGCTCAACAGGTCTTGAAGGCTAAATAACAAGTGAATGTAGCCTTGTAAGAAAGATCACCAGTATTACCTTTACATTATCTCTGTTGTCAGTCGTTTTAAACTCGCCTGCATCCTCATTCAATTGAAAGACTCATTTTTTTAAATATTTTCAGGATATTTTGTAGATAAAAGTGTAATCGTTATGTTTAAAAATGTATTCCTTTATTCTAAGACTTAAAGAACGAATGAAATAGCAGTTGTACATCAGTTTTGGATTATGTATATAGTGTAGTCTTTAATAAAGCGATTTCCTTCGATTTCATAATTTTAAATTATGTACTTAGGATATGTTAAGATGGTCAAATAGTTTGTATGTTCATAGAATTTTTTTATAAGTAGAGGTTTCGTAGATTATGACTTGTTAAGAACTCTTTTGTTGGAATTTCTTAATTAAAACAAATAATTTGGACTTATAAAGCTAAATTGATATAATGATTTTATAAAGTTGATAGGTTATTATTTGTTATTATGAATTTATAAAGTAGATTTGTTAATATCTGTTATTATTATTTTCTAAAGTAGATTTGTTATTATTTTTAATATGATTTAATAAATTTGATTTGTTATTATGATTTCCAATGTAATATAGTTATCTAGAGGAACAAAGGGTTTTATAAAGCAGTAATTTTTATAATCATAAGGAACTTAGTTTATATGGTTTACATTTTTAAACAATGGTTAACTTGCTTAACTTATAAACCAGTATATGTGAACCTTATGAAACCTTGAAACTCAGATAAATTACTATGTGCTTGAGAAGAGTATGTCGAGTAAGGACTTACTCTACCCAACCACGTCAAGCCATGAGGTGACTTACGTGAGATTGTGCCACCATACTCTAGCTACTCAAGGATAGGGGTCCAAGTTGTCGAGTGTAAAGAGCGACGGTATGGGACGTCACTCTAGGTGGGCAGTCAGTTAGAGAGTGAAGGTAATCAAATTTCCACTCAAGTTGGGGAGGTGCCAACGAGTTGCATGGTTAGAGAGAGCTATCCATGTCTGAAAAATGCATTACAATTCTGCAAGAAAAATCCTGCTTCTGACTATTCACTGTTTGCTTCTGCTATTTCTTATTAGCTACCACTCTCTATTATATCAACCCATTAAGGGATATTTTATTTATATCCCTATTAAATTTCCCTAGTGCTCAATATCAATTGTGTTGTTGTTTTACAGTGATTTGCTAATCAATTCTGAAACTAACCTAGTCTAAATTAGGATAGTTTGTGCTACAACAACATTCATTGGTCCTTGGGATGCATCTCCAGTGGTGGGAGTGAGTTGGATGAGGTTAGAAATGGTCTTGTACACCTTTATCCATCTTCAAATATCATTTCCCTATCATTTTGGGTGTTATATCCTCCGTTTGGCTAAAACTAGCTTCTTTTCCCCTCATTTCGAAGCTTCTTCGAAATGTTCGGTCGTGCAACTTACTTTATGCTCAGGTGTGATTAAAATGGCCAAAAAAGTGGATAGGATGTCTACCCTATCCCTCATAATATGATTCCAATTGGTTTCACACGCTTTGGTTGACAAATTCCAAGCCATGCCATTCATTGGCAACTGGTTGGAATTTGTATGGCTAATTTTTGCATTTTCCATATTTGTTGCACAATCATAGGAATTTGGTGCTCTTTTGCAATTCAAACCAATTAGAAAGTAGAAAAAACATTTAAATACCATTATGAAGGGATATACCTTAGCACACATCATTCTGCTACTTAAATTACACATTTTATTCACTAAGTATTCAAACAAAAACAGTGTAGAAAATGCAAAAAACTATCAAAATAGGGTAATATGCTCCTAAAAATTTTAATCATGCAAACACTAATATATAATGCATTCAAACCATATAAATTAACATAAATAACATAACATAAGGTTTATAAGGTAGTTTATGATAATCCAAAACATGTCATGAATGAGGTAATTCTTGGCCTCATCATTTTCCCCCAACCTAATCTAATGCATGCCCTCATGCATTTTGTAGGGCTACAGAGGCACATAGATCCATTTCTTGATTCTAGATCTCCCAAAACAATACATCCCCTGTATAGTATCCTCTGCTCTTCTGTAGCTACTTGAGCCAATCCTAGAACTGCTCATCCGGTTGAGGATCATTATCAAAATAGTAAGGGATAGGGGTTATGATGGTAGGAAATTTGTACCTTAGGCCTATCCATTGATGTTTTAGTGTTAGGATGGCCTGCATTACACCCTCTTCTCTTCTTCTAGACCATAATAGGTTGTTTGGTGAGATGGGCTCTCTCTTCTGCAGTGACATTGGCAATTCTGCCCACCTGGCCTTACAGGTTGATAAAGCATTTGTAAATTGTCCTGCATAGAACATCTGGAAACTAGTCATGCAATACTTAAGATTGTTTAGGTAAACAAACCTAATTTTTGGTTTGTTCATCATAGTAAAATTTTGACTGGTGGGGATCTTATGATTTGGTTGGATATGTCTTATCAGCAGCTCAAATTTCAATTCAATCTCCTTATTCTGCCCCTCTTCTTGGTCCCAGTATATTTGATTTTGCAATGTGGACACAAAAGACCTTAATTGAACATCCCCTATGAAAATATGAGGTAGGAACTCCACATCTCCTGCCATGAAAAATTTGTGCAGGAACAGCTCACACATCAAATTTTTTGTTCTTCTGGGCTATGCAGGTAAGCATCCAAAAATTCCTCAGCAGTTTTCAATTCATAGGAGAGATTAGAATGAATCCTCATTATCTACCAATGTAGGTACTTCTCCTTAAGGATTAGACTATAAAATCTAGATGGCCTCCTACATTGTACTAAGTATTTTGTAGCCTGATAGAGATATTGTACCTTTTCCTATAACCTATTCACTTCTATAGTTTTAGCTTCAACCTATTGTTCTAATGGTTTGAGTGTTGCAACCTGGGCTTCTAATTTTTGACACTTCAATACCCAGTATGCAATATCCTCATTATACTTAACCAATGGAACTATTTGTGGGGGCCTAACTATCGATTGGTTCTTTGGTAACAGATCAAATTGCACCCCAATTTCTATTGTTTCAATTTTATGCAAATTTGATGGAAAAACTTGTTCAGGGAGCTGGTGCAAAATTGGACTTACTAGTAGTGCAGCCTCCTGAATGTTTGTGGCCTCCTTCTTAGGTGGTGTTTGTCCTTCCTACTATTGTGGGCTATCAGATGGGTACTCTACATTTTTTTATTCTATTTTGTTCTTTCACTCCATTGTCTGACTTCATCCGCGTCTATTACAACCTCACTTCTACACTTCTCGTACTGCAGTTTCTTCTGTATTTACCTTCTTCATCTAATTCCATTGTAACTCTAGTTCTACAAAATCTTGTGATTTGAAACCCATGCTTATGATTTTTGTGATTCAAAGCTACAGTGATTACAAGACATGACATTGAATTTCAGAGGTGCTTGAATCAACTTCAGAAGGTGGTGCAGAATACGAGAAACCTTTGGTATGTTTTGATTGGATGCGTGGTAGACTGTTATTCATTGCTTTTCCAAATTTTCAATTTTAGAATGTGCATCTTGGGTGATGGGATTGCTCAGGTGTTGATTACCTGCTGTTGGTTATGGGTTAGCTGAATTGGAAGTTTGTTATTGGTGATGACTTGGCTTGTTCCATGGAAAGAGAATGCATATTATCTTGGTTGTTGTACCCTCATTTGTCGAGGTATCTTGATCGAATGGCCTAAATATTATGAAAGAAACCGAGGCACATGTTTTCCATAAAAGCCCTGATTCAACATCACTTGGTTAAATGCAAACATGTGACCTTAGTTACTCGTACCTTGACCTTACGTTGGTGTCAGATGATGTGGCAAAAGAAATAAATTTTCTTATTTCCTTTATGCACATGCCACGTGGAAATTCAAATTTCAAATTTCACCATGAAATCTGAATTTCAAATCTACCTTTTTTCATTCTAAAGTTATTTTCATTCTGAAGCTCAAATAGTTTCTCATTTCGAAGCTCTGCTCATTTCGAAGCTCTGCATTTTTCTACTATAAAATAAATAGAACAACATTTTCATTCTGGATCTTGGTATCATTCCAAATATCTATGAAATCTCCAGGTATTCATGCCATCAAAGCTACACTTATTTCCATGGGTCTACAATTTTTCATCCATTCTTCCTTTTCTGCCCCTCAAACCTGTAATTTTTTAGAATAACAAGGAATTCCTTTTGTTTTCTTCTAGACAAGTTGGATGTTTTGGGTTTGCCAAACCCTATGAATGTTTCTATGCTAACTAGTGATTTTTATACACTACATACTAAATGCCTACAATGATAAAAAAATGCAAGAAACACATACCTGATTTGAATAATTATTTCACACTTTTACAGATGGTTGTTTCTGCTGATTACTAGCTGATTTTTCTGCAATCAAACAAAATAGGTATAATTGATGAGATTTATACAATGGTGGGATAGGAATGGGTAGGTCAATTCAAGGTAAAGCATACTAAAAACTGGTTTTCATGCCAGCCAATTCAGAAGTGCCTCCTAGAAGGTTTTCACTTTCTGAATTATTCATTTTTCTCTCTTTTTTTCATTCATTTTTTTTCATCTCTCTTTTTTTTCATTTCTCTCTTTTCAATTTTGTTAATCTTGGTTGTGCCCATGAAGGAATTTCACAATTTCCCTGAAATTATGCCCATGAAGGAAGTTCACAACCAAGATTTATTCCTCTTTTTGTTTTCTTGTTTTTCTAATTTTTTTTTTTGTTTTCTATTTTTTCTTGAAACTCTTCATTGTTGTACTGAATCTGTTGAATCTATGATGGAAGAGGGAATATATTCCATCATGCATATGTCCAAGTTGTCAATTTTTTGCAAGAACTCTTCTTTAGTTAGTGGTGCATGGTATACCCGAAGGTGATGCCCATTCACTACCAACTTCCTCCGTGAGTCATCGATGGGAGAAAGATGAACTACCCCATTTTTGAACACTTCTTCAATCTGATAAGGTCCAAGCCACCTAGTCTACAACTTCCCAGGAAAATCCTCATAATGAGAATCAAACAATAAAGCCCAATCTCCTTGCTAAAATTTTCTCTGTTGAATGTGGTTGTCATGCCACAACTTCCACTACTCTTGAATCACCTCAGTTTGATGCAATGCATCCAACCGGAGTTCATCCAATGCATTCAACTATAGAATCCTGTCCGTCTATGCCTGTGACAAATCAATTCCAATTTCCAAAGTCATCTGAAGTGTTAGTAGCTCAAACTCAATAGGCAAAAGAGGCTTCTTACCATAAACCAGTTCGTAAGGTGTGAAACCCATGGTGGATTTCCATGTAGTGTTATAAGCCCAAACTGCTTCAGGTAATTTATCAAGCCAATTTCTCCTATGAGAAGCTACTATTTTAGTCAGGATATTTTCTAACTCCCTATTTGTTACTTCAACCTGACCATTTGCTTGTGGGTGGTAGGGTGATGATTTCCTATGCTTAATCTCATATAATTCAGTAAAATCTTCAATGACTTTGGATGCAAATTGGGGTCCATGATCTGTGGTAATAGACCGTGGAGCTCCAAACCTCTGAAAAATCTGAGTATACAGGAAATCAGCAACCTTCTCTTCATGAGCATGTTTGAAAGCATGCACCTCTGCCCACTTAGTCACATAGTCAGTGCATACCAAGATATGCACCTTTCCTTGAGATGGTGGGTCAATAGGTCCCACAAAATCTAGCCCCCACCTCTCAAATGGTTCTAAAACCACTTTAGGCTATAGTGATATTTCATTTGTGTGGGTGGGTTTCCCCATCCTTTGACATGCATCACAATGTCTGATGTATTTTTTACATCCTTGTGAAGAGATGGCCAATAATAACCTGCACCTAGAATTTTCCTAATTGTACTTTTTATCGAATAATGTCCACCTGATGGTTCATCATGGCAAGCTCGGAGGACATCATACACCTCATCCTTTCGGATGCACCTACGTAAAACATGGTCAAGACTACATTTAAAAAGTAGACCCTTAATCCATTTGAAAGAGGAACTCTATTTTATTAATTATTTCTTTTGTTTAGGAGTGAAATGTAGAGGAATTCTTCCTGTTACCAAGTAGTTAGCTATATCTGCAAACCATGGTGATTGGATAGATATAGCAAACAATTGTTCATCAAGAAAAGTGTCCTCAACCAACTCTTTCTCCCCTGTGTTTTGTAACCTTGACAAAAAATCTGCCACTACATTAGCCTTTCCTGGTTTGTTGATTATAGTGATGTCAAATTCTTGCAACAATAGTAACCAGCGGATAATTCTTGCACTTACCATAGGTTTATTCATCAAATATTTAATGGTTGCATGGTTTGTATGGATGAATACTTGATATCCTGTGATATAATATCTAAACTTGTTGATAGCATATACTACTACCAAGAATTATTTCTCAGTAGTGGTATAGTTCTTTTTTACTCTTGTTAGATTCTTGCTAATGTAGTATATGGCATAATGCTCACCATTTTCAATATGCCCTAATGCTGCTCCAATTGTAGTATTGGAAGCATCAGTTTGGATGTGAAATGGTAGCTTCCAATTAGGTCCTCTTAACACAGGTGGGGTTGTCAATTTTTCCTTCAAAGCCTCAAAAGACTCTTGGTATTTTGTAGACCAGGTAAATTCAGAATCTTTAGTCAATAGTGCAAACATGGGGTTGGCTATTGTGCTGAAATTTAGAATAAACCTATGATAAAAACCAATATGTCCTAAGAAACTCCTAACATCAGTTTGAGTTTTTGGAGGTGGAAGGTTCTTGATGATCTCAACCTTCTTGGGGTCAACTTTGATCCCATGAGAAGAGATGTGGTGACCAAGAACAATGCCTTCCTCCATCATCATAAAAAATTTCTCAGGATTTAAGGATAAATGGTAGGTTTCACAGCGTGTTAAGACCTTATCAAGATGTTCCAATGTAAAGTCAAAGGTTTCTCCACACACTGTGAAATCATCCATGTAAATTTCTACACTTTCATTAGTTAGATCAGAAAATATTGCTAAAATAACCCGCTGAAAAGTTGTTGGGGCATTACATAAACCAAAGGGTAATACCCTGTAAGAAAATGTTCCCCAAGGGCATGTAAAAGTAGTTTTCTCTTGGTCTTCAAGTGCAACCCAAATCTGGTTGTACCCACTGAAACCATCAAGAAAATAGAAACATTTTTTCTAGCAAGAGTGTCTAACACTTGATCTATAAATGGTAATGGGAAGTGGTCCTTGTGTGTGACTTTGTTTAATTCCCTGTAATCTACACACACTCACATTTTCCCATTTTTCTTTGGAACTATAACCAATGGAGAGACCCATCGGCTATCAAAAATTGGATAGATGAACCCTACCTCTAAGAGTTTTTCAATCTCTTCTTTGACAATATCTCTCAAGGCAGGATTCAATCTTCTTTGGGGCTGCCTCACAGGTTTAACATCCTCAGTATAAATTATATGAGTGCATACATCAGGGTGGATCCCTGACATATCCTTGTAGTCCCAAGAAAAGGCATGAACATGTTTCTGTAGAACAACAAATAGTTTTGCTTCTTCTCCTTTAGTCAACCAACTATTAATATTCAAGAATTTTCCTGGTTGCACTTCAATCTGCTTTGTCCCTGGGAGGATAAAGTTTACTCCTTCATACTTGGTTATCAAGGAGTTTAGTGGACAATGGTGTGGTTTGAGAGAATGAAAGACTCTTGTCTCCTTATCAATAGTGATTCCTAGTGGAAGCATGTCTTGCATGGGATAGTGGAAAGAGGAGAGGAGGTGATGGTGCCATCCATGTGGTAGTGTAAAAGAACTATCCTATAGTGGAGTAGATGACATATTTTTAGAACTTTGGCCCTCATCATTCCATAACAGGTGATGAACAACTACTGGTTCATCTTCCATTCCTTGCTCATGCAGAGCACTCACTAGGATGGTTTCATCCTCAAAAACTTCTCTTTCCTGGGAGTCTATCTCCTCTATGTGTTCCTTCACTACTAAAGTAGCTAGTGTGGAAATGGTCTCTTCTTGCTCTTCATCTAAATAATAAAACCATAGCTGACCTGAGAATTTGGTTGAAGGTTCTGTAGGCGGGTAAAGAGAAATATGCTTTAGGTCAATGCCATTGGAAATTATCATTTCTCCTGACCTACAGTTTATAAATGTAGCTATAGTTGCAAGCCAAGGTCTTCCCAAGATGATGGGGTAGCCATTTGCTAAATTTTTGGGTTGTAAAACTAGGAAATATATAGGGTATTCCCAAGAAGAAACTTCTATGGGGATGTCTTCTATGATCCCTTCAGGTTTTGCAACTGACCTATCTGCCATTTCTAAAATTGTAGATGTAGGATTTAGATGTTTGAGCTGCAATTTTTCCATTGTTTCTTTAGTCATAACATTTATTGCAGCTCCTAAATCAACCAAGACATTTGAAATTGTTATTGACCTTATGGTGACTGTAATAACTGGGCTCCCTAGGTCACTATACTTTGGGGGTACTAGTTTCCCTGATAGGAGATCAGCTAGCTTCCCTTCAACTTGAATAGTCTTAGGAAATGATTTCTTCTTTCTACTTGGTCTCTTAATACACAAATCTTGGATAGTTTTGTTAATCAAGGGCACATCCCTAATTGCTTGCAATAAGGGAAGTGATATGGTTAACCATTTAATCTCTTTAACCAGGTCTGATTCAGGATTTTCTGTAGAGTTTTTGAATCTTTCAGGGTATGGAACTATCCTTGAGGAAGGCAAATTCTTTGCTTGTACTTTCTCTATGTTTCCTCCTTCTTTCTCCAGGGCTGGTTTTAGTTGGTCTGGATGAGAAGGTTCTTGTGTTCCATCAAGTTATTCAATGGTAGGTGGAACCGGTTCAGGTAGAATATTTCCTAAACGCAATTGGATATTACTACAGTCAAGAACATGAACTGCAACATTTTCTTTAGATTCAGCCACATAGATAGGGGTTTCCTATCTTGTGTTATTTGGTTTAGTCACAAGTTGGGCTAGAAGTGGAGGTTGCTTCACCTATTGTGACGATTGTTGTTGTGGTTGGTTGGATCTTCCTTGAAAATTTTGATTAGGAGTAGGTAGCAAGTTTTGAGTTTGACCTTGATATCTTTGCTGCCTTGGATAAGGTGGATACTATTATCCCTAGCTTGATCCATAGGACTAGTTTTGCATCCAAGGTGGATTGAATTGATTCCAATATGGATTACTCCACCCATATTGTGACCAATCTTGAGGAGATGTCCAAGTAGGGTGATTCCAATATTTTTGGGGTGATTCCTTTTTGTTTTTTTCTAGTGTTTTTTTCTCTTTTTTTTGGAGGGGGGGGGGGTTTTTTTTTTGTTTTTTTTTTTTCTCTTTTTTTTTTTTTTTTTGTTTTTTTTTTTTTTTTGTGTTTTTTTTTTTTTTTTGTTTTGGGGGGGGGGGGGTTTTTTTTTTTTGTGTGTTTTTTTTTTGTGGTGCTACTAAATGAAGATTTTATTTTTTTTTTTGGGATTTTTTGCAAAGAATTTTTTTTTTTTTTTTTTGGGGGGGAAATTGGGTTCCAGTAGATTTTTATTTTGCATTCATCTCCCCTAGAGTTGTATTTAATTGCACAAGAATGTTAGTTTTCATGTTTGCTAATTCTTCCATTAGATCTTTCACATCATTGCCATTAGTACTCTGCTTTTGTCTTCTTTGCCTAGTGCGGGAGTAATTTTTGCATAAGTCCAAAATTTCATCAATGTCAAGGGTATTTACATCCCCTTTACCCATTAAGTCCAATAACTCCCTAGAATCATCTTGTAATCCCCTAAAAAATATAGCCTTACACATTTTTGGCTCTATAGGTCCACATATTTTTTGAATAAAGGTAAACCTATCAAGATAATCCTCCAAGGTCTCATCCTCTTCTTGTTTAATTCAAAATAATTCATCTTTTTTGTTTCTTACCCTACAATATTCTTGGTATTTATCCAAGAATACGCTCTCCATATATTCCCAAGTTTGAATAGATTCTGGTTCTAGACTCATAAACTAGTGTAGAGTTACATCTTTAAGTGTGGAAGGGAATACTTTAAGCTTATGATTGTCGTTCACATAGTCATAAGTCTGAAATACAACCTTGAATTCAAACAAGAATTGATCAAGATATTTAGATACAACCCCTCAAAAAGTTGGAAGTACTGAAGGTGAGATTTTTTTCATAGGAGAATTTTGCATAGGATTTAATCAAATGGGATATTTGAAAGTCCTAGAAGGATGAGGATTATTAGCTCGATTATGGACATTAATATACCCACCTGGGTTTTCTGGTAAATATACCATAATATTGTTCCAAACCTTGGTGTAGATATGTCCAAATTTCCCTGGTGGTATGGTTTCAACAGGAGTAGATGGAGGAGTACTAATAGATAGTTCCTCTAAAATTTCTTGTTCAGGAGATCCTACACTTCTTGATGATGAAGATGATTGTTTTTGTTTAAGTCTATCAGGAATTTCAAACATAGGAAATTCACCTCTTGAGTGTGAAGATCACCTTCCTGTGGTAGGCAAAGGGGTAGTTCAGATAAATCTACCTTTTCCATCCCTTATCCTATTCATTCATGCTTGTATCCAAATGGACTAAAATACAACTTTACCAAAAATTGTTACTTGTACCAGTCGTTTATCCAGATTTCACTCTGAAGTTCACAACTTAGCACACTTAACAATTATTAGGCTACTTTCATCTTCTAACAACACCTATCCCTAGAAACCATGCCAAAAATGATGTGTGTCATTAATAGCATCATTTAATATTTATGATTTGTCAATCTAGGGTGGTGTCCAAGGCTATATACAAAAGAAGGTTTAAGCAGGTTGGAGATCAGCTCATTTAGATAGTAGGATTTTATTGGTGAAACAAGTTTTATTGGGGGTTTTAGGTCACTTATAATCCTATTTTGCATGAAATGAAACTAATTACTTGCAAGAATTTAAAACTAATTCTAAGACCTAAAATTGAAACCTAACTATAGTTGCAAGATCTACTTGTTATGGTGTAGTGGTAAATGCCCTGGGTGTTGGTAGAGGCCGACCCAGGTTCCATTCCCCTTGTCTCCATCCTGCAGATATATGGTATAGTCAGGAATGTCCTATGTGCTGGTAGAGGCCGAGAAGGCTCCATTCCTCCTATGCCCAACCTGTTGAATGTGGCACCTCGAAAGGGGTTTTTTCCACTATAAATTAGTTTTACCCAGGTGTTGTAGGTGAGTTGGAGAGGAGAGGGCAATCCTCCAAGGGAGGTCCGGTTCGAATCTCCACCCTACCAAAAATCTAAATTGGGTACCCAAAATCCAATTGATAATGTTGGGGGGGGGTTGGGTGTGACTCTCAGGTGACTTTGACGGTGTAGAACCCCCTGTTCATGGTATTTCAGAACAAGGCGACCCCACAAGGGGTTTTTCTCTTAAAAAAAAAAAACTATAGTTGCAAGAAATGAAATTGCAGGAATGTAAATATTGCTAAATTGAAACCTAGTTTACACTTGCAAAATTGAAATGATAAAATTGAAATGCTACTTGAAAAGGAAACACACATGCTAAAAATAACTATCAGTTCCTACTATAGGAGGTTGTTAGGATCCTGTTGCAGTGGTTGACAATAAAATGAAAGCTTCTAAAAGACTTGATAAAAATTGCTAAAACATGAAAAACAGAGGAAAATAGAAATGTTGCAATTTATGCTAATTATCAAATCATAGAAATAGAAAAATAGATAAATCATTGGTCTATGCTACTTATTCAACTAACACACATAATTGCTACATAAAAATATAGCTGAAAACGTGAAGACATCACATTGATTCAAAATAGGGGTTAGTAATCAACCCTGCTAAATCTGTTGCAACACAATTTATCAGAAGGAACCTATCACCATTTAGTCCTCCCTCTAGGCACGAAAGTTACCCTTACTTCCTAATACATAAATAGGTGAAGAAGCACTACTAACTACTTAACACTCACACTTACTCATGAACAAAAGTTGACAAAAGAACTACACTTTTATTGACTGATGAAATGCATTGCAATTTTGTAGGAAAAATCTTGCTTCTAACTATTCACTATTTGCTTCTGCTATTTATTATTATCTACCACTATTTATTAGTTCAATATAGTAAGGGATATTTTATTTATATCCCTATTAAATTTCCCTAGTGCTCTATATCAATTGTGTTGTTGTTTTACAATGATTTGCAAATCAATTTTGAAACTGACCTAGTCTAAATTAGGATAGTTTGTATTTGTAGCACCCTAAAATTGGCGCAGTCAAATTGGAATAATTACATTCACCTTAGTAAATAAATTTAAATTCAAATTTAACCTCCCAAACCGCCCGTTAACCGTCGAGAAACCCGTTTCCCCTTTTTTCGTGCCATTTTTAGGAGTTGTTTTGACCGTTGGACGATATCGTCGCCGATCAGACGATATCGCCCCAGATTTGACGATTTCGTCTGGACTAGAACGTCCAGACGATTTTGTCGCAAAACTGAATTTGCATAGATAGACTCTGTTCCAACGGGTCTCCAATTCGGGCAGAAGCGTGTCTGCGCCGTTGGGACCCTTCCCCCGTTGGAGATCTCCCAAATTGGGAAGATCTCCAACCTCCCAACAACTTTCCCTAAGCCTATTTAACTCTAAGACTTTTCCCTCCCCAACCCCTGGCTGAATTTTTATGCAAATCGACTCCCTATGTGCTAGAACTTCTCAAATTTGCTTTTTGCACTATTCCTATAGTAATTTTATTGCGGGTATATCATTGGTTTTCAGCCGGAGCCGGCACCTATCGCGGTCGACGAACTTGTCAAGATCGGAGGCGATCTGTCAAATTAGGGACGATCTCGTGCTGATGCGAGACGATCTCGAGCTGCAGCATACATCGAGGCAATCGGTTGCACGAAGTTTGCTCTTCTCTCTTTTCTCTCTGTCATTTTATGCTATAAATCAGATCATTTATTTAGTTTTTATTCTACTTTGCATCTGGAGTTCACCCATCTAGTTTAGATTGCACATTAAATTCATGATTTGCCATCATAATGCAGTGATCTGTTTTACTTTCTATTTTAAATTATTGCTTAGTATTCACCTTGTTCTTTAGCATATTTTGCCTCTGTTTTGCATAGTAGAATTGCTTGTATTTTGCATCTATTCTCTGTTTTGCAGGTTTCTGACGAATTCGTTTGACGAATTCGTCAGATCTGAGACGATTCTGTCTGTCTCAGACGATCCTGTCAGATTCCAGATGATTCTGACAGATTGCGGGCGATTTTGTCGAATCCCAGACGATCCAGGACTACTTCAAGCATCAGAAACTTCATCGGACATCCCGGATCGGGTAATCTCCATTAGCCTCCTGCCAAATTCTCTATTTTTCTGCTTTCGATACATTTCTTGTATTCATTTAAATTGCATTTTCATGTAGTTTAAGTTAGAATCATTCGGCCAAACCTAGGATGAATGCTAAGGATAAAACGAACTCATTAAAACACATTCCCAAAACCTAGGCGTGGAAGCTACCGCCAAATGTTTCTGGTGAACCCACCATCCGTCGACAAATCACCAAAATGCACCTCCCTTGAGAGGCGGGACCTTCGCAAAGTCCTCTCGTCCGAGGTACCGCATCATCCTTTTCCCATCCTCCTTACGGGCGCGGATCCAATAGCCTGAAGGTAGGGATGCGAAAAATTTGGAGCGATACATTTTGGTGAACCCGACGTGAATGCATCATAACCTTTTGAAAACAAAAACAAAACCAAAAAAAAAAAAAATTAGAACAACTAAAACTTAGATGCATTTTAAAACATTTAAGGTTCAAAATCATGTTTAGATGGTAGCTCCTAAAAAGAGGTTAGCAGTTACTATAAACGTAGTAAACCAATTGGCAGCCATAGAAGTTAATTCTGTCCTTAGTATCCCTGAAACAAGTAGAAATCAATCCTTGTGGGACGAACTTATTAGGAGACTTAGTCTCATCTCATCTAGGGCCACACAACTTAAACAGATTAAGAGGCTAGTCTTGGATAGAATCCTGGATCCTCATCAATTAGTTTTCTACCATGAACTTCAGAGAGCCTGCCATAGATGGCTAGCCTATAGGAGAGCTTTAGTATCTTTAGAGTTGTTTAGCTTCGAGGAATACCTCGAGAACACAGACATTGTACACCGATTCTTAGGCCTTGTAGAAGACCAAGAAGTTGTTCTTACAGATAGGGAAAGATGGAACAGAGTTCCGCGAGCTATGCTATATCGAGAGTATTGCCATGAGCTTTACTTTTATCAACCAGCATCTGAAACAGACAATATCACCATAGCCCTTTTCATCAAATTCTTAAAAGAAAACTTTCAATTTGAAGAAGAACATTTCATGACCCCTGAACAACTTGAACCTATTAATGATATTCATAAGTTATTCATAGAAGATTAGTTCATTTGCTTTCAGTCTTATTATTATTATTGCTTGCATTTATTGTTTCATTTGCTGTCTTTATTATATTGTTTCAAAGAAAAACTAAAAAAAAAAAAAAAACATAGTAAAAAACTTAAACATTTCATTTACAATATTGCATTAGGTATATATAAATATATACCTTTTAATTTGTTGCATATATATATATATATATATATATATATATATATATATATATATATATATATATTTGCTGAAATCAAAACTTAGCACCATGACTAGACTTAGGAATGGTAAAGAAATTTTAGGAGAAGGAGAAGATTGGCTACAAAATACAGCTGAAAACCCAAATGTCCTTCTTGGAGATACAAATCCGGAAGGTGAAACTCTAGGACAATCGAGATGAAGACTTAGGGGAAGATAAGGAACAAGAAGGAAGTGTTAAAGAATCCTCATCCCCTAGAATAGCTCCCAATGGAGGCATCACTTTTGACAACGCAGAACATTTTCAAAAATTTCTTAATCAACATATTGACGTCCTTAATGTGGCGGTCCGTATTGATAGAGGGGAAGTTACTGATGCTCAAGCAGCCTTAGAACGGGCGCTTGATATGCAAACTAATCCCTTGTCTTTCATTGATCAAGAAAGTGATAAGGGTGGACCATCCAATGCGAATATGGTCACTATAGCCCAAGCCATGACCAAACAACAGGTCACCCAACCTCCTAAGGAACCTATTACTCAACCTAAAATCACTCCCGCACAAAAGAAAATTCCCTTCACTACTTCGTTCCTCCAAACTATTGAGCAAAATGCTTTAAATAAACAGAAACATAAAACAAAGCCAAATACAAATTTTCAACAATCAGCAATACAACCTAATCCAACTTCAAAATTTCTCCATAATATTTTTCCTACCAATGTTTTACACAATAGTAACATGGCATCTAATATGCATGTTCCTCCATCATATGCCCATAAAACTCATGTCAATGCCCCACCGAATCAATATGGGGGGCAAACTAGTAATCTGGAAGCTATGGTGAAACAATTGGCTTCACGTATGGACCGAGATAGATCCCTACCAGTCCCTCGTACAATTATCGAGAGATTTGTAGCCAACCATTGGATCCCATAGTGGTAGCTCAACCATACCCTAAGCATTTTCCCATGCCCGTCCTGCCTATCTATAAAGGAACCGAAGATCCCATAGAACATCTTCGCATGTTTAGGATAGCATGTCATGACATATCGCATGACGACTTGCTATTACTAAAAATGTTCCCTAAAAGTTTAGGTGGAATGGCGTTAGAGTGGTACTACCAATTGCCCACTCACTCCTTAAGAAACTTTGAAGAAACAGCTGAGTCATTTGTTCATCAATTTAGTGCCTACATCGAGAGGCATGTAACTATTAAAGATCTATACAATTTAAAACAAGATAAAGACGAATGTTTTGCTGATTTCTTAGCTAGATGGAGACAATTGACAGGAAAACTGCACTTTGTGCTACCCTATAGGGAAATGTTAGACATTTTCATTAACAATTTACAAGAACAACTTTCTTATGAGCTATCAACAACTACTTTGACTACCTTCGATCAAGCTATAGACTTAGCTCGAAGAGTAGAAGATGCCCTCATTAGGAGAGGCCAACTTAGAAAGAAGGATGATGAGAAAACATCTAGAAATCAATATAAAAACAAACGAGGTTGTCGGTGATGGAGTCAGCGACAGCGAAATGTTGCTAATATCAATGCAACAAAAACAACAGAAAAATTCATCTTGAAACCTCTCGACAAGCCTCCTCGAGAGTTCACTAGATTAAACCAACCTTTATCAACTATTTTACCTCAAATTCTTGAAAGAGGTTTAATCCAAGCTGCCGACTATCCGGGAACTGACCCAAGCATACCCGGATATAGAGCTGATTTGCACTTGTGATTTTCATAGAGGTCCTGGACATTCTACCAACGCTTGTAAGAGATTGAAACATAAAATACAAGATTTGATTGACAATAATGAAATGGAAGTGCAAGCCTTCCAACCTAAACAAAACCCTCCTAATAATACCCAAAATACTTGTTCCCCAAAATCAAAATCAGAATGCCAATCAAACTTTAGACATATTTCAACACCCTTTACCAAGACACGGTAAGGAGGTAGCCAATCAAATTGAACATCACAATGTTCCCCCTCCTACCCGATATGTAGGAACCATTAGCGGACAATTACCTATTCAGGATTCTCAAACCTTTGACACAACCTTATCCCTGGTTACAACCAGGCCCTTACATAATTTTCAAACTTCGATTCTAGCGATATAGAGTCGGATAGTGAAAGTGAAGTAGACACCATTCAATCGAATAGTTCTAAAAATGAATCAGATCCTATTCAACCTATCACGAGATGCTAATGTTCCGGAAGAACCATTTCCCAGGAAGAGTCACTACTCGACCTTCTTCTAATGTAGTCCTTCCTTATGAACAAGCCATAAACTCTCAACCGAGACCGTTTCAACGTCGTCACTATAACATTGTAGGTACCATCGGAGTCGTCACCCGACAACAAGCTCACAATTCCCAACAAGAACCAAACCAGAATGATGGATCAGCTCCATTCGTTCTAAAAAATCCCAATAAAGGAAATCATGCTCCTATTGTTCAACCTAAACCCCCTTACAGCATTAATGAGCAATTGTCTAATACCACCGCCAGAATCTCCCTTTTAGATTTATTAAGATCCTCTCCCACCCATAGGGATGAGTTGATGCTTACTTTGAGCCGGATGATGGTACCTCAAAACATCCAACTTTGAAGCTATGGCCAATACTATCATCACGCGAGAGATTGATTGTATTGACTTTCGGGATAAAGATATCCCACAACACGGTTTACACAAGGATAATCCCTTGTATATTACGGCTTTAATTGGGGATGTAGGTCGTCAAACGAGTTTGATTGATAATGGCTCATCTCTAAACATTTGTACCTTTGACTTCTACCAATGATTTGGTTTTAGAAGTGACGAAATGAAGAAGACTGATATGATTATCAAAGCCTTTAATGACGAAACACAAGAAACTTGTGGAGTCATTACCCTCCCCTTACAAGTTGGTCCTAGAACCCTTGAGACAACTGTGTTTATTGTACATTGCCCGACATCGTACAATATACTTTTGGGTCGCCCTTGGATTAACGCCATGCGAGCAGTCCCATCAACTTTACACCAATGTGTTAAGTTTGAGTTTAAAAATCTAGTTGGTCACTATTCATGGTGACCCTAGACCTTTTGATATGTGTGCATTGGCAGAACCAGTTGGAGTGCAATTTTGCCCTGCTCTGTCATCCACATATCCTAGTTCTTCTTCATCTAAAACTGTGAAATATAAACCCATCACTTCATCTATTCCTCCTCCATTAACTTCATCTTCCCATATAGATCAACCACCTTCTAAACAAATTATTGTAGAACTTCAAAAAGCTCTTAAAACTACAACCAATTCTTCAAGTTCTAATCCCATAAATTCAAAACCTTCAGACACGTCTATCACACCTTCTACATCTCAAGACATAGGTAATAAGCCTTCTACATCTTATGCCCTCTCTGATGATCTTTTACCAGATTTAACTACAACCTTAATATCAGAAAAAATGAATGCTTTCATGCAAGATTCAAACCTTTTAAATAATTTGCCGCCATCTCCTCGTACTTTGGGCCTCCCACAACCTATGGGAAGTACTTACCAAGTCGGGAGTTGCGCCTTCATTTACAAAGGATATGACTGGGGAAGAATCCCTCGGAATATCAAAACCCATCATGAGGGATATGCTCGGTGCTATTTTACCAATGATTATATTAAAGCTAAACCCATGATGCTTAAAATGGGATATAAAGGGAAAGGCTTAGGACCTTTCCAAAATGGCATGAAAGAACCTTTCGAGGTAGAACCGTGGCCTGCCCGTTGTGGTGTGGGCCTATTTCCTAGTAAGGGACAACCATTTCCTTTTGAGGATGATGATCATCTCATATGCTACCAAGATTATTTGGATAGGCATGTTGATTTGCCTCTTAGAAATCAGTCATTTTCATGCAACATGCTATCCATAGCATACCCTGAAATGATTGCTGACCCCGATGAAGAATTGGAAGGAGATATTTTCCATGATGTCTCTGTTGAAGAGATGTTGCACAACGGGTTTTATTTTGATGGTTCTATACCAACCATAGCTCAGCTTGAGGCCATTGATCCTCAAAATGAATTATCTAAATTAACTTTACAAGAATTACAAGAATTGGGTGTTTCACCCGCCCCACCTAATTTTGAAAGAGATCTACACATGGAGGTAGAAAATGTCATTAAAATTAACATTGGAACTGAGGACAACCCTCACATAATCAATATTGGAGCAGAACTAAGTCAAGAAAAACAAGAACAATACATAGCATTTCTTAAAGAGTATGAAGATGTCTTCGCGTGGACATATGAAGATATGCCCGGTCTAGACCCTTATGTAGTCATGCACCATCTAGTGGTCCATCCAGATGCTAAACCTGTTAAACAAAAACTTAGAAAAATGCATCCCAAAGTGGCTCTGCTAGTCAAAGGGGAGTTAGAAAAACTCCTGAATGTTATCTTCATACAAGCTATTGATTATCCTTGAATGGATCTCAAATGTAGTTCCAGTCACCAAGAAAGAAGCTACCAAAGTTAGGGTTTGCACAGATTTCAGAGATATTAATGTTGCATGCCCTAAAGATGACTTTCCTCTTCCGAATATGGACCAAATTATCGACTTTACTTGTCGAAAGTGGGATGATGTCCTTAATGGACGGATTCTCCGGCTATAATCAGATCAGGATAGCTCCTGAAGACCAGGCTAAAATAGCCTTTATTACCCCCTAGGGTACCTTTTTTTGGACAGTGATGCCATTTGGCCTAAAGAACGCCGGTGCAACTTATCAATGAGCTATGACCTACATTTTCATGATCTGATGCATGATATCCTCCATGATTATGTGGATGATATTATAGCTCGCTCTCTTATTGAAGATCATCATTTAGATGATTTGAGAAAAGTTTTTAATCGATTAAGAGAATATCTCATTCGATTAAATCCAACAAAATGCATATTCGGAGTTAAATCCGGCAAACTATTAGGGGTTTTAGTTTCTTTACGTGGTATCAAAATTGACCCTCTTAAAATTGCGGCTATCATCGATATGCCCGCACCCACTAATATATCTGAATTACGAAGTTTACAAGGTAAACTTCAAGCTATCCGTTCGCTTTATTGATAAGGTGGCGGACAAAAGCTGGTCCCCTTTCTCAAACTTCTTAAGAAGGACGTCCCTTTTAATTGGGACACAGAATGTAGAGAAGCTTTTGAACTTCTCAAGCAATATCTCATTAACCCACCGGTGCTTTCACCGCCTAAATCTGATCGCCCATTCCTTCTATATATTTCTGCTTTAGATTCTGCCTTAGGAGCCATGTTAGCTCAACTTGATGATGAAAAATGAGAACGCGCTAATTATTATATTAGCCGAACTTTCGTCAGTTATGAAACTCGCTATACAGCGTTAGAAAAGTTATGTCTAGCCGTCGTGTTTGCTACGCAAAAATTACGACATTACATGCTTAGCCAAAAAATGTATGTCATTGCCAAATATGATCCCTTAAGGTATCTCATGAGTCGACCTTATTTATCGGGTCGCACAGCCAAGTGGGTTCTTGCTCTAAGTGAGTTTGATCTCACCTTCATAGGACAAAAGTCTGTTAAGGGTCAAATCATAGCAGATCAATTAGTGCTTTGCACCCTTAGAGTCTACTCATCCCCTCATTATCGAGTTTCTGATGAATGCCTTCAATTAGAGGCAGACCTTGTTGAACAATGGTCCTTATACTTTGATGGAGCCCGATGCATGAGTGGGGCTGGTGCGGGTATTATTTTAATATCTCCGCAAAAACATATTATTCCTCTGTCCTTCAAACTAACCTTTGTTTGCACCAATAATACTGTTGAGTATGAAGCTCTAATCCTTGGATTACGAGCTGCTTTAGCACTGAAAATTAAAAACCTCTTAGTTTTTGGTGATTCCCAATTGGTTATAAACCAAATTAATGAAGTTTATCAGACCAGAGATGATAAACTTCGCCCATATAAGGCCTATGTTTTACAACTAATGGCCTTGTTTGATCAAGTTACTTTGGAAGCCATTCCTCGAACTAGCAACCGTGCAGCTGATGCTATGGCCGTCGTTGCATCTCTCTTGCCCTTGGAGTTAGATGACGAATATGCCACTATCATCATTCGTCGACTCCAGGAACCCGCTTCAAATAAGTCATGCTTAGAGCCTTTGGATGTGTTTCTAATCAATGAAACTACTCCTGAACCCTGGTATACCAGACATATTTGATTTCCTCCAAAATGGGAATTTCCCTGCTAATTCTAATAGAAACCAGCGTCGATTATTACGTCGACGAGCAAGTCGATTTGTAATCATTGGCAATACTTTATATAGGAGATCTTTTGAAGGTATCCTATTAAGATGTTTAAATTTAGAAGAGTCTAAATCAGCCTTGAGTGAAGTCCACAATGGATCTTGTGGAGGACACTTTAGTGGTAGCGTCATTGCTAAAAAGCTCCTTCGGATAGGATACTTTTGGCCTACCATGGAAACGGATGCACATGAGTATGTGCGTCATTGCGACAAGTGTCAAAAACATGCTGACCTTGTCCATGCGCCTGCACAAGAGCTGCAGGCTATTTCTTCTCCTTGGCCCTTTTCTAAATGGGGCTTGGATATTATTGGTAAAATTAATCCTGTGTCTTCTGATGGACACAAGTTCATCATAACTGCCACTGAGTATTTCACGAAGTGGGTTGAAGCTATGCCTTTAGCTTCTTGCACTGGTTCACAGGTCTCTAAATTCATTTTTAATCAAATCATTTGCAGGTTTGGAATTCCTGCGAATCTCATCTCTGACAATGGAACTCCGTTCAAAAATAAAGATGTCAAAAAATTATGTCAAAAATACAAGATTCAACATCGCTGGTCCACTCCCTATTATCCTCAGGGTAATGGTCAAGCAGAAGCTTCTAACAAAACTTTAATCAAAATTCTCAAAAGACTAGTCAATAAAACTGGCCGTGACTGGCATATTCAATTATATCCAGCCTTGTGGGCTTATCGAACTAGTGTTCGAACCCCCACAGGCACTTCACCATTTGTTTTGGTATATGGTGCTGAAGCAGTTTTTCCATTTGAATTGGAAGTTCCTTCTTTGGCTCTGCTACTTCAAGATCCTTGAAGTAGGAGATGAATATCACTGTTGTGAGACTCGATCAGTTGGAACTCCTAGATGAAAAATGCATCAATGCTTTAGAGCATCTCCGTGCATACCAAAACAAGCTTAAAAGAGCATATAATAAGAAAGTTCATCATCGATCCTTTGAGATTGGCGACCTTGTTCCTAAAAGAAAATCAAAAAAATACAAATGCAACCAAAGAACTTAAAGGTAAATTTGAGCCCAAGCTGGCTCGGACCGTACATCATTACTTGCAAAATTTGAATCGGGGAGCGTATAAATTATCTACCTTAGATGGTAAAGAACTTAAAGAACCCATGAATATTTTACATCTCAAACGTTATTATGCATAAATTTGGTCATTTCATCCATGTATATATTTGTTCAAAATCATTATCTTGTATTTCTTTCAATTTATTCAAAAACCTCAAAAACATTCATAAAATCTTCAAAAATCTTCAAAAATATTTATTGCATTTATTTAAAGCACTTGTAAAGTTCCTTTTGCTCAAAACAAAAATCAACATAAAAATCCAAAAACAGCTATATGCTTGACTCTTTCGAAACCAAAACAATATACAGAAGAAAGAGAGAGTCAACATTCTCAAAACTTTCTCAAAATCATTATTTTCTTACAATTATTGCAATTATATGTTTCAACTTATTTTGGATAAAATTAGCATTTATTTAGCATCCCTCACTTGCACAATCACAACAATAAATATCTTGATTTTATACGGCATGATTACTAATCTCTCTTATATCAAAGTTCACAAAATTCAATTAAAGAAAGTTTGAGCATAGAGAATTGATCTTGTTATTTACTTAAACCAAGCACATCCTTTCACAATAAAATGATTATATTTGTAATTTCCATGTTTTGCTACATAGTAGATCTGATTTCTTGAGTGAAAAGTTTCCCCTGCTATCCTATCATGCACACGGTCTAGAATCTTTGAGAATTGGCAAAAGGACAAGCTCACCCCTACCCAGAATAAAAATCCCTTGCTCTACAGCTAATCCGAGCAAGTATCCCTAGAAAAAAAAAAGAAAAATTCAAGAAAAAAAGAGAAAAGAAAAATGTTATTTCAGCAATGTTCCAAGCATTATCAAGCAAAAGAAATACAAACAAGAAAAAAATAAGCAAAATTCAAAAGAAAGCAAGAAAGCAATAAAATCCCTTTCCCTACCCTTTGAAAAGAAAAGAAGGGTTGATGAGCTTGAATCCCTGGAATTCTCAATTATTCGAAAACTGTGAGGTAAGCCCCATAGCAGGTGGTTTGTGCCCAACTTTGCTTGGCCTTGGGTAACTCCTAGCGTGGCGATATGTACTGTCACATTAGCGACCTTCTTTTGTACGAGACCTATGTCTGCTTATGGATTAGCTAGCTCTTGATAATCCGATCTACATAGTAGCCTAGTATGGTTATATGCATCTACATCATGGTTAATGAACACTTATTTGGTTTCTTCAAATCACTTGTATCATAGTATCTTGCTCAAATCTGGTAAATGAACAATGCAATTGCACACACATTTGTATTTGAGAGATTTTGTCTATCATTATGATAAATCAAGATGGGAAATGAATTCACATATGCACATGGGATTCCTTATAAATCTAACTTTTGTCTTCAAAATACTTTGAAATATTATTTTTGCAACTTGTTTGGAATAAATCAAATACAGTTGTTTTCCACAAAGACAACTATATAATAGCAAAAATCAACAATTTCTTTCATATACAATTAAAAATATATATATCGTGTCGACTTTCGCAATGATGGTATAGTTTCAAAACCAAAATTGGAATTTTATGCCTAGCGCAAGTCCTCATTATCATATTTTATGTTCATCAAAAATCAATCATGCAATAAAACTATCCTTTTTTGGATTTTCGCGATGATGGTATAAGTCTATACCTACATATTCTATGCCTAGCGCAAACCATTGTAACAATTTTTTTCCCAATTTATCAAAAATCATACAAAACATATGACTTCATTTATTACACAAATTATGCTTTTTCAAAAGCAAATGCACATTTTCGTTATTTTATGTCATTATGTCAACCTCCAATTTTGCAATGACGGTATAATTCCTAAGGAATTATTCAACAATTTTATCACACTTAGGAATTTATGCCTAGCAAAAATTATTTTACAATATTTCATGCATAATATTTTTATGGAAATCTGAAAGCAAACCATCATCATCATCATTTGCATCATCACAACAAAGTCTTAAGGCAGTCTCTTAAGCACTCTTTTCTTTTAACAATATTTCTATCCTGGGACTAGCTTGACGACCGAGGTGAGCAGCGACTCCATGAAATGGTCTATAATAGCGACAATGTCCTTTGAAATTATTGTTAGAAATCTCTTTTATTTTTACATTTCATTACAACCAATCAATTTGTTACATCAGATTATTTCATTTAAAATATTTATAGCATGACATCCAAGTTATAATATTTTCCAAAACGACATAATTACATGAATCATCAATAAAATCATTACATCAATCAAATCAATCAATTACATCAAACATAAAAAGCATCATAAGTATCACATAAGACAAGTCATATACTCAAAAATATCTCATCTATATATATCAACGAGAATATATACATCATCAAAGCTGGATTGGTATGCCACAATCTGTACCTCGGCATACTCAATCCTCTATCACTACAAGTATAATACAATATCAGTAGCAGTATCCCGCCCTCTAGCCTCGAGAGCCTCTAGAGCTCTCGGCCTCATCTCCTCCCCTGCCCTGCGGAGGACGAGGTGGTCCCATCGCAGTATGTGTGGTACTGCGAGTCCTCGTCGTCGACCGGGATGAGCTCCTCGTCGACCCTATCCTGATCGGATCGGCTATGGCAGCCGGCACCTGTATCCTCTGGCCCTCCAGCACCGCCTGGTAGTATAGCGCCTGATAGAATGCGGTCTGAGAAACCGACCGCAGCAGCTCTTGAGTGCTCACCCCTCCGCCTCGTGCCCTGAGACGTGCATTCTCGTCTCGCAGCTGCGACACCTCAGCCTGGTGCTGTGCAGCTGCATCCTGTAGTGTCTGCACCTGAGCCTACAGACGATCCCTCTCTGCCCGAAGAGTAGCCATCTCGCTACTCTCTCCTGTGTCCATGCCCTTGCCCTTATCGGGCGATGGTGGCCTCTGTGGAGATGGGGGTCTCGCCTCCCTCCTCTCCCTCTCCCTCTGCCGCGGCCGCTCCTGTGCCTGTGGCCTCCTCTGCTCTCTCCCATCGTGACCCTGGGCCGCCTCTATCGCTGCCTGGCGCCGCCTCCCTATCCGACGCACAACTGCATGGATCGGACCCTGTGCCCTCGTCATCCGAGGAGGGCGGATGCCTGCGTACCAGGCATCGTAGCCATCGGCTACTCCTGCGTCGTCCCCATCCACTGGCTGGATGGGGGCATCGTCCGCGTCCTGACTCCAGAATCGCTGCATGTCTGGAGCCCCGCTAACTGTGGTGTTATCCCGGACAGTCCAGGAAAACTCGTAATCCCTCAGAGATGGGATCCCCTGCTGCAGACCGAACTATCGTAAAACCCGATCGTAGCGGTGGAGCTCCACCTCTCCCCTCTCCATCCTCAGCCAGCAGACTCGCCTGATGCGAGCCAGCTCCTGTGCATCCTCTGCCCACCCTGGATGCTGCCTCCATGGCCTCCAGGTGATGCGGTCCGGGACCAAGTCATCCAGTAGTCTCCGGGACACCGGCAGGTCGATCCGTCGTTGTGCCCCTCTCCGGAGCCACCAGTAGAAGACTCGGGGCCTCTCCCCGTCAACCCCTGTCAGTGGAAGCCCTACCGGCCTCCGCACCGCAATGTGCTCCCAGCACCAAACCTGTAGGAGCGATGTCATGACCAGACACCGCCCGCCCTTGTACACGACCCCGTAAAGGATCCTGTACAGTCGGCATAGAACAAAGCTGCCCCAAGAAAATCTGTAGCCATGGTCACGCATATCGCAGATCACATCTGCGAGCATCCACGGCACCCTGCATCCGCTCTGGTGGCACAGCAGAAGTCCACCAACCACTCCAGCCAAAACTCGTGTCAGTGTAGATGCCCCAGGCATCTGGCGCAGTGCCTCGATGTTCACTCCGCCCTTCTCCGGGGCGAAGCTCGGGTCACCGAGAGTCGTCCCATCGCGTGGCCCTGATTGGCCGTAGGTGTGATCATCCTCCCTTGTATGGGGATTCTAAGAATCCTCCATACATCCTCTAGTGTGGGAGTCATCTCCCCTGTCGGTAACCGAAAGCATGAAGAGCCCGGGTACCACCTCTCTGCTAGGGCTGTCAGTAGCCCCATGTCAGTAGAAACCTGCGGCATCTCTGCCACATGCTGCAAGCCGGCCTGTGCCAGCAGATCCCGCTCTGCCTGGGTGAGAGCGGCCAAGTCGTCTCTCAGCCCGTCGTATTTCCACTCTCTGCTCTTTAGTAGTCCTCTCTGCAAACATAAACAATCAAAACAACAAACAATCATTAATAACAATTTCAGTAATCAAAAATACAACTTAAAGATCAAATTTTTGCAATTGATGATATCGCCCACTATTGGACGATATCGTCCCAAATTTGAGCAAAATCGTCTCCGATTTCGCCTCGAAATCGTCTCTAATTTGACGAAATCGTCCCTTTTTCGTCGATTTCGCCCTTGGGCGAAATTGACGAACTTGAGACGATTTCGTCGAACTAGGGACGATTTCGTCCGAACGACGTCGACGGCCAAAAACGGCCGCGATGCTCAAAATTCATCCTAAAATCCTCTAAAAAGCATGTAAAATTCAAATTAAATCAATCTAAATTGAGTTTAAACCCTTACCCGTAGACCGCGGCGGACCTCTGCAGATCTGTGCGCTGTCTCTACCATTTTTGCTCCAGAGCTCTAAAAACAGTAAAATGAACAGTAACAATGAATTAGGGTTTTACCCTATTTTTCTTAATTTTATTCAAAATAATTCACAAATAATTTTTTGCTTTTCCGCGTTTTTACCTCAAACGTTCGATTTGGGTAAAAACACGGAGGGGGCACCATAGTAAGCTGTCGTACGATTCGACCAAGAATCGTCGCCTAAAAATGGGAATAATTTTTTGCTTTCTCGTAGATCGAGAAGAACTCATCTTTAACGCATTTTCTTCGGAAAATTCGCTAAAGAGGGGGCAAAATGTAGCACCCTAAAATTGGCGCAGTCAAATTGGAATAATTACATTCACCTTAGTAAATAAATTTAAATTCAAATTTAACCTCCCAAACCGCTCGTTAACCGTCGAGAAACCCGTTTCCCCTTTTTTCGTGCCATTTTTAGGAGTTGTTTTGACCGTTGGACGATATCGTCGCCGATCAGACGATATCGCCCCAGATTTGACTATTTCGTCTGGACTAGAACGTCCAGACGATTTCGTCGCAAAACTACATTTTCATAATTAGACTCTGTTCCAACGGGTCTCCAATTCAGGCGAGAAGCGTGTCTGCGCCATTGGGACCCTTCCCCGTTGGAGATCTCCCAAATTGGGAAGATCTCCAACCTCCCAACAACTTTCCCTAAGCCTATTTAACTCTAAGACTTTTCCCTCCCCAACCCCTGGCTGAATTTTTATGCAAATCGACTCCCTATGTGCTAGAACTTCTCAAATTTGCTTTTTGCACTATTCCTATAGTAATTTTATTGCAGGTATATCACTGGTTTTCAGTCGGAGCCAGCACCTATCGCAGTCGACGAACCTGTCAAGATCGGAGGCGATCCTGTCAAATTAGGGACGATCTCGTACTGATGCGAGACGATCTCGACTGCAGCATACATCGAGGCAATCAGTGCCTGAAGTTTGCTCTTCTCTCTTTTCTCTCTGTCATTTTATGCTATAAATCGAGATCATTTATTTAGTTTTTATTCTACTTTGCATCCGGAGTTCACCCATCTAGTTTAGATTGCACATTAAATTCATGATTTGCCATCATAATGCAGTGATCTGTTTTACTTTCTGTTTTAAATTATTGCTTAGTATTCACCTTGTTCTTTAGCATATTTTGCCTCTGTTTTGCATAGTAGAATTGCTTGTATTTTGCATCTATTCTCTGTTTTGCAGGTTTTTGACGAATTCGTTTGACGAATTCGTCAGATCTGAGACGATTCTATCTGTCTCAGACGATCCTGTCAGATTCCAGATGATTCTGACAGATTGCAGGCGATTTTGTCGAATCCCAGACGATCCAGACTACTTCAAGCATCAGAAACTTCATCAGACATCCCGGATCGGGTAATCTCCATTAGCCTCCTGCCAAATTCTCTATTTTTTTGCTTTCAGTCTATTTACTGTATTCATTTAAATTGCATTTTCATGTAGTTTAAGTTAGAATCATTCGGCCAAACCTAGGATGAATGTTTAAGGATAAAACGAACCCATTAAAACACATTCCCAAAACCTAGGCGTGGAAACTACCGCCAAATGTTTCCTGGTGAACCCACCATCCGTCGACAAATCACCAAAATGCACCTCCCTTGAGAGGCGGGACCTTCGCAAAGTCCTCTCGTCCGAGGTACCGCATCATCCTTTTCCCATCCTCCTTCCGGGCGCGGATCCAATAGCCTGAAGGTAGGGATGCGAAAAATTTGGAGCGATATAGTATTGCAACAACGTTCATTGGTTCTTGGGATGCATATCTAGTGGTGGGAGTGAGTTTGAGGAGGTTATAAATGGTCTTTTACACCTATATCCATCTTCAAATATCCTTTCCCTATCATTTTGGGTGTTATATTCTCTATTTAGATAAAACTAGCTTCTTTTCCCCTCAATCCAAAGCTTCTTCAGAATGTACAACCGTCCAACTCACTTTATGCTCAAGTGCAATTAAAATGGTAAAAAAATTAGATAGAATGTTTACCCTATCCAATATAATATGGTTCCAATTGGTTTCACACACTTTGGTTGACAAATTCCAAGCCATGCCATTAATTGGCAGCTGGCTAGAATTTGTATGGCTAATTTTTACATTTTCTAGATTTGCTGCACAATCATAGGAATTTGGTTCTCTTTTGCAATTAAAACCAATTAGAAAGTAGAAAAAACATTTAAATACCATTATGAAGGGATATACCTTTGCACACATCATTCTGCTGCTTAAATTACACATTTTATTCACTAAGTATTCAAACAAAAATAGTATAGAAAATGCAAAAAATTGTCAAAACATGGTAATATTCTCCTAAACATTTTAATCATGCAAACACTGATATATAATGCATTCAAACCATATAAATTAACATAAATAATATAACATAATATTTATAATGCAGTTTATGGTAATCCAAAACATGTCATGAATGAGGTAATTCCTAGCCTCATCATACAACCAAAAATATTCAGACCTAGGAAGCCATGTCATGAAGTTAATGTAGGAGGGGATAGTATTAGGACATCATATTTCTACATATGGGATCAACGTATATAGAAAGAAAATTGAGGTAATCCAAAATCTACCCACTCCCAAAACTTAAAAATATATCCAGAGTTTCATTGGCTCAGCTGGTTATTATAGGAGGTTTATAGTAGACTTTATCAAAACTACTAAACCCCTAAGTACATTGTTATCAAAAGACATAAATTTTTTCTAGGCAATTGTATGTGAATAAGCATTAACATTTTGAAAGAAAAACTAACTTCTGCTTCAATTTTGAGGGGTCCAAATTGGACCATCTCCTTTCACATATATGCAGATGCATCCAATAATGTGATAGGATCAGTTCTAGGATAGAAATATGGTGATGATTTTGATGCCATATATTATATTAGTAAACATCTTACAGGTGATGAGTTTAATTATACTATCACAGAAAATAAATTCCTTGCAGTGATACATGCTCTTAACAAATTTTACCACTATATTACAAGTTATTAGATTTTTGTGCACACTGATCATTCAACTATCAAATACTTGACAAACAAACCTAGAATTAGTGGTAGAATTATTATATGGCTATTAATTTTTCAAGAATTTGATGTGACAATTGTGGATAAACTAGGCAAGGAAAATGTGGTGGTATATTTTCCTTCCAGATTGACACCCCTTGATCATACAGCCATAAAAGATCAATTTCTAGATGAGCATTTGTTTTCTCTTAATGAACAGATACCATGGTATCCATATATGGCTAATTATTTAGCCACTGGTAAAGTATCCTCTGCACTTTCAACACATGAGAAATAAACTTTGATATAGAAAATTTTAGCTTCTCATGAATTGATGGGTGCCTATTTAAAATAGGGCATGATCAAATCATGAGATGTTTTGCTGATATTGATATTACATGTTGGCCTTGTAAAGAATCCCACCTTTGTTGCTCAGAGTTTCAATTTTGGTTTAGAATATTTTCCTTTGATCCTAGTGGAGCACTCAAAATTTTGGTTAAGCATCCCAATTTTTTGTGTCATGCACCCCACTTCTAGTGGAACACACAAAGGTCTTAAGGGGTGCACGAATCTACACACCCTACTTTTGTGTCATGTACCCAACTTCTAGTGGAGTGCATGAAGGTCTTAAGGGGTGCACAAAGTTGCACACCCTAATTTTGTGTCATGCACCCCAATTCTAGTGGAGTGCACAAAGGTCTTAAGGAATGCACGAAGCTGCACACCCAACTTTTGTGTCATGCGCTCCACTTCCTATGGGGTGCACGAGAGTTCAAAGGGGTGCAAGAAAATATGTGCCCCACTTTTGTGTCATGGGCTCCACTTCCTATGGAGCGCATGAAAGTTTAAATGGGCATGCAAAGCCACACATCTCATTTTGGATCATGCACTCCACTTCCTATGGAGCGCACGAAAGTTCAAAGGGGCACGAAGTTGCACATCCCATTTTTGGGTCATGCGCTCCACTTCCTATGGAATGCAAAAAATTTCAAAGGGGTGCACGAAGCCACGTGCCCTATTTTTGGGTTTTACACCCCACTTCACATGGAGTGCATGAAATTTTGAAGGGTGCACGAAGTTGTGCACCCAATTGTTGGGTCATGCACCCCAATTCACATGGACTGCATGAAATTTCGAAGGGCACGTGAACTTTGTGCACTCTACTTTGAGTCGTGTGACTATTTTTAATAAAGTGCATAAGTGAATTAAAGGTGCATGAATTTCATGCACCTCCTCTTAAAGTCGCGTGCCTCAAATTTAAATCATGCAAGCATGCCCTACTTGAACCAATAAGAAAAATATGCATGGGTGGCTTTGATTTCTCCCTATGGAGATTCAACTAAGCAGATCAGTAAGGAGTCCAATTAGCACCCAGTGAAGGATTAATTCATGCACCCAACCCTTATGGCATGACAAATAAGGTCCTCTCAACCAATAGGGAAGCAACATTCCACCTAATTCTATTAATGCAAGCTATTTAAAAGGAAAGTGGTAAACTTCCCTCGTAACATCAATGATAGTGGATTGAATAGGTGCATGTAGAGTGCATTGCAAGTACCAATCACAAAGGTGAATTGAGCTAGTGAGTTACTGATAGAATGTTGGTGCATAATAATATTCCTCGTCCATAACCGCTCGACCTAATGGTTTTAATAAGCGTAATTGCAACTAGGGTAATATATGTGAAAGCCCAAATTAGAAAATTAACAAGGGCTCAATCGATGGCTAGGAGAATAAGAAGGGCTAGGGACCTGAAGACACTGATTGACAAACCTATTTTGAATAGAGATATCATGCTAGACCAACAACAAGACGTGGAGAATGTAATAATATACAACTTTAACCTAACAAAGGAGGATAATCAACGTCACCCTACTATGATAAATGGATTGTTCATGAGGGTGTAGAGAGATAGCAGTGAATAGAGTCCTATCTATAAAAAATGGGACACAAACCTCAGTAAATTGGTTTACCCTAAGGTCTATCACTCTTCAGATCTCCTTGCCTAGCTAGCAGTGGTATACGACCCCAAAAATAATACTATTAGGGACTACACCAACCAGGTGGTATTTCAACTCATAGTTGATAGAATCAAAAGGGTTTTTGGGCTCTCCACAACCTCATTAATATTGGACTTTTAGGTATTGGCCCTCCAATCCAATTTCATACTTAAAATCTACTTCTCGGGTACGCTCATGAAGAGGAACAAATGTATGCCTCCTGACTTTCCCATAAAAAAATCCATTTTATGCCCCTGGGTACAAGATTATGCATATATGATCAACCTAGTGCTAGGGACGAAGGACTTGGAGTAGGTCACTAAGGAGGTCATGTTTCTAATAATTTAGTGCAACAAGATAGACAAGATGACTATGTATTGGTGGGAGAAGGTCATCAATGACAACATCAACAAATAATTGACAAAACTATAGGAAGCCATCCTAGAAAATAAAGAACAACTTCCCCCTTTCTCCTACTACTCATTTTTAATTCACTTGGTTTTAGACCAATGGAATTAGTCCTTGATCACAAAAATAGGAGGAGTCTACACAGCCACAATTCAAGATAGATTATTGTGTATACAAGAGGGATGCTCAAGTTATGCAGATTTATTCAAAAATGTTCTTCTAGTGATCCATGCTTAGCTATGTGGGGAAGAGCTTTATAGATTTAGGGTTGGAGTGAAGACGTTTCTTCATGAAGAAAAAGTAGGAGATTTCTTCTATACAAAATAATATTATTACATTAGACTATATGGATTGAAACTACCCCCGAAAGCTTTGCCAAAGCATTACCCAACGTCTATAGCTATTTTGGAGATAACCAGGTAGATTGCAAAGGAGGTAAATATCTGGTCTATAATAAAGAAAGGAGTTCCATGGCTACTGATACCCTGCATAATGGACCCCTATACATGCCTAGGCCATTTCTCTTTAGTTTGGACCATCTAGAATATGGACACACTATTTTTGGAAAATTACTTGGAGGCCCTATGACCCTCATGGTTATCATAAATATACTATCTCTATGAAGCTCTTCCTCTCCTCTAGAAGAATTCCACAACCCTACTTTTTAGATCGTTCACCAAGATTTAGATTTATTTGAAGTTATAATAAAAATAGTAGGTGCAGACCAATAAGAGTAGGTAAAACTTGTATCTTTCAGCTTCCCCACTACTGCATAAAATGGGAAGGAGTTAGTAACTCATTCCTCACATAAAGTGCAAATTTTTGCATCATCGGCCCAGGTGTTGATGTCCCCATCTAGCCAAACTGACCTGGTGGTTGACCAATCCTCTTTGTTCTTTGCCATCCTGGTTGACCAATCCTCTTTGTTCTTTGCCATCCAATTTCTCCTAAGGTTATGAAGAAAATACAGGAAGCATGGGGACTATCAAGCATACTAAAATAGTGTGAAGTCTAGGTAGAAAGCTCCTCATAGTCTCCCATTAGAAATAGGGCCAGGTCTGAATCATCAACTCCAAATATAGAGAACTTCACACTATCCAGGGTGAGAGATGTAATCCAATTTACCACTAATAAAGAAGATCAAATACAAGATATGGAAGAACAAATATCTCCTAGTAATGGAGTAAGAAAGGCTAGGAGGATAGTTTAATGAGAAACATGCAATATGTTCACTACCACATTTGCCATCCCCTTGACACCAAGCCTAAAGGAAGCCACAATTGATTTCACCAAAGGAGTAATGATGGCTAAAGATAGCCCTATAGATATGATAAAATCACACATGGCCTCTCAAGTACAGGTGGTGAAAGCTATGGAAAAAGAAGTCACAATCTTAAAGACCAAGGCTATAGAAGCAAAGCAGTTACAATATAAAGTGCAGCAATTGCAAGCTAAGATAGATCAACTAAAAGAAATGACTACTCCCTCTCAGAGTACTACCGTACAGGCCAATGATCACTCTAGTACCATTGAGGAACTCAAGTAGGAATTGTGGCTGATATGATAACAAGGATCGCTTATGTGTATTTTTTGAGAACACCGTGGAATAATCCAAGGAGCGGGTGAATAAGATCACACAAGATGTCAACTTGCTAACATTCACCCTGACCTTTCATGATGAGGCATGGGTCTATATTGATCATAATCTATAGAATCCTGGAGAGAGAGGAGTAGTCGGGGACCCACAGGATGAAGAACCCGATGATGAGTGAAACGGGGTGGAGTCCATCACAATAAAAGGAACACTAGATCAAGGCATGATCAAGCCACCTTCTCAAAGTGATGAGGAATTTGGCATGTAGTAGTAGTAGCAACAACCATAGGAAGAAATATGTGGGCCACCTATCTATTTTTGACTCTACCATAGTTTTGTGTAAGATAGGAGATCAGGCTAGGTGGAGGGCCGATGGAGAAATGGTTATAGCACAGCTTGGTCATTCAACTCTATACATTGAGAACCATTGTAGTAGTGGCATTTCTTGTCAAGCCTTAAAGAGCAAAAATTTTAGTCCAGGTATAACCACATCTAAAATTTAATTGTATTTGTCTTTGTATCTATCTTTATTTTGTTTCTTATATCACCTTTTCCTCTATCATTATCTAGAAACTACCTAGAAATCCTGATCAGCTGAGATCATTTCCAATGGATGTACAAATATTTGGATACTCTCACATCATTGCAATCAGGATGGAGAGGAATGCCTCCTATTAAGATATTTGAACAAGGGGTTAATTGTAATTGTGGCCACATAAAACCGAGCACTTTGTTGGGTTATTTTATATAAATATTTTGATAAATATAAATCCCAACTCTATTCCTAGCATCTTCTGTGTTAATGATCTATGTGTTACTTGTTTGCATATTATGGTATTCGAATGTGCAAATAGTGCCTTCTCTTCACTAGTTTAAATGGTTCATGTTTATTACATCATTTGAATAAGTTTGAATGAACTAGTTTCTTTCTCCCCTTTTCTCTTTTGGTTCATGAAGTTTATGAATTTGCTATGATTACCCAATGGACATGGCACCGATATGGTATAAATAAATTTAAATGCTACATGGTTTGGTCAAAAAGAAAAAAACTAACGTAATATCATTAAATTTGGCAAGACATGGGTTATAATATCAGAATGGAAAATATTCAAACCCATCATCTGGGATTTCCTTACCTGACCTAGTACATTTAGAGTCTTATAGATAATCTTTTCATGGGTCAAAGAGGTAGATCCACTAGAGTCTAAAAATTGGTTGTGATTATCGAGAGTCCTAGACGTGATACATTTTAAGCAGGTAAATAGGAAATCCCCACAACATTATAGAAATATTGAAGGCTTGCCATAATGAACCTTGTGGTGTCCATTTTGTAGGAAAATGAACTGCATTCAAAGTATTGCAAGTTGGATACTTATGGCCTTCACTATTCAAATATGTAGCCAAGCATGTGAGCCAATGTGACCAATGTCAAAGGATGGGTAGACCAACTCTTAGATATGAAATGCCACTCCAAACGCATGTGTACATTGATCCACTTGATAAATGGATGATGAACTTTGTAGAACCCATTAATCCATAGTTAGCAGGTAAGAGGTATATCTTAGTTTGCACTGACTATGTGACCAAGTGGGTTGAAGTGTAGGTATTGTGTGATTCTAAAGAGAATACTATAACAAAATTCTTGTTTTCATCTATCTTTACAATATTTGGGGTTCCAAGGGAGATCACAACTGACCAAGGACCTCAATTTACTTCAAATTTGATCCAAGAAATCATGCAGTAGTATAAAATTAGGCATAACAAAACCACTCCTTACCATCCACAGGTAAATGGGCAAGTAGAGGTAACCAACCATGAATTGGAAAAAATTATCATTAATATGATACAACAACATAGGAAGGATTGGACCATAATATTACTAGAAGCAGTGTGGGCTTACAGAACCACCTGGCAAACTACCACTGGTTTTACACCATTCTAGTTGATATATGGGAAGAATGCTATGATGCCCATAGAATTTGAGATTGAATCTCAGAACTATAGTAGATTTAGATTTGAATCTATATGAGGCATAAAATGAATAGATTCAGTAGCTTAATTAGCTTTATGAATACCATCGTGATGCTCTGCATTTGATAAAGGTCATCCAGAAATAAAGAGCTAAATGGCATGATCGACACACCAGGCCAAATTAGTTTAAAGTAGGGGAATGAGCATTATTATATGACTCTTGGTTCCAGGATAGGAAATGGAAAATTATGCAATGCTATATGGGTCCATGTGAAGTGACTAAAATCATCAATAGTGGATCTGTTAGAATCAGAACAATTGATAATAGCAACAGTACATTAATAGTCAATGGTCACCAACTGTGGCCATATCATGTTTCTGAGACTTCTATGATAAAATTCTAGATTAGGCATGGGGGGACCTCAGTTGAATCCAATTTTAAAATTTATTAGTAATATGTGGACGTTGTCCACATGATCCAAAAACAATTATTCTTTTAAAGTCCTACAGTTTTTCTTTCTTTAGTTGTATTTCTATTTTGCAGGAACAATCCACTGAGTGCAATCGTTAGGCAGCCTAGGAAACCTAGGCCTAACAAGCACATGATACATGAACCTACATAATTACAGTTTTCTAGGAGATAAATATTTTAGTAGAGGTAGATTATCCCCACTCAAAGGGGGAAACCACATCTGAACACGTGTATGGATGTTGTTTTGGTCTTCATGGAGAAAATCGTCCAAATACTAGTTCAGGAATTGGATGTTGATTTTGTCCTCATCATTAAAATAAAATTACAAATTTTTTGATTAGTTGTAGGCATACACCCATGGACATATCAACAGATGATGAAATAAAGGAGGAACACCTACCTTCTATTTTCTACAGGAAAAGGTGCATGATTCCCATTTTATTAAGAGAAAGGTGCCTGAATCCCATTTTTACGATGGAAGACACCTGACTCCGATATTTCAAGGAAAAGGCACCTAAATCCCATTTTTATGGTGGAAGGCACTCGACTCCTATATTTCAAGGAAAAAGCACCCGACTCCCATTTTTATGGTGAAAGGCACTCGACTCCCGTATTTTAAGGAAAAGACACCCAACTACCATTTTTCAAGAAAGTGACACATTTTTACTTATAAATATATATGTATATATATATGCTTTCCATTTTAAGCATGGTGCTCAATTGCTAACAAAATGCACCTGCTTTCTGTTCTAACAAGTGCTTACGTACTTTGATTTGAAGGCGCTTGATTTCCATACAAAAAGGTACCTGCATTCTATTCTAACAGGTGTTTGTACCTCGTATGAAAAATATTTAGCATTGGGAAGTGGCCCGAGCCACATCAAAATTTCACTCACGTGCACAAAGTCAAAACTTCTCACAGATGAAATTATTTTATTTTTTCCATGAGATATTTATGCACGTTCCAAGGTCATCAATGAATAATTTCCAAGAGAGGGATGTGTGTTGTCCCACAAAGATATGTTTTTTTAATATTTTATTGAAATTTTGTAGGAATCCTCAAATGAATTATATTGTAGCAACCGAGAACTAGTCAAAATGGAGAAAAATTTACCAAATGGGAAATGCATACATCATTTTTTGTTATAGAAGATATGGTCATCATAAGGTAAATGCAAGTGCACCATGAACTTATGTGCATCATACACGCATGAAACATAATATAGATGTGTACTTAATTTTTTGTTTTGTATATATATAATTTTCATAGGTGTATATTTCTATAAAATAGTACCAACATGATCCCCATTAATTTTCCATCCAACCAATTTGCTCCACTTGATATTTTTCCTTGTTTAACTATTCTATTGGGAGGTTAATCTTGGTCATCATACACTTAAAATTTGGTACATGTTTTAATGATATTTTTCATAGATAATCGTAATTATTTCTAATTATAATGATCAGGAACTTGCGTTCATGGATGCAGGTGATTTAAAACCATGCATTGGCAAAAATCTGTGCAAGAAAATAATAGATTTATAGGAGATAGAAACTAGAGAGTGAGAAATTATTGCAAGAAAAACTTTGAGCCAAGGGAAAACCTTGGGAGGAAAATAAATCAACCATTTTCTAAGGAAGAATGAGCCTAGTGACTATTTTGGCATTAGTGGAGATGTGAAGATGCAGTTTGAAGCTATCAGATGGATGGAATATTACCATATGGTAAGCCAAAACTAGGATGTGGAGGTAGCTAAGGAGTTCATAGCATGTTTAAGGGATGATATTGTTAGAATGTGTGGACTGGAAATTTCAGTCATGGAAGCCTACATTGCCCCTATTACAAGCCTTCCTTAGATAAGGGAATGCACGTACAAGGAAGACAACTCCACACTCTATGCACAATAGTTATTTAGACAACCAAATCCACACCTGACATGTCAAAGCAGTACATCCAAAAATTATGGAGACCAGTATTCGAACAGATCACTCAGTTCTTCACATGCATGGGTAGGTTTTCTTGGCTCAATTCAAACCATTTTTAGTTTCTCAACCATTTACTTCATGGGGACAAAATCAATGTCTTCTCCTTATCTTGCACATGCTCTAAAAAATGAGACCATATGGTACCATACAAGAATGACTTCTACCCTGTCTCACCATGGGCTAGTTTTAGCCTTAGTGAGGCATGTCAAGGTATATAGTGGAGTATCTATTGAGGATACTGAAGGAGATAATGATACTTCTAAGGAGGAGGAAGAGGTAGTGATACCTAAATAGAATGAAAAGTCGACTACAAGGATAGTAGAAAAAATAGAGATGGTGCTTGCATCCCAGCCTGAGCAAATAACACTGAACGTAGGGTAGACTTTGTCCCCTATTTTTTTCCAAATTTATGAGGATGTAGGGTAGGCTTTGTCAAGCCCTACTTGCATGTCAATTTCCTCAAGTACTAGGAGTAAGATAATTAAGGCATCCATGGTCATTTATAGCTCATCTAATGATGATGATGAGGAGACTAGGGGATTGAGCAAGGATGAATTTATGGCCAAGGTATTATAGGATTTGGCCAGTGAAAAATATCCTTAGCAAGAAATGCAGACAGAGGATCTATAGTAGCAACCATATATATTGAAATAATATGCTAGTACTTGGGAGGTCAAGTATAAAGAGGAACATACTCTTATTAAAGAGTCTAGGAAGGTAGTTGCAGTGAAGATGCAGGAATTGTACCAAACCATATGCAAGTTGTAAAAAATAATATCAAAATTGTAGCTATAGGACCACACAAAAGTAGAGAAAAATTCAAATACAACAATGGAGATTGAACAGCCTCATGTGACAACACACTCTATAGATCAAGGGTAGGAACAAAATGTTGAGGTTGAGGAGCCTCAAATTTTAGTAAAAGTTGTAGAGGAGGAAATAAGACAAGAAGATGAAATTGAGGTCGAGGAGCCTCAAAATTCATCAAAATATATATAGGAAGAGATAAGGCAAGAAGATGATATTGAGGTTGAAGAGCCTCAAAATTCCAGCCAAGTCTACAAAGGAAAATCAGAAATTTGAAAAGCCTCAGAGCTCAACACACTCTATAAAAGGAGAATTGGAAAAAGCTATAGAAATTAAGACTGAGTAGCTTCATAAAAAAGGGTAAACCTCAACAAATTAGTCACCAAATGACTAATTTGTGACTAATGAGTCACCTGAATAGGTACCTATAGAATAGGCATAGGTGAATAAAAAATCTACATCTTCTAAAAATTAGGGACAAACAAAAACAGTAGCAGTGAAAGAAGGGAATACCCATGTTTCAACAATTCACACTGGCCCAAAATTATAGCCAAATAAATTAAGATCTAAATGGAAGGTTGTACATGGACCTCAAAGAAGACCTAGGACTAGAGCAAGGACTGCACAATTAAAAGAATCAAAAATAAATTCAAATGAAGAATGGGATGAATCTTTGAAGATGTTTGTTGAGTAGAAAAAAAATTGAAAGACTCAAAGTAGACATAAAGGCACACAAGGAGTTTAGAAAGTCCTCTAAAAGAGTGGCCAAAAAATACAAGACAACTCCCAAGAAAACCAGATTTTCTAGACCAGATCAGTTATGGGATTTTTATGGGTCAACCGGTGATCAACCTTCAAATATGAAGGTATATTTCATGAATATGGGACTAATAGGTCCTGTACCACCTGCAACTCAGGAAACAACAAGCAAAGCTCCTCTGGTAGAAGAAGCAGAATCTAAATTTTATGTTGAACTTGAACCAGCAGTGGCTGGATTGCCTAAGGCCAAGGTTGCTGATAAATATAATATTCTATTTTGGGATGAATCATCAATTCTAAAAGGAGAAAGCTTACCCCCTTACCATAAATATTGGAAGCAGACTGAGCCATCATTCCAAAAATTAGCCCCAACCTTTACTAGGTATTATTTGAGGAATGTGGTAGGGAGGAAAGTTTGGACAAAGGAACAACCAGATGAAGAAGCGAGACCAAGTCATTCAACTTGGTGTAGTAAGCATTAAAAATAGTCATAGAAAGAAGAGAGAACCCCTAAGGCACAAAAGGGTCGAAAACCCAAATATAAAAAGAAATCCAATGCAACAACCAAAAAAATGAAAGAGAAAAATAGGGTTTATTGGAAGGTTGTCAATGAAATTGATAATTATTAGTATAAAGTGGTACAAGGATGTGCCAATCCTTAGGTATGGGGGGATGATGAGCCCTGAAAATGCTCATATTTTTATATACACTCTTCATATATAATGCGATATTATTTTAATAGAAGTATATGTTTTATGCAAATTTTATATATATTTAACAACAAATTACATATGTTGTATAATATTTATTTTAAAGTGAATTGTGTGTAGATTCAGTGATTTTTTATACCTTTTAGCATGTTTACATCGAGGTCCCATACATACCTGCCACTTTTTATTTTATGATGAAAAATCAAATGTAAACATAATCACAACAAATAAATAAATCACGCTAAGTTTGGCACCTGACTCCCGTTGCGGTGTATGCCTCCCATTTTAACACCTGATTTTTGGTTTAGTGCTTGAATCCCATTTTGCACCTAACTCCTATTTTGCACCTGAATCCCGTTCGGTGATTGAATCCTATTGAAGCAAAAGTACAACATGACCCCTGTTGTTGGTAGAATAGAATGGTGATTTCAGTGATGGATGCAAACACAATTTTAGCGATGAGTATGGATGAAGGACGATGACATAAAGCATATGTTATCTATTTTTCAAAAAATACACAAATATCCACATCAACCGATAAAGCATGATATCAGACGTATTCTAGTCTTATAAAAATAGAATACACTTAATTAAATTTGGCAACAGAGGATATTAAATGAATATTCACTTTAACCTCCTTATTTTTATGTATTTGTTGTAACAGTAAAATTAGCAATAGATTACCTCAAAATGTAATAGGGTATGGTTGCATATCTTATAAATATGCAGGCCACCCCTAAGAATGAGATCCCAGATTATTTTTTATTTATATATTTTCTAAAATTGCAAATAATACAATTCATTTGAGTATTTTATCAATCTCAACTAGCATTCGGTGAATGAATTTAATCAAACAGAATCTGCTGGAAGTGTGGGCCCACTTTCAATAGTATTCCTCCCACTTTTTTCCTATTTTAATTATTTTAAATTATTTCTTGTTTTACTGTATTTTTTTGCAAATTAATGTAATTTTGTAGCTTCCCTTGTTTTTTTGTAATTTTTCCAGCAAGTGTGCATTTTTTTTTTTAGTTCAGTCATATCTTTGATAAAAATGAAATAGGTTAATGGTTTGGAAAACAAAAAAAAAATCCAACACAATAACAAACCCCCTCCCAAACCATAGAATCTAAGAGACTCATATTATTAAGGAGATTTTACAAGTATATACTATGCACAATTTTTCACAATTTTACGAGCTGTCTCGAGTTGACAATAAAATGAAGGCAATGAATTTAACCACAGAAATTTAACCAATGTTTTGCCTAATTGTCTTATTTTATGATGGTCTTAAAGACCTATAACACTCTTCTTAATAAGATAAATGACAATCTTCTAAATGACCTAGAACCAAAATTCATATGATTCTATCCTATTGAATCATACCATAGCCTTCCAAATGATGAGGAATAATTAGATATGTATTTCTCCATTCAAGCATCAATTATAGTGGGGAGATGTTATCATCACTAATTTATTATCTTCTTGACCTCTCAATTCAAATTGGGGGCTATTGGAATATAGGTCATCTAGCCTTATTTACCAAGGATTCCACTATATCATGTGATAATTATGTAAGCCTATGGGTAATCTTAATGTAATGTACTTTGGTATGATTTGATGGAATTATCTCTAATAGTATTTGGTTAAACAACTATGGATAACCTTGACTAAACCTCTTTAATATCAAATGTGCAACATACAAGGGTTTAATAACTTGTAACTAAAACTAGAGCCTTATGTTATTTTGGCATGGGTTATATAGTTATTAATATTGAGGATCTAGTGTAAAAGCCATTAATAACTCAACTCATTACATAAATATGATCTTTCATATGAATGCCTAAGGGAACCCTTTTACTTTGTCTACTTTTATGTTCTACTTCACTTCTCCTTTTATTTTGTATAATAATCAAGTGGATTTATTGCTTCTATTTGTTTCTAAGAGATATTATGAAAACTTAAACAATTTCATTCATTGTTTTGAAAAAACACAATCTCTACAATTTTTCCTTGGATTTCTTGTAGAATACTATCAAAATTAATTTTATTGAACCCAATTTTTTAAATATTTCTATTTTACTATAGATTGAACTAGATACTTTGAGTTGATTCTATTGTTGCATATGAACCGTTGCATGTATATTCAAATCCTAAAACTAAGTGGCAAGCACCTTTTTTTCACACTTGAGACATACCATGATGAACACCATTATTGTAAACAACTCTATGATTCCAAACTTGGACATGATTTTGAAATTTATTTTTTTAATTTTTATAATTTCTTTCAAACCATATATTCCAACAAATAATGGTAGGATCAATTATTCATAGAATGCATAATACTTCAGTTTTGAAAAAAATCACCCAATATTTCATCAACTATTTTAATTTTGATTAAGCTACCAATATATCACTATGCATATATGTATATAATTTAAAAGTGGTCCAAAATAGTTTAAGCAAAGGTATAATGAAGAAGTAAATGATATGACATCTTTTTATCCTTATTGCATAAGGTACACCTAAAAGGTCCATGATATTCTATTCTTTATAGACTCTCACCTATAACTTTTTTTCTTTGGATAACAAAATAGGGAATTATTAAGGTGTTAGGAATGGCATCAAGTGTACAAACCTTCTTCCAAGGGAAATTGTGAGATGGGGAAGTCATGGGGGCCTTTGACTTTGACTTTGGGATTGGGTGCATTGTCTCTCTATGACATCTCAATTCAAATATAGGGGTAGTTGTGAGCCTAAGTTATATCTTTGTTGAATTAATTTGAGAACACCTATGCTCCTCTCCAAGATATTTTCTTGACTACTTTAAAATTTAATCTGATCCTATATTAACTACAAATGTATCAAACAAGTACAAAAAATAAGACCGAGGAACTATATATCTTTCAATTTCAATGAATAATATAAAATACAATTTATTTTTAAAGCAGGGGTTCAAAAAGATGTGATGCAATCAAATAAGCCCTAATGCCTACATGCACTTCATTTTTTTGATAGGATACAAGACTATGGTTGAGCCCCTAGAATTGTTAAAGATATGATTTTCTCCTTTTCCTTTTATCCTTTAATAAATGAAACAAAATATACAAAATTAAAGATAAATATATAGAACAAAAAAATAGATAGCAAACAACTTCACTCATATAATACAATAGAAATGAAATTTAAACTATTTATGTGTATTCTCCTTAGTGGTAGAAGCACTATCAATAAGAAAAACGTGTTGTTGACACTCTTGTTATTTGGAAATGACTATGTTGATGACTTATTAATTTCTAAACCTATAAGACAAATAAAAAAATATTGTATTAGTAGCATTGGGGTTGTCATACCCACCTTGGCAAGACTCTTTAATGAGAAAAAATATGTATTGAAATGTTGATTTAGTACTTAGTTTCAATGCATTTGAATTATTTTATGCATCTATTGTTATGATTATACATTATATGGATATGGTGTTGCTAATGTTGTTCTTGGGTGCAGGATCAAGTGCTCTCGTGGATGGTCAAGAAAGTCAACCATTAAGAATGTGATGCAGGAGCATCCGGTGGCGAAGCTGCAATCTTGCATCACCCAAAATGTATTTTTTTTGTTAAGTACTAAAATTTTCGCGATATCGCGACGCTTTTTGAAGAAGGGTGCCAGCGGGCCAAACTGTCGCGATATCGCGACGCTTTTTGAAGAAGGGCGCCAGCGGGCCAAACTGTCGCGATATCGCGACGCTTTTTGATAAAAAGGGCCAAGGTGCAAAACTATCGCGATATCGCGACGCTTTTTGAAGAAGGTCGCCAGCGGGCCAACCTGTCGCGATATCGCGATGCTTTTTCATGGAAAGGGCCAAGGCGTGAAACTGTCACGAAATCGTGACATTTTCAAGGAATGCAGCTTCAGCGCCCAACGGTCGTGAAATCGCGATAGCTCCGGCAAAATCACTTAAGTGCCAAATGGTCACGAAATCGCGACACATCCGGGAAGCAAGGTTTGAAAGCACAGGAACATCTTTGGCCAAAAAGTTCTAAGGCACAAGAATCGTCGTGAAATCGTGACACCTTCGAAGACAAAGTTCAAGGACGTCACGAAATCGTGACACCTTCGAAGACAAAGTTCAAGGACGTCGCGAAATCGTGACACCTTCGAAGACTAGGTTCCAGGACGTCGCGAAATCATGACAACTTCATGGACAAGGCTCAAAGACGTCGCGAAATCGTGACATATCCGGAGGAAAGGTTCCACAATGCAAAGATGTCACGAAATCATGACATATCCGGAGGGAAGGTTCCACAATGCAAAGATGTCGCGAAATCGTGACATGTCACGGTTTCACGGCCCGAAACGAGGCAGCAAGTACGGAACACAAAGATGTCGCGAAATCGTGACATGTCACGGTTTCGCGGCCCAAGGGAGGAAGGCGAGTAAGAAAAGCCTAGACGTCGCGATTTCGTGACGTGTAGCGGAATCACGGCCCCAAGGAGGAGAGAGAAGCCTAACGCCAAAACGTCGCGATATCGCGACCAAAGAGGAGAGAGAAAGTACTGGAGCAAAAACGTCGCGATATCGTGACCAGAGCTCTCACGACGTTGACCAACCGACGATTACAGAGACCAGTGCAGAGGGACACGTGGCGTGAAGTTACAGGTGGCTCGAGAGTATGAAGCGGTTATAGGGAGCATGACAGTAGGACACGTGGCATCAACTGCAAGCGGCCATGGCGCATTCTTATGAATGATGACTTGGCGGAGGATTGACAGGCGGCTGCAGGGCATGCCGCCACTACAGGCCATGATTTTTTTTTGATGCACCTGGCAGCATCATGCAGGCGGGACAGAGCATTCGTGCGGGCGGTATGGGAAGTCTCGCATTCAAGGTAATGATGGTCCAAAGAGAGTCGGGCCTGGAGATAAAGGGGGGGGGGGGGAAAAGGCGCGCATGCATTGTATTGAAGGACCCTTGGCCATTTATTTTGGGGGATAGCTGTGTATTCGAGGAGAGACCTCTGTTTAATGAAACTTGCTGGAATTTTTGGCCTGTGCATTCTTGATTTTTGCATTCTTGCTGTGTGTTGTGTGTAGTTCTATATCAAGTGGTATCAGAGCAGGTTGGTTCTGAGAGTGCAAACCGATCGCCGAACAGAGAGGCAGTTTGCGCCAGGACTGTGGTTGTGGGTTGTGAAGAAGAAGCAAGATGCCTCCGCGTAGAGCCCATGGTGGTATAAGGCACAGGCGAGCAAGAAGGGAGGAGGTCGATCTAAGAGCCCTGCAGAGGCAAGTTGAGGCCCTGCAAGAGGAAATTCGAAGAGGAGTCGAGCCGAGAAGGGAAGAACCCAGCGAAGATGAAGTGTGGGAAGAAGAAGTTCCATCTGATGAGGAAGAGGCCTTGGATCCAGCAGAAGCTAGGCTGTATCGGGCTATCTCCCAGATCGGGAAGAAGCCAAAATTTGACGTCTCCACTTACTCTGGGAACCTCAACCCTGAGGAGTTGATAGACTGGATCAACGATATGGAGGAGTATTTCGAATATGAAGAGATATCAGATCCAAATCGGATCAGGTTCACGAAAACCAAGTTGAAAGGACATGCTAGCATCTGGTGGAAAGGAGTGCAGTTGGAAAGGAACAGGAGGGGAAAGGAAAAGGATCACCGGGTGGGATAGGATGGTAGAGAAACTAAAGAGGCGGTTCATCCCTGCAGATTATGAGCTGGACTTGTTAAAGAAAATGCAGAGTCTTCGACAGGCTAATAAGGCTATCAAGGAATATACTGAAGAGTTCTATCAAATCTCTATCAGAACCGGCCATTCGGAGGCGAACAAAGAGAAGGTCGCACGTTACATAAATGGATTGCGAACCAGCATTCAAGAAGAGTTGGGGTTGGTTAGAATGAGCACGGTGGAGGATGCATATCAGTTTGCATTAAAAGTGGAAGAGAAACTAAATAGAAGGTTTGATGGCAAGCAGAGAGGGAAGGACAGGGGTGGAAGAGCTGGTGGAAGAGGCAATGGTGGAAGATACAAAGATTTTGGGAAAACTGGTGAAGCTAGCAGCAGCCAAAAATAGAAAGAGGTGAAAGAGGAGGATGACCAACGCCCACGCAATCCGAACAACAACTACCCAAGAGGAAGAGGTAGGTCTGGGCGAGGGTTTGGCAGAGGTGTCTTTCGAGGAACCTGCTTCAACTACGGAGGAGAAGGACACAGGGCATACAACTGCCCGCAGCATCAAGAGAGGCCAAATCGAAGACCTGAGGGTCAGGCCCGAGCTGCTGTAGCAGACGAAGGTGTAGAGTCTGAGCACTCAGAGGAGGCAGAAAGAGGAGAAGCAATGGTCATCAGAAGAGTCCTGTTAAATGAAGAAGAAAAGACAGACCAGAGGAACAGCCTATTTCGGACAAGATGCAAGTGTGCAGGCAAGGTATGTAACATCATCATAGATAATGGAAGCACTGATAATTTGGTTTCTGAGGAAATGGTTGCCAAGCTACAGTTGGAAAAGAGAAAACACCCACACCCTTATCGAATTGCATGGTTGCAAAAGGACCATCGGGTGCTGGTGAGTGAGCAATGTCTGGTGAAGTTCAACATTGGAACTTACCAAGATGAAGTGTTATGTGACATCTTGCCCATGGATGCATGTCACCTGCTGCTTGGGAGGCCATGGCAGTTTGACCGAAGTGCTGTTCATGATGGTCGAGCCAACACATATTCTCTGTCAAAGAATGGAGTTCGCCATAAGTTAAAACCCCTGAAGGAGGCGGATGAGAAAGTATGCAGCAGTGCACGAGTCTGTCTAGTTGATGGCAGAAGATTCTTGGAAGGCCTGAAGCCGGATCATATGTGCTATGCTATAATCCCCAGGGTTAGGGAAGAAGGATGCAAGGAAATTCCAGTGGAAGTCATGGGACTGTTAGAAGAATTCCCAGATATCATTTCAGATAATGTTCCTGAAGGTTTACCACCTGTTAGGAAGATCAGTCACCACATAGATCTGGTGCCTGGATCGAGCTTGCCAAACAAGGCTGCACATCGAATGACACCTATGGAGACTGAGGAACTAAATCGGCAAGTTCAGGATCTGTTGAAGAAGGGACTGATTAGAGAGAGTCTTAGTCCATGTGTTGTACCAGCAGTACTAGCACCCAAGAAGGATGGAGAATGGAGGATGTGCACCGACTCTCGGGCAATCAACAAGATCACCATTAAATACAGGTTCCCACTGCCAAGGATGGATGATATCATGGACTGCTTGAGTGGAGCTGAGTACTTCACAAAAATTGACTTGAAAAGTGGGTACCATCAGATTCGCATTAGAGAAGGGGATGAGTGGAAGACAGCCTTTAAAACCAGAGAGGGGCTGTATGAGTGGTTGGTTATGCCATTTGGATTAACCAATGCACCTAGTACCTTTATGAGGTTAATGAATGAAGTTCTGAAGGAATTTTTGGGCAAATTTGTTATTGTTTACTTAGATGATATACTGATTTTTAGCAGAACCTTAGAGGAGCACCTGATGCACATCAGGAAGGTTTTTGAGAAACTACGGGAGGAACAGTTACTGATCAATCTGAAGAAGTGCAACTTTGTGAAGAAGGAGCTGGTATACCTAGGATTTGTTATATCAGCTAATGGTCTCAAAATGGACCCCGAAAAGGTGAAGGCTATCCTAGAATGGTCTGTCCCAAGAAGTGTGACCGAGGTTAGATCATTTCATGGTCTGGCCAGTTTCTACAGAAAATTCATTAGAAACTTCAGCAGTATTTGCGCATCTCTTACGGAGACAATGAAGGGGAACAAGAAGGAATTTCAGTGGACAGTTGGAGCAGACAAAAGCTTTGCTATGCTGAAGAAGAAGGTCACTAAGCAACCCGTCTTAGCACTTCCAGATTTCAATAAGGTGTTTCAGGTAGACTGCGATGCGAGTGGCAATGCGATAGGAGCCGTATTGAGCCAAGAAGGTAGGCCTGTAGCGTATTTCAGCGAGAAGCTCAATGATGCCAGGAGAAAGTATTCGGTGTATGATCAGGAGTTCTACGCCATAGTCCAAGCGCTTAAGAAATGGAGGCATTATTTGTTGCCCAAGGAGTTTGTTCTTTACACCGACCATCAAGCGCTGCAGTATATCAATAGTCAAGGCAAATTGAATCAGAGGCACCTGAAATGGGTAGAGTTCCTGCAGAGCTATACCTTTGTACTGAAGCATCGGAGTGGACGATCTAATAGGGTGGCAGATGCATTGAGTAGGAGGCAATGTTTGATGACAAAAATGAGAGTGGAGGTTGTAGGGTTTGCTGAGCTCAAGAACTTATACCCTGTAGACCCCGATTTCGTAGAAGCTTGGAAAGCCTGCACTGCGCCTGTTGCGTTGGACAGGACTAGATGGTTGGATTACCTGATTCAAGATGGAATGCTGTTTAGGGGGAATCAATTGTGCATTTCGAGGAGCTCAATGAGAGAGAACCTCATTAAAGAAAAGCACAGTGGGGGTTTAGCTGGACACTTTGGTCGTGACAAGACCATCTCACTGGTTAGTGAAAACTATTACTGGCCACAATTGCAGCAGGATGTGGCAAAGTTTGTGCAGAGTTGCAGGATTTTCCAGATGGCAAAGGGTATGAGGCAGCCTACTGGTTTGTATCAACCGCTACCTATACCCGAAAGGCCGTGGGAAGATATTAGTATGGATTTTGTGCTTGGTTTGCCTAGGACGCAGAGGGGGCACGATTCCATATTTGTGGTAGTGGACAGATTTTTGAAAATGGCACACTTTATCCCGTGCCAGAAGACTAGCGATGCGGTCCATGTAGTTGGTTTGTTCTTTAAGGAAGTGGTACGCCTTCATGGGCTGCCAAGAAGCATTGTGTCGGACAGGGATACCAAGTTTGTAGGTTATTTTTGGAAGACCCTGTGGAAGAAGTTGAGGACGGAGTTAAAGTTCAGTTCTGCATACCACCCCCAAACAGATGGACAAACAGAGGTGGTTAATAGGAGTTTGGGCAACCTACTGCGATGCTTGGTAGGGGACAAGCCCAAGGGATGGGATCTAATTCTGTCGCAAGCTGAGTTTGCGTATAACAGCTCGATCAATCGGAGTACCAACAAGTCACCATTCCAGATTATCTATGGGAGCAGCCCAAGGAACGCTTCAGAGTTAAGAAGGCTAGATACAAGGGAGAAATGCAGTGCTGAAGCAGAAGACTTTGCTGAACACCTGAAGGGAGTGCATGAGGAAGTGACAAAACACATTGCCAAGATGAATGCTCAGTACAAGACAAGGGCGGATCAAAAACGTAGAGCTAAGGAGTTCCAAGTAGGAGATTCGGTCATGGTCCATCTACGGAAGGAACGGTTTCCTGCCAAGACCTACAACAAACTAAAAATGAAGAAATTTGGACCATGTAAGATCATTGGCAAACGAGATTCGGGCAATGCGTACGAGGTGGAGTTACCAAGCGAACTCAACATCTCCCCCGTGTTTAACATCTCGGATTTGGTCGAGTATCATGAAGGAGAAAGCAATGAGATACCCAGTCCAGATCTGTGGAGCATTCCCGCAGCCATTCCAGTTGCGGACGAGATAGAAGAAGTTCTGGATATGCATGAGGGCCGAAGTACTAGGAATAGGAGTTACTCGGAGTACTTGGTCAAATGGAAGGGCCGACCCATTGAAGACGCGACTTGGTTGTCAAAGGCTGAGGTTGATCGCCTGGGTCTACCTCGAAAAGATCAGAAGTGAGGTCACTTCTCAAACTCACCCCGGGTGTCTGATGCAGGAGCATCCGGTGGCGAAGCTGCAATCTTGCATCACCCAAAATGTATTTTTTTGTTAAGTACTAAAACTGTCGTGATATCGCGACGCTTTTTGAAGAAGGGCGCCAGCGGGCCAAACTGTCGCGATATCGCGACGCTTTTTGATAAAAAGGGCCAAGGTGCAAAACTATCGCGATATCGCGACGCTTTTTGAAGAAGGTCGCCAGCGGGCCAACCTGTCGCGATATCGCGACGCTTTTTCATGGAAAGGGCCAAGGCGTGAAACTGTCGCGAAATCGCGACATTTTCAAGGAATGCAGCTTCAGCACCCAACGGTCGCGAAATCACGACAGCTCCGACAAAATCACTTAAGTGCCAAATGGTCACGAAATCGTGACACATCCGGGAAGCAAGGTTTGAAAGCACAGGAACATCTTTGGCCAAAAAGTTCTAAGGCACAAGAATCGTCACGAAATCGTGACACCTTCGGAGACAAAGTTCAAGGACGTCACGAAATCGTGACACCTTCGAAGACAAAGTTCAAGGACGTCGCGAAATCGCGACACCTTCGAAGACTAGGTTCCAGGACGTCGCGAAATCGCGACAACTTCATGGACAAGGCTCAAAGACGTCGCGAAATCATGACATATCCGGAGGAAAGGTTCCACAATGCAAAGATGTCACGAAATCATGACATATCCGGAGGGAAGGTTCCACAATGCAAAGATGTCACGAAATCGTGACATGTCACGGTTTCATGGCCCGAAACGAGGCAGCAAGTACGGAACACAAAGATGTCATGAAATCGTGACATGTCACGGTTTCGTGGCCCAAGGGAGGAAGGCGAGTAAGAAAAGCCTAGACGTCACGATTTCATGACGTGTAGCGGAATCGCGGCCCCAAGGAGGAGAGAGAAGCCTAACGCCAAAACGTCACGATATCGTGACCAAAGAGGAGAGAGAAAGTACTGGAGCAAAAACGTCGCGATATCGCGACCAGAGCTCTCACGACGTTGACCAACCGACGATTACAGAGACCAGTGCAGAGGGACACGTGGCGTGAAGTTACAGGTGGCTCGAGAGTATGAAGCGGTTACAGGGAGCATGACAGTAGGACACGTGGCATCAACTGCAAGCGGCCATGGCGCATTCTTATGAATGATGACTTGGCGGAGGATTGACAGGCGGCTGCAGGGCATGCCGCCACTACAGGCCATGATTTTTTTTATGCACCTGGTAGCATCATGCAGGCGGGACAAAGCATTCGTGCGGGCGGTATGGGAAGTCTCGCATTCAAGGTAATGATGGTCCAAGGAGAGTCGGGCCCGGGAGATAAAGGAAAGGCCTTTGTGTTGTGGTGGTGGAGGAGGTGGGGGGGAAAAAAAAAGGCGCGCATGCATTGTATTGAGGGACCCTTGGCCATTTATTTTGGGGGATAGCTGTGTATTCGAGGAGAGACCTCTGTTTAATGAAACTTGCTGGAATTTTTGGCCTGTGCATTCTTGATTTTTGCATTCTTGCTGTGTGTTGTGTGTAGTTCTATATCAGAATGGGATACCGGAAGGAAAATGATTTGATAAATAACTCTAGCGTAATATTTACCCAAGGTAACAAGTGGTTACCACATGTAGTTTGCATTCATGCATTCATGCAATTGTGCTTGTGGGTAGTCATCATCATCTAAAAAATCCATCCACTGCAAAAGTAGATAACCTTGAAGTTATCATAATAGTCTTTTGTGCACTAGATAGGAGAAGTAAGGAATGGTGGTGTATTACTCCATCTTGCTTGGGTTTGTGTGTTTATCTTCCCTACACTAGTGGTTGTTTGCTTCTTGTGATGAGAATGCTATTAATGGAAATAGATTAAAAGTATCTTATGATGATATATTAATAAGATGAACTTATTAATAATTAAGGTATATTACCTTGAACATTAGATTTTAATGCTATAGTAATATTAATAAGGTGGATCTATTAATATTTACAATTTATTATTATTTCTAATGTTGAGTTACATATTAATAAAGAGAACTTATTAATATTGATAATTATCTATGATAATTAATATTTTCTAATGTAAAAGTAATTATATATATACATATTAATAAGGCGAACTTATTAATAATGATAATTATCTTTGATAATTAATATTTTCTAATGTAAAAGTAATTATATATATATTAATAATAAGGTGAACTTATAAATATACATATATACTTTATAAACATTAGAAAAACAAGAGTATTAAAAACAATGGTAGTTATGAAAAGACTTTGCATTGATTAATTAAAAGGAAGAATGTTTTTGTGTTGTTGAGAAATTTGTTACTTGAGTGGACTATCTCCTTGAACCTTATTAAGAAAATGAAAGGAAAAAAAATGAGATCTAGATGCTTTGGGAGAACAAGTCAGAGGATAAAGAGCTTGGAGGCACTATGTTGGACAAATACAAGAGGTTTGCATCATTAGAATTTGCATCTTCTACTTCCCATAACTTCTAAAAATTATAGGTAATCATTTACCATGTTATTTGGAACTCTTGCATTGAATGGAATGTGATATGCTTTTCATATTTTTGGAATGTATTATAGAATATCGTGAAAAGTAGAACCATAGAGAAACTCTTTCTAAAACCATTAAATAATATCGTAAATTTTAGGGTTTCCACTTGTGTGTAGTTTTCTTAATTAAAAAATATAGAAAACTAAGGAAAGATAAAATATAAATAATGGAGTATTTATATTTTGAAATAATTAGAATGAATTGAAAAAATATATAAAAAACTTATATTTTTGTGTGTGAAATTAAAAGGGGTTGAACCCTAAGTTTCATTTGTTTGTCTTTTGCATGGTCTTTCTTTGGGAGATGCACGATAATAATCGTGAGTTGATTTAATAAATTGTAAGGGCTTTAGTTTTTATGTATAGTATTTTTCTTTATTAAAAGAAAATATACCTATATATAAGTGAAACTTAGTAGAGCTTTTGAAAAAATGGATGTTCTTTTAAGTGGGTTAAATACTTAGTGAACATTGGGTTTATTTTCAAATATTGAGCTAATGGAAAATTAATATGGGATAATTGAAAATTCTCATATTTTAAATAGAGTATTGAATGAATTTTAATTATTTTATATTTTAGGGGTAAATAAAATAAATATTTTATGGATTCTTTTATTTTAAGAGAATCTATATTAGGGTTTGATTTTATAATGTTTCATTTATTTTAAATGGGAATTACAATGAATGATAGGTATGTTTTACAAAAGAGTTTTGTATTATTATTCAATATTCCCTATTTTGTATTTATTTCTTTAGAGAAATAATATAGTTGGAAATTGAATTATGTTTTTAAAATAGAATGGATTATTAAATAGTATATGTTCATTTTATAGTTTAGGAATAAAATGAATAAAAGTTATATGTTTTATTTTATGATAAATAAGTCTTAATTTAATAATGGAAGCATATGATTAGATTTTTGGACAAGGATTCCAAAGAAAATGAAAGAAACTTATGAGTTCTTTAAAATACGAGTAAATATGTAAAATGGGTGTACATTATATGTATTAAATACTTTTGTTGGAGAAAATTATGGGAGTACTTTTATTACACTAAAATAAATGTATTTGCCTAAGTAAAACTTATGGGGGTTTACCTCTTTGCTTTCAAATGAACAAAAGAAGAGTATATGTATGTTGTTTATAGATGCATTGAATGGAAACATACATTTAGGTTTGCATTTTCATCATAATGGAGTTGTCTTGATCCCTTACCTATTCACTCCTCGAAATAACTCAAGGAGATTCCAAACAAAGGAAGACTTCGAATGGCTTTGGAGAAGTTAATTGTATATCATATTTAAGAAGAGAAAATCATTTTTATGTATATTTAAGATGGGTATTGTAAAACAAAGGTATTTTTAAATATGAAAAGTGGATCAAATTCCCTACTTTGAATAGATAAAATTCTATATGTTAGATAGAGGAATTTGATTAAAGATTTAACATTGCAATATCCCTCTCGTTATAGAATGTATGCTTTAAAATCTCATATACACCCTTTTGATAAAGTAGATGTTGTACTTTATTTTATACAAGTAAATTGATAGAATGTTAATTGATATGATGAAGAGAGGATGTAAGAGAGAGAGAGAAAGAATGCTTTCATGCTTCATTATGGGATTAGGTTTTGTATCCATGGGGGTTATCTTTAGATGATCAAGCCTAGAAGAACCTTAAAATATGGATCCAAACCTAATGTAGTTGCAGTGTAGCGACACTTGAGTGTTTTTTCTATGGGCACTTTAGATAAAGGAACTTCAAAGTGGACACAAATATGGGAAGTCTTTAGGAAATACTATGGTGGAGTATCTTGAATCCTCTTTTTCAACTGTGGAGGTTTGGATCGTATTAGCTATAGATGGGGAAAACTACCCTACCATGTACGATTCTCAACTAGATCCATTGGGAGCTAAGGTGAATGCGGGGGTATGTTATAACTCTACACTCAGTGGGAAAATGGGAAGGGTTCACCAGGAATGGTTTTAGGACTCACTCCAAGTCCAAGATGAAATGTGTTATGAATATGTCTATTAATCATGCACCTATGTTTGGCCTTTCTATAACTACACTATAAAAGGAAAAGAACAATGCAAAATACAATATGGAGGAAGACAAGAGCTATCCCTAGAATTATTATTTACTTGGATGATCATGAACCCTAGGATTGTAAAATAAATCCTTTAAGCAAGGGTCCAAGGGAAATACAAAAATAAGGTTAAAACCCTAGATGTGCACTATATGCTTTTATTCTTTCAAATGTCTAAAAATTTAATCAAGTATTTTCCTTGTCTATGATATTTATTGTGAATAGAAATGAATAAATAGTAATAAAAAAATAGCCTAAAGATCTATTAGGGCACTTATCTGATTCGGTGGTTTTTTCTAAATTTATCTTGCATCTAGAAATGTCCCACAACATTAATCATAACTTTATAAAACCCTAAAAAAATATGATCAACGATGGGAGGATTGCTTAGGCCACTGTATGACTATACTTGGAGGTGCAACATTCAAGCTCCCTAGGTCCTTTTAGCTAACCTTTAGAATGCAAAAGTGAAAGTTGAACTTTTTAGAAGATGAATAAACAAAATACAATGCAACAAAATAATATGATGAACAAAATGCAGATTGTACAATTACGCTCTAGATGTAACATGAAATATAGATCTAGGGTTTTGAGGGTAAAATTCTACCCTCAAGCCTATCACAAACAAATTCACACCTTGTATGATGAATTAGAATATTGTGCGATGAATTTGTGCCCTGTACGATGAATTTACACCTTGTATGGTGAATTCATAATAGAAATAAAAAGGAGCAAAATTATACAAAAAATAAAAATAAAATATGTGCAACTTAACTGTATATGAATGCAAATGAGCAAAAATAACCTAGTGGTAGCAAAAAAGTAGATAAAAGGAAGAAGACCTCAAACATAGTAGACTCCTCCTTAGGGATCCAATACTTATATACTAATAGCAACTAACACCAAGAGCAAAATAGCAATTCCATAGGAGAATAGAACTTATTAGCATGAACAAATGAGAAATTCAAGATTAGGTTTCTCAAGAAGATTCATTGGATTCATGGATTTATTATTGATTCATTCCTTGGTTGATATCTTGGTTGATGGAAAAGAGGGGATCTAATCCTATTTTTATAAAATGTTTGGAGGGAAAATAAAAATTAACCTCAGGCAAGGGTTGACATCACAAATAGTCAATGCTAGAAAGGGTTTTTAAGACCAAGATGACAAATTTGCACACTATATTGGGCAGTCATGAATTCATAATAGCTAGAACCATGTGCAGTTTTTTGGCACTTTGGTGGACCAAATAGAGTTAGAACGGGATAAAAATTATACCATCGAGAAGATATTTCTAAGCCCAATCCAATGGTATAAATTTTGAAAGGAATGGAAAAGATTTTATGGGGTAAATTTTGGATCAAATATGATCCTACTTTTTTGAGAGAAAAACTCAGGATCTAAGGAAAATGACTCATCTTAATGGGTTAATTTTCCATGTCTACATTTTGCCCCCTCTTTGATGCATTTATGGCCTAGTAAATTCATCAAAGAAATATGTAGACACCTATGGGTAAAAAATACAAACACAAAAATAGGTGGTCAAGTTTGGACAAAGGGGCAGTGCAAAAAGGGGTGCTAGCCTAAAAAACACAAATTTACATGCAAAACGAGGCATTACTACCATTAATACCTCTAAGGCTAGGGGTGCCCCCTTGAGTTTTAGGAGGAATATAAAATTCCTATAAAAAATAAAAAAGGATGGACCTAGAAAAAGAGAGAACAATAAACAAAGAAAAAAAGGACAAATAAGAAAAGATGAAAGCAAACTAGCTCTTAAGCTCTATCATGTGTTCTTTGCTCTTTTTTTGTATGTGTGGTGAACATAGACATAATGGATGTAATAAATAAATCATAAATAAATGAGATGGAATGTTATGAATCTAACTAAGTGTAATGCAGCTAAAGTTCAAACCTAAATGAAATGCATGGGCAAATGAAAATAAAGCTCTAAAAGGCCAAAAGAAAAATAAAATTCCAGTGAGAATGTATGTTCACAAATGATTGAGATGGAGGATACCCCTTATGTGTGGCCACGAAGCTATCCTGTGAGGGTTGTAAGTTTGCAAATATGAACAATGTAGAGCTAAACCCACTATGGGTGTAGTGCTTGCTAAGATGGTTAGAGAAAAAGAGATGTACTCATTGGAATGTATGCTCACAAATGGTCGAATAGAGGCTTCCCCTCGCTTGTGACCATGAGGCTATCTGCTATGGGGTGTATTATGTAAAAAAATGTGATGAAAAAAGAGAATAATACTTGATAGGGGTGTGGTGTGTGCAATAAAGTATATGGATATTGCAAATGGAGCAAAATGAAAACCATTTTCCTTGAATTGGAGAAATATAAGCAATGAAAAATTTCAAGGTCAAGGAATAAGGAAGAGATGAGATAGGTGGATGAAATGACAGAAATGCATGAAGGTGGACCCTATGTTGAGGATTCTCTAGGCATCAGAGCCCTAGTGAGAGTGTAATGCATATGAGCTACAACCTAACTAGGTGCCATCACTTGCCATTATTGTGAATTCCCTAAAAATCTATATGAACAAGCAATCATGCAAATATAAACAAGTAGAAGTGCAATTTATGACAAGAATAAATGCAAATGGAATAGAATTTTAGAAAACCATATAAAATATGACATGGAAGCATGTAGTATGAATAGAAAAATGAATGCAATGGATGAAAATACAAGGTATGCCTAATTAGTGATTTATTTTTTATTATTTTTTTATCTATTTTATTTTATTATTATTTTTAAATGTAAGTGAGCAACATGATAGTCAATACATATTCTGATTGTACCTCCTATATTAACAAAAATAATAGGTGTACAAGGTGTAGCACCCTAAAAATGACCCATTTGCATAAAAAGACAAAATAATGAAAAATAATAATTGTTGCATTTATGTGCCTCGAAAATCATGCTCAATGGTAGAGATCGTACTACGACCAATAGGATCATTGGATGATCAGCAAAATTGTAGAATGATTCCTGCCATTCTATTTATGTGATCGACATATGATATTGTAGATCGTAACACGATCTTGCTTACAAATAGAAAAAAAAAATTAGAAAATGACCAGTTTTTCTTAACATCTTTTATCCCTGTCTGCATAACTGCGCATGAAACCCGGGATCAGATTTATCCAATTTTGCTCAGTTGGGAAGAGGTTGTAACAAAATGATCCCCTTCCCCTATTTTGGTTAGTCCTCCCTATCTATTTAATCAGGCTCAAATAATTCAAATTCTCCCCTGGCATTTCAAGATACTCTAGCTTAAATTTTACACTTTTTTGTTCCTTGCTTTCTCACTGCAATTTGCAGGATCGAAGACTGTCGTTGTAGATTGGTTGACAGTGTTGTAGATCAGAGATGTGGTCGTATGATTATATAATTGGTTTACTGTATGATATCACCAGTTCGGTGTATGATCCTGCCAAGAATGCTACAATATTGCCTACAATCTGCTTGGGGGTAACCCTGAGTTTTGGTTTGCATTTTTGATATTTGTTTAAGTAGATTTCTATTTCATTTAGCACTATTCCTCATATAAGCATTAAGTCTATTCATAGGCATTACTGGTGTTCACCTAATTTCATGTAGTCGCATATAATTTCATATTTTATAGCTATAAAACTTTCACTTCATCAATCTATATCACTAATATTATCTAAAGCACTTCATTACATCTTAAAACATTAGTAGAACACATTATTCTTGTCTTTTATTCTCTACCTAGTAATCTACTAGTTTCTACTAAAATTGGAATAGAAGGTTCTTGATCGGAATACGATATCACAAATCATATATGATCTTGCAGAATCATAGTATGATATTGGCTTGCAACATACGATCAAGACTGCACATAAATTTTAGACTCTTCATCAGACATCCGGATACAGGTAAGAGTGTGTGATCACTTTTAAGCATTGTATTAGTTTTTACATTCTATTTTCTATATTTTGTTGCTTGCATTTGAATGAAAATTGCATATAAGATAGCATAGTTTGCATATTGGCCAGACTTAGGTGTATGTGTGATTTGACTAAAATGAATTCATCAAAACAAATCCCAAAACCTAGGCTCGAAAACAGCCATAAATGTTTCTTGGTGAACCCAAAACCCATTCATTGAAAAATCACCATATATAGAAGGTACAATTAAGTACCTCTCTTTGAGGTGTAGACCACTCATTCTTCCATTCCCATCTAAGGCGTAGATCCATCAGCCTTGAGGAAATGAGTGCAAGAATGTTTGGGCTACATTCTTTGGTGAACCCAACATGAAACATAGGCATTTCTTCTGATATTATAAATAGTTACAAGAACAAAACAAAAAATAAAAATAAAAAACAAACCAAAAACATTAGTCAAATTTCATAATTTTGCATACCATAGATGGTAGATTATAACATAAGGAGAGTCGTTCATATTAATGTTAGTACAGTACTAGCAAACCAAGAATTTTCTTCATTAGGTACTGTGTTGTACTCTGAGATTTGGAGAAGGGTAGATATTATAAGAGCTAAAGAACCTGAACTTGAGAAAATCATAAGGTTCAATTTATCTAGAATCCTGGATCTGGATAGTGCACCTTTCTAATTTGACCTTCAAAGAGCCTGTGATAGGTGGATAGTAGATAAAAGAGCCATGATTTCTCCAAGTCTTTATTCCTTTGAATATTATCTTGAGAATGCAATAGTAGTACATAAGTTTTTATCACAAGTGGAAAATCAAGAAATTGTTTTAGACGATAAGAGAAGATTTAAAAAGGTTCCTAGAGCTATGCTTTATCAAGAATATTGTCACAAATTACACTTTTATACATCAAATTGTGAAGTTGATTGCATTACTATAGCACATTTCATAAAATTCCTAAAATCCAACTTCCTATTCGAAGAAGAGCATTATCTATCACCAAATCAATTGGAACCTGTTAATTATATTTATAGGCTTTTTCAAGAAACTTGAAATATAACATTTATAATATTATAGTTGTGTTTATTTTGTTATTTGTAATCTACAAACTAGAAAAAAAAACCCTAAAAACAATCATATTATATTTCCTAGTTAGGTATATATATAACATATATACCCCAAAAATTTAGCACATATATATATATATAATATATCTGCAAAAACAAATTATTCTAAAAACAAAATGCCTATATTAAGAAGTGGTAAACAAATAAATAATGATAATATGGGAGAAAAAGAACAATATGATATTGAATATAGAGCACTTTATGGAGAGGATATACTATCAGAAGATGAAGGTGATAATGGGGAAAACAAAGTAGAAGATCCTAATGAACCTAAATTAGATGAAAAATGACACGTTCAATTTGAGACTCTTACAAATTTTACTCAATTCATAAAATATCACATAGGTGAATTTAGCCAAGTAGTACATATGGATAATTTAGGAGAAGGTTCCATGGAAGCAACCTTAGCATCCACTTTTTGAATCCATACAAACCCATTACCTTACATGCCTTCAAAAAACCCAGATGATAATCAAGCAGGCCCATCTAATCTAGATATGATACCTTTAAATCAAAATGCTCAAAAATAAATAGCATAATCATCCAAAATTGTTGCTAACTATAGACACCCAAAAGTCACACACTGCTATACCTACATATTTGTAGATCCTTGTGGACACTTGTAGGTTTACATAGGTCATCCTAGGTACCCATAGGCTATCGTAGACTAGTGTAGACTATTGTAGATCCTCCTAGACATGCATAGATTGTTGTAGTCATGCGTAGTCATACATAGATGACTATAGTCATGCGTAGATCGTCATAGATTGTCATAGCATCGTGTAGACTCCCATATACCACTCCATCATATTTTAGGTCCTAAACCCTCATAAGCCTTCCAAATTACATCTGGCACATTGGAATATCATACGACAACTAATTTGCACTAAATTGAGGGCCCCACGGGGTATTAGTTGACCAAAATAGTTAATAAGTCAAACCCAAATTCTAATTTAATGTTGACTTCACTTAAGTCACCTTTTTAAGGTAAATTTTATTAAAAGAACCTTTAATCTTGATTAGCACTAATTACATCCTCCCACATGTGTGAAATTAGGGTTTGTTGAGATATTTCTTTAATCATGTCTTAAATTAGCTTAAGCACCTCCTAATCAGGATTAGCCCTAATCCATACTCACACATGTGTGAGGATGAGATATTTCTCATAAGGAATGTGAGGTTGCTACAGTGCATTTCTTAACGTAACCCTAGTCAAAATCAAACCTAGGTTTATTCAATATAACCCCCCCTGCACCTTGTATTTGCTTATAAATAATGGGTCCCAAACCCCTCATTAAGTCTGATTCCCAAATTCAACAAAGCACAATTACTCTGCTGAAATGGAAATCCAATATTGAATAGTTACTTATCGGTGCACACAGTTAGATTTCAATGGTACACAGAGGCACCCCAGCTACCTAGGAGTCGACCCATTGAAAGGATTTTGTAAAAGAGGCATCACAACTCAGATCACCCCTTGCCCCACAAATTTGGTCTTAGTTCACCCCTTGGGTGGCGAATTGGGTTTTCAAGCCCCAAATAACTCTATAATTTGGGTGGTAAGCTTCCTTTTACTATATTATTACTTTTTGCACAGTTTATTTCATGTTTTATTATGATTTTATAGTCATTTCATCCTTGATTTGTTCATCCAGTGGCCTTGCCCCTTTTCAAGCCAAAGACTTAGATACATGTGGAAAATTTGTCTGAATCACTATATTTGGTAGTTGTGGTTAGAAAGGAACCATAGAGTCTTTAATGAGTCTATCTATGATCATCAAACTATCATTGCCAAGATCCTATCCTTTGCCAACGAGAATGTGAACCTTATCCCTTTTGATAGTTGTAAACCTCATCTGCAGGAGACCACGATTGCTCAATATTTAAACGTAATCTTGTTAGATGAGTCAGTGTCTAGGGTAGTCAACCCCAGAGCCAATTTTAAGTGGTCTCCACCTCCTATGGGTTGGTTTAAGATTTAAAACTGATAATGGCATTGCTAATGGAAAACAGAGAACCTTGTTTCAATAGGTTATTCCAGGTTCTAAAGACAATAAATTAGGAAAACCCCCTCAAGGGAGTGGGAGAGGAAGAAATCCCAAAAAATCTAAATGAAGTTCCTCTCATAGAACATGAGAGGCCTAAATGGCCTACCCAAACACAGGGAAGTTTGTAAAATAATAAATCAAGTGAATCCAACTATTATCATGTTGCAAGAAACAAAAACTGATGAGATTCAGTTAAAAAAATAGCAAAAAAAATCTGGAATCAAGGGGATATGATTTACAAAGTATCCAGAGGAGCATTTGGAGGCCTTATGATTTTGTGGGATCCCCGGATAGTAGAAGGCACCATTATTTAGAAATATGACAGGGTTCTTAGTGTTTTATTTAAGGAAATAAACAACAACAGGTCATGGATCCTTTCAAATATTTATACCTCAACTTCAATTCAAGGGAGAGCTCTACTATGGGAGTAATTAGAAAAACTATGTGAAATATTCCATAATGTCCCCTAGATTTTGGTTGAGGATTTTAACACTCCTCTTTACCCTTCAGACAAAATGGGTGGAAATGGACCACCTATCAGGAGCATGGATGAGTTCAATGACTTTGTGAACTCCAACATGTTGATGGATGTAAAACTTAGAGGAGTGAATTATACCTAGAGAAATCAACAGATAGGGTGTCATCTCATTCAAGAAATGCTTGATAGATTTTTTCTATCAAATGAGGCTACAACTTTGTTCAATGATTCTACCCTGCAAGCCCTTCCTAAAATTGCCTCTGATCATAATCCCATTTTTTTGGAGATCCCTAACTCTCTGTCCTTCAAGAAACCTTTCATATTTCAATCTATGTGGATCAAACATTCGAGTTTCAGAGATAACTTAAGTCAGTGGTGGTAGCAACTTGTCAAGGGTAGTGCAACTTTTAAACTTGCTAGAAAATTAAAGTTTGTTAAGGAAAAGCTTCAAACTTGGAACAAAGAGGTCTTTGGGAACCTCTTTGAAAATAAAAAATAGGTTGTTGAAAGTTTGAAGATAATTGATCAGAGGATCCAACATGGTGATGCTAATGAAACTACTAGGCAGGAGGAACGAACAAAACTAGCAGAGTTTCATAACATTTTGGCCTGTGAGGAAATATATTGGAGGCAAAAATCAAGGGCTCTTTGGTTGAAATATGGAGATTCAAATTCTAAGTTTTTTCACATCACCACACTTAGAAACAGAAGCAATAACAAGATAATTTTTTTTAAAAAAGCAGATGGTTCTATTACTCAAGACTTAACAGAAATCAGAAATGAGGCAGTAACTTATTTCAATTCTATCCTTGGTCAGGAATCACAGTGCAATGAGGAGGCCAAAGATATTCTCTTGTAATCCATTCCTAGAATAATAAATGAGGATATAAACCTTAAGCTTCTAAATCCCTTTTTTGAAGAGGAAATTAAGGAAGCCTTGTTTAGCATGGAGCCAGACAAAGCCCCGGGACCCGACGACTTTTCCCCTCATTTCTACCAAGATTTTTGGGACATCGTGAGGATATAATTTTTGCTATCAGAGAATTCCAAGAAAGTAATCATATCCCAAAAGGTATAAAATCTACTTTTATTTCTCTAATTCCTAAGAAGCAAACCCCTAAATCTATGGCTAACTTCAAGCCAATTAGTCTATGCAATGTTTCTTACAAAATCCTAACTAAAGCCAATGCAAATAGAATGAGATATATTCTACCCAACATCATAGATCAATTCTAGGGAAGCTCTGTCTAGGGCAGGCCAATCTTAGATGGATTTATCACAGTTCATGAAGCTCTGTACACTCTGCTCATAAGACTAATAGGTCTATTTTTTCCCTCAAGCTTGATATGAAAAAAGCATTTGACAGGCTAAATTGGGACTTTCTGATTGTTGTCCTCCTTAAGTTTGGTTTTCACCACCAATGGGTTAATTTGATAAAATAATGTATTTCTAAAGCATGGTTCTCGATTCTAGTTAATGGAACAACTACTAGTTACTTTCAAAGTCATAGAGGAATTCGGTAGGGGGACCCTATCAGCCCCATGTTATTCATCATTATGGCAGAAGCTTTAGGCAAAACCATAAAAAATGCTTGTAGTTCAAGGCTAATATCAAGAATCAAGGCAACATATCTCACTAGGGTTGTTTCTCACCAAAAATTTGTCGATGATACCCTTATATTGACTAAGGCATCAGTGGTTGAGGCCAAAATAATTAAATACATCCTACAACTCTACAAGAATGCTGCTGGTCAGAAAGTTAATTTTAGTAAAAGCAAGTTATATTTCTTGAACACCCCCATTTAGAGGTAAGGAAGGATTGCAAAAATTTTAGGGTGTGATACAGCAAACATCCCCACTTTGTATCTTGGTCTCCCTCTTTTCATTTGTTTTTTGAGAGAGTCAATGTGGGACAGGGTTATTGAAAGAATTCAAAAAAAACTTGTTGGATGAAAAGGTCATATTCTATCTCAAGCAGGAAAGCTGACCCTCACTAAGGCCTCTCTCCAAAGAATTCCAGTCTATTTACTCTCCGTTTTCAAAGCCCCTGTGAAGGTTTTCCAGAAAATTGAGAAACTCCAAAAAGAATTTTTATGGACTGGATTAGAGGAGAAAAAAAGGATACACCTTGTAGGATGGACCAAAGTGTGCAGACCTAGGGAAAATGGGGGCTTAGGTCTGAGAAGAATTGCTCATATAAATTTAGCTTTACTAGCTAAGCAAGCATGGTATCTCATTTATGGTGAATAAAATGAATGGATAGCTATCATCAAATGAAAGTATCTTCAAAATATGGAATTTCTAAGTGACTCAGTTCCAATCAGAGGTTCTACTTTTTGGAAAGCAATTCTTAATTGTAAGGAAATCATCAAAAAAGGTTTAAGATGGGTTTTAGGCAATGGTGAGAGGATAAATTGCTGGAATGATAGGTGGGATAAGGATGAACCACTGATGCAATATCCTAACTTATCCCGAATTAGAGATATCACAGAAGAACTCATTGGTAGAAAAGTCTCCAATTATATGGTTGAGGACAGAGGTAGAATGAAGTGGAAACAAATAAGAATTTAGGGATTTCAATAAGAATCAAATGATCTTTGTAACATTCTCAAGAAATAGTTTATCCCCATGAGACCTAAGGAAGATCAAGTGACCTGGGCTCCTATGGAAAAATGGGCAATACACTATTAAATTAGCTTACAAGCATCTGCTTGATGATGAGGATTTTGTCCTCCAAAAGGAATTAGTTTGGATAAAAAATTAATTCTAAAAATTGTAGTCTTTTCATGGCTGGTTATCCAAGGAAGAATTCTAACCATTGATAATATGATGCGTAAAGGTATTTGTATCACTAATAGTTTTTATCTGTGTAGGGCTAATTGGGAGACCATTTATCACATTTTCCTTGAGTGCCCTTTTTCCTTGACTATCCTAAGTGTGGTTTTTCAGGCCTTAAATATTTCATGGGTTAAACCAGCCATCGTACTTTATTTTTTTGTCTAGTGGCCTTACCCCTTTTAAATCCAAAGACTTATATACATGTGGAAAATTTGTCTCAATCACTATCTTTGGCAGGTGTGGTTAGAAAGGAACCATAGAGTCTTTAATGAGTCTATCCATGATCATCAAATTCATTGCCAGGATCCTATACTTTGTCAATGAGAATGTGAAATTTATCCCTTTTGTTAGCTGTAAACCTCATCTGCAAGAGACCAGGATTGCTCAATATTTAAGCTTAACCTTGTTAGATGAGTCTATGCCTAGGGTAGTCAACCCTAGATCCAATGTTAAGTGGTCTCCACCTCCTATGGGTTGGTTTAAGCTTAATTTTTATGGAGCATCTAAGGACAATCCTAGCAGAGCAGCTGCTGGTGACATTATGTGATATCATAATGGTAATATGATGCTTGCATTTTCTAAATATTTGGAAACAAGGACGAACAACGAAGCTGAAGCTAGAGCTATGTGGAGAGGTCTTCAAATGACTCAAGACTTAGAAGGCAATTTGATCATAGAAGGAGACTCTACGTATGTTATAAATTTCCTCAATAATTGGAAAACACCTCCTTGGAGGATTAAAACAATTGTTGAAGAGGCTATGATCCTTTTCCAGGGAAGACAGGATAGAAAATCCCAACATGTCTTTCGAGAAGCTAACAAAATTACTGATAAGTTGTCCAATTTGGGTGTCGATGGTGATGAACTTTTCAAATGGGAACACGGTGTCTCGAGTGAAGTAGAGGAGCTTATTCAACAAGAATGCCAAGAATGATAGTTGAATTTACCAATAGGGAAGGCACTGTAAGTTCAAAGGCTAGGAGTATTCCCGTATCTTTTTTGAATTGGACTCACAATAAAAATTATCTGAGCTATTAGTCTTCGTGGATGTTGCTTGGAAATACCACAAATACTAATGGGGATAGTCACATGTTAGATAACATGTCTCCTAGTCATATTAGTAATTTGAGGTTGGTTGATAATAACAGGGAAGGAAAGAAATGGCAATATAAGACTTCGAACCAAAGCCACGTGGACCACCAGATAGCCACCACCATAAATCTAGCCAACAGGTTCACTTCTCCAAGGTTTATTAGACAAGATAGTATGTGGTACCAAAGAATGTCATATATTGAATAAAGCAATTACCAAAGAATTATTAAGAGTAATTGTCAATACAGAGCTTGTGGGAGTTTTTTTTAGTACTCTACTATGTGTGTCTGCAGCTTTTTTTTTCTCCATTGTCTCAAGGAAGGGATCTGTGTCTATTTATTTTTTGTATTTATGGTGCATGTATGTTTTCTTGGGGTATACCCAAAATGTTGTATGGGAAGTTTCTTTTTGATAATAGGCTATGTACCTTATCGGATGTAATGGCTTTGGCGACATGCATATTTTACATATATATGATCCTTAGTAAGGATATGTTCATAAATAGCCCTAGGCTAATTTTTATAAAAGGTTTTGGGTCAAATTGTAAAACCCGGTATTAATGCTATAGTATCTTATCTACCAAAAAATAAATATGGGGCCTGACTAAGGCAAGCCCCCCAACGTATTGACCCATTATTGCAAGTTCCTTTTAGGTTATTTAGTAGATATGAAGGAGAAGAACACCAAAAAACAAAAAATCAATGGTGGCCCACATACAAAGAAGCCCACCTACACTGAGGGACATCAAAAGAAGGCATCAAACCTATATTGTATTCATGAAAGGAAAAAGGGAAATCCTCCCTATTTGTAACCTATACAAAATTGATCATGAATAAAATATATATTTTTGAATGACTTATGTTTATTACTTGTTGTTATATCAAATGTCAACTTCTAGTCATTTCATTCTGGCACACCCAGTGGGACCCCCACAATGGATAGTGCTAGATTCATTTTATTTATAAATTTGACATTATCCTCTATTTTTGTGTATTATAGGTACCAAATATATTGTTCATAGAGACCTCCAAAGCCCTAGGAACCATACTAGGCCATCAAATTTCTTATTTGAATCCTCTGAACCTGATTCACCCCTCACCCCATGAACCAGTCCTAATTTGCCCCCTGGGTCATGATTTGGGTCAAATTCACCCCTCAGGTGGTGATTTGAGCACAGAAGCCTCAAAAACCCCCAAATCATCTAGGGTGATCTCTTCAAGGGCCAAGAAAACCCCCCTTAGCATCATAATGCAAGTATTTTCACTTTTTCTCGCCTCTTTTGTAAGTTTTGGAAGTAGAGATCTCATTGACTAGTTAAATAATCATTGCTAGACCTAGTTTTGTTTTCATTGCAAAGTGGTTAAAGAATTAGGGTTTCTAAATTTTTTAGGACCTACAACTTTCCAGTAAGTGTACAAAATTTATTTCTCAAATAAATTTGCATTTGTCTTTTATTTTTGCATATGGCATAAGCCTAAGTTGTTCTTCCTTTGTTCATAGCTTCCATTGCTAAAAGGAAATTTACATTCTAAAGTAAAATCAGGGTTTCTAATCCCCTCTTACATTTCTAAAAGAATTTTGCATTTTAAAAGTTCAAGTTAGGGTTTCATAATCCCATCTATTCCAAACACATTTGGATTGCATGTTTCTATGTTTTGTAAAGTAGATTAGTTTTCTTCACAAAGGCATTTAGGCTAGACCATTTCTTTACAAAGAGTGTAAGCTATCTAATCATTTACTTTCAAAAAGGCATTAGGATTAGTTTTATTTTGAAAAGGCAATTAGCTAGTTTATTACCTTGCAAACATCGTTAGCAAAAATACAAACCCACACACACTCATGTGGTACCTTAAAAAGTGGTGATATTGGACTTCATCCCCAATCCATCACTCGAGACTAGTGTGGATCGAGTTGCACTCTCCATCAAATCACCCCCCTAGACACCTAGCAGCCCCAAAGGAGCGGTTTTCTAGATTTCATCACCAAAAAATCCCCCACTTTTGTGATTGGGCCCTGGATTTCATCACCAACGGTTACCTGCAGAGTGGGACAGGATTAGCACCTTCATCCACAAGTCTTGTATAATTTGTGGAATTGGTAACTATCATTCTTGACTAATCCTACCCGAGGGTGAAGTGAAAGCATGGGTATGCCGATAGAAGGTCTCAGACAGTGCCACCTCTTCTCGTGAGAGGATTTTGTGAACTTGATTCATTATAGTGAGCTCCACCCCCTTAGGATATCATTTTATGGAACCTTCCATACAGGTCACCATTCGCACATTACGATACCATTCTATCATGTGCATCTTTGGGTGTTGTAGGAGGTTTGATATTGACAAAATTCTCAATTTTCTAGAGTATTCACACCATTACCCGTGATTCTACATAGGGAGTATCAACATTACAACACACAAAATGAACATAACACTTTTATTTTCTCAGCATTTAGAATTGATTCCGGTCTACCGTTGTTTGCATGATCACATACCGGTCTCAACACACTGCACTATATATTGTTTTGCTACACACAATATGCCATTTAATTCACACTCACATTAGACACATTTGAGTCTACATCACATAGGGTTTATTATTAAAAACCCCTTTTACACATGCTACTATTCCTGTGGTCACCCGTAGTAGAGCGCGTGAGCAATCATGCTCTATGGAGGAATGGCCTCCCCCTTCCTCTAGTCAGTCCACTCTTACTCCTTCGATCATGAAGGAGAGGATCATAGACACATCTAATTCACGCATAGAATATGATGTACAATTCACACACATGATGCCTCATGAGGAGATGTCAACTTTGAGTGAAATCCTCGCTACTTCACTCATAGAATATTACCCACTCCTTTCAGCCCCATACTCACCTAATCCATCGACCACATTCTGTGACCATGTGATCTACATAGCACCAGGACAATCTCCCCCATCCTTCATCATAGATGAGGAGGTCATGCCTACTTCACCCACCTTTGCACATCCCTTCTTCCAGAATCTATCTCAATCCTTGTTTGAGAATGATTCCTCCCTTCTAAACCATACCCGTCTTGAGGTCGCATCATTTGCCCCTACCATAGGAATGGTGTCTGACCCATCCTCCTCCATTGTAGGAAGCCAGAAGCCATCCTTCCAAACTGCACAATAGATCCCTACCCAGTAGGAACCGCAAGCATTCCCTCAAACCTCACACCCGTACTCCTCACAAGAGTACCAACCATCCTCTTCCCAAGAGCCATTCTTCACCATATCTAAGGGTACCTCCCAATAGCCTCTTCAAGAGCAAGATGTGAAAAACCACACCTACACTTTCTCCTCAACCCAAGCTCCTACCTCGGTAGCTTATCCCACCTTTTTGACAACCTTCCCGCCTATCTCCTAGGTATCCGGAGTGCATGACACCCAACCCTTGGAGCCACCTTTGCCTATGATGACCTTTAGGATACCGCCACCTATTCCTTTTCAGGCTCCCACTACCCATATCCATCCTACCTATGGACTGACACCAGCAGCTTATCCACCCACTCAACCAAATTATTCCACATAGTTTAGTTTCCCTACCTCCTACCCTCCAGGGTAGAGATAGATCCCATATTTTGATACCTCATCTCGACCACCCCTAGCACCAGTAGCATCGACACCTACACTACCACCAGCTACACCTAGCTTATTTATGCCTCCTCCAGTTTGGTCATCACCACCCATGGTCCAACCAATACAGCAGGCTCCAAACCAACAAGTACCCCTACCACAACCACATGTTGCCCAATCACAGTACTATTATCCTCAACAGACACCTACCCCACAACCTAGTGTGCCCATAGACATGACAACACATGTCACCCAATACCCACCTTATCATGATCAGGCACAATAGTATTCCCCACAGTATTGTGAAGAACAACAATACCAATATCCACCACATCCACAGGGTCAGCCTACCATAGCTCAACCCTCGACTCCTATGACACCCGAACTTCAACTCTTGCGAGATGAAGTCAAAATGTTGAACCTACGCACCTCTAGCTATGGGCCACAAAAGCCTTGCTATGATGAACTATGCAATGAGCCAGTTCATCCATCAGTCCCTATCCCTCCTTATCCCTATCGCTTCAAAATACCAAAATTTGACAAGTATAGAGGTAAGGAAGATCCCAGAGAACATGTGAGCAACTACCGCTCATCTTGCTACCAGCTTCATAGTAGTAATCCCCTTATGTTGCGTACCTTCTCCCTATCCCTCGCTGGGCCAGCATTGGATTGGTACAACATGCTACCACGCCATAGCTTGTATACCTTTGAGAAGCTGGCCAATTCCTTCTTAGAGCACTTTTCCATCAACATCAAGAAAAAGACCACATTTTTTGATGTCTACGCCTTACGACAGGAGGACGATGAACCCATTACTGAGTTTGTTGCTATATGGAGAGTGATTATCCATGACCTCACCCATAGCCTCCCCACCTCGAAGCTTGTGACACTCTTTTCCAAGAGTTGCCACAAACACATTTCCACATCCCTCCAACTTCACCAAAGTCATACTTTTGAAGATGCTATATCACAAGCAAAAGTGATCAAAGATATTAAGGTCCAGTCTAGGAAGATTAAGTTGAGAGCCAAATCCAACTATAACTCCAACTTTCACTTCAATAGACCCACACCGAATCAACCTTACCCACGACCACAACAAACCAACCAAGTCATAGCTGCTACCCTAGCACTAGTACCGACTCCTCCACCCTATACACCGCAACCGCAAGCACTCCAAGCTAATGCACCTGCCCCACCTCGACCATAGAAATACCATGACATGCACCCATAGGGTCCACCGTGCAACTTTACACCCTTATCTAAACCGTTACCAACCCTGTTCCATAGATTGTACGAGGGCAACCATCTCGTTCTACCCAAGATCCACCCATTGGATCCAAATTCACCTAAGCCTCATGACTATAACGAGCAGCTCTTCTATCCCTTTCATAGGTAGCGTGGCCATAATATCGATTCGTGTCACTCCTTTTGGGGGCAAGTTCAAGACCTAATTGATAGGGGCACTATTCAGGTAGCAAACCCTCTAGCCCCATAGAACCAAAACCTAGGGATTTTCCAAAACCCTCTACCATATCACAGAGGACCCAATCCCCCTAGACCTCCAAAAAATCCTCTAGTGCCACCTCACCAAGTCAATAATGTCCAACATGATCCTCCATCACGTGGAGTAGTAGGCATGATCAACCTTACTATGAGAAACCAATGGTACCCATCGTGCTAGACAACACCTATTGTTTCTCCCCCTATCCAGTTTATGTCCTTGCAAACACCCCAAATGCCTAATACCATACCACCACCACCTCAAAATGTGATTACCATCCATGGTAGTCTAACCCATCAACTATGCAATGCCCCCGCATGGCTATCCATATTCGATCTCCTACAATAGTCTCAACCCCATCACGAGGCGTTGAATGACATCCTACATTCCATTGACTTAGAGACACATGACACAAATGCTTTTGTCAATTTCATAGGGAATATCCCACGATGCCTTCAACCTTCAATTAGTTTCCATGACCACGAGATAACAAAACTCATTGGTGAAGGAGATGACCCTCCCCTTCACATACAAGCTAATATCAATGATATTACCTACAAGTGGGTACTCATTGACATGGGCTCATCCATCAGCATCATATCCACAGTAGCCCTGCATCACCTACACCTCCCTCCAGCACATTTTACCACACCTTCCCTAGACCTGCATGCTTTTGATGGTTCCATGAGACCTACCGTAGGGTCCATAGTTCTGCCCATTCGTGTAGGCATCCGTACGATCCCCATCCTCTTTCACATAATCCAAGGAGAAATGCAATACAATATTCTCCTTGGTCACCCTTGGATCAGAGACATGTAGTGTGTCCCATCCACATTACACCATTGCCTCAAGTACGTCCACAATGGACTCGTGCACTGTGTCCCAGCCGATGGAGACCCCTTTAAGTTTTGTAATGTCATAGACCTTCCCCCTGCACCTTCATTCTCATCTTCCCAACTATTCCCTGTATCTTCTCACCAGTCAGTAGGAGCATCGGTATCCTTCCCAATTTCCACCCCAACATCCCAGTGTTCATCAACAACACAAGCCTCGATATCTGCACCATTAGCATCATCTTTCGGGGGACCTAAAACTGATACCATGCCTTCCTCGCCATCGTTCTTATGGCCTCCACAATCCTCCCAACCTCTACCATTCCAATTTCCACCCACGGTGTCACAACCACCATTGCCACCCATCACACAACCAATTACATTACCTCCTCCACCCTTGCATATGGAAGCCCCTATCCTTCCTACACTACAGACACCTCCTCTTCCCTTTCGACCAAAACCTAAGACATTCACGTCTCCATGCATCCCTACACCTACACCGATGTCATCCCCTACGTAGAACAAACAACCTGTTCAAGCCACAACAACCAAACATCATGAACCCAAATAACCAACACCCAGCTCGGATGAACCTCCACACCCTTTAGCTACCACCATTAGGGAATCCCAACTTTCTCCTTCCTCGTCTGACTCAGATATGCCACCCCAGTCTCCAGAGCGTGCCACACCATGCATATCCATATTCATGACAAATAATGGCCTAGGAGACTATAATGTACGTGATGCCCATGTATGTGACACCCCTATCCAATCTACCTAAGATTTTGGTCATCCCTCAGCCTCGATGTTGACTATCGAAACCATCATATAGTTAGGAAGTCCTAAAAACCACACCAACTTTGTGTATGTGGGAGTAGACTCTTCGATCCCCTCACCAACTTCTTCACCACCACAATCTAGCTTTGGTGATGCAATTACACACCTAGCCAACCCTCAATTTGCCTTGTGCTACCTACAATACTTTCATTAGCATGGGTTTGGGTTAGGTCATTATGAGCAAGGGCTACGTACACCCATTAACCCTCGTGTCCGATCACCTACCAACAAAACTGGCCTAGGTTATCACCCAACCATCATCTATACATTAGAAGATGAGATCCAAGATCTCTCTTTACATCCTCCTCCATGCCCAACACACACCTTGGAAGAGTACATTGATATGGACATGCTAGAAGACATGCCTTCGCCCACATCAACCATCACCATCCCCTATGATTTCTTCCAAGAATCTCCTACACTCGATACCTCCTTGTTCTGTGATGTTCAGAGATTGGTAGAACACTTTGCTACCTTATCCCTAGCTACACCACCAATAGAGCTGGATACACTCCTACCTGATCCACCACCAATAGAACCAGATTCGATTCCTTCTGACCCACCATCGATATACCTACCTGTATTCCCACCTATACATAGATAGCTATAGAGAGCAACCTCTCATCCTTGTTCACCACCAGTCATCCTGTGACCTCCCTTGAGCCTCTTAGGATGCACACAACCTATACAACCTCCCTCACTAGATTCTACCCCACCTACTTCACCTACAACATTGATTAACATGGTTGAGGTAGACTTACGTTCTCCCCTCCATTACAGCCACCAGCGGATTCGAGACGATACCCCAAACCCAAACTTTATCGATCTAGCACACATCTCACACATACCAACACCTGGAGACTTTCTTCTCTCTCCTCATGTCTTATGGGTAGCAAATACCCCTTCCTCATCTATGTCATCCCAAACCCCTCAAGTCCATCACATGGGAATTTACATAGATGATGAGTATGAGTTCAGTGAGGCCATTGACGACTTCAATCTCATTCTTGTCCCTGAACAGTTGCGTGATGGATCTCGCATGCTCATCGAGGACACGATCGATGTCGACATCGGTGATGATCTAGAAAATCCACACATCCTCAAATTAGCCGCTAGCCTCTCACCCGAGGAGCGCATCGCCTTCACGAACTTCCTGTGCAAGTATATAAAAGTGTTTGCATGGTCTTACAAAGACATGCCGGGACTTGACCCTATCGTAGTAGTGCATAATATTATACTAGATCCCAATGCCAAACCAGTAAGATAGAAGCTATGATGCATGCATCCAACTGTCACATTGATAGTAAAATCCGAGCTCCAAAAGCTCCTAGACATTGATTTCATAATACCCATCGACTATCCCGAGTGGGTATCCAGCATGGTCCCTATCCCTAAACCATCCGGTGACGTTCGTGTTTGCATAGATTTTCATGACTTAAACAAAGCTTGTCCCAAAGACAACTTCCCTTTACCCAACATTGACTCCCTCATTGACTCCATCGCAGGTCATGAAATGATTTCCCTCATGGATGGATTTTTTGGATATAATCAAATTAGGATCAACCCAACCGATCAACATAAAACTTCCTTCACAACACCCTAGGGGACCTTTTGCTACAAGGTCATGCCCTTTGGCCTTAAAAATGTTGGGGCAACCTATCAACGAGCCATGACCTACATATTTCATGATCTAATGCACAAAAATGTGGAAGACTATGTAGATGACCTTATAGCCAAATCAAAGAAATGTGTCGACCATCTCGAAGATCTCCGTCAGATTTTTGATCGACTACTAGAACACAACGTGCGCCTCAATCCAAAAAAGTGTGTGTTCGATGTTACATCAAGAAAAATACTAGGATTCATTATCTCCCAATGAGGCATTGAAGTAGATCCTAGTAAGGTGAAAGCCATCATCGAGATGCCTCCTCCTACCACCCTAAAGCAATTGCGCAGCCTCTAGGGCAAGATTACCTCTATTCATAGATTTATAGCACAATTATCAGATAAATGCCAACCATTCAATCATCTCCTACAAAAAGGAGTACACTTTAAATGGGATGATAACTGTCAAGCCGCATTCAATGCTATCAAAACTTACCTTACGTTACTGCCAGTCATGTCACCACCGCACCCACAATTACCACTGACTCTATACATCTCAGCCATAGAACTTGTGCTAGGTACACTCCTAGCCCAAAAGAACGCTCTCGAAAAAGAGCAGGCTATCTACTACATCAGCCACACACTAGTTAGTTATGAAATGAGATACAAATACATGGAGAAGCTATGCCTAGCAGTAGTATTCGCCACCCAGAAGTTAAGACACTACATGTTAAACCACACAACTTTTGTCATCGCCCAAGATAATCCCCTTCAGTATATGATGAACAAGAGTTATCACAACTCACGCACAACCAAATGGATCATGCTCCTAACCGAGTTTGACCTAGAATTCATATCTCAAAAGTCTATCAAAGGGTAAGTCATTGTCGACCAACTAGATGAAGCCCCTATAACTAATAATCAACCCCTACTCATCCAACTCCCCGATGATTCCATATTTCACATAACCAAATATGAGGAATACGTCGAACCAAAATTCATGGCTGACCTCACCATGTTCTTTGATGGTTCCAGGTGTCTCCACGCTGGGGGTGTAGGCATTGTCTTCTTTACACCTGAAGGAGAACCACTCCCATTTTCATTCAAACTTGATTTCCCTTGTACCAATAACAACGCAGAGTATGAAGCCCTAATCCTAGGACTAAAACAAGCACACTCTATGCACATCAAACACCTCCACATCATAGGTGATTCACTTTTGATAGTCAATCAAGTGCAGGAACTTTGGCTATGCAATTGCCTAGTTCTCCAACAATACAAGAAAATCGCCCAACAACTCCTATCCCAATTTGAATGGTATTACCTCGAAGCCGCACCATGCTCATCAAACCATTTTGTAGACACCATGGCCTCCTTAGGGTCCCTCATCCTACAAAACCCAACATCCAACACAACATCTGTATCCATTCATACACTTACGCAATCTGCTATATCACCCAAGCCGCCTACAGATGATGGTGGTGTGTGTGTGGTAAACACCGAACCTCACGACCCATGGTTCTCACAGATCAAAGAGTACATCAAACTAGGTTTCCTACCATGTGATTTGCCCCATGCCCAATATCGAACCTTTAAACAAAGAGTGATCTACTACACCTTGCTAGGGGACATCCTTTACCACCGTAGCTATGACGACATACTCTTGTGTTGCCTAGAACCACAAGAATCACAATGGGTTGTACAAGAAACCCATGATGGTACTTGTGGTGGCCATTTTAGTGGCATGGCGATTACCAAACGCATCCTCCGTATGGGCTACTACTGGCCTAAAATGGAGCAATACTATTGTGAGTATGTCAAACGTTGCATCAAATGCCAACAACATGCCAACCTAACACATTTACCATCCCAAGAACTTCAACCAATCCAGTCCATGTGGCCCTTCTCCCAATGGGGCCTAGATCTAATTGGAAAAATTACACCTGCTTCCTCTAGCAATCATAAATTTATCATTACAACAACAGAATATTTTACAAAGTGGGTCGAAGCCATCCCACTGGTCCAAACTACAGGAGCCAAAATTGTAGCATTCATCATGGAGCATATCATATGCCGCTTTGGAATTCCCTCCCAAATTATTTTAGATAATGGGAAATATTTTAAAAACAAGACTGTTCGAGCCTTGTGTGATAGATTTCACATACACCATAGCTTTTCAACCCCATATTACCCTCAAGGAAATGGCCAGGCAGAAGCCACGAACAAAACCATCTATTCTATTCTCCGTAAAATTGTAGTAGAATCTCACTGAGACTGGCATAATCAAATGCCCCTAGCCTTGTGGGCATATCGTACGAGCATCCATACTCCTACTGGGGCAACACATTTTTCACTTGTCTATGGGGTAGAAGCTATCATGCCCCTTGAGCTTGAGATACCCTCTTTACGGATATCTATGAAATATTTCATTGACGATGACACTACTCACCAAGCTCGTCTAGATCAACTAACACTCCTCGATGAATGTTGCATCCATGCCATCGAGCACACATGAGTATATCAAGATCACCTTCACCATGCCTACAATAGTAAGGTACATCAGCACGAGTTTAATATTGGCAACTTGGTTCTCAAGGAGAACCAACAAATCATAAGTCAACCTCGCCAGTAGCGTGATAAATTCACTCCAAATTGGTTGGGCCCATTTATTATCACACACAAATATGGTTCAGGAGCATATCATCTGGCCAATATTGAAGGCCTTAATGATCCTGAACCCATCAACATCTTGCACCTTCGTGCATTCAATGCATGATGCATAAACATAGTCACCATCATGAGTGTCACATAGTATTAGAAGTAAATCACCAAGCACATCATCGTGTGAATCTGTTATTTTTGCTTTATTATTTCTTTGTACATGTACGTTTCACCTTTCTACCATTTTTATGCTTGGGGTATTTGTTTTCCTTTTGCAGGACTCACATCATCAGTAGGAGAGCTCTATAGCAGCCTCACCTACCACCATGCAGGACCATCCATAGCCACAACAAAAACCCATTACACCGGTCGATCTCACCCGACCACCAACCGCCCTTCATACTAGGCGCTCCTCACATTCATCCCGTTCAGGTCATCACACCTCACCTCGACACCACTCCCCTCACCAGTGAGGTTCATCTTATTCGCCACACTTTGGCGACAGCCAGATCACCATGTCCTCTTTCGATGACAAAGAGGAATCCACCCAACCCCAAGCACAAGGATCATCCTCCCATCCGTCTGATGATCTCAGATGTCACTATTCACCTACAAATCACCCCCATCATCCCATAGGATCCTACCACCCACCTAATAGGGAGTATACACCTCATCAACCTCACCCTGCATTTCTACCCGCTCCCCTCCCCAATGGTGAGTCTACCTATGCCCAGGATTTGCAAGCCAATGCAGCCCAAGCTACTCAAGCTGGTCATGCAAACATCCCTCCTTCCCATTCATGTCACCGCTTAGGGCCATCACCTATGCCACCGGTCCTCAAAACACCCCCTTCACCATTGCGAGGCTTACCACCCCAACCAATTTTACAATCACCATAGTCATTTCACTCCACTGCCTCCTCATCGTAGCCTCATCCTTTTTCTACCATACATCGAGCCATTCCATTCGCATTGGAATCTCGATCGCCCCCTTCCCCAATACCATCACCACCACACCATGAGATACAACATCTCATCTCCCGTATCAAAGCTCTAGAATTGTAGATGAGCCACTATCATTGCCATGTTCACCCATGATAGTCTCCCATGACCCGTCCATCCTCACCACCACGTAGATCCCTTCCCCGACCCCGGACTCGACCCATGTCTAGAACCCAGACCCATGCCTCCATTACTAGATCATCCTTCACCCAGACCTCGCTCACCTCTAGTAGACCCATACATCTATCCTATGCCTATTCCACACACGCCCTTTTCCGAAATGTTCCATCATCTCATGCATCAGGGCCTTATTGACCTACCCGAGATTCGACCTATTGATCCCTCTCATCCTAAACCATGCAACTACAATGAGAATCAATTTTGCATTTACCATATCTAGCCAAGCCATGATATCGAAGAGTGTAGATCATTCGAAACCTTGGTGCACAACATGTTGCATGGTGAGCGTACCCCATCACCAGAGCATTCTTTTCCATTTAGCCGACTTGTCAGTCCTTCGCGCCACACCACTCCCAGGACTTTACCACCCCGTAGTACCCTAACAGTGCCCACCCGCTATATTCATAACATTTCCAACTATGGCTCCAGCCGCAATTCTAGCCATGTCATCACTTCACCATCTCGCTCCCACCCGGATCTATGCCATTTCGCCCGATAGTAGTGTTAGTTACTCTTCTTCTTCTATCTCATTCTTCTACTTCTTACATATGTTGATTCATTTCTTCTCTTCTATCTTTGTCGGCCTTTGGTGATCCCCTTTCCTTGATTGGTTACCAAAGCCTACTTCTTCTCACTTCTTCCACCTGTACATTCCACTCTCACATATTCCTTCTTCTTGGTGACTATTACATACACTTATACAACTCACAACTTATACATCTACTACACACACACACCCCACACGCTGGGGCAACCATGATCATAGCATCACACTTTTTGTCATCATTACACACTTCACTCATCTGTAAATAGGTTCTTCTAAAATTCTCCTTCTACACAACATAACTTTCTTCTTGTAAATATCGCATTCCTCCACTTGCATCATTTATAGTTACATCCATTGCACATATTCATATGCTTTATAGTTAAAATTTTAATTCATGTTTGTACATTCTCCCCCAAAATGCGCCTTAGTAGGAATAATACATGCATTTGTTAGCATCACCACCTGGATGTCCATTCCCCCTTTTCAGGATCAGGGTATACATAGGTGTCGTGTTTAATTTTGACTACTCTATAGTTTAGGCAATCAAGTGTCACCCATAGCTACTGAGTCTTGTACATTCTTCTTATGGTCTTTTAGGCTGGTTCAACTTCTCTCATGGATCGCTCACAACAGGTTACACATTAACAATTTTGAGCCTAGGAAAGAGGACATCTTGAGTAGATATCGCCATCTAGCGAACGGTATCCCCTGCTCGTCCTATCGCCTGCATGGTCAACATACGACCTAGGGATAAACAAAGGGATCAAGCATAAGCAAAATTAAATAACTGGGTAGAAAACAAACTTCATCGCCCATACAAAAAGAGCAAAAAAAAAAAGAAAAAAAAGAAAAAAAAAAATGAAAAGAGCACTACCACAATCAGATAGGTTAACACTAGAACAGGGGCAGAAAACAAAAGGAAATACCTCTTGATATCACACATGTTATGCTTATCACCTTTGGTCCTTAGGTTCAACATAACACCATGGGATGATTCCCATCGCTAGCAATACTCCAAGAGCCTGCCTACCATTGGAATAGTCTTACAGGTGACAACACATCTCTCACATTAGCATCTCACTTTTGTAGAGATCACTGTTGTGGATGGATGAGCTAGCTAGTCCGGTAGCATCTACAATGGGTTAATCCTACCTCCCTCAAAATGGATAAATGAACCTTACACATTCACACACATAGGTCCAAGACAGACTTTGAACCAGCCCGATCATGTTATAAGTTGCCACAAAACTTGTATAGCTAAGGGTTTGAGATTTGATTGTCATAACTATGTTAGTCAAAACCATTACACATGCCTTACATTATCCATAGTCCCTAAAATCATGGAATGGATCGCATCCATATAGGTAAATGCCATGATACAAGTGCTTCCTTGGCGCATTTCAGTAAGTCCATACATGCACCCATGCATCTATGTCATATATATTTGCTACACCTTATAGTTATGCATTTGTCTTACATACATTCATACAATTAACTTACATTATGCATTCATGCTACACACATTCCAAAATCAAATTATAACATTGCATTTATTCTATGTACATTCATTACAACATCACATCCGATATCACATCACACTGCATTCAAAACATAATCATGCATAATATTCTACAATTCATCCATATGAAAGAATGATAATAGATCTAAACCATTCACACATATGTATCTATTAATCATACATACCTATGAACTATATTGTGCTATCTATGCAAACATAAACACAATACATTTCAAACCATCAAAACAACACATGTATATATAACAACTAAAATCAAGATATATATATATCATCATCCAAAAATGCCCGAAGGCTACAACCTGGGACCATGCCCATCACATATAATATCCAAAATACCCGTAGGCTACAACCAAAGATATAACTCCTAGCTATCACCACGAGTCTCCCCATGCCCCTCCCGGCTCGTGCACCTCTCTGCTACCTGGCTCGACTCTGCAAAGACCTCTAGAGCTGGATCTACCATAGGCTGCTCCACAACAGGTGGATCCTGCACCTCAACTCTAGCACCAACCTCTACTATCAGAGCAACACTACGTTGACTCTGATGAGAGGGTGCCCACACTCATGACTGTGTCCCAGACTACGACACCACCTGTGTATAGTTAGGGAGAGGAATCCCATGCACCGATAGGGAAGTCTCACACAATAACCTCCTAGTAGTCTCTACACCCAGCTGACCAGTTAGGTTCGTAATCATCTGATCCTGCCTCATCATCGTGACCCTCATATGCTCTATCTCAGTCCCCTGCCTGACCATATCAACCTATAGCTGCTCCACCTCAACCTCCAACTGATGGACTCTATCCTATAGAGCCCGTGCCTCATCCGTTGCATCCCCCCTCATGGGGATATCAACAGGAATCTGCTGTATTGCATCCACGAACACACCAATGTCAATGGTGTCATCTACGTCACCCACAATAGTATCAACACCTCCCTCCACCTCGGCCCTAGCAGCCTATCCCATACCAACATCCACATCCACCTCAACATCCCCGAGCACCTGCTCCACCCTCACATCTTGGGTGCTCGCTCCACCACCCAAGCGGTATCATGAGCACCATAAAGGAACCTCCCCTGCATCGATAGCCACACCCTCGACCCGAGCTCTCCTACCCGTCCTCCCCACCGATGGAGGTACCCCAACATTAGGTGCCACCCATCGATCAACCATGCCCCTACCAGGCACCCAACTCTGCCAAGCCCACCATGCATCAAATTTCTGAAGTCGTCCCAGCATCCCCTACAGCTAGGATATCCATAGGAGGATCCCTCTCTCCAACCCATGGTGGCACCACAGGTCATTCTCCTCTTTCACCCTACCACTTGAAGTAAGTTACAGGAGTCCCAAGGACATCCTACTACAAACCAAACTGCCTCCTCACTCGATCAAACTAAAAATACTTAGTCTATCGAGTATACCTCCCCACCAACCATCTGCCCTGTCTGATGGCTCATAGCTGCTCATCGTCCTCATCCCAACTCACTCCACCCAACCAGGGTCTCCACCTAATATCATCAGGAGTAGCATCCCCAAACTTACCCCTCCAAAATAGCGGGTCACCCTCATGCGGCCTCTTAATACCCTGCTCAACCATTGTGCTCCATCTCAAAGCATAGGGTAAATACTTCTTGCCCTCAACATGCACAGTATGGGGAAATAGAGGTGGCCTCTCAATAGCAATGTGTTCCCATGCCCATACCTACAGCAAAGGGATTACACTCAATCCTATCCTCCTACCCTGAACAGCCTCGTACAACTCTCGATAGACTTGGGCCAATAGTGCAGGTGCCCAAGCAAACACAACCCTGTGCTCCACCATGTCACTAACCAAGTCTAACATATTCTAGGTAAACAAAAACCCAGAACTATCAGGTAGAGCATACGTGGAGATCATCATCATAGCCATGCACTGTCGATCTGATATCTTATCCCGTACCCACAACCACTCGTAATCCATATTTGAGACATCAATGTCTCTCCAATCAGCCCCAAAGAATCTCTCCAACACAACATCCTTCCTATCATCTATGGTGGCTCTCACAGGAACACCCTCGATCGGTAGTCTATAAATTCGATACACATCCTCTAGTGTAACGATCATTTCCCTAGTAGGAAAATGAAAAGTGTTTCGATCGGCATCCCACCGCTCACACAATGTAGAAACATAAGCTCTATTTGTGTGGATACTCTTACATTCCCACACACCTCGAAAATGTATGTCATCCAACCATGACAACTCATCTTCAGTCTTCATCAACTCCTCGAAACCCTTCTTAAACTTCCTCACCCGATGGCGGGGTTCAAGCATCTTCACCTGTTCAAAACACAATACAACACACATCAATAATCCACATAACAATCCAATCAATCCAATCAAACAAAACTACATCAATCATAATTTTCAAATTAAACCTATTTAATTTAGCACACATTTCAAAGCAAAACAATGCACAAAACACATGACAAAACACATCGACATAACAGTCACACATTTGGACACCCATTTTGACATTTCATGGCAAAATTTCAAACTGACGTGACAAACAACATCATTTGGACTCCCAACAACCCAGTTCAAATTTACAACTACCTATTAATTGACACGCAAATCAAACATAAGCCAAACAACAACATCTACAAAAACAAACAATATTTTTGGATACCCATTTGCCCACTTATCAATAAATGTGTCGATAAAATTCAAAAACAATTCACCAATCTACACAGATCTAACATTCAACTCTGTCATAAATACACTAAAATCGAACACACATCTAGACACACAATCTAAAAATAACAGTCATATTTTTAGATACCCATTTGCCTACTTAGTGGTGAAAGTTCAAATAGACGTTGAGTACAATCTAAATTGGGCTCTCTATAGCTCATTTTTAGTTTAACACTACTCTACACCTTGGCACGCAAATCAAAGGTAGGCCAAACAAAGTCATTCATCAAAAAAAATAACATTTTTGGACACCCATTTTGCCCTTCTACGGTGAAAGTTTCATCGGTTTTCCAAAATTTTACACCTAACATGTCAAATCTAATAGTCTAGGTTTGATATATTACTCCTAAAAGCGACAAATTCAAAACTCACATCAAACGAAGTCAAAAAAATAAAATAGTCGCATAACGAAATACCCATTTCCTACTTTAGCAGACAAAATGCAAAAACATGTTAATGTCAGTACACCGTTACTTCAAAAACTGATAGTCAAACTTCATATCGACTCTACCCATTACCCAGTCAAATTAATGATAAAACAAGTCTAATTTTGAAATGGATCACATTTTTGGGTACCCATTTGGCTCGTCTACCACTACGTATTCAAATTTCCATTAAAAATTACAAAAAAAATTAAATTGGGATGAAAACCTCCCCCCTCATTCACATTTCCTAGGAAAATTAAAACAAAAACAAAAACAAAGCAAAAGAACACTTACCGATGGGTCCCCATGCCTGCTGCCAGCTACTCTGCGTCCCCTCATCATTGTCGCTCCCAAAGTCATCAATTTCGTTCTCCTTGTGTCGTTGGATGCCTCCACAAATCACTTTTCACCGTTGTGCAAAGTCAAAATGAGCCCATTCCAAGCAAATTAGGGCTTAAATATGCATTTATCACCGATTCACCCCTCAAGGGGCGAAATGAACCCAATTCACCCCTTGGGTGGTGATTTAGGTCAAATTCACCCCTCGGGTGGTGAATTCAGCAAAAACACCCCAAAACACCCCCAAAACCCTAGGAAAGCAGGCATTTGTCTCATAAAACCCTAGGAACCTTCCAAACTTGTCTTTTCACTTCATTTGCATTCATAATCATCATGCATTGATATTTATTTATCAATTGCTACATCATCAATTCATCACACTTCATTCGCCTCATTGTTGATTCCTCGTTTGAGGGGGTATTCATATCCAAAGTCAGCTTTGCATGCAACCACAACATTGAAAATCCAAAAGCGCCATTAGCGCATTTGTCTACAATTTTTTTTTTTGAAAAATAATTTTAAAAAACTTGTATTAAAACAAAGATCATTTACATGTTGGGATGAGACTTTTCCTAGCCTTAGTCAAAGAGAACACATGTTTACAATAAGTAAAAGAAGATTTGCATTGGAGCCAAATCTCTTAAACCATATTTCTACAATGACTGTTCACCTGTTTACAACTATAAAAGAAGATCTACATTGAAACATAAATCTCCTAAACAGTATTTCCGGAATGGTTATCCAAATTAGCTAAGCACTGGATTTGCTCACCAACCCGCCTAATCATATCATCCTCAATAGCCATGTCACTGTGCCACTGAACCCCTACCTCCTTCTCAGTACCCATCTTAGCCAGAAGTCTGCCACTTTATTTAGATCTCTACTCATATAAACTGGAATCACATCATCTAATTCCCTCCATAATTCCTTAATTTGAGTGGCAAGAATCCTCAACCTCCATGTTTTCAAAGCAAAGTTCCTCATGCAATCTAGAGCTCCAACCATTATTTGAGAATTTTATTCTAGGATTATCCTCCTATGACCTTTTTTAACTGCCCAAATAGAAGCAGATTTGATAGCTAAGGTTGCTTCTTCAGTGTTTGTGTCTCTTACCAAGCCTTGCAGTTCCCAATAGAGCACTGTTCCAACATGATTTTGGCAAACCACTCCAATTCAAGCTCTACCCGGATTGCCTTTTGCATCTCCATCAGTATTAATTTTAATCCAACCTTCTAGGGGTGGTTTCCAACTAGCTCTATCCTATCCCTCTTGCACTTCAACTTCCTTATCCATTGCCCCAATAACAACCTGAGTTTTCTCTTTAGCATAGACTGCCACAGTTTATGTGACTTTGCTCCAAATGACCTGCCAAACTCCATCTAAAGAAGAAAAAGTTTCTCTAAAAATTCTAGCATTTCTCTCCAACCACACTTGCTACCAAATAAAGTTTAATCCAAGCTCCCAACCAATACAAAGAGATTTATATTTAAATCTACCCCTCTTCCATCTTTCCCAAATATTAATCTGATTCAAATCACCATTAACTTGAATTTTATAATATAAAAACCATCTCTCCCAAATCTGGTGCATGAATGGGCACTCAAACATCAAGTGATCAGTTGTTTCCTTGCTCTTGTAGCATAAAACACATTGAGATGGACCAATGATTCCCCTGCATCTAAGATTATCAAAAGTAAGAATTCCATTATGCATGAACTGCCAGGCAAAAAGTTTACTTTCGGCCAACCCTTGGACTGCCAAATCTTTCTCCAATCCTCAACCTCGATATGTATGAGGAGGAGGCTCCGGAAGGATCTTATCATATCTGTCCTTCACTATGTAGACACCAAGGCTCCCATAGCCCCAAGCTAATTCATCCTCCTCGTCTCTACCTGTGAGAAATATTTCTGCCAAGATTTTAGTCATGATGGGTGTCAAATCCGGAGGGATTGAAATTGGCCACTCATCCAACTTATTAAACTACTTAAAATTATAATCCCCCAACTAACTAGTGTTGAAATAAATTTCAATTTGGACCCATCCCTTGGTTTATATGGCTATTTTTATTGGTTGCAATTCAGGAAATTCAACAATGATAGGTGGGTATTGATCCCATGAATCTGTCCAAAATCGTGCCTTCTCCCCTCTCTCCACTTTCCAAAATAATCTATCTTTTACTACCTGAGATCCTAACTTGAGAGCCTGCCACACTAAGGATCCATTACCATCCAAAGGGAAATGACCCACCTCATTTGGGTTTACATGTCCCAAATATTTACTAGTTAAGATTCTACTGAATAAAGAAGTTGGTTGGGAAATCCACCTCCAGTAAAGCTTTCCAGCCAAAGCTTTATTATTTAAATTTGATCTTCTCAGTCCCAAACCTCTTTTTACCTTGAGATGGCTTATTTTATCCCAACCTACTAAGGCCCATTTCCTCTCTCCTTTTACTCCTTACCATAAAAATTTTATTGCCATATTGTCCAACTCTTTCCATATGGTATGTGGGGTAGTAAGGATAGAAAATTTATAAATTGGCATGGCCTGAATGACCGACTGTAAAAAATTTAATCTACCCCCATAGCTTAACCATTTGTGAGACCAATGATTAATTTTGTCCTTGATACAATCCAAAAGATTCCTCCAGATATCTATTTTTAGTTTTTTTAAATGCAAAGGTACCCCCAAGTATACCACTGGGATATAAGTCCTTATGAATCCCAAGATCTCTAAAATTCTGTCCTGAAGCCTTTGATCAAGATTGAAAAAGATCACTTTGGATTTTTTATCGTTGATGACTTGGTTTGTAGCCCTAGGGTAGACATTAAGTGTATCTCTAATAATTCTTGCTGGCCACTCCCACCAATCCTGTGTCATCCACAAAATGTAGGTGAGTCAAAACTTCCTCACCCACCTTGATACCTATTAGCAAACATTGTTGTCTTCTCCTCAAGATGAGTCTACCCAATCCTTCAGCCAATATGATAAAAAGATAGGGAGAGCAAGGATCTCCTTGACGAAGGCCTCAAGTAGCTCCAAACGGTTGTGAGGGAAGACCCTTGATTAAAACTGAGTATGTCATAATAGAAACACAACTCATGACCCATTCTATCCAATCCTGAGAGAAACCAAATGTTGCCATCATCTTTGACAAGAAGCTCCACTCCACCCTATCATAAGCCTTTGACATATCTAATTTTATGAACATTCCTCTATTACTAGATGTTTGCATTGAATGGATTGCCTCCTGAGCTAGAACCACACCATCCAAGATCTACCTACCCTCTACAAAACCCCCTTGCTATGAGGAGATAATGTTATGTAGAAGAGGTTTTAGCCGCTCAACCATTACCTTTGTGATTATTTTATACATGACATTGCATAAGGCAATAGGTCTATAATCTGAAATATGTATCCCATCCTCTCCTTTTGGAATTAAGGTAATGAAAGTATGATTTAATGCTTTAAGCATTCTTTTACTACCTTTGGACTCCTCTATAACAACCATTATATCCTCCTTGAAGTTATCCCAAAAGGCCTGAAAAAACTCAATTGGAAAGCCATCTGGACCTGGTGTTTTTTTGGTGCTCATTCCAAAGACTACATTCTTTAGTTCCTCTCTATCAATGGGTTTAAGTAGGGTCTGATTTTCTTCTTCAGATATAATAGAGGGTATGAAAACAATAACTTCTTTTTGAGCCTCTTCATATTGCACCATACTTTCCTTAAATAGTTTAGAAAAATAATCCATTGAATGGAAATGCATACCTAGAATTGTATCAAAGGAGTGTCCGTTCTCATCTTGAAGAGCTTCCATGTTGTTCATCTGTCTCCTAGCATAAGTAGTCTGATGGAAAATTTTGGTATTTTTATCACCTTCTAATAACCAAGTGGTTCTTGCTCTCTATTTCCAATAGGTCTCCTCTTGGTTGTCAATGTCCTCAACCACTTTATGCAATGCATCATCCTCTTCTTTGAGTTGCTCTGTAATTGTTCCTTCCCTAAAGTGTTTTTGAACCTCATCCCATCTGGCCACCAATGGAGCTCTTTGGACCTAGAAGTCTGTCTTGTTAGCTCGCCTCGATTGTTTCGGTTGATATTTGACATAATGAAGTTGTTTATGGAATCTAAACATTGTTGTCCCATATGCTGGGTGACCTTATTCCCACCACTGTGGAATTTTCTTTTGAAGTTCCTCTTTTTGTAACCAAAATTTTTCAAATTTAAATGGTTTGTGATGTTGCACTGTCTTGATCCCTCCTTCCAACAAAATGGGAAAGTGATATGAAACTGGACCCTCCAAAATCTGAAATTTTATATTCCATTTTACAAATGCCTCCTTTGAAACCAAAAAATGGTCTAACTTCACTTTCCTACTATGTGGCTCCCTCCTCTTATTAGTCCAAGTATAGTTGGTTCTGGGGCATTTAATATCCACCAAGTGTAATTCCTGGACTTGGGCAATCATAAGTCGATCCCCTGGGTCCAAAATTGGGGTTCCACATTCCTGATCTCTAGAGGATAATTTACCATTAACATCCCCAGCAATAATCCAGTCTAAATCTTCCCTTGAGACTCTCATGTTATGCACAACTTTCCATTGATGCATCTGACCATCTAGGTTTTGAGCCCCATAAAAATTTGTGATTAAAACATGTTCATCTATGACATTATTTCTAAAATGTGATGTGAGAACACCCCTCCAAGCTATATGTTCTATTGCAGTCCATTCAAGAGAGTTCCAAAGAGTAACTATCCCCCCTGAGGCACCTTGGGAAGCCACTTCCATATGACCAAGCACCCCTCCAAATTTTGCTAAGCTCTTTTACACATAAGATCTAACGACATTTTTGTCTCCTCGGATAAGCAAAAATCTGTTTTACATTTTTCTAAGAGTCTTTGAACAACAGATTGATGGGTTCTACTGTTTAAACCCCTAACATTCCATGATTGTATAATCATTGGTTACCTTGAGAGTAGTAAAAATATATTGGCCTCACCAATCCCCCAGTGATCAGTTTGTCCCCTTGAACTGCTATCAATTCCTTATTTGATTTTCTACCCACTTCTTGAGAGTTGCTATTTTTTGATCTCTTTTACACCCAAGTTATGCCTAAAGTTGGCCTTTCTCTATTCTTTTTTGCTATGCCCATGCTGAAATCCTTAATTATTGGTTGCTCTTGGTTATGCACTATCAATGCCCTTGCACTCTCTGACTGCGGTAACTCACTGTACTAAATTACCTGCTCTATGATGGGGGGAGATGAAAGAGGAGCTTGAACATGGATGTTATTAATTTCATTATTCCCATCCACTCCTTCCGTGAATTGTTCTTGGTCCATTAGTGTCTTAAATATCTCATACCTATTGGAGGGCTTGAGTTGGGTTTGCTCTTTACCATCTTTTTTTTTTGCCTTCTCCTTCTTTTGGGTTGTTCAAAACCATCTCCCTGTTCTTCTTTACCCTGAGAAATATTCGTTGGTTCTTTGTTGATTGTTGACTTACCCTCCTTAGGAAGATTTGATATTCCTAGAGGAGCCTCCATTTTTATGTTCATATTATTTGGGCAAGATTGAGCCAAATGCCCATATTTATGGTAAACTCTACATCTGAAGGGCAATGCCTCATAATCTAGTTGTTGAATCCAAGATAGTCCTACAAGTTCAAGTTCCACCTCTACCGGTAGAGGCTGGCTAAGATCCATTTCCACACATAATCTTGCATAAAAAGTTGTGTTTCCTTCTATTGTGTCTTTGGAAATACCCAAATGTCTTCCAAGGGAATTATCAATAATTTCCAATACCTGCTCACTCCAAAACTCCATTGGAAGTGCATACAAACGGATCCAAACCGGGACAGTAGTGGGTTCAATTCGAGGATCAAATCCCACTCTCCAGGGTTGAACAAATAATCCTGTCGGACCATGATTCCTCTTTTCTGATTCGAAAGCCCTATTTCTATCGACAATTGAAGAAAAACTAACAATAAAATATCCATTGCTAATAAACCATAAAGAATACTCACCAAGAGGCTCCCAGTTTTTCCAGACCCAAGAATGCAAAAAATTTAGGGTAGGGTGAATACCCATGAATTTATAGATCAAATCATGATTGGATCTATATAAAACTATTTCTTCAACCATCCTTGCTCAATGACAATATTTGGCATTGATTTTGACTGTGGCAAGCATCCATTAACTCATTGAGCTGTTTATCTATTTCCAGCAGCCATAAAGAGCATTTTTAATGCAGTTTTTTGTGCTTCTTCAGTATTTGATGGAGATTTATCCTTTAAAAAATTTGCAAAAGAACTTTGTCTCTCTAGAAGAGGATCCGGAGGTGTCCCCATTGGACCCTCCTGGTGCAGCAATCTTGTCTTAAAATCCACAGTAACTAGAAATCTCTTCGGCTACCCAACTGATGTGTTGCATAACTTTTATTATTAAACATGAAACATTCACCAATATGCAAAAATATCAAATCATTCATCCATAATACATTATCCACAATAATAATCCACAAATGAGAGAGAAATAGATAATACCATTAAGGTAGGGAAACACCAATAATAATCCTTAAGGAAGGAATAACTCCACAAGAT